>OY294047.1:31317655-31777138 GCA_958510825.1 Brachypterus glaber
AGTGGCCCGTGACCCCTACAAGTTGTCTGAGTGCAGTTCATCCTTTTTGATTTACTTGGGCCAGCCAGGAAGTCCCTAGCTTGCCGGCAACCTTCGACTGCCCTCCATTGCTCCTTTAGCTTGGTATAAGCCCATTCATCGAGAGCGGTCTTTACCTGTTTCCTTGTAACACCCATTATAGGTTCCGGCCCCGTGCAGGCCATCCCCCTGATCCGAATCTTGCAAGTTCATCTGCCTTCTTGTTTCCGGGAATTCCACTAAAGATAGCAGTAAAATTACCAAAATAAAAATTCACATTTTTACAGATAACAGTAGATTTACAGTACTAATTTAAATTTACCACTTTCTTTGCTGGTAACATATAACCTACTTTATTTGCTGTGAAATTACCATATTTTCATTTACAGTGTAGTTTCCCGCCCAGGGTAGTAGATAAGGCATTTTTACGGAAAGGGGGAGCCCTCCTGACAAAAAAGCGTCTACTAAGAAAATGGTGGTCAGTCCTCCAATTAAATTTTTGACGAACTATGTTAATTTCTTTTTTTTTTTTAATTTAGAATTGTGAAACTGAAGCTTTACAATTTTTAGGCAAAAATTTTAACAATTTTGATGGGTAATTTTAATTTTAAAACACTGTTTGGACTTTTAAAAAAGTCCAAATTTTATAAAATTGCAATAAAGCTCTAGAGTTGCAGGCAATTTTTTTTACGAATTTCATGCTTAAGTTTTACAAGCTCGAATTAAAAAAAAAAGTAAAAAATCTATAAATTTTTACAAATTGATAGTTTAATTTAATAACACTGTTACAATTTCAAAATTCATAAACATGCAAGAGGGTTCTTGCGCAGCAGGCAATTTTTTTATAAATTTGATAGTTCATTTTAATTTTAAAACACTGTTACAATTTAAAGTTTCACAAATGTGCAAGAAGGCTCAAGCGCCGCGCCTAAAATTTTCACAATTTATAAGTACGTTTAAATTTAAAAATCTTAAGTTTAAAAATAAAATAGCATGGGGCCGTAGGCGAACATTTTTACGAATTTTAAGGTCTATGGTCCACTTGAAAAAGGCTTTTCTGGAGGGAGTATAAATAAATAAACCGTTTATGTAAACTAAAAGATATTGTTGACGCCGGGCCCCTCGATCCCGGGCCCCGGGGGGAATAACTTACAGGAATCCTTGCGGATAAACATAAAATATATTAATAAAATCCGGGAATGCAAATCCCAACAGTTTTAGAAATAATAATAATAGTTGATCATGTTGTTTATAATACTTTATTATTGCATTTTAGTATGTATAAAATTAAAAGAATTGATTTAGTAAAAATAATAAAAACAATATCAAATCGATAGCTTATATAAAAATTATAACCTAGGTGACTATTAATAAATTAATTAAAAGAGATCTGTGGAATAGCACTAGCGCATTGAAATAAAAGCACTTGTTTCTAAATTTTTATATGCACCCCTCCTTGCGTTATTTGGGATAATTCAACATACCATCCACTGTGAATAGTATATAATGGTTTGGGTGGCATTACATATAATATATCTTCACGGCTTGTTTTGTTTTTAAAACTGTAACAATGTAAGAAATTAAAGAATACAAATACCTCATTATTATAACTGAAAGGGGCGGGGGTCAAAAAACATTCAAGTAAGCTGATATTTGGTATGGAAGCGTAGAAAAATTAGAAAAAAAAGTGTTTTTTTTTTCAATGCCCTACTGTGGAATAAGAGAATTTTTCGTACCTATTCATAATTTTTTTTTGCTAAAAAGTTAGAATTATTACTTGGTTAACTTTTTACCAAAGCCCATGCTGGGTGGAATTTATTTAATTCTTAAATTTAGATTCTATTTCGTAATTAAAACTGAGTACAAAAATACTCGACCAAAACAAAAAAAAATTGAACAAATTACAGTCACCGAAAAAACAGCCTTAACCTCGAAGTAATTCTTCCCTGGGTAAACTTTGGCTTACTTTACTGCAGTTAGGTGGGAGGCGCAAAATAAATCTTCTTACCTATTTTTTTGTGTTCTTTTATTTAAAATAAATCTCGTTTACGTAGGAGAGATAGTTTGTAAGATAAAACATTATTTCATGGGCTATAGGGGCCCCCTAAAAATTTGCTAAGGGCTCTAGATCGGTTTATTTTATTTTATCATGTTTCCCGCCCCAAAATGAGTAAAATAAGCTAAACTTCACCTAGGAACAAATTAATAAAAGGTCAAAGTCTAGGGTCAAAAAAATTAAAAACTGAGGGTTTAAATTCCTTTTTTTCGGTTTTTAGCATTCAAAAATTCTAAATTTCAAAATAATACTTCAAACCCCTAAATAATTGAGTATTTGTCTGTGTGTAGTTTTCTTTAATAATTCTTGAAAAGAAATAAAAATAGAAAAACATTTTCATTTATTATAGACACTTATTTTCTAGTTTTTAAATACTATTTTGTATTGTATTAAAAATTTACTAAAAGGACAGGTACCAGTTCAGATAAATATCGGAAATCTAAGAAAGCCCAAAGATAAATATTTATTTTTAAGCTAAAAAACTAAAGGTGGGAGGATTGGTTTAGTGGACTACCGCGTCGTACTTGGCGAGTTTACTACACAAATAGCGTGAGTTCGATTCTCACCGTCGCCGATTTGCCTTTTTCAGTTAATAAATAATTGAAATTTGGCAAAGGCGTAAGTGAAGCGGACACTCCCTAGAAACTGGTTCGAAAGTCAGTATAAGCCGGTGGTTCCCTCTACTACTAGCCCACACAAGTCCTGGACTTAGGGGATGCTTAATTAAGTAGAATAGTACGAGGTTAAAACAAAAATGTAATGTATAGTTTTTTTTAATCTAGAAGGATTCAGCATCTGGGTAGGAAAATAAAAAAAAAAACAGCTTTCTTAAATTTTTAACTTTAAATGCTTTGGCACGTATCCTAAATCGACAAAGACATCAAAAAATAATATAAATAATAAAATAATAAAAATATTAAAAATAAATAATAAATAAAAAAAATAAAAAGCTAATGAGTTATAACATAATGGTAAAAGGTGTAAACATAGGGTCACTTTATCTGGAATTACCTAATTTGTATTTTGATGTTTGCTCTATTTTTTTTTAACTATAACAATTAAAAACAGATGACCAAGAACCGAGGAATAAACTATATCCAGATAAAGTGGCCCTTTTAAAAACATGCAGTTATACCATGTTTATTAGAATTTAAAAATGTTAATTTTGTTTTTTTTTTTTATGGTTAATTGATGTTTAAACTAATAATCATGGTTTATCTCGAAATGTTGCAACATGTTGGTTAGAACCACTGTTTATAATACCGAATCTAATAATACACTTGAGAGAAAAAAAATCGATCCACCTAAAAAAATGCCATTTTTTAAATTAATATATTTTGAAAACTAGTTAATGGATTTGACTGAACTTTTTGTTTTAGAGCAAACATTCTCTACTTTCCTCTTTATTTAGAATGAAGAAAATAAAAAAAGCACTTTTGTATTAACAGCAACAAAAAATGTACACCTATGTTTTTGCCCCATCTTCTAGGACTTGTACGGTACGCCACTGCAACTTTATCAAATTGCTTAAGTCTCTCTTATTGCCGCAGTTTTAATTAATGAATATTTTCTTTTTTATTTTTTTTTTATATTTTTACTTTGGTTTAAGAGATATCAGGATTTTCCTGAAAATTGTCATTTTTACTTTTATATTGTAGAATTCTAAAATTAAAATTTCAGTTAACTCAAAAAGTACTACATGAATTTGATTGATGCTGTGCTTTACATTTGAAGTTTAACCCAGTTACCTTTTTCTTCTAATCAAGTTTATGAAAAACATAAAATGGGTTTGATAATCTTAAGTAAAAGAAAAAAAGGTCACTCCATCCGGCGGCGGTTATGCGATAGGTTTGGACTTTTTCTCTATTGGATAGGTTATGCAATAGAAAGTTTCCACAAGATGAAGAAACTCTAGAAGAAGAAGTAAAAGACTTGAGCTTCAAATAAAAAACAACAACTCTACTGATTTATCACTTTTTGTGTTAACTGAAAAAATGAAAACTTTCAGGTAAATCCTGATATCTCTCAAACCAGAAGTAAAAATATAATAAAATAAAGAATAAAATATTCATTAAAACTGCGGCAATAACAGAGAATTTTTAATAAATTGTTGTGGCGTACCTAGAAGATGGGGCAAAAAACATAGTTGTACATTTCTTGTTGCTGGTAATACAATAATACTTTTTTTAATCATTCTAAATAAAAACAAAAGAGAGTGTTTAAGCTTTAAAACAAAAGAAGAATCAGTCAAATCCATTAGGTAGTTTTCAAAATATTTGAATTTAAAAAATGGCATTTTTTAGGTGGATCGATTTTTTTTGCTCTCAACCAAACTGGCCACACGAAAAAGGGAGCTTAGATAAACCCTTGTCCAGATGTGTAAAATTAGTGTTAATTTATTTGTATGGCACTAGTTCTTTCTTTCAGTACTAATTACAAAGAAATAATGCCAAAAGGACAAAGAAAGTATATTCAGTTCCACAAATTTTAAATACCAGAACTATTACATTGGAATAAAGTAGATACAAATTTTATACATATATTCTTAAACTATTATTATTATCATCTATTATTATCTAGTTATTGTTTGAGCTATCGTAGTTTATTTAAGCTAGGTGCAGATCTCCCTTTAATATACGAGTAAAGGTTTTCTTAAACTGCTGATTGGCTAGCGCATAACAAAATGGATTCAAGGGACTGTTGGCATAACATAAAAAATATGAAAACATATACAGATGACCGTTAATACATGGAGGATCAAAACAAAACCCTTCGACTAACGCAAAAATATGATAAGGAGTCCAGCAAATAACGAATGCTCCTAAAATAAATGATATAGTACGTAACGCTTTTCTGGCTCTGTTCTCAGATTTAGACTTTTGTCTACTGACTCCTAATGGACCAATTACTTGTTTCTTGCCTCTAATTCTCTTTTCTATTGTTTTCATAAAAACGTTTCTTTTAACCTTAGTTTGAGTATTTTTTGTGTAGATATTATTTCTATTAACAACAGTTGAAGCTGCCACAATACCCGTAGCACTCCCACCTTGATTTGAAGTTGTATTTCCACAGTGAGAACTTGACTCAGAAGAAGAATCCAGGTTACGAGTAGGAATTGATAATTCTGTTTTTAGTTTTTTGGTTTCTTCCTGCCTAACTTGATTGTTTTCCTCGAGCTTCTTTGGTTCGTTGTGCTCTGTTCTGGTTATAGTTGGAGTAGAAAAAGTTTCAGTGGTTATGCAGTCTGCTGAATTAACTTTTGTTATGGTAGGTTTTGGTTTATGTGTAACGATAGGTGAAAACGAATTTGCAGAACTTTCATCCATAAATGTGATATCGTCATCATTTCCTACTAAGACGTCATATGTATGCGATAAACTTTGGGTAGTGTTTGATTTAACGAAAGTGTGTTTTAAAACACCGGATCTAGAGGTGCCTGATCTCGTTTTTATTGTTCTTTTAGCTGGAGAGAGATAATTAGCACCCTTGTAAATTTTATCTTCATGTAAAGGTTGATTAACTATTGCATTAGTATTTTTATTTATACAATTTGGTTCCCTTTTTTCCAATTTTGACTTATCTATAGGACCTGCTTGTCTTTTGTTAGCATTTTCAAAAATGTGTAGAGGAACACTGGAATTAACCATCATACCTAAAAAAGCAAATTATTTAATTTACTATAGTTATATTACAGTACCCTTAATACTAATAAGATAAATTGTTATGATATTCTGTACCTTTAGTAAAAAATGTTTTAAATCGATAACATAGTTAAGATTAGAATTTACCGATAGAAGTTTTTATTAAATAATAAATAAAACATGTCCTAATAAGGGTAACTTGCACCAATGATGGTTTAACTTTAAACTTGGATTAAATTGACGGCTGACCAATTAGAACGCAGCATTTTTAACTTAAACTCGGTTTAGCTGAGATAATCCCGTACCAAAAGTTGGTGCAAGTGGCCCTGAGTAGTACAAAAATCTATAAATTTAAATGACGTAGGCAAACTTTTAAGATTCAATCATTCAAATTGTTTACTGGTATTAATTTTGATGATTTTTCTGGTGACATATTAATTAAGGTTGGTTACTCAATAATTAACATTAAACTAACTAAGGATTTGACCAAGGAGATGACAGATTTATCTGACACAGTTTGTTTCATTGGTTAAATTCTTAGTTAGTGTAGTGTTAATTATAAAGTCCAAACCAGACAAAAAATTGTAGATAAAGAGACATAGAATAGATCTTACCTATTATGGAAGTACGTTTATCAGCTATTATAGTTTTATGCTGATTTTGTGTAGAATTACTCTCATCATCAGAATCGAACGCAGGACTGCTGGACCGTTCCACTTTCTCAGTTTCAATAACATGAATACTATGCCTACACATATGCTGGATGTCATCTAGAATATCAGTGGATCTAGGAGGTGAACCTTTATTGTCTGATGGCGAAATAGAATCTGGCATTGTTGTCGAAAAATTATAGGTTTCGTTACTGGTAGCTTTAGTCAGTTTCGGTTTAGATTCTGACGTATATTGGGTGGGCTCCTTGGGCAAACCTATCCCAGCTGCACGACCGGCCATTCCAGTCATTGCCCCAGCACTCAACGCCACCTAGTAACGTAAATTATGAGGTAATTAAGAAAATAATAGGGAAGAGTTAAATATTTGCACCTAATCTTATGGTTTTAAAATACATCAAATTCCGGTGAAGACCGAAAGTGATAACCATTTAATTTTCACTAATTACTGACCTAGCCAGTGAGAAAAAAAGTTCATCGTGAAAGAGAATTTGTTTTTATAACAAAATTATCTATTTCTCGAGACCAGATCAGATCAGATAAGAAACACTTTTCCTGGAGAAGTTATAATTAAAATTGAAGAAATAGATAAATGTAATTTTATAATTTTGATTAACAAAAAATCCTGTCTTAATTAGTATTGAAGTTAATATAATAAAAAATCCCTAATGTTATGTGATAAATATTTTTCTTGAATAGTTAAAAATAGAGCATTTAATTCCGTATTTATTGAATAGCGTCTTTGAAATGTGGCTAGGCGTTTTAGTTAAGTTAACCTTCAATAAAAAGCCAGTAAATTCATTTATACACATTTTCCTAGTAACCGGAAACTAATGCTGTAGGAAGAGATTGTGCAAATGTTTAGCTTTTCCATAAAGTTTTTTTTATTCGATTGATTCTAAAAGCCAAAAAGTTTTTTTCGCCCGCTAACTAAAACTTGTTATTTTTAAGTTTTTTAAAAGAAGATGCTTTGCCTTTACTGTAATATTTATAAAGAAATATGACCTTTTGTTCTTTTTGACCATACAGTTATTATAATCATTACATACAAAATAAAAATTTCTTCTATAACATAACCTCTAAATATATGTTAACTGATTAATCTGTATTCATCCACTAAAATAACTTAAAAATACAAAATTTCAATTGTAAAATCATTTTCAATATTTATAATATTCATAGAACAGTTTTGGAAGTATTATTATTTTCAAAACGGACATATTTTAACAGAAATTAATCACCAAGCTATAGCTTTTTTAGTTTGAAAATGAAACTGCAAGCAAAAGAAACGATTCAATTGTTTTTTTTTAGCGATTTGATTGGAAAGCAATTTGTCATGGATAACTAGATAAGTAATAAGACAGGAAAAAGAAATATTTTTTGAAATTTTAAATTAAGTATATTTTAATAATTTATTATAATTAGTAACAATCGGATATTGTATAATACATGGGCAAAAAGTTTCGATTTTTGATTTCGTAGGTTTATTACCCTCGGGCTGGCCCTATCGGCTGGCCCTCGGCTTCTTAAAACCTACTCAATCGAAACACTTAACTTTTCGCCCTTGTATTATAAATAAATATTGTTTGTGTACTCACCATTGATTGCATTTTACGTTGCTTAGCTTCGCTTTTCTTCTGCATATTGTACGCTGTTTTATAAATTCCTCCATATAGGAAAAATAGAACAATTAGCGTTGTCCAGTAATAGCTTATGATTAAAGCTGTATTAAATACTGGATCTTTGAGAAACTGTACAGCACATTCGCCAGGTAGCAAATCCCTGTAACCGATGAAATGTTCCCAGCCAAAAATACTGATGAAAAATAAGAGTGCTGGAATTATCCATGTCACTATGACCATACATACTACTTTTCCTTTGGTTCTCCAGCTTCTATATCTGGGTGCTATTTTTACTGAGCAAAAACGATCTATGGTAATTAGGAGGACTGTGTATTGAGAGACTAGGCAAACTGTGTAGTCTACAGAAAGCCACAAGTCGCAAAGTAATGGACCTAGGTCCCAATATCCCATTAATACGTATACTGTGTAAAATGGCATGGAAACAGTTCCTGAAAAAAAAAAAAAAAAATATATATATATATATATATATATATATATAAACCTAAAGAAAAAAAAATCTAATATTAAGTATTTTTGATACTTGTTTTAGATACTTGCAACAAAAGTGAAAAAATACTTGATACATACATATTTCAAGTTCAATTTGCAAGTAATATTCCCCAGAAATTAATTAAAATTTTACAATAATATTAAATGTTTGGTTTATTTTTAAAACTGAAAATTTTGTCCAATTTCATACAGTAAATTTAAAATAATGTTGTCATTTTAAAATTGATTTAAAAAAATAATAAATATTACGTTGTGTAAAGTTAAAGGGCAAATTTAAAGAAATTTCCTATAAACATATGTCTAAAAATGTGTCATAAGGGAGCTACGCCCCTTTGAAAGTGGCTAAAAAAATCGGTTTTTATTTAATAACTCAGGAACCCTTTGAGATATATCAACGAGGTTTTGCACGTCAACTAATCCTTCCAAGGCCCGTTTTTATGTGTTATTTTTATGTACTTATTTCAACCAGGGGTGTGCGAAACGGGGGGGGCTCATCAGTTTTTTGTCCCAAACTTTTTTCTGTGTAACTTTTTTGCAATTTTATTTTTGAAATATGATTCCTCAGGTCAAAATACATAAAAAAGGTACTCTTGTTGTAATACTGTAGGATTAACCGTTTTCGAGAAAAATTAATTTGAAGGTGAAATTCCACGGTTCGAGGACGAAAAATTAAATACTAAAATGTTGAAAACTAAAATTTTAATGATGCGAATGTACATTAAAAACTAAGAAAAACACCTCATATACAGGTACTTCCAAAAATCAATCCTAATGGAGCTATGGTCTCCTAAATATGCACCATTTTTAAAGGGCTATGGTATCTTTAAAAGCGTTTTTTCGACCTACATGTATGGAAATTTTTTTCTTAGTTTTTGATGTAGAATAACATTGCATCATTAAAATTTTGGTTTTCGACATTTTAGTATTTAATTTTTCGTCCTCGAACCGTGAAATTTCACCTTCAAATGAACTTTTCTCGAAAACGCTTAATCCTACAGTATTACAACAAGAGTACCTTTTTTTTATGTATTTTGACCTGAGGAATCATATTTCAAAAATAAAATTGCAAAAAAGTTACACAGAAAAAAGTTTGGGACAAAAAACTGATAAGGCTCCCCCGTTTCGCACACCCCTGGTTTAAATAAGTACGTGAAAATGACATACAAAGATGGGCCTTATTAGAATTAATTCACGTGCAAAACCTCGTTAATATATCTCAAAGGGTTCCTGAGTTAATAAATAAAAACCGATTTTTTTAGCCAATTTCAAAGGGGCGTAGCTCCCTTATGACGCATTTTTAGACATATGTTTATAGGAACTTTTTGTCATATTTTATCATGTAGAATCACCTGTTAAAATTTCCTACCCTATTTCAAATACACCCTGTATACACGGTGTATTTGAAATAGCGTAGGAAATTTTAACAGGTGATTCTACATGATAAAATATGACAAAAAGTTCCCATAACCATATGTCTAAAAATGTGTCATAAGGGAGCTACGCCCTTTTGAAAGTGGCTAAAAAAATCGGTTTTTATTTAATAACTCAGGAACCCTTTGAGATATATCAACGAGGTTTTGCACGTCAACTAATCCTACCAAGGCCCGTTTTTATGTGTTATTTTCATGTACTTATTTCAACCAGGGGTGTGCGAAACGGGAGGGGCTTATCAGTTTTTTGTCCCAAACTTTTTTCTGTGTAACTTTTTTGCAATTTTATTTTTGAAATATGATTCCTCAGGTCAAAATACATAAAAAAGGTACACTTGTTGTAATACTGTAGGATTAACCATTTTCGAGAAAAATTAATTTGAAGGTGAAATTCCACGGTTCGAGGACGAAAAATTAAATACTAAAATGTTGAAAACCAAAATTTTAATGATGCAGGGCGAATGTACATTAAAAACTAAGAAAAACACCTCATATACAGGTACTTCCAAAAATCAATCCTAATGGAGCTATGGTCTCCTAAATATGCACCATTTTTAAAGGGCTATGGTAGCTTTAAAAGCGTTTTTTCGACCTACATGTATGGAAACTTTTTGTCTTAGTTTTTAATGTAGAATAACATTGCATCATTAAAATTTTGGTTTTCGACATTTTAGTATTTAATTTTTCGTCCTCGAACCGTGAAATTTCACCTTCAAATGAACTTTTCTCGAAAACGGTTAATCCTACAGTATTACAACAAGAGTACCTTTTTTTATGTATTTTGACCTGAGGAATCATATTTCAAAAATAAAATTGCAAAAAAGTTACACAGAAAAAAGTTTGGGACAAAAACCTGATAAGCCCCCCCCCCCCCGTTTCGCACACCCCTGGTTTAAATAAGTAAGTGAAAATGACATACAAAGTTGGGCCTTATTAGGAATAATTTACGCGCAAAACCTCGTTAATATATCTCAAAGGGTTCCTGAGTTATTAAATAAAAACCGATTTTTTTAGCCAATTTCAAAGGGGCGTAGCTTCCTTATGACGCATTTTTAGACATATGTTTATATGAACTTTTTGTCATAATTTATCATGTAGAATCACCTGTTAAAATTTCCAACCCTATTTCAAATGCACCCTGTATGTATAAAACTTAATTTTAAGATAAAATTCGGAAGATTCCTACTATATAATACTGCTGCCAACAAAATAATACTTTCCCCTATAGCCCTAGGTCCATTAAAATCAAAAACAAACCAAAATAAAAAAAATAAATAAAAAAATTATGTTTTTCAAAAAAAAAAAAAAAATTCCAAAAAAAGTTTCTTTTTACTTAAAACGAAAAATAAATTGAAAAAAATATTTAAAAAATAAATTGTTTTACCCCATTTTACCGTCTTACCCCAATCCGATTTTTACCAAAAACAATACCAGCCTAGAACTTTGAATAATCAACCTGTGTTCTAAATTTGAAGTTTTCAGCCCGAAGCGTTCTTGAGTTAAGGTGGTCACAAATTTCCCTGACACACAGACCGACAGACAGACCGACAGACAGACTTTTTTTTTACGGAAATCATATTTTTTGGATTTTCAGAAACATAAAAAAAGCAATAATAAGTAAGCATATATTAAGCTTCTGTCAAGATTCTTATTGGGGTTGGAATACATAGTTGAAAGGTTCTACTCTGAAAAGTTAAGAAGTTGAAGGGAAAAATGTTAATCCTACTCTGAAAAGCAAAGAAGTTGTAGTTCTCAAAAGTTCAATTACGTTTCTAATAGCCCCGTTTTACGGTAAAGACTTAACTTTTAGTTATGTTAATTTATTTTGAGTATTTTTTAAATATTTTGTTTTAGCTATAGCTTAATAGCTTTTTAATTTGTACACCCGTTTTTCAACCTCTAGCATCTAGGTTATTATCTAGGTTATTATAAAGATACAAGATCGGCTAAATCAGAAGTAAGTTGCGCCTTTTTATGATGAGCAATAATCTGAAAGAAGATTTGGCCTGACATTTTTTGCTTTTTAATTATCGCAAAAAAATGAAATCCCCATTTTAGTTTTATCTTTTTGAGCTTAACCGACAAAGCTAGACGTTTTTAATTGAAACATTGCTAAGGCTGTTATCATATTTTCCATGGCATTTTAGATGCAAGAGTTACAAGTTGTAACTTAAAACACTTAACTTCGTTTTTTATTATGGGCGGTATTTTGCATTTTTACATTTTTGAATACACTTTTTTTCTGATTACGATAATGTATTACACTCGGTATTACAGGAGATTATCGAGTCTTAAATTTTGAGCGAAATTAAAACAATCATTTTTGGGCAGTGTTTTGGAAACAACAAAGCAATCTAATTACCGGAGGCTAGGTTTGAAACTGTAAATATTGTTAATACGATATTGCCACCTACGCGCATGCATTATCTCGGCATTTAGATTATTAAAATGTGAGGTTGCGGCTAATTGTAGATCCAAATGCCGAGCTCACGCATATTAACAATATTTAAGGTTAATTTGATTTCTTCGTTGTTTCCAAAGTACTCTGGGCAAAAATTATTTTTTTAATTTCCCTCACAATGTAAGACTTGATAATCTCACGTGATACATTATCGTAACCAGAAAAAAAAAGTGTATTAAAAAATGTAACCATCCAAAATGGCGCCCATAAAAAAAAACAAATTTAAGTGTTGTAACTCTTGCATCGAAAATGCCATGGAAAACATGATAACAGATTTAGATTCCTTGCAAAAAGTACCTTAACAATGTTTTAATTAAAAACGTCTAGCTTTATCGGTTTTCGCTCAAAAAAATAAAAACCAAACTCGGGATTTTTAATTTTTTTGTGATAATTAGAAAACAAAAAAAGTCAGTTCAAATTTTCAGATAATTGCTCAGCATAAAAATGCGCAACTTTTTTTCTAATTTAACTGATCTTGTATCTCTTATAATAAGCGAGATACCCATGCTTAAGGTAAAAAACGGGCAGCCTGTAAATTAACTTTATTAAATTATTTCATAAATATATTTTATTTCTTTATGATTGAATAAATGTATCCAGATTCTTTTATGGAATGAAATATATTTTATGTTGGTCCATATGCTATAGTAATCGCCTTACAAAAACAACAGAAAACAAAAGAGATACATTTTTGGACATTCAATCAAGTTTCTTTGAATTTGTCTAAAGGTAACTTTGATGTCAGTGCCAGAATAAAATCTTATTCATGAAACAAAAACATAGAAAGTAATGAGGCAAATAACTTTCTGGTTACAAGCAAAACGATCCCTGATAACAAACCCGGAAAAAAGGGAATAGTTTAGCGTTGTGAGAGAAATTTTTGGTTTATTATTAGCAGTAAATTGTCTCTATTCGACTCACAAAATTAATATATTCTTTTCCTACTAAAAACAATATTATTTATTTTATCTAATTGCTTTTCATAATTAACGTGTTTTTTGTCTCTTTTTTCAGTTACTATCAGAAATCTCGAGAACGGTTGATCCAACTAACATGAATTGTAGATCGTTCGAAAGGTATGTTCTTCTTATTTTAAACGATATACTGTTTGTGTAAATCGGATTAAAATTTATTGCGTTTCGGGTGATGAAAGTCGATTTTTAAGCTTTTTTAAAAATTACTCATATTCAGTTGTTCCATGAAGATAGAAAAACATTTATTTTACATACTTTTAAGATTGCAGGTGGCAGATAATTCTATAAAAAAATATAAAGGCTAAGTTTGTTTAACTCGGGAGAAAAATGTAGAAGTTATAGCATATTAAGTGAAGGCAGGCAGTTTCAGTTTTTTACATATTATTACTTTTGGTCGAAAATATATTTTTTTACTCAAACTTCTCCAGATGTGTTGCGTTGAATCTTTGCGAAGTTTCATCCAGCAATAGTCACCCATGATGCCTTGATCCCAAAAGCCCTCATACCGCTTTTCAATTGTTGCGATGTCCTGGTGAAATCTCTCTCCTTGTTCATCGCTCTCAGATCCCAAATTCGGAGGGAAAAAGTCGAAATATGTAAAAAAATATGTAAAGTTATGTAAAATTATGTAAAATTATGTAAAAATATGTAAAAATTTGTAAAAATATGTAACAATATGTAAAATATGTAAAATATGTAAAATATGTAAAATATCTAAAAATATTTTACATATTTGGACTCTTTTCCTACGAATTTGGGAGCTGAGAGAGATGAACAAGCCGAGAGATTTCACCATGACATCGCAACAATTGAAAAGCGTTATGAGGGCTTTTGGGATCAAGGCATGATGGGTCACTACACGGAAAAAAAAAATTATAGCTAGGAGCGCTATAACACACAAATCAAGCAAATTATAATCGCTTATTATATAAATACAAGGCTTTCTCTTACAATTATGGCAGTCAGTGTATAAATTTATATGAAATACTTTAATTGTTTAGTGAATAATAAAATATAACAAATAGTATGGCATTTATAGCTTAAATAGATTTAATTATTGTCCGTGCTAATAATTTTTATAATATAATAAAATTTCTGTAAATTTATAATAGTGCCTGTAATAAATATAATCGTGTCTGTAATATATATAATCGTTTCCAATTTATTTTTAACATTATTAGTTATTGTGTCCCTTATAATCTATAGCTTTAATCACTATAATTTGCCACTGTTACCAAATATCTTATAATGTATAGCGCAGAGCCCACTAATTTCTTTCCGTGTACTGCTGGATGCAATTTCCGCAAAGAACCAAAGCAATATAAACGGAGAAGTTTAAGTAAAAAAAATAAATTTTCGACCAAAAGTATGAATATGTAAAAAAGTATAATTTCCTGCCTTCAGTTAATATGCTATAACTTCGAAATTTTTCGTCTGATTTAGGCCATATCCACAGATTCGCATAACAACGTAGTACATAACAATGCGTTGCAGTGGTTCGATTGATGTGCCGCCATGTATCTTGTAAGCCAATCACGGCATCGCATTCTTATGTTTTATGTTCGTATTCAAGCTTCTGGATAGGCCTTCAAGCAAACCCGCTTTCTATTTTTGTTATAGAATTATCTGTCACCTGCAATCTTAAAAGTATGTGAAATACATGGAGCAACTGAATATGATTTTCAAAAAAGGTTAGAAAATCTACTTTTTTTCGACTTTCGCAACCCAATAAATTTTAATCCGACTTACATAAAAAGTATATCGTCTGAAAGAAGAAGAACATACCTTTTGAACAATATACAATTCATGTTAGTTGGATAACCGTTCCGAGACTTCTGATAGTAACTGAAAAAAGAGTCAAAAAACATGTTTTCTGCGTGTACTTAGATAAGGCTTCTTTGGAAAAAAAATAAATTTATTTTTCGTTTTCAGCAACCCAAAATTAGTCTAGAAAAAACTTTTTCTTTTAGGTTAATTTTTCGTGTAAACTATTGATATCAATGACTTTTTATTTGGTATACCATTGATATACGTTTGGTACTCTTTTTATTTATGTATACACATTTTAAAAAATGTATAACTGCGCACCCAGTTAACCCGGCTCCCAACCAAGGAACTTAATAACAAACTTCACAGGAGTGGTCCAGTTACCTCGAAAATATTTTTTATCAAAATGCTGATATCCCAACGCCCTACAACTTATGTGGTCCATACACCAGTAGGTAGAAAAGCTTGGTTTAAAAGGGCTACAATATATGTTACTTACAGCTGGAGTTGTCGGGCCCCGTTACGCAACTTGACCTTATAAATGTAAGAGAATAGTATTGGAAAATCATTTATGCCAGCTTTTGCGCTTAAGATAACTCGCGTATTTGTTGAATACACGTAAATCGACTAATTTCAGGTTTTCCATCACGCTTTGTATCCTACTGCTCGTCCTGATTCTTCAAATCAGGAAATCGACTTCACCGTGCGGTTTTAGAGACGTATTTCAACCACTCACTTTGTGCTTAAAATAACTACGATTTTAGTCCAGTCAAATAACGAGAAATTTCTATGTTAAATTGCAATAAATGTCACTGGCTGATATTTTAAAGGGTAGTAATGGATACAACAAAACACCCCTGTTAGTTTTTCACCGTGTGATTTGCGTAAGGGGTGCCCGATATGATGAATTTTAGGGGTGAGTGCGGTTATCTCGCTAAATATGCATCTTACGATAAAAATGCATAAAACTAATTTTGTTAAGGAGAAAATTTCCAACAATTTTTGTAAAAATCATTTTTTTAATATATTAATAATATCGAGTTAAATATTCAAAAATTGCCATGTTGGGGGTGAAATTGTAGGTCTTGAAATTATCTATAAGTTTTATACATTATGCATTTTCATAAGTAATTTGTTACGTTTACAGTTGGTGCTGAATGTCGAGTTGCGCACTCTGTAACCTATGAAAATTTATAATATAAAAAACCAAAGAACTTTTACCTCAAGAAGGAACATGATGAAATATACCGTATGCTTTGTTTGAAGCGTGAACCAACTACGGTGAGGGGCTGGTGGGGAGTGACTATTGTTTACACTTAGTACGCGTAAAGAGAGAGAAAGAATGTGTAAACTCACAGTCTAATGTCGTAAAATGACTGACAGGGGTACAGTGTTGCCGATTGGAAACATATACTTTGGATATTTTATTGTAAATTTTAAGAAACATTAGTTCTGTATGAGTTTTATATGAACTAGTAGGTTAATTTTAATAGATTTAAATATACTTTATTATTAAACATAATCATAGTATACAAAATAAAGTTTTTTACATTTTTAATTTAAGTATAACGATTTGAATTCATGATAAGGTGGAAACTACGCAACATCGCTACTAGGTAACTTAAAAGTCGACTAGCGACATCTACATTTTACACCACAAAGCTGTATCGCGTTTCTCTTAGTAAATAAACAAACAAAAAGATGAAAAAAAAAGGTGAAAAACTAACAGTCCTAACACTCCTGAGTGTGCTGTTGCCATCCACTACTACCCTTTAAAATATCAGCACTAGTACATTTATTGCAATTTAAATTTATTATTTGACTGGACTATTTCTCTATTGATCAATGCTTTATGCCCTTTACATCAGAGAATTAATTAATTCCGTGTTAACTAGGAGTTAATTTTCAAGAAAATACTGCTAATTATTTAAAATTTAGTACTAATTTAATAACAAGGTAGAGCATATATTTTTTATAGGCGAGCGTATTATACCCGAGATGCTCAGCATCGAAGAATATAAGAGTGCGAGGCTGATAGTCTTCTCTACCGTGGTTTGGATATAACTTTTTTTACTACTAGCACATTTATTCTTATTATTTAAACATTTTTAAATTAATAATAAAGTAAAATATTTGTTGGGTCTCAATTAACAGCAAAAAAAAAACAAGTAGCCTTTAAAATCGCCATTTTTGAAAACAGTTGAATAAACTACTAAATGTTTACTGTTCCAGTTGCGTTTTTATATTTTTAGCTCTTCAACTATTTTTTTTAGAATTGAGAGTTAATACACCGTTTATATTAACGAATTTAAATTCTCTGAACAAAATTTATATAGGATTACCTAAAACAGTTTAAAATAAAGAGTTATTAAGTTGATTATTGTGAATTTTGAGAAATAAAGTCCATTTTCTGAAACCCAGCACATAAGATTTTACTGTTGATAGTTTTATAATGTGTATACCTCCTACTAACACCATTAACTCTTGGTTTACATTGGAAAGTCACTCAATATCTGTTTAGGATCAGCTTGCTCGAATGCCACGAAAAAATAAAATAAGAAATAAAGGTAATACTTAAAATCGAATCAAATTTTTCAAAAATAGGTCTTTTTAAATTAGAAGATTTATATTTGTGTTAAAGCTCTTAATTTTTTTAATTAGTGTAGTAAAGAATATTTTAATGAACAACCTATCATCTTAAATTCGATATTTATTAACGAACTAATAACTCTTTTCTCTAGAATAGGTATTTCATTTGTAAAAACTGACAACTTACTCGCACAGCTCTGTTCCAACAGAGACAACAATAACAGTTACTGGTAATTACCTACTGTTTACAAACAAACCGAGATATTGGCGATACTTTATATTAACGGTATGCGTATTCTAGAGAGAAGAGTTGTTAGTTCGTTGATATTTATAAAAGATCAATCTTCTAAAAAATTGAAAGTAAAAAAAGTGGGTGGAGTCTTGTTCTATTTATAGCAGGTTTTATTTTGATGAAAAAGCTAGGTTACTATTTTCGTTCCTTTGAATTCTATAAGACTACCTACAATAAATATTAATGAGATTTTAATTTGCAATCTTCTACACTGGCTGGCAGCCATAATGTTGTAGCATATATAAGCAAGAAGCTGTGAAGATATGTAATGCTACACATTCCATTATATACTATTCACAGTAAATGGTATATTGCATTTTCCGAAATACTTGTAATATATTTTAAACAAAACACAAAAAAATAAAAAAAAGAGCAACAAAATCTTTTTGCGAAAAAAGAAAAAAAAATAATAAAAATAATTTTTTAAAAACAAATCCATTTTTTTAACGAATTTTTTTTTATTGTTTTTTTGCGAAAAAGGAAAAAAATTTTGAAAAAAAAATTAAAAATGATTGTTTTTTTATGCTTTAAAAAAAGTTTAGCCCCCCATACTTTTTTATTTTTTTAGAGGATTACTTTTAAAATTGACAGAATTGATCCTTATGACAAGAGTTTTTCCCTCAAAAAGTTAAGTTAATCTGAATTTTCTTTCAGCTTTTTTCGATTTTCGGAAGTTTAACTCCCCATAACTTATTAGTTTTTGGGGGGATTACTTTCAAAAACAATAGGGATCTTGATTTTTCCTGATCGGATTATTCATTCTTGAGTTATCGAAAATCGTGACATGGGACGGACGGACGGACAAAAAAAAAGTTTGTTATTTTTTCATGAAAAAAATTTATATCCAAGAATTTTTGGTCTTTGACGATTTTTGAAAATTGTGGAAAATTCAAAATTACCGTAATATACTATTCTAGCGCAGGCACTGGTATAATAATGTAAGTGAATACAAGAACGCTAGGTTGTCGAAGTGGCCAACTTGTCATATTTTCTAAAGTATTAAAGATTTACGATAAAAACCCATAGGGGTGACTTATTTAGTGAACTTTGAACATAGGGGCTCCTTCATTGTATATTTTTGACTGTGACACAATCACGTAACGCGGGAAAGTGTGGATATAAGCCTAGATTTTCATCGTTTATTTAACTTCAAAGAACTCCATAACTTATTATGCTCCCAAATTTTACAATAAAGTTCCGTTGCATATAAAGGAATTAACCCGTCATTTTCAATAGGGAAGCCTTTTACCTAATTTTAAAGTATGTCAACTTTTATATATTTATTTATTAGTTTTAATGATTTTATTAATTGTGTATTATGTATTATCTATATTTTTAAATTTTAGTACTTGACAAGGGTAAATACTGTATGGTATATTAGCATGAATAAAGATGATTTAATTTGACTTGAATATTTAATTTCGTCAAAGAGAAAATACTATTGACTTAAACTGCGTACACTAAAAATTAATTAAAAAATATATATACATACAAGTGCACAAATGACCTCAGTATAGTAAAAGTTCTATACCGTCTCTAAAACTCGACTACATTTATTTAGTACATGCGCAATGCGCATACTATTTTCCGATACGGCGTTTACCAAAAAAATGTCTGAAAAAATTAAAAAATTATGGTCCAGTATAAAATTTTATAAGCTTTTTTCCATATTTTAAAAGCTGAAAACATAAGAAAGTATAAAAACAGATATTTTAAGTTGTCTGATTTACTTGTTCTAAATTTGAACTCTATGTCTCCACTCGTTCAAAAGTTAAAAGGGGGTGACTTTTGGACCTCACTTTATATAATGTTAACTAAAATTTAACAACAACAGTAAATAATATGTTATTTTTATCTGTGCAAGCTTCTGACATCATACTTGGAGTTATACATGGTTCGACATTGATGTTTTGGCACGCAGTGTAGTTTTCGATTTAAAATTTAGCTGAATGGGTAAACTTTGTCCCTTTTTAAAAGGAAAATGAAAACTTCAAATATTTATAAAGTTTGCAATAGTCAAGATTTGCAGTTTCATTATGAATCAGAGGCGTACATCTATTAAAATCACCCAGGATATTGCACTGCCCACAAAGGAAAAAGGCTTGCAATAAGTTGCTACTCTGGACTAGTGTTAACACTAGAATTCTGTGGAGGACCGATATTTTAACTTCACACATTGCCTGAATTAGGGCAATAGAATATGTATTTTTGAAAGTTGCCCCATCATGTCTTGGAAAATACTGCGCCAAATTCCAGCTCAAAAAAATTAAATTAGAGCCAGTCCGAAAATTGGAATAAAATAAAAAATTATAATTTAATATAAACGGCATGATTTATCATCATCATCAAATATATAACTCATTCTACGAATGTTGGCCACGTTATTTTTTTTTTCTAATTTTTGGAAAGTTAGACCTGTTTAAACTTAGGAATCTTGCTTGTCTAAGCTAAACGTATCTATAGTCAGCAGGCATTTTTTGCACTAGTTATGGAGTTATCGGATATAATATATATAAAAAAATGTCTAAAATTTGTAATTTCTTTAAAATTTTACATTTGTGTAGTTAGTGGTGTTACAATATTAAACTAATTTTTTTTTTTTCATATGGCAATTGCTTATACAGCCTGTTCCAGAACTCTAGTACAGAAATTTGATGGTATATTAAAAACCCTCTGGAAAATATGAAAAAAATTTCAAAAAAAAATCCATCTTTAATACTAAATAAAAAGGAAGCTATCTAATCTGACCAATCCTATTGCTGATGTTAAATTACCTACGAATTAGTTTTTCCCTACTTATTAATAACTATGGTTGCATTTTAATTGTTGACGCGTGCATTGTTTGAGACTTTCAAATTTAGAATTTTTTTAGGTTATTATATTTTTAATTTTCAAATGACGTGGCTAAATACCCTATTATATAATATAGGGTTTTGGAAGAAAGGTCAAATCCAACAGAAATTAATAAATCGGTTCTACATAAAGCAAAAATGGGATTTAAAAAAGTTCTTGTTTAAAACAAAAACACAATATGTATATTATATTCACAACAATAAGCACTGGTACAAATTAACCCCATTCTTTGAGTCTGTATAAAAATAAATGTAAATAAACGTAAAATTTGATTTATTACATATTTGATTAATTTATTTATTATACTCTTCGCAGCTTTACTAGGGCATAAAAAAATCTAATTTTTCATATTTACCTCTCCTTTGTTATGTCAACTGAAAAACTATGCTTG
Source organism: Brachypterus glaber (assembly GCA_958510825.1). Lineage (NCBI taxonomy): Eukaryota > Metazoa > Arthropoda > Insecta > Coleoptera > Kateretidae > Brachypterus > Brachypterus glaber. The sequence goes on from OY294047.1 coordinate 31,338,928, forward strand.
CATACCAAATTTCAGCTAACTTGAACATTTTTTGACCCCCACCCAACTCAGTTATAATGAGGTATTTGTATTGTTTAATTTCTTTCACTGTTACAGTTTTAAAGACAAAACAAGCCGCATTTTCCTAAATAACGCAACAAAAATAAATTTAAAAAAATATATATTTTTTTAAGTTATTATTTGGGAAAATGCAATATACTATCCACTGTGAATAGTATATAATGGAATGCGTAGCATTATATATCTTCGCGGCTTGTTTTATCATTAAAACTCTAACAATGTAAGAAATTAAACAATGCAAATGCCTCATTATTATAACTAGAGATCGGATTTTAGGGAGTCGTGACGTCAAAATGCATAGCCGGGTACAATAATTTAACAAATTCATATTATAGATTTTAAGCTTTCACGGCCATTAAGATATAAAGAACTTTCACTTTCGGGTTTAGACCGTGTTAATGGATTTTCACTTTCCGACGTTTCGTCTCTTACTACTAGAGACATCTTCAGGGATTAATCTGAAACTAAGTTTCGAATCAACATGTGTCACTATTTATGACGAGTTGTGGTTATTCACCCGTGACGAGGTTTTTCCTATCAAAGACTTCCATATTGCAGGTAAGTGGTAACCAGTGTCCCGATTGATATTGTTAGGATGCTTGATGATTTCTATCGATTCCCGTATCTTCCTTGGCATTTTTCTGTTTTCTGTTAATATTTGTTTTGTTTCAGACAAATTGATTTTATGACCTGTTTCATGTACATGTTCGGCTACTGCCGATAAGGAAATTTGTTTCTTTCTTATATTGCGCTCATGCTCTTGAAGTCTTGTAGAAAATTTTCTCTTAGTTTCACCTATGTAAACCGTACCACAGGAGCAGGGTATTTTATATACGCCTTCTGAACTCAGGGGTATTTTGTCTTTTGTTGAAGTCAAACATTGACCTAATTTTTGGTTGGACCGAAATATAGGCTTAATATTTGACTTCTTCAAAAGTTTACCTATTTTATCCGTGATACCGCTTACATAGGGAAGTATAACTTGTGTCTGTCTGTCATTGTCACTATTGTCCTGTTGTTTGGGTCTGGGATTTCTGTATTTGTATATGGTCTTATTAATGTCTTTTTTGGTATAACCGTTCATGGTCAAGGCTTTGGTTAGTTTAAGGAGTTCTGTGTCTAGGGAATTCTTGTCTGAAATCACTTGTACATAGGGCTTTCTTTTTACAAAATGTGCAGTGTAAAATATTGCTGTCGAACTCTAGTTCTAGATAATCTTCAATCCTCGATTTAACCGTAGTAAGTAATGGTTTTACGAACATTTTATTAAGGGATTTAACTAATTAAATGAACGGTGACAAATGAATATTAGATTAGGCCCAATAGGTATGTATATTAAAAAAGAAAAAGTTAGAGCAAAAAAAGAAATTAATTCGAATTTCTAAGATAAGTCAAACAAAATGACTCAATTTAAGGCCTATCCAAAAGCTTGCATAAAAACATAAAACATAAGAATGCGATGCCGTGATTGATTTACAAGATACATGGCAGCACATCAAGCCAATCACGGCATTGTTATGTACTATGTTGTTACGCGAGTCTGTGGATATGCCCTTACTTGCAATAAAAACCTTGTTTCCGCATGCGCGTGATTCTAACCAATAAAATAACGTACATGGTACACGCTTGATCTTACATTTCACTTATTTCGTCGCACGAATACGGAAACAAGTTTAGAGCTTTTAGATCTCTGCAAAGTACATGTTCATAAAAAGTTCAAATAGATTTCACATTCCAGTCACATCTTCACAAATTGAATAAAACACAAAAAGATTTCGTTTGGACTTTTGCTTTTTCTACAAACACTATTCAAGACTTTAAAAAAAATCCGTTCTCTAATTATAACTGAGTTGGGCGGGGGTCAAAAAATTTTCAAGTAACCTGAAATTTGGTATGCAAGCATAGTTTTTTAATTGAAACAACATAGGAGGGGTGCATATGAAAAATTAGAAAAATTTGTTTTTTGCCATGTTCTAGGGTGCGCCCATAAAAGTGTGTCCTTACGAATTGTTTTAGCAGTTCCCAGTTTATGTTTAGTAGGTATGTACTAAAACCTTTTTTACTCAAAATATTTATAACAAAAATGGAGAAATACATACTAAAATGGGTACCCTTTCTAGCTGGATGGCATTTTTTTTATGAATATATCTCCAAATATATTAGATAATAGAGTTTTACGACAAAAATTTATAGATAGATGAAGCAAGTGGTTGCCAAACATATAATTTTTTATACCTTTGCCCCCTGTAGAACCCTAATTTTAACCATATTAGATACAAACAGACAGACAAATAGACCGACCTTTTAAAACATCCACTTTTTTCACCATTTCATAAATAAATTATATTTATTATAGGGTGTTAAACTCACCTATTAACATGTCAGTCGCTGCCAAGGAAGCGATAAAATAATTACTAGGTTGTCTAATATTCCTATCCACTATAAAGGCCAACAGTACCAATATATTGCCAGCCACAGTCAATATGATGCAAATTGCCAAACATGTAGCAATAATGATTGTTTGCCATAATTTAAAAGGGGGCAGCACAGGTTCTATCTTTTCAATATTGCTTTCATTGAACTGATCCAAATAATTGTATTCTCGTTGTTGTATCTCATACTCATCCAACGTGTAGTTTAATTGCCATAACTTTGTGTCATTGTATATTTGTATACATTCCCAAAATGATAATATACTGTTGAACATATTGCTACATATTTTTTCTTGATATTTTTTATGTTTCCTGAAAAAAAAAGCCTTTTTCAAACTAAACTCAATCACGAGGGAATTTTGTTTGCCCTTTAAGTTAGGGTATAAAATAAAGTTAAGAAATTCTTGATCCTTACTCATATTGGAGTTGATTTAAATAAACCAGAGAAAAAATGTTATCTCTCCAAAATATAAATTTATTGTCTATTAAACAAACATAACAGCGACCATTGTTTCGACTTTTTTAACATAAAGTCATTTTCAAGCTACAAATAATGAAAAATTAGGTTGAAAATGGTACAATTCCTTTTAGAAAAACTTACTTTTTAAATTTATAAACAAATTAACTTTTAATTAAAATTAAAAAAGTACACATTATTAGAAATGTCATACTGACCTTAACTATATTATTTTTATAAAATCTTAAAAATTTAAACAAAAAGAAAACTACAATAAGCTAAAATAAAATAAATTAATGAAATCTAAAATTTAAAATTGAATAAAAATCTGAGACATCTATCACAAAATAAGATTTTATAAAAATAATATAGTCAGTATGACATTTCTAATAATGTGTACTCAAGTTAATTTGTTTATAAATTTAAAAAGTAAGTTTTTCTAAAAGGAATCGTACCATTTTCAACCTAATTTTTCATTATTTGTAGCTTGAAAATGACTTTATGTTAAAAAAGTCGAAAGAATTGTCGCTGTAATGTTTGTTTAATAGACAATAAATTTATATTTTGGAGAGATAACATTTTTTCTATGGTTTATAAAATAAAGGTTGCTATTCAAGGTATTGAATATATTTGTAGAATATACGAGTTCAACGGCAATCATATTTTAAAAATTCACTAAAATTTTACGTGATGACGCTACAGCAGTCGGACTCCATGCTCTACAGAATTTTATCAAGTGGTGAAATTGTACATAATTATGTACACTGATAAAAAGGATTTATTTGGATATGGCCAATTAAATTATTTGATTGTGAGTAACAAATTTTATTTGAGTCAAATAAATATTTAGTTCATGTAAATAAATATTTTAATTTCAAAATGATTTATTAATGGGAATAATATAGTTTATTTGACAGAAATTAAATTTATTTGTCATGACCAAATAATTTAATTGGCCATATCCAACCAAATATTTAGTTGACGCAAATAAACTGTTTTATCAGTGTAGGTAATAATATATTAAACAGGTTGTACCCTACCGCTAAAATTTTAACAGAGTAACAGTCATATGTAAAATTTCGGCGAATAAAAAATTTATGTAGCACAGTGTACTATTATAATTACTTAAATATACTTCTAAGAACATTCTTAATATGCTTCTTAAAACTTTCTTATTTGATGCAGAGGCTTATAAGAAGCTTCTTAGATTGTCCCAGCACAATTAAAACGGTACCCTTCGCATTTCTTTATACGTTCTTAGAATATCCGGAGTTATGCTTCTAAGAAGCATGCTCTCCTTCCGGCTATTTGTTTTAAGAATCTTCTTAGAAGCTTCTTGTGCTATCAGGGTAGTACACGGAATCTGGCTGTCAGTAGGGTCATCTCCAGTTATCGGCGAATTTCCAGTGCTCGCATAGGCGCCGCGTCGATTCTATCGTCGACGCGAGGTTTTAAATATTTACATTTTTATATTCTTCGAAAAACACCGATATATTTACATATTTATAGTTAATATGTATATTCAATATTGTTGTGTGTAACAAATTAGTCGTCAAATGTTTCGATTTAGTGACCTTTATAAAAATTTCCCTCATAATTCGGCAAAATTATTCCGTAAGCCTATGTTTCTGTATTTATTTTCAACGTTGATGAGTCATAACTGAATAAATTCCGATTATTGGTAATAATAATGACATTTTACAATGCTGGCGAAGGAACAGATATTACTGTACAAATGCATATGGTATGCCTGGTATACTAAATCGTAGGATCAGGCTTACAAAACTAAGTTATCAAAACTTCATAGTGCTCAAAGAAAAAGAAGTTTATATTTATTTAAGTTTTATTACCTAAAACTATCAAAGTATACCATATGCCTGCTGTATATATTTATATAAAATATTCAAGGTACCTACACATAAATTCGCTGTCATTTCTTTAGAAATTACATTATAGGTTTATATACCGTACCATTGTAGAATACTGTATTCAATGGAGATTTCTCCATTTAGATTAGACAGGGACAAAGGGTCTACCCAAAAAGGATAGAAGTAATATCACCAGCATAAAGAAAAAAAAATCTCCTAGGTTTTATATTGGCTGCACTGTCAGTAACACCATTTTCTTTAGCCACTGTCATTGTGTGAGCTGCGTTTGATATGATTTTGATTTCAGTTTTTTGTGTGTTTTACTAAATATTGTGTTTTTATTGACTATTATAGTAGTTTTACGAGTTTTGATATTTAAATATTGTTTACCAAAAGTAATTTCTTTCTTTATACCTTAGATTTAAAGCCTAGGCGAAATTCGTTTGGACTTTTGCAACCCTTGTAAAAACTTGGCATTTTGGTAGATATACCAGAAATAACGCTCGTCAAAAAATTAATTTCTTAAAATGTAGAAACTGGTAACGATATTAAAATATATAATAATAAAATATAGTTACATAATAATAAATATGATAAACATTAAATAAATTCATATTTACCTTTTCATATTTGAGGTTATGTTTTGTAAATAAATAAACAGATTAAGCAACCAACCTAAGAACAATTAATAGGATTTATATTTCATTCTTTATTTTACTATTAAATCATCAGTTTTATTTCTTATCAAAAAATATTAATTTCTTTAGCTTTATTTACAAAAATCAACGGTAATTGTTGATAAAAATTTAAAAAAATGCAATATTTTTTTAACTTATTTAAGTTGGTAGTGGCGTACCGTACACAAATGAGATAGAGATAGGGTAAACTTCTTCCGTTCCATAATTCTAGTTGTACAGAGCTTTATTGAAGTTAACTGTATTAATCAGATATATAAATATGCTATCACCGATATGATATTGTCACTGACAATCACATAAAAACATACAGGTTCTAGTAAACTAGTAATAAAATTCAGTGGTAAACTATACTTTTGCTTGGTACTAATAACTTTTAGGATATTACATCCAGAGGCTCCCATAACTAGGAGGAGGAGGAGGAGGAGTAGGAGGAGGAGGAGGAGGAGGAGGAGGAGGAGGAGGAGGAGGAGGAGGAGGAGGAGGAGGAGGAGGAGGAGGAGGAGGAGGAGGAGGAGGAGGAGGAGGAAGTAAAAATCCCTTTTTTTTAGTAAACTTGCTTACTAATAACCATGGGTCGGGGACTTGCAAACAGTCATCTTTTGTCATGTGTTTCAGCTTTCTTTATAGAAACTCTGTTCTAGAGAGGCAACCGGTGCACCGCGATGGCTTCTAGTCAGTGTTTAAAAGTCCAAACGAAAAAAACCTCGCGTATTCCCGACGTATGCTAATAATCGAATAAAACAAAAAAAGAGAGCACATAAAATACTATAGCACATTTTTGTGCTATAGCCTACATAAGAGAAATAGGTACGAAAAAAAAAACGATGCGGAAACCTCAACTCGCATGTTTGATTCACACCTTTTTGTTTATTCATTCCGAAAATACAATATCTTACCCTAGTCCAGCACCTATATACTCTTAGTTTCGTGGCCGATTCTATACAATTCTGCGGTGAATTGAATTGGTAAATAAATCCGTAATATCATTTGATATGAAAGAACGATATTCTCGTATCTATTTATATATTTTAACATATTGCTGAATATATATATTTCTACTTCAATATGCTAGGGGAAGTTTTTTGACAATTTTCAAAGGAATTAGTAGATTTTAGTAAGACGAAAATAAAGGAATACCCTTAAATATTTAAACGTTAATAGACATAAACATTTAATTACTTATATGCCATAAATTTTTTGACAAAAAAAAATGAGTACGAGTTGGCATAAAAGATTAATCTACTAATTAGTAGACAAAAGGAAATAAAATATATTTTTATTCTCTTCTTTTCCAAAGTGATATTTTTCGGTTAGAAATGTTAGTTGAAAGTGACAATTTTGTTAAGAGTTTGTCTTTTGTGTTATTTTGGCGGGCTGCAGTACTTGTTTGGTCCCTTATGAAAAATTGCATAGCGGTTGTGTTCTTCTTTTGTTTTACTTTAGCGGCCCGCCAAAGAAAGTACTTTTGCGGTCCTTTATGAAAAATTGTCTCAGATAACTGACATAACCAAATTAAAACTAATTTTACTTATTATTTTTGCCTTTTTTGTTAAAAATATGTTTACAGGCGAATAAAAAATAGCGTATGATATACGGACGAGAAATATATCTCGGTCTTACGAGGTTGTGAATCTCGGCTTACGCCTCGATTCCCAACATTATTTCTCGTCCTTGGAACATAATATACTATTTTGCGTTGCCATGTGAATTTTTATAAACGGATTTGTTATTACACAACTAAGGCCAAAAAAAACTCTGTGCGCTATATTTGAAAAAAACTTGCTGGCAAGGAAAACGAAGCAAGGTTCTGAAAAATCAAAATTTTAGTATAAAGCAGTGTAATTTTTGTAAATAGGAATGTTTTCATATTTAACTCTCCGTTAACCAGGTAGGGGTCTGACAAACCCCAATGAGTTTATTTTAAACAAAAAACATAATTAGTCTGATTCTATGGCCACGTACGCTTGTCTATCTTCCTAAAATACGGCTCATCCCGTGCATTAACCTCAGTTGTGAGAAAAACCGTTGCGAAATAGGAGTAAGTAAAAGTGAGTAAAAGTATGTTTGACCCCACATGGTTAATGGCGTCCTAAATTTATTTTAACATTTTACAATTTTTTTAAGTTAAAATATGCTAGATATTGCTTATAATTTATTACCAAGTTACTATTTTATACATATTTTGCTGGCTAAAACCTATTTCAGCCAGAAAAATATTTGTTGCTGGCTGACTAACATTATTTATTTAAATGAAAATAAAGTTTAGTGCCTTAAAGACGGCAAACTATTAAAATCTATAAAGAAATTGCACCGCTCTACTACAGAATTTTCACAATCAATGAGAAAATCCCTACCACAATGTCATATGGCTGCTATTTCACGCTTTTTTGCGATCATCAGTGAGCATATATTGGTATGGTGGCTTTCGCACTGACTGTTGAAAATTTTAAATGCTTATTAAAAATAAGTATAACTGTATCGAGAGCTTACAAATTGGTGGCGCCATCTAATGTTTGCACAAAAGTACTACACATTAGATGTTGGCAGACCCGTAATCTGATAAGAATTATCTATATCTAGATGCTGGCTTCGAGACAAATTTTTTGTCCGCCTGTGCATCTAGATATAGATAATTCTTATCAGATTACAGGTCTGCCAACATCTAATGTGTAGTACTTTTGTGCAAACATTAGATGGCGCCACCAATTTGTATTTTTAATAAGTATTTAAAATTTTCAACAGTCAGTGCGAAAGCCACCATACCAATATATGCTCACTGATGATCGCAAAAAAGCGTGAAATAGCAGCTATATGACATTTTGGTAGGGATTTTCTCATTGATTGTGAAAATTCTGTAGTAGAGCAGTGCAATTTCTTTATAGATTTTAATAGTTTGCCGTCTATAAGGCACTAAACTTTATTTTCATTTATAATTTGATTTGCCGTGTCGGTACTAGGTGCTGGCTTCGAGACAAATTTTTTGTCCGCCTGTGCATCTAGATATAGATAATTCTTATCAGATTACAGGTCTGCCAACATCTAATGTGTAGTACTTTTGTGCAAACATTAGATGGCGCCACCAATTTGTACGCTCTCGATACAGTTATACTTATTTTTAATAAGTATTTAAAATTTTCAACAGTCAGTGCGAAAGCCACCATACCAATATATGCTCACTGATGATCGCAAAAAAGCGTGAAGTAGCAGCTATATGACATGTTGGTAGGGATTTTCTCATTGATTGTGAAAATTCTGTAGTAGAGCAGTGCAATTTCTTTATAGATTTTAATAGTTTGCCGTCTATAAGGCACTAAACTTTATTTTCATTTATAATTTGATTTGCCGTGTTGGTACTAGGTGCTGGCTTCGAGACAAATTTTTTGTCCGCCTGTGCATCTAGATATAGATAATTCTTATCAGATTACAGGTCTGCCAACATCTAATGTGTGGTACTTTTGTGCAAACATTAGATGGCGCCACCAATTTGTACGCTCTCGATACAGTTATACTTATTTTTAATAAGTAAATTTTCAAGTCAGTGCGAAAGCCACCATACCAATATATGCTCACTGATGATCGCAAAAAAGCGTGAAATAGCAGCTATATGACATTTTGGTAGGGATTTTCTCATTGATTGTGAAAATTCTGTAGTAGAGCAGTGCAATTTCTTTATAGTTTAATTATTTATCTACCCAGCAAAGCAAGGCTTGTTGACCTATTATGAGAGTTTTATAGTCATATTATGGGAGTCCTAAACGTACATTATGGGAGTCTTATGAGACTAGAGACTCAAAAGCTCTTTGAGGCTAATGCAGACATTTCTGATTCCCTGAAAGATCCCAGGGGCTGAATTTGGGTGATCCCATGGAAGATTATTGTGGGAGCTCCCTGGAAACTCCCTGGGGGATTTTTTTTTTACTGAGACGTTTCTATGGATTACTTGAAACCTTTATGTCAAAGCTGCTTATATTTGAATCAATATAATACCAACCATTTGTTTTTGCAATGAAATTTGTTTGAATTTGCATTTTTTGGTAACCTTTTTAGTAAAGTATTCAAAAAATGAGTTTCTTGTTTATTTATAATTATCTAAGTATAGTTTATTACATATTTAATTATCATAGAAACATTTTTATTGAAACAAATGGTGTTTGTTATTTCTTTCTGTGTATTTTATATTGGGGTTTAATAAACCCCACGTGGTTAATATCGTTATTTTTCCACCTGGTTAATGGAGGGTTAATAGGGGTGACCGGGGCTAGTTGTCGCAGGGGTAAGTTGTCGAAGTGCTTATATCTTAAAAAGTAAAATATTTTTCTGCGCCAAACCAAGATTAACCGCTGCGTTACAACAGTGCCATTTATCATTTGTTAACTTAAATGGAATAAATTAAAAGAACATCCAGATAAACCAAAAAATGTAAAAATTAAAGAGCCCAGTATTTTTTTTGTGGTAAATATTTTTTCTTATTGTTACTGATTAAAAGCATTAAGATAAGAAAATTTTATGTATAATAATAGTTTAAGGTGTATGGATCAAATTTTTTAATACCATACCACCTTACATGTCAATCTCACCGATTTTCGTCAAATTTGGTACACAAGTTCACTAATGCATTATAACAACAAATGTAAAGTGAAAAAGCTTAAAAAAATTTTTCGCCGATTTATGGACAAAACAAGTTTTTGTTGTTTTTTCATAAATAATAAAATTTGTAAAATGCAACTTTTTCAAAACTCTTTTATAAAATGTTTATTTTTTGTCAAAAATTGCTCAAAATTTGTAATATTTCTAACACGTAAATGCTTTATAAAGGGAAATGCGCAAATTTAAAAAAAATCACATTTGGCTCTTCCTCTTCTTCTTTAAATATAAAATTTTTTCGCTTTTTAGGGTCGCATTCAATCCAAATTTTGAAAGGGGGCCCCTAATTTTTTTGGGATGTCAAATAAGGCAAACGGGAGCCCAAACATAACTCTATCGGTGATATAAAATTTGTTCTGGTATTTTGAGATCTAAACCCTCTACGAGCCCCTTAAAAATGGCTTAAAATAGTAAAATAATAAAATTTGTGAAATTCAACTCTATTAATATTTTGTTATAAAATGTTTATTTTTAGTTAAAAATTTCTCAAAATTTTTTATGTTACCAACACGTAAGTGCTTTATAAAGAAAAATGCGCAAATTAAAAATAAAATACATTTGGCTCTTATTCTTCTTCCTTAAATATTAATTTTTCTCGCATTTCAAGGTCGCATTCAATCCAAATTTTGAAAGGGGGCCCTTATTTTTTTGAGATTTTCAAAGGGTTAAACTAGAACCCAAACATACCTCTATCAATGATATAAAATTTGTTCTGGTTGTTTGAGAACTAAACCATCTACGAGCCTTTTAAAAATTGACTAAAAAATGGTAAAATAATAAAACTTGTAAAATGCAACTTTTTCAATATACTTTATAAAGAAAAATGCGCAAATTAAAAAAAAATACATTTGGCTCTCCTTCTTCCCCATTATGATTTATCCTAATGTTGAAAGAGGACCAATATTTTTTTTGAGATGTAAAACAAAGCGAATTAGAGCCTAAACATACATCTAACGATGATATCATTTTTGTTTTATGTTTTTTAAGATCTAAACCATCTACCAGCCATTGGAAAATAGCTGAAAAATGGTAAAATTTAAAAATTAGCGCCTAAGGGTATTTTACCTATTCAAGAGCTTTTTCAATATACCTTTATATTTAAAATAATTACAAAATAATGTAACGATGGGCTTTTTAGCACTTTTAAAAATGATTTAATTTATTTTGGATATATTTTATTCATGGGACTTTTTTTTGACCTCTAGACCTCAAATATAGTATGCAAATTACTTTAAATAATACCTAGACATCTACCAAAAATAAAGTCTTTAGGTTAATTCATTCAAAATTTACCAATAAATGTTTTAAATATTTTTTGAACGATTTGATTTAGAGACTTTATTTTTGGTAGACGTTTAAGCAGTACAAAAAGTAATTTGCCTAATGAACTTAAAGTCTAGTCAAACCAATCGAAAGTAATTAAGAAAAATATAAAAAGTGGTAGTTTTACCCAGCTTTGATTAACTTTGATTTTTAAAAAAATAAAACTAGATCTTCTCCTGCATGTCAAAAAAAAAATAAAAAAAAAACGTTTGTCGATAGCTCATCTAGAAATTAAAATATAGTGCTAACATACATACAGACATACCGACAGACGATGTTTTTGCAGATTTCGAATCAAAATGTTCTAAAACGTCAAGAAAAGAGAAAAACATGACCAACAAACAATATTTACCCAACATGCACGAATTTAACACTTCACACTATTTTGGATATGCCAATGCCATATGATGCCATATACAAGGAATTCACACCTTTATAAAGCAATATTTTCGGTATAAATGTTTACTGAGCAAACTTTGCTCCAATGTTAGTCGTTTTCGAGATGTCTTTCGATATACAGTCCAAAAAGTCCATTAATTCATAAAATTCAAGGAAACGGGCCTATTTTTAAAAGGTTATTGCTCCAAAACTGTTAAAGGTGCGACCCAGACAGTTTTGTTCAGGGAACTAAGGACTAAAACATACAGAAATTTCAGCCAAATCTGTTGAAAGGTACTTTTCTTAGTAAATGTCTAGATAAATGTGCACATTTTGTAAATTAATTAAATTATTTTTTTCTAGTAGGCGGCATTGACTTTGACAGTTCTATATAGCTTATCTTAAGTATTAAAACAATTTGAATTTGCCGATTAAGCCATATTATTTTGCGACAAAAGGGGCGGATATGCATATGTGCATATACGCCAGTTTCATTGAAAATCTGTGAAATAACGAAGATTCCCTAAAAGTATGCCACAATTTATGAACTAAGCCTAAATTCTTAAAGATATAAAAAATTGATTTTACATGTTACAATATTTAATTTTTTTCCAAGTGTCGTTTGGTCCCATGAACAAAATATATCAAAGATAAATGCTTTTCAAAAGGGATAAGGACCCTATCGTTACATTATTTTGTACTTAATGTAAATATAAAGGTACATATATTGAAAATAGCTCTTGAATAGGTAAAAAGCGCTTATTTTTAAATTTTACCATTTTTTAGCAATTTTCCAAGGGATGGTAGGGGGTTTAGATCTCAGAAAATCAAAACAAATTTTATATCATCGATAAAGGTATGTTTGGGCTCTCGTTTGCTTATTGTGATAACCAAAAAAAAAAAAAAATAGGGGCCCGCCCCCTTTCAAAATTTGGCTTAAATGCGACCTCGAAATGTGAGAAAAATTGTTTTTTAAGGAAGAAGAAAAAGAGCCAAATGTATTTTTTTTTAATTTGCGCATTTCCGTGTTATTAATATAACACATTTTAAGCAATTTTTAACAAAAAATAAACATTTTATATCAAAATATTAAAAGAGTGGCATTTTACAATTTTTTTTTATTTTACCATTTTTAACAATTTTTAAGGGGCTCGTAGAGGGTTTAGATCTCAAAATACCAGTACAAATTTGATATCACCAATAGAGGTATATTTGGGCTCCCGTTTGCCTTATTTGACATCCCAAAAAAATTAGGGGCCCCCTTTCAAAATTTGAATTGAATGCGATCCTGAAAAGCGAGAAAAATTTATATTTAAAGAAGAAGAAGAAGATCAAAATGTATTTTTTTTATATTTGCGCGTTTTCCTTTATAAAGCATTTAAGTGTTAGTAATATCACAAATTTTGAGCAATTTTTAACAAAAAATAAACATTTTATAACAAAATATTAAAAGAGTGGCATCTTACAATTTTTTTTATTTTACCATCGTAAAGGGTTTAGATCTCAAAATACCAGAACAAATTTTATATCACCGATAGAGGTATGTTTGGGCTACCGTTTGCCTTATTTGACATCCCAAAAAAATTAGGGGCCCCCTTTCAAATTTTTGATTGAGTGCGACCCTAAAAAGCGAGAAAATTTTATATTTAAAGAAGAAGAGGAAGAGCCAAATGTGACTTTTTTTAATTTGCGCATTTCCCTTTATAAAGCATTTACGTGTTAGAAATATTACAAATTTTGAGCAATTTTTGACAAAAAATAAACATTTTATAAAAGAGTTTTGAAAAAGTTGCATTTTACAAATTTTATTATTTATGAAAAACAACAAAAACTTGTTTTGTCCATAAATCGGCGAAAATTTTTTTTTAAGCTTTTTTACTTTACATTTGTTCGGTGAGATTGACATGTGAAGGTGGTATGGTATTAAAAAATTTGACCCGTATATTATTTGTTGATATTGTCATTTAGGAGTGTTTATTCGTTAATTAGAAAGTACTTGATATATAACGTAAAATTGACCACTGGGGCTAGTTGTCGCATTTGGTTTGGGGCTAGTTGTCGCATGATCTGGAGATATGTTCATGGTATAACATTTCCTTTTTGGTATTTTTTTATTCAAAACTGTCTAAAAAAGTGAAACTTTGTCGAATAGCAAATAAATTAGTTTATTAAATTATATTAAATTAAAAAAAAAAAATCAAAAAACAATTATTTAATTATAAAGTTGGAAATTTTGGCACAAAAGTAAAAAAGTTAGATAACAATCAGCTTGTGGGGAGGCACATGTCTTATTAGTTATTTATAATTTTTATAAATGCCTTTATATTTCTTCAAAAAAATATACTCGAAGTGCCGCGACAACGTGCCCCGTGATGGGGCACGTTGTCGCAATTTTCAAGACTCCACAAAAAAAAACATAACTCTAATACCCTATAAAATTTTTTATGTTTTTTCTTTAAATAATGTTACTGAAACATGCAGCTAAAATTACCATTCCGTCAATTAAAAAAAAATACAAAAATAAAGGAAAAAACTGACTTTGAATGAAAAGTGCGACAATTAGCCCCGGTCACCCCTACTGAATTTTATTTCGGGTCCTCCATAACACATAACAGATTCTAATTGTAGACCTAGAACTTTCCCAAATCTAATTATAGTTTTTGCAGCTCGATTTAATTGTCTCAAAATCAATTTCTAATTTCCTGTTGCTAATAACTAAATAGCAATATTAATCAGGTTACCTGACCTGATTGTATTCCCTCGTGAAGATATATACACAATGTTTCGCATAATATAGTATACTCTTCTTAGTGGCAAACTTGTAGCTTTTTTCTAGTGAAGATTTAAGTTAAACCTAATTAAAATTACTGACTTTATAGTTAAGGAAAAGATGAAAGTAGCTTGCAAAACAACTTTGCACTACGATATTTCAAGAAATCTTTGACATAGAGACTTGAAATTTGGAACAAATTTTGTTTACTACTTTGTTCTTTGTTCCAAATTTCAAGGCACTGGGTCAAAGCGTTTTTGAAATATGGTAGTGTAAACTTGTTTTACAAGCCACTTGCATCTTTTTCTCTTCTATAAAGGTAATTTTTCCTAAAAAGAATAATAAACCTTGTACGAAAAATTAGTTTTTGGTCCTAGGCCCAAAAGTAAAATAGTTACTAGTTGATTGATTATGTTGACATTTGAATTCTTACCTCAAATTTGTTGTTAAAAATACAAATGTATTTATTAATACTTATATTACAATTGAATAAAACATAGTAGGGCGATTACGGTTGTCAACCTCACTCTCCGAGCTCAGAGGGCAATCTCCGTAATCGCCCTAGAAACAGTATTTTTCGTCGTTGTATCACAAACTACTATAAGAGCACGTTTCCTTTCATTTTTACAATTTTTTAAAATGTTTAGCATCAGGGCCCGATAAGTTTTTTTTAATGTTTGTTCAGGGATTTTTTTTTAGTTTGTCATGATTGATTTTTTTCTAAAGGTACGATTGATCTTTTAAATAAAAGCACCTCTTCATAAAAAAAAAATAAGTTAATAGGAGTTTCTTGCAATATTTTTGATTTTTTTTTTAATTTTTAACCCTCCATAACTTTTTTTTTAATTTTTATGGGAATCCTTTTCAATTTCTTTAGATTTTTGTGTCCTTTCAAAGATTGATTTTTTGCTGAATAAGTCAATCGTGTTTTCTTTCTTAAGAGGGCAAAAAAACGTGACACAGAAAAACGGAGAGACAATTTTATAACAGAATTATGTATAACGCGCATGGGTGCAAATTTTTAGGATTTAGGACATTTTTTTAAATTAATTTTTGGGTTTCGAAGTAAACGTATCTATAATAGTCATCTGCTACGGGAAGTATAATAACATTATAATGCATTATAATGTATATATGGCAATACGTTATTAGTGGTGATACATTATTGGTTTAAGTTTAATCTCAATTGATTAACGTAGTTGAATATCTAAATATTTGAACAGTGAGGTTACAATCCTGGACCTATATAATTAGTTACACATGTGGACAGCGAAGGACATTTTAAGAAATTTTTACTAGGAGTGGGAGGTATTCAGATATGTCTGAAAGAACTTTATTTATTTTTATGACCACATCACTGCGGATAATATTCCCTTCATTTAATTTCTTATTCTATCCCCTTTAAAACTAGTACTGGTAATAAAGAATATATCTCTCATATCTTGCGTAACGACGTAACTGACAGTACTGGTACTGTCAGTTACGTCGTTATATAAGATAGGGGACGATATGTACCCTAAAATTTAGACATAAATTTAACATGTTGGAGGGCAGTACTACGGAGGCCCTCCAGTTTTTCAACAAATTTTAGATAATTCTAGCTAATTCTAGTAAATTCTAGGTAATTCTAGGACTTATACAGTCGGTCAAGTAAGAGCGTGTCACGCATTTTTGATTTAAGAACTTATTTAAACTAAGTTTTTTTTGCATTTATTTACAGTCAATGAATGATAGATCAATGCAAATAACTTAATAACTCGTCCAGTCCCCGTCAATGATCGCTTGGACTTTTTGATAGGGTTTATGCCAGGCTACTGGGATAATCCAAACCTTTCTGCATCAGTTTTTTCGCCTCTTGGTGCAAGGTTAATTGAGGATCCTGCGAAAACATTTTTAACATCATATTTCGTGCTTAGCCGAACCTTTTCCTGTTGTGCCATGATCTAGCAAGTGGTCGACATTTTTCGTTTCCTAGTATCATTTCACTCACTTATTGAGGAATGTCCCCGACTTGCCCATATACTTCGCAGCCCACAGTGCGACCCTGCATTTTATAAGTTTTAAGAGATGTGCACCAAAAGTTTTTTTTATATTAATAAAATAGGTTTATTGGTTATTAAAAATCACTATGTTTAAAAATCGCAACAGATCCTTTTGATAATTTAAAGCCTATTTTAATATTTTTTTTTATTTTAATTTTTTTTTAAACTCTTTTAAACGTATTATCTTGCCTAATAAACTTATTTAAAAAAAATTACGCTAGTGAGCCCTTCAGTGAACCTTAAAAAAAGTTTAAACAATTATAAATCCTATTAAATATCATTTATTGCGCGTTAATACCTGAATTAAATTACAAATTAGTATTGTATTTTTCTTAAACATCTAAAAACTAAAAACTTTTAAAAAACGTTACCTTAAAAACTAAATTAAATCCTATTAGATGAAAATTCAATAACTGCCTTTAAAAGTTGCTGACCATAGCGTGGGTCGTTAACATTATTCATTTTGTGTTTATTCCAGACAGTAAGGAATTCTCTGTGAATAGACTCCCCAGCCTGTTCTGACCAAATTCCTAAGCCACTCTCTAAATAGGAAACACTGTCTTTATGGTGATGCAATATGCAATTAATTTTAGGAGTTTTTGATACCCCGGAATTATTTAAAACTGCTTACAGATGTTTGAGATCTGATTCGAGTACTTCAGTTTTTGTTGTACCGAAACATTTATCGACGATTTTGTTCATCACATTGAATGACGCAACAAATGGCATAACCAGAACTTGATTCAGATTTCCCAGTACTTCTTTTGATGTTAATTCATTGGCATGCTTTAGAAGCTTTCTACAAGCATTGCAACGTCAACCTATCCTTGCCCCTATTGTCATTTTCTCTTCAAGAAATGAAAGCGTATAAATCTGCTGCCAAGGAGCTAAGAACCTATGGTGATTTGGAAATTAATTTTAATAAATTTAGTTTATCATTAGATAAGAACATTAAAAGAGCCAAAGAGTCTTTTAGTGTTGTCAATAAACCTTTGTTTGAAGAGAATGAAAATGTGCGAGTTTTTCAGAAGTGCATCATACCTGAATTACATTTACTGCAAGGATTTGTGAATCACCTCTTTTGGAAAGGCCTGGTCCCATTGCTGGGAAGAGAGAACGCTCTTAAATGGCCCAAGAATTTAAATATAATTGCCAAGAATTATCAAGGAGAAATTTTCGATGGCAATATGGCATAAAGACAGTGTTTCCTATTTAGAGAGTGGCTTGGGAATTTGGTCAGAACAGGCTGGGGAGTCTATTCACAGAGAATTCCTTACTGTCTGGAATAAACACAAAATGAATAATGTTAACGACCCACGCTATGGTCAGCAACTTTTAAAGGCAGTTATTGAATTTTCATCTAATAGGATTTAATTTAGTTTTTAACCCGGCGTCTGACAGGTGGTTTAGTTTTACAAGTAACGACAGGTGGGGTGTAATAAACCCCAACAATAAATGGGACCGTTTTTGCTTTATTTAATAAATTTTATATAAAATGTAGTAAAATATTCGAGTTATACAATATATTAACCTAAAAATAATTTAAAAAATCTTAAATACATATATGTTTATTTTTAATCGGTTAACAAAAATAAATCAAATTTAAAAAAAAATAGGAAAGCTTTTTGTTTTCTATTAACTAAAAAAAAAGAACATTTAAAATTGCCAAACAAAGATCTAAATGAATAACATAAATTATAAACTTTTAAATATTATAGGTAGTGTTCAAAATAAATTACTTTAAGTAATCGTAATATGACTGAAAAATACAGGAGAAACAGGAAGATAATAGTATATTACGCACCGAGTACGCGAACCTAGTTTTCAGTGCAAGAGAGTGCTTATTTTTTTATGAGGCGCAGCCAAGTAAAAAATCTTTCGAAGTCCACCGAAATAGTTTGCGTCGAGGTCTGTATACTATTTTTTCTACGACCTAAACATCCAAAAGACGCAAAAATTGTCTTAAAATATTAATTTGTCAATTTAAGGTTATGTGTTTCACGTTTACTCATTTTCTGACAGCAGATGTAAAAAATCAACTAATTCTCACTTTTCAACCATTGTCATAGGCAACGGGTGGAAAATAGGCACTAACTACTAGCTAGGTTGTAGGAAAATAAATGTTACTTAGTATGACACGTGGGGTGTCAGAAACCCCAGGCGACTTCAAAAAGACGTGGCCTCTAATGCTTCAATATTTATACTGCCGTTCATGCTACACTGTGCAAAGTAAAAAGCGATTGAAAGGTACTGAGGCGCTGTCTTCACTTGGCGCGAAAATAAAATAGTTACGGAGTAATATTTGGACTCTGGGGTTTGTGACACCCCACGTGTCAGACGCCGGGTTAAGGTAACGTTTTTTAAAAGTTTTTAGTTTTTAGATGTTTAAGAAAAATACAATACTAATTTGTAATTTAATTCAGGTATTAACGCGCAATAAATGGTATTTAATAGGATTTATAATTGTTTAAACTTTTTTTAAGGTTAACTGAAGGGCTCACTAGCGTAATTTTTTTTAAATAAGTTTATTAGGCAAGATAATACGTTTAAAAGAGTTAAAAAAAAAATGAAAATAAAAAAATATATTAAAATAGGCTTTAAATTATCAAAAGGATCTGTTGCGATTTTTAAACATAGTGATTTTTAATAACCAATAAACCTATTTTATTAATCTAAAAAAAACTTTTGGTGCAAATCTCTTAAAACTATAAAATTGCAGGGTCGCACTGTGAGCCGCTGTAGGCATCATTTTTGGACCTTTTGGATGCGAATAGATGGACACGCAGCACTCATGTTTTAAAACGTTTTATTTTACAAAAATAAGCTTTAGAAATAGTCTCTATGTACAAAGCATTTTGCGTCAGGAAGTAAACTATATCCTCGAAAAAAAAGTAGGGCTTTCTCTTTCCGATTTCACGTTATAGGTGACACGCTCTTATTTGACCGACTGTAGATAAATCTAGCTTTGAATTTCTGGGTAATTTAGGTTCGATGAGTCTTATGGAAAAGGCACTTTTTTAAACTGGTTAAAGTAACAAATACCATTATAGTTTAAATTTACATTTTTACACTGAGAATTCATTACTACCGTATTATCTAAGTACTGATCAATTTTGTATATTTGGATCCCCTTAGCTTTAGTTATTAAAAAGTCCAAACAAGTTGTTACAGTAAAATATGCAACAAAACCATTTTTTCCAAGCTTAAAAAAACAATATTTTGCGAAGCATATTGAAAGAAGCAATAAACTATTCACTGTGAAGAGTATACTATGAAATGCAAAGCAATACATATTTTTACGGATTGTTTTTATTATACACTGCAATGGTTATTACAATTTGTAATTTACAAAGTTTTGGTTTTAATTGATATTTTTATCTACTTTGATGAATCAAAATATTGTTACAAGTTTTGAAATTTCTTCCTAGTTTGGGCAAAAAAATAAGTAATTATAATATAGTTTTTTTATGCAATAGGTATTTTAAAACTTTTTTAAACTCGCATCGTTTTCAAAACAATATTTAAAAAAAAAATCCATAGAAATTCCGTTGCATATAGCAATCTTGGTAAAAAATCGCAATTGCTCATTTTAATATTTTAATTTAATAATATTTTTATATCTATTTATTAAAAAAGAAATTATAAAGAATTTGGAAATAATAAATATTTTATTACATTAAATATTTTATTAACTAATTATTTTAAATAATTTGATTTTGAAAATATTTAGGTTTTGATATAATTAAAAGATTAAAAATAATATATCATTAAATTTTTACTTTAATTTTAATATTATAGCATGTTTTTTAATATTTGATTTAAAATATAATAGTTATTTATGGAACGAGAGAGGAAATTAACTAATAATTAAAAATTAACCCACGAGGTTGAAGGCAGAGTGGGTTAATTTTTGAGAGGGCAATATAAGTTTAATCACGAGTGACATACAAAGTTTTATCCAATAAGTAGCTTAGAAATTCATATTTTTATTAAAAATTTTAATGATATTTACAAGAAAATAATTTGACAATTGAGTGGGTAAAATAAATAATTGTCCAATCTCTAAAGTAAAAACCACGTGTGGATTATTACTGAGTTTCTCTATTTGAAATAAAGCTAGTAATTGTCTATCTGCATCTATTAGATAAATATTATAATGGGATATATCAAATGAATTAGAGTGGGGGGCAGCACAGAGGTCTAGCCGATTGGCAAATGTGGATGGCAGCCATTCTTATCCTCAAAGGTTCAAATTTTTTACACTAAATGGTGCGTTATGGTAATAATTTCGACTTAAGATTGGCCAATTGTTTGTAAAACATAAAATTATCTATAAAATGAAGAATCTAAGAATTCTAAGAAAAAAAAACGAATACTAATGATTAAAAAACTCTATAATATTTGATTGGCCCTGGCAGCCAGACCAGTTAGTAACTGGCAGTTACTAAAGAAAGTAAACAGTATTACCAGAAATCATTCTCAAGATAAATTTCCTATAAGTTACTAAATCTGCCACTTAATGTAAGAAATTTAAACTACTAAAGAATGTAAACAGAAAGCAATTTACAGGTAAAATTCCCTATTAAATTACCAAATCGCACCAACTAGTGTTTTCACCTTTGCGGATAACAATGGCTGCCACTATGATGTCACTACTTATTTTTTTTGGAATCCTGTTCCCCCAATATAATTTATTGGATCTATAAGGTTAAATTTTATTTATGATGAATATAAGTATACTTATTATTATACTATAAGAAAAATTATATTTATGTTTTTTTATAAATAATTATTCAAGTGCAGATAAGGAATTTCAAACTACCTGGGGGTGGCACGCAATTTATCGAAACTAAGCATTTTTTACACACATGTTTATGTTAACATTCTGATTATAATGGTCAATCACACATATTTCATCTTTAATTTATTTTTCTATTTTGCGACTCTGATAAGCTCATAATCACACGCATTTTGCGTGTTCTTATAGGCCCATAAGAGGTCTGTACTTTTTTTTCTGTTGGGTTGGCAACATGCAAAAGCCTATCTCTTGACGTTTTGCGTGCAAATGTCAGTGTCGTTTTAAAGTTTATTTTTTTACAAAATTTTGTGTTTGGGTTATTTTTTACCGTGTTAAAATTGTGGACTGGTTAATTGTAGTGAAAAAAGAAGAGATGACTGTAAAACATATCAAAATATAATTTGTTCTTAGAATTTTAAACATAGTGTAAACTGTAATGCCAACCCAAAACAAAAATCCCTAAATCAGTCATCAATTTAAATGTAAGTTTTTTAAATTTTAGAGCAAAATAGAAAAAATTGTATAAAGCACTCGGTTCATAACACGTTTTAGAGCACTGGTACTTTATAAAACTCGCCGCAAGCGGCTCGTACTCGTGCGCTAAAAACTTATGTTATGAAACTAATACTTTAATATACTATTAAATTATGACAAAAACTATCTCCAAATTTTTGAAAAAAATCATTACCAGCAATTCTGGAATTAACTTTTCTCTTAACTTTTGATATAGAATCAATCCACATTATTGAACACTGAACATTTTAGTGTTTAATTTTTGGTTCTAGAAACGTGTCAAGACAACTTTAATAGTATTTTTCTATAAAACTGTAATTCTACGGCATTACAACCTAAGTATATTTTTCTGTATTTAAACCTAAAAAATACTATTATTATGTTTATTTTTAACCTCGTACTATTCTACTTAATTAAGCATCCCCTAAGTCCAGGACTTGTGTGGGCTAGTAGTAGAGGGAACCACCGGCTTTAATTGACTTTCAAACCAATATAGCTCGGGAGTACGCAATCGGCGCCAGTGAGGTTTGAACTCACGATCATTAGCTCAGTGTCAATGCCATATCGATGACTTAAACCGCTGAGCTAATCACCCAATTCTAATAATAAACCCATAAAAAAGTTAAGCAAAAAAAAGTTTGGATAAAAATGAGGTAAGGCATTATATTTCAGGCACCCCTGGATAAAGCAAATAAATGTCAATATCATTGGCTGATATGCCTTATTAAGAGTAGAACACATACAAAACCTCGTGGCTATGACACAAACTATTCTTAAGTGATTGAATAAAAAAATATATATTTTTGATGTAGAATCGCCCCTTAAAAGGTGTGTATTTTAAAATTATCCTGTATATTTGATTAAAAAAATCTGGATTAAAAAAAAATATTTTTATTTTATTTTTTACAATTTTTAAAAGAATTCGGGTGGTATGGTAAATCATGTATCTAAAAATAATTAACTTCGGAGTTATTTGCATTCTCTGGTCGCACACAATATTTATCATCTGGCTAGCAAAAAGTGCGTAAAAAATATTAAACAATTATAATTTTGATTGCAAGCTAAATTTTTGGAATATTTAGTTAGTGTTTTCAAC
The DNA here is from genome assembly GCA_958510825.1 of Brachypterus glaber. Taxonomy (NCBI): domain Eukaryota; kingdom Metazoa; phylum Arthropoda; class Insecta; order Coleoptera; family Kateretidae; genus Brachypterus; species Brachypterus glaber. Next base: position 31,362,007 of record OY294047.1, read on the forward strand.
GTTTCTAGTGAAAAATCTGCCAGTGTGGTAATAAAGTAAGCGGTAGCTTTAAATGAATTTTATCGTTGAGTCCTACATAACGCCATTGCAATGCATTTTCCAGTAGCTTTCAAATATCATGTAAATCAAAATTTAATGAAGGTGGGTAAGCCAAATATTGCAATGTTTCTAATATTGCCACCCCCCATGGGCCCCCCTGAAACTTGTTAATAGATGTCACTGCCAATATATCTGTTATATCGAAAAGATGCCTGTAAAATATGATGTATCCGTATCCAGTTGGAAATGGCGTACACAAAAACGCAGTTCACTATAAAAACTTGTAAAATTGTGTTGACTGTCACAAGATGGGTAGCATCAATTACTGCAGGGCAAGAACGACGTAATAGGGTAGGAACAAATGCACTTTCTTGGCCCATATTGTGTTTCACTCAACAAAGAAGCGAAAAGGTAATTTTTTGAGATTGTTGTCTAAGTAGCTGTGTTCCTAATATTGCCATGCAAAGTAGTTGACAAAAAAAACGACAAAAACAAAAAACAAAAAAAAAATAAAAGTGACTAAGATATTGGAGAGTACTGAATCTTGGTTCTGCTTTTTATTCGAAGAGAATCGCCAGGCCGATATGAGATTGTAATCAATACGTACATAAAGTGCCCAAGTTTTACCTATATACAGCTGAAATTGTTATTGGGCAACAATGTTTTCTTATTAGTTTGTTAATTTTTTGGAAGTTTTTTCTTCACTATTATTGCCAGTACTCTAGTAATATTTGGACATGAGTTCCTAATATTTTATGTATGCAATCTTTTTTAGAAAGCAATAATATATTGTTTAAGCTGCTACATTTTATTTTTTACCCATTAGAATAAAGATATGTTTATTGTTAATGTAGTAAGGTTTTGGTGATTACAAATAAATTTGAATGAAAATAAAATGTCTTAACATGGCAATAATTGGCTCACCCACCTTATAAAACATTTCATAACCATTAAGTTATCAGTCCTAAGACTGGACTATCCTATCCTATTTCTATGCAATTCATGTAAGGTCTCGTGTGTTGGTATTTGACCCACTATTTAATACGTTTTCAACCAACAAAATAGGTAGGTAATAAAGAAGTGTGTTATTTGAGAAAACGTAAAAAATAATAAAAAAAATTCATATTTGCATGAGTCAAATATTATTTCGCAAGAGAGGCAGTCCAATTTAAAAGAAATAAATACCGAATAACATAAAAAACGCTGATCCGATTTTCCGAAAAACTTTATTAAAACCAAATTTAAAAAAACTTTAAAATGAGGTATCTCTTAGCATTGGTTTTCTTTAAACTTCTGAAGTTGTCGCCCCTTGATGGCAGAAAATTATTTCATATACTGATATATCAAAACATGTCCGCTTAAAATCAAAATCGACCTGTCCATGATTTTTTTTTGATATTATTTTTAAAAATATTGACATTATTCATTTTAAAAATTTCACAGTTAATGTAGATTATTGGTTTTTAAAAATAAATATGCAGATAATAAAAATGACAAAACATTTACAATTTTGGCGAAGGCGCAGGGTTCTGTACTTTTAATTCACTCTGTATATGTAGAGGTATAGGTTCTCATCTAATATGGACACTTGGATTGTATTTATAGTTCAGTCAAATAACGAGAAATTCCTGTGTTGAATTGAAATAAATGTACACGGGCTGACATTTTAAAGCATAGTAGTGGATAGTAACAGGACACTTAGTTTTCCACCGGGTGATTTGCGTAAAGGGTGTCCGCTATCTTAATTTTTAGGGGTAAGTGCGGTTACCTCGATAAATATGCATCTTATGATAAAAATGCATAAAATTAATTTTGTTAAGGAGAAAATTTCCAACAATTTTTGTTTAAATCATTTTTTTAGTATATTAGTAACAATGGAGTTATAAATATTCAAATATTGGGGGTGAAATTGGTTTTTTCGATTTTTCAGCCAAATTATTAATAGGATGGTGGTTATAAGCGAATTTGTAGCTCTTGAAATTCTCTATAAGTTTTATATATTATGCATTTTCAAGTATTTTGTTACAGTTACATTGGACGCTGAAAGTCGTATTGGGCCCTCTGTAACCGTACAAAAGTACCTATGAAAATTTATAATATATGAAGCTTCTAGAGAATTTCAGGAGCTATAAGTGTTCTTATAACCACTTTTATTGTCCGAGGAGTAATTTGGCTGAAAAACGTAAAAAACCAATTTCAACTCCAACATGGCTATTTTTAAATTAACTCGATTATTATCAATATATTAAAAAAATGATCCCGAATAAAATTGTTGGAAATTTCCTCCTTAACAAAATTGGTTATATGCATTTTTATCGTAAGATGCATATTAAGCAACTTACCCCTAAAATTCAAAATAGAGGACACCCTTTTATGCTGTTACCATCCACTACTACCCTTTAAAATATCAGCCAGTGTACATTTATTGCAATTTACATTTATTATTTGACTGGACTATTAAGGTAGTTTAAAAAGTCCAATAAAATATGGTAAGGGGGGTTTCTTAAACTTAAAGTATTATACTCACAAACTTTCAAAGCTCATTTTCTCGATTATTTAGTAACCAAATTCCATAAAAAATACTGGTAAATACTGAATTTCATGTAGTGTGTATGTGTGTGAGTGAAACTGTCTCAAAACGTGTCATATACTCCGTTCTAAAAATATGAGATATGTTTAATATAAAATTAATATATAATTATACATAAATAAATAAATAAATACATAAATAAAGTAAGTAAGTAAGTAAGTAAGTAAGTAAGTAAGTAAGTAAGTAAGTAAGTAAGTAAGTAAGTAAGTAAGTATGTAAGTAAGTAAGTAAGTAAGTAAGTAAATAAATAAATAAATAAATAAATAAAGAAATAATTAATTAATTTAGGTGATGCCAAAAAAGTTAGAGTTCATAATATTAATTTAATTATCTTAATTGTTTTCTATGCTATTTTTTTTTTTCTAAAAATTAAATAAATTTATTCCAAAACTGCAAATAAAAAGAGTTGGATAATATTTACATTACGAAACTCCAATTGGGATAAGTCAGATTTTCGTAATTTTAACCATGGGTTCAGGTAGCGACTGAAATTTAACATTGAATTCCAATTTATCCTTTCCGTGTTCCAGAAACAGCGATATAATAATAGTAATATTATTATTAGTATGTCCTTAAAGTGCATATTAATTACCTAATATTATTATCAACCTAATTATCTAACTAGATTATTGCTAAACATATTACGTACCATTTTGCCATAAATTCTGGTCCTATGGTGAATACTGTGGTAGATTTATTAAAGGAACTAATGCTATAATTTAATTCTGAAACGTTGGCCATGGTCCTCGATTAGGTTACTGGATGATTACCTATAAATAAAAAAACTCATTTTACCTATCATGAAACATGGCTTGGCTTATCAAATTATTAAAGTTAATGGGGTAGTTTATACACCAGAAATATTACCTTTTTGGCCCTTAACTGGTGAGGTGCAATTTTATGACATGGTAAAAAAATAATTATATTTAACCCTGTACGCACAAATTAAGGTTTCAAAATACCCAGCACTGTTATTATATTATTCACGGCGCCTTAGAATAATATTATATGGTAGTAGTCATTTTCAAACATTTTCAAAAATATACAAAAAATTCTTGGGTATAAATATATTTTTTTTATTACAGATCATAAAAATTATGACAGATAAAACCTATTCTGAAAAGGTAAGGCCTTAAATTTTTCTGTATTTTGACATTTACTTAACGTAGTCTGTCAGAGGTCACCTCACCATTTAAGGGTTAATGCATTAATAATGCAATCCCATTTAGAAAACATTATTATTTTCCCGAGTAACATAGAAGGTATTCTAGATTTAATTAGGAATTAAAAAAAAGTTAAATATGTATGTATTGTCTTGTTATAATATGTTAATCCACATAAAATATTTTCTTCACTTTTTCATATTATACCGGTGTCAATAAACAATGCTTAACAACTGTCAGTAATTAAAGAGTTCATTCATTTTATTGGTTGCCAAGTAAACATGCTTTGACAACGGTAAATAATATATAAACAAGCACTTAATTAGGCAGTAGTATATTATGCACTTAGTATGCGAACTATGTAAGTCTTTAGTTTTCGAAAGTAGAGTTTTTTTGCTGACAGTCTAGGTAAAAAATCAGTCGATAACACTAAAGACAGTTCGCATACGTGGTGCATAAAATATTTTATTCACAAGCATACAGAAAAACGTTCTTTATAGGTATTATAAAATCTATCATTTTTGTCTGTTTCTTAAAAAGTTAAAAAAGCTTTTCTTTTTTAACCTAGGTTAGATATAAATTCATATCTAACCTGTTTTTTGGCTTTTCGTTATGCCTCATAGATGGCGAAACTATAGCCTTGTCTGTAAACAGTTGTGGTTTGCGAATAAAATAACCTAACTTTTTGTTTATTTCTGCGAAAAAAAAATAAGAAATAATATTTATTTATATATTGTATGGTTCATACAGAGACTAATAATAGAAAATAACAACGAGCCACTTATTTCAATTATTATTTAGTTGAAATTTACAGTGACGTTAGAAATCTGCAAAATTTCTAGAACATCATTTAAAATGGCGAATTTTACTAGATAATGTGTTGTTTATTTATGCATGTAAATAAAATTCTGTTCTAACCACATAAGAAAATGACATTTCCAACTCTCGAAATGCTAATTTGGATTAGGCTACGCCTCGGCCAAATAGTATCTCTCTAGTTGGAAATGTTTCATTTTCTTATCAGGTTAGAAATATACTGTTATTCACAATATTGTAGAAATAAGCTAATTACATATGTAAAAGTTAGAAAATCAATTATAGTTAACTTCTACTACCTAAAAAGTCCAAACCACATTTCCATCCCTTGGAACTGTCTTGTGCCTTTCTTTACTTTACATCACTTCAGATATGTTATGGAAAAAATAACAATAGATCACATTTAAATTGCATTATTTTCGTATTTCTAAAAAATATTAAAGTCCAAACCAATTTAACCGTCATTTATGAAAGATCACTGATAAGTGCTGCCACCGCCGGTAATTTAACGAAGTAAATACATAACGTTATTTTTATACTTTTTTAGACAAATATTTATTATTTATGTTAAATAAATATTTATATTCAATATATTTATATGTTTTAAAATTGTTAATATGAAATAAAAGTTATTTTTTGTTTTATTTTCGTGAAGATCACATGCATTGATAAAGCAAAAATATGTAACTAACTTCACCAGTGTTGATAAATTTATAGATGGTGTCAGTTTTGTCGTGGAACATAAAATATACAATTGTTAATAAAATAAGCAAAAATTATGAATAACAGTATACAAACCTCCGCCGAAAATTTTATTTTTCCTTCGGGAATAAGCTGACCGCGGGGCTAACGCCCGTTGGTAAGCTAAGTTTCCCTCAAGAAATGAAACATTTTCCACCCCAGCATGTAATCTACCATTTTTTACTACCTAAATCTAGTAACTTAAAATATCTGTTAAAATATATTTTAATAATTATTTTGACATGGCTGTCAGTTTAATAAATAAGTTGATAAATGTTTGAAGTTTTCTTATTTTTTTTAATTATTCACCTTGGTCAATAAACAAAGCTTAACAGTGATCAATAATAAATGAGCTCATTCATTTTATTGATTGTCAAGGTAAATAAGCCTTGGCAACGGTTTATAATATACATTAAGCTAGCGCTCAATTAGGAGTAGAAAAAATTTAATATTTAAAATTTGCAATTTTGGCGAAGGCGCAAGTACACAAAAAATATTTTCCTTGAAACTTTAAATTTTTAAAATAAAGGCGGTCCCACACTACACACGACTGTCTTCCCAAGTGTCCTCACAAGTGCACTTGCAAGTATCCTTTCGATTGGTGTAACCTCTCCGAGTACGAGTATGCCGACATTCGCCAAATATTCGTACTCGGAGCCGCTCCCACACCAATCGAAAAGACACCTGCAAGTGCACTTGTGAAGGGAATTTGTGAAGACACTCGCGTGTAGTGTGGGACCGCCTTAATAATAATAAAGATTGTCAAAAAAAGGAAGAATAGGTGTTTTGGCATGCTTTGCATCACCAACCTGGATTTATTTATTAAGTGTTCTCATTTATTAATTTATTTATTTATTTATTTTTTATACTACCATATTTGTAAATACTTGTTTCTGCACTCCTTTTTGTTTTGTAAACAAATAACAATAACAAATAATTTTTATTATAATAAGAAGTCTCCCACAAATGATACATACAGCCTGTTCCAGAACTCACAGAAATTTGATGGTATATTAAAAGCCCTCTGAAAAATATGAAAAAAAAATTCAAAAAAGAATCCATTTTTAATACAAATTAAAAAGAAGCTATTTAATCTGACCAATCCTGTTGCTGATTTTAAATTACCTACAAATTATTTTTTCCCTAGTTATTAGTAACTATGGTGCATTTTTATTGTTGACGTTGCATTGTTTAAGACTTTCAACTTTAGAATCTTTTTAGGTTATTATATTTTGACAAAACCGACAGAGGCTATCAAATGTTCTATTTTTATAGGGTCACTCCATCCGGCGGTGGTTTTTTGACATTAATAAATATTTATGTCACATTAATCACCATGTCAACCTACAGAATATGTACCTGCAATAATTAAATTTGCTTCCATAGCTAGAAATTCAACTTTTAAAGGTAATTTAACATCAGCAACAGTATTGGTCTACTTAAAGTGTTCTTATTTTTGAATTGAATGAAGATGGATTTTTTTTTTGATATTTTTTTCATATTTTCCAGAGGGTTTTTAATATACCCTCTAATTTATGTACGCGAGTTCTGGAACAGGCTGTATATACCTTTGACAAATATGTGACATTTTTCTTTTTCTTTAAAATTTTCAACTTAGTTGAATATGGAATGGCCCACTAGGAAGTGTGGGACCAAAGCCAGTAGCACGATCTGGAAATGAAGGACGCCTTGATTATAATCATTAATAATAACATTTAGTTATTGATTATAATTTATTGACATATACAGTGTGGAATTTTTAAAATGAATTAATTCGATAATCTTACTTGAAAAGTTTCAATATTGTTTTGTGTTTGAAACTATGGTCTGTTTCATCAAGCAAGATAGTAAATTAAAAATCGCACAGTGAATAATTTCAAAAAAGCTTCGAATATTGGATGTGCAAATATACTGGGTAGTTTATTTTATAAAACATAACTATATTCTATACACAAACATATACAACTCAAACCTGTTGTAAAAATATTTACTGTGCGATTTTTAATTTACTATCTTGCTTGAAAAAATAGACCATAGTATACTTTTCATATTAATATCTTTAATTTTCGCGTTAAAAAAAATCAATCAGAAATGTATTTGCTTAGTTGCAAAAATAAAACTGGGACAATCGTCTCCCAAGAGAGCTTCAGTTTATCAATTTGAAACAAATAAATGTAAAATAACTCGAAAAACACTGCTCTGATTTTTTAAATCAAGAAACCGTTGCAACCGGAACAAAATTTAAACATAGATGATGAGATTCCTTGTGAGCAGAAAGTTATGACGTAATTTATTTGAGTAAACTCAAAAAATATCTTGTTGAAAATAAAAATCTACCTGGCTATCTATTCTCATTTCAGTGATTTATATTCACCAGTAAAAGTTCACTTCATAGCTCATTTTTACTATCAGGTGAAAAAATCCGTTCGAACCCTGTCCAAAAAAAAATTCTGAAAAATATTTTTAAAGTTATAGTATTTATTTATTTTGACTTACTCCATTAAAGTTTTTTTTTTATACTTTGTGTTCTTAATACGTTTTTTGTCATAAATTGTAAAAACAATTTGATTTTCAATAAGTATTTTTAAGTGGTATGTCTATTAAAGGATTAATAATTTACATACGAGTTTTTTAGAAATTTAGAAATTTTTCTATGGCCTGTTTTTTGAAGCAAGTTATTAAATTAAAAATCGCACAGTATATATTTTTACAGCAAGTTTGAATAGTATATGTTTGTGTATAGAATATAGTTATGTTTTATAAAATAAACTACGCAGTATATTCGCACATCCAATATTCGAATCTATTTTGAAAACATTCACTGTGCGATTTTTAATTTACTATCTTGCTGAAAAACAGACTATAGGAATACGTTTGTATACTAACAAATAAACAAGGCATTTTACGTAGTAAGTACACATATATGCATCTCCATATAGCTGAGTATTCCAAAGTTATTCAATAATGCCTTGACCGAATGTCCTGTTGATTTTAAAATCTAATTAATGCTAGAAGCATTACATATTGTATACGATCCTTGAGGTAAACAAGCCGTGAAGTTATGTAATGCTTCGCATTTTATAATATACTTTTTGCAGTGGATAATATATTGCTTTTTTTCTATATATGTATCAATAATCAAGGAGTTTAAAAATTAGTAAAATATGACTTTGAACTGTCATTTTGATAGGGTATTATTATTTTAAATTGCATTCTTTTCAAAATTGGTATGAATATTTCTTTTAATTAAGGTATTTTTTTATGAAAATTTGGAGTTCTACACTCTTTTCCTTTTATGTTTTATATTTTTCTTAAAAAGTTGCACCTTCTATAACCTTTTCTATTTTGAACAGATAATTTCCTTTCTCTCGTAGAAGCTAATTTTTACTGAAAATTTAATATCGATTGGATATTCTGTTCTTGTTTTTTTCGTAAATAAAACAATCCGTAAAGATATATAATGCTACGCATTTCATTATATACTATTCATAGTAAATGGTATATTGCGATACTTAAAAACAGTCCAAACAATCTAAAAAAAATTAAAAGAAAATAACATTTAAAAAAAAAGATCTTTTTTTGAAAAAATGGAAAAAAATGTTTTTCAAATTTTTTTTTTTTTTTTTCAGAAAAAGTTTAACCCCCATAACTTTTTTTTGTTTTTGAGGATATTACTTTTAAAATTGTTAGAATTGATCCTTATAAAAAGTAATTGTTAATCGGAATTTTCTTTCAGCTTATTTCGATTTTTTTAAAAGTTTAACCCCCATAACTATTTTGATTTTGGGGAGTTACTTTCAAAAACAATACACTGATAAAAATATTTGTTAGAACAACATATCCTGTATAATTTCATAATAAGTTATGTTAAATAAAATTTTACGGAATATATTCTGTAAAAATGTATGTGAAATTAAATTTTACAGAACATATGCTGTAAAAATTTGTGTAAAATGATATTTTACAGAACATATTCTGTAAAAATCACATCACTTGACGTTGGCAATATTCTTACTTTCCTTATCTTCTGTGAATAAAGCGCGCCAAAAATTACATAATATATTATGTGAAAATGTATAATATATTATGTGAAACTTAAAAATTATATAATAGGTTATGTGAAACTTAAAAATTACATAATAAGTTATATTAAGATCCATAATATATAATGTAAATTTTAAAAATATAGCAATAAGTTCTGTTAAATTTTACATAACTTATTGTGTGATTATGTGATTTTTATCTGTGTAGGGATCTTCTCCTCGTAGAAATTTTTACTCAAAATTTCAAGTCGATTTGATTATTCGTTCTTGAGTTATCGTGTTTAAAAAAATTGTTTCATCAGACGGAGGTACGGACATTTCAAAAAACAAAGTTGATATTTTTTGATGAAACAAATTTATATCCAAGAATTCTTTGTCTGACGATTTTTGAAAATTTTTGAAAATTGGGAACAACCGTATAATACTATTATAGGGCGCTATGAATAGTATAATAATATTTTTGATATAGCTAGGGTTATTTTTAATAAATCTGAAAATTTTAAAACCATCGTATTATATAGTTTGACGCACGGATCTGTGGCTACGTGAAATATGTTTGGAATGTGTGTGCAAGTGGGAGGCTCGTTGTAGGCACGCCTTATAACCCTCTTGACGAAAATAAGAGAGCGCGAATAATTCCTCCCGCTTTCGTAGGAGACTTTCTTTCATGCCGAGAACTATACTCTTTAAGCACTGCTTGCTGTGAAGAGTATAATAGAGTGCACCTCAAGGGGTTTTATTAATCGAGAAATTATTAATAGGTATTTATAGACCTGTTGCCTAGATGATAATAAAGCACCGGGTAATAAATATTAAAAAAAAAGTCCAATTACATAAGCCTAGATTTTAAAACTTTCTAGTCGTATTTTTTTTAAATTATTTTAGATATTTCATTACATCATAAGCATAAAGCTTATTTGGGGCTCTCTACGTATATGTAAAAAGAACTACAATATAAATAAATAAATAATGGAAATAAAATACAATAAATCACATTTTTGCAATATGTCAACTCAAAAGTTCTATAATTATTTTTATTTAAAATTACTGTAAAAAGAACCCACAAATTAAAAAAAAATACCGTATTATGGAGCAGCATTGAAGAATAATGCGAAAATAAAGCTAGCTAGCCATGTCCTTGGATAAAATTTAATTTGAAGATTTTTCTTAAAATTTGAAGTATGGTTGTCAAGTTTGTAAATATTTGAACGTTTTTTTTCTCAAAATTAATGGAAGCCCCTGGAATAAACTTTATACTTATTTGGGGCTCTCCATGATTCTGTGTATCTATCCTACATTAAATAAATAAATAAATAAATAAATAAATAAAAGGTATTTTTTTAATATATTATTGTGAGCTAAAATTGTAAATATTATTTAATAAAATTTGGCAAGCCTTAAAAGCATTGTGCTAATATATAAATCGTGATTTGTTAACAAATTTTAGCTTTTATCTTTCGAATTTTAAATTTTTAGAAGGCAATTCCCTTAAAAATAAACTAATAAAAGTTGGATTATTCTGGTAAAAATGAATAAATAGATCTTACTGTGGCTTCTTCGTAAATTAGTTGGAGCCTATTACAGTAATAATAATTATTAAAACTATTCAAAGAACTGACAAGAACACAAAAAGTTCAAAAAAGAATGTTTGAAATTGCTTTATCCATTAATGAGTTGAAATATAATTTTTGTATTTGCTTCAACCTTTTTTAAGATATTGACTTGTGTATTGAAAGAAGGATCACCCTGTGTGTAGATATGTTGCTTGAACTTCTGCTAAGTAGGTCCCACATTGTAGGTACCTTAAGTTTAGATGTATACAATTGTGGCAATCTCGTAGAATGTTTGGCCAGTTACCATCATGCATAGTGCTCCCTCTTTGAAGATGGTCCATTTGAAATTTATGAGTTTGGTTAGTTTGTTTGTAGGTTTGTTTGTTTGTAGGTGTGGCTAAACAGTCTCTGCTCTTAGGACTAAATTGCCTTTACGTTTGATATAAATAGAACCATACAAGGTATATTTAAAATGAACTTTACAGACAGAATATTTATATTGTAAAAATTTTGGCTCAGTTACGCACGTCCGGAAAACATTATACACAATTTACATATAATGGCGTTCTTTATAAAATGGATCCCGAAAAAACCTCTACAATATGTAATTTACAAGTTCCAGAAACAATTTATCATTTGCTCATAGAGAGCCCGTTGTATTATAATTTAAAACCCAATATATTTTCTAGTGCAGCGCATTTAAACGAGTTTTGTTCTCTTATTGATAATATTTCTTTCTCAAATACTAAAGTTATTGTCAAATACATAATTAGCATTCTAAAACTTAGGTAATTTCTCCTAAATAAGTAGTAGGTGTATATTCTTAGTATAGGAATAATATAGTTTAACATACATTTTTGATAGGTTACTATAGAACTTATTGCAATAGGCATGATTGTATTTTATTTAATTTGGTTATAACTCAACCCCTGTGATAAAAAAAATTCTATAATTTTTTTTAAATACAATAAATTTATTATTATTATTATTTAAAATGAAGTATAAATAGCTAGTTTACTATAGGGTAATAAAGAAAGCTTAAGTGCCTTATTTAGAAAAACATTCTTTTTCTATTTTGTGACTCTTATAAGCTCATAAACACAGGCATTTTGCGTGTTCTTATAGGCCCATAAGAGGTCTATACTTTTTTTTTTCTTTTAAGTTGCCAACAGACAAGAGCCTATCGCTTGACGTATTCCGTTCAAAGGTTACGTGGCTTTTTTTAATTTTCTACAAAATTTTGTGTTTAGGTTATTTTTTACCGTATTAAAATTGTGGCTTGATTACTGCAGCGAAAAAGAGAAGACATGACTATAAAACTGTAATGCCAACCCGAAACAAAAATCCCTAAATCAGCCATCGATTTAAATTAAGTTTTTTTTTTTAATTTTAGACCTAAATAGAAAAGATTGTAAAAAGCACTCGTTTTTAGAGCACTAGTGGTTTAGAAAATTCGCCGCAAGCTGCTCGTTTTCTAAACTTGTACTCGTGCGCTAAAAACGTGTGTAATGAAACTAGTACTTTAATATACTATTATTTCAAAAGTAACAAGCTTTAAATTTACCGGCTTTCTTATTCAATTCTACCTAGGGTAAAACCCCCAATTATTGGCACTTTAAGAAATTTTCCGCATATATTTCATTATAACTTATTAAATATTTCATGTTATCAAGAATAAAATATTTTACATCATTTAGTAGTTATTCTATTTTATATATTATATAAAATTTAAACTGAGATCTTTATAATATTAAAGAATTTTTTTAATTAATTACAAGAATACACAATTTCGTATTATTGACACCTTTTTGCTAATGATTGGCATCCAGATTTTCCTATTATTGGCACCTAATTTTTGCTTTGAAACAACGGAAAAAAATTACTGAGTACCTACTTATAGTTGAATAATAAACATTTTAGTATCAAAATAAAATATTTAAATTGGAATAACTAAAGGCTGTAAACAAAAACTCAAATTTATTTTAGAATTACAAAATTTTAAATATCTCTATATTAAAATTAAAATATAAGTTACCTAATACTAATTTGTATCCATAAAATAATACCCAGTTACTTAGGTACACTTATCTAAAAGAATTATTAGGTTTTTAGACTAATTTTGATGCGTAAGTTTTGCATACAATAAACATGTGCCAATAATAGGAATTTAATATAATTTGGACGCCTATTATGGGCACCGTGATAAAAAATAAAATTCTAAAGAAAAATTAAGTTTATAGACAAAATTAAGTGTAAAATGTATATACGCACATATTTATTGAGGAAAACCTGTAAGTTTTTCATTAAACGCTGTTTAGAACTCATTTATTTGAAATAGGTTTTTAGCAAAAACTGTATCTTTTGTATAATAGCCCACCCGCTTTAAAATATGGATTTGGTTTTCTATTATATCAGATGTGGCAATACGTATGTATATTTAACCGTACAAGTAATAAATCTATTCAATTTTATTTAATTTATTCTATTAATTTAGCATTTTAACTAGTTGCCAATAATTGGAATAGGATTTTTACTCAAGAAGCTAATTATTGGCACCTGTGCCAATAATTAGAATTTAGTTTAATTTTGTATACCAATTGTTGGCACCGTCGAAATTAAATAAAAATGTAAAGAAAAATAAAGTTTTTAAGGCTAATTAATAAGTAGAATGCATATACTAACTAAAATTATCGAGAATAAATAGTAAGTCCATCAATAAACGTCTTTTACTAACCTTCTATTTAAAGCACTTCCTTAGCACAAACCTTAAAAATTCACACTTACGTAGTTCACACGAAACTGCTAAGACTCTAGTGCCCAGGGGGGAAAAAATATGTTAATCGCATTTAAAGTATAATATTTAGCAATATTACCACTTCGTAAAAAATATAGTTAGATTAAGGTACCAATGGAGATTTTTTTATATAAAAGAAAATATCACTCCAGTGGCAATAATTAGCGGAGTGCCAACGATTGGGGGTTTTACCCTACTTAACTTAGCATTTTCCAAATATTATAAAACTACGTTATAAAAGTTATGACTTGTTTAAAATATCAACGTTGCAGCTTGAATATTTTTTATTAATTTTCTTATCACGGGGTCAAAAAGTAAAGAAGTGTTATTTCTGATCCAAATATCAATAAATTGTTGTTAAAATGAGAATGTACAAGAGATTCAAAAGCAAAAGGGTGCTACTTTAAAAAAATACAAAATATACTGCCGTCCTAAGCAAGAGGCTCGTATCTGACAATTTATTTCATTCACTTCTTAGAATAGAATAGTATAGAATAGAATAGAATAGAATAGAATAGAATAGAATAGTATTTATTTTATTGCCACTTAAGTTTACATAAAATAAATTACAGGCAGTCGTCATATATCACTTATAAATATTGTTATATCTGCGAAAATTCTTTATAAAAAAGATTTTATCAAAACAACAAAAATTCAGATAAGACCTTCTTGCTTAGAAAAATCAATTTATTTTCCTCAAAAAGAACCTCTACATAGGTATACCTTGTAAATATTAATCTTTGCCAAAAAATATATTAAAGCTTTTTCCAACAATTCAAGACTTGAATTTTAAATAACTTAAGACTTGAGTTTCAAGTGTAAGTACCTATAAAAATAAATAAATTTTAATACAATTTATTAAAAAAAAATCTATTCTATCGGATGCACTAAATTTAACAAGTGCGAAATAATTAGATTGGCCAACTAAATTGCACGCCCACTATATAACTAAATTAAAAATATAATTAAATTGTCTTCGTTAAATGAAGAACACAACTTTCATAAGGATTTAAAAGCCATTGCAATGCATTGACTACTTTTTTAAGGAGAAAAAATAGTTTGGTGTATATTTACGGAAACGAAACTTTAACAAGCCATATTTATAATTCAATAGAAGTTTGGTATTATCAAATTTATACAGGTTATTCAGAAATAAGTTCAAAATTTTAAGAGGTTCTACGTTAAAAAATATGAAAAAAAAGTTCCTATAAAGGTTGGGTTGGATTTTAGGGTTTCCTATGATAAAATACCGAAAGAAACCCCTATGAGTTTCGACTGGGTTCATTATGTTCATGTGATCTAAATCCAATAGATACCCAATGGGTATTACCCATATAAACTATAATAAATCTCATAGATACCCAGGAAAATGTATTTTCCAATACAAACTCATTTAATTATTTTATATTACATATTATAATATATTATATTATATGTATTTTATATGTTTTTGTCTAAGTATTTATTTTTTTTTATAATTTTTGTAATTTAGTTCCTAAGCTATTGTTCTTTTGATCCTGTAAATAGGTTTATCCTGCTGGATTGTAAATAAATAAATAAATAAATATTATAATTATAATTTGTTTTTGGATCAATAGAATCGCATAGAACCAATAAAAAACTATGGTATAATCGCTTTTTCAACTGCAAATAAAACACTATTACGTCCTTTGGAAGTTATTCAAAATACAGCCTTAAGAATATGTACAGGGGTCTACAGAAGCACTCCATGCGAAAGTCTCTATATCGAAGCCAATGATCCACCATTAGACATAAGAATATCACACTTGCACATGCGCTACTCAACAAAAATAGCAAGCAACCCAAATAACCCTGTATACCACTGGACCTTTGCAAATCGATTTGAGCTTATTTATCACAACAAACCACGAATGACTCCACCATTTTACGAAAGAATAAATAGACTAACAGATAAATTAAATCTGCGCAACTTTCCTAAAATTTATCAGTTGTCTTACCCAACAGCTCCACCTTGGACTATAAAAATACCAAATATTAATAAAGAGCTTACCTCCTATGATAAAAACGAAACTCAAAAGAATATTATAATTAACAGATTTAATTATATATTATCGACACACCCCAATTATAACCAAATCTATACCGATGCATCTAAAACTGACAAAGGAGTAGGAGCAGCTGTTGTGACCAAAAATAACACATGTGTTTACCACCTCCCAAAATATTTAAGCATTTACCAAGGAGAATTATATGCATTACTCAAAGCTCTAAATCAAACCGTTCCGGGGAAAAATTTAATTATCACTGACTCTTTAAGTGCGCTAGAAGGAATACAAAAAATATACTCTAACGATTTGTTACTAACAAATATAAAATCAGCTCTACATCAACTACAAGAAAGAAACATCGATATTACCTTATTATGGGTCCCATCCCACATTGGCATTTCAGGGAACGAAAAAGCGGACAAAGCCGCACGCAGCGCAATCGAAAATTGTCCAATCATAAAAACAAGCGTATCATTTAAAGACGTCCACAGCCAAATTAAAATAGCAACAAACCAAATGTGGCAAACTAGATAGAACCAGCAAATTGACAACAAACTACACAATATCAAGCCAGATATAGCCCCCTTTAAGCCAGTCTCACTAAGCAGAAGACAGCAAGTAGTCATATCCAGATTAAGAATGGGCCACACCAACTATACAAATCAACATTTGATGAAAAAAGAAGAACCAAGACAGTGTGAAGTATGTGCGTGCATTCTCACTGTAAAACATTTTATTCTAGAGTGTAGAAGATATTTCCACTTGCGAACCAAGTATAAATTAAAAGACAACCTAATCACAGTTTTAACCAGCGACTTAGACAATTTGTTTAAATTCCTAACTGAAGCAAATCTCATGCAAACAATTTAAGTTATGTTAGTCCACTATACAAATATTAATATTAAGTACCTTAAAACTAATGTAATTATAACGTAATTGCTAATAACCCAGAGTGGTTGATGCAAAAAAAAAAAAAAATAAATAAAAAACTATTCAAACAATAAAAAAAATACACGGGTATCAATATTTTTAATAACTCTCTTATTATTAATTAATTCTATAAAAATAATTTACGCACAGAAAAAGCTTACTCAATTGATTTGATCAAATATCTATTGTAATATTTTTGTTTTTTTTTTTGTTTTGATGGGCCCAGTAGTTTGCAAATTACAGTAGCTCAAAAATATTTTAGTAAAAAAATATAGGCTACCCAGCTGATGAGTGTACTACTACTACTACTACTACTATTACTACTACTACTGATTTCATGTAAAAATCCCATATCTCCCAAAATGGTAATTAACCACCTGTGAAAGTAAAATTCTTCAAATAAAAAAATTTCATTTTTAAATTAATCTGCGAGTTTTACTGAAAAATAAATGAATTAATACCCACCGATTTCAACCGGAGATGAAAGATTTATTGACAAAATTATGCTGAAAATTTTTCTATCAAAATAATTATCAAGTCGATAAAATAAAAATTAATGCAAAACGTTATTTCCTTTATTTTATTTAGCTTCAATGAACCTAAATCATTTTTTCGTTCGTATAAATTATAATAACAAATTATCCGATAAAGAGTTAGTCAAATTTCACAGAAAACTCTTACGGTATATAGCATATTCCCTAAGCGGATGAAACCTATTGAGGTATATGAAACATATTACGTTTTAGGGCACATTCCGTGATAGGTTTCATATACCGTAATACACTCACTGTAATGTAATTTTAATTTGTAAATACATATTTGTTATTTATATCGCCACCATTGGTATTTAATACTTACTTACTTGTGATATTAAATACTGCAATGTGTGTATTGTATACAAAATGTTCTCATACTAACATAGAGACCGTGCTGGTAAATTTGAATCCCGACGCAACATGTGTTTATTAATACTAGCATGTTATAGTAAAAATTACTGTAACATTTGGTAAAGCATTGATTAGTAATAATATAAAGATTGCAACCACACACAATTACACACTGATAAAATAATCGATCCTTTTCTACTTTTCTCTATATTATTACTAATCAAAATTTTGGTATTATTTAACGCTTGTTATTTTACTAAATACTGTAACATACTTTAAACTAGACCAATAACACAACAACTATAACTTAAAGTATACCAAACTATAACTGTGATATAATTTACCAAATGTTACAGTATTAATAAACACATGTTGCGTGGGGATCCAAATGTACCAGCAATGTATTAAATACCAATGGTGACGATATATATAAAATTATGTATTAAAAATAAAATTCAGTATTAAAAATACAACGAAATTTTCTGAGTGTAGGTTTCATATTTTTAGCAATATCAACGAAATACAAAATTTACTGTAAAATATTAAATTATTAGATAAAAATTAAATTATTGGATGTAAATTATTGTTTTTTATTAAAACTGTTGCTTATTATGTAATTTATAAAAAAATTAATCCATAAAACTTCGTAGAAAAAGTATAGTCTGCAACACGTGTAGAATTACTATTCCTCACCCGTGGACCGTTTACGTAACATATTTTTAGTTAAGTTTTGACCCCCTAGTGATGCTTTTTGACGTTTTTTAGCATGAGTACGTATCGTTAAGCTTGTTCCCTTAGAGGTATGATCTCCTTACCGCCACCCCTACTTAGTTGTGTCACAGGATCCATTTTTTTTAATATTTTTTTCTATAGTATCCCTATTTACTTTATCTATGAATTTAAAGTTTCCATAATCAAAATTGGGTATTATTTAACTAATATTAAGTCGTCCAATCCAAATGTGTCATAATTCTTATCTCTCATGCTTTTAGAACAAAAAAGGGCTAAAATAATGATGTTTTACCACTTTTATCTCATTTTTCGCAGAAACAAGGTGATAGAAACATTCTGATTCGGTCTCAGCGACTCAAAATTAGTTAAAAAACATATGACTCCAATCAGGGCAAGAAACCAAGTTACCTAGTGTTATCTTATCCAGAAAAAGAAACTATTCAAAAATGTAAAAATCCAAAACAGCGCACATAAGAAAAAAGGAAGTTAAGTGTTGTAACTCTTGCATGGCATGGAAAATATGTTTTAGATTCCTTGCAAAAAAGTACCTCAACAATGTTTCAGTTAAAAACGTTTAGCTTTGTCGGTTATCGCTCAAAAAAAAATAAAAAATAAACTCGGAATTTTTAATTTTTTTTTGCTATAATTTAAAAACAAAAAATTTCAGGTCGAATTTTCTTTCAGATTTTTATGAACATGAAATGTTACGCGTTTTTAACAAGAATTCAAGTACAATTGTATAGGATAATAACTTCCGATTTCCTATCCGTTTGTAACTGAATACTCAGTTTAATTTTTACAGTGTAATACTCTTTGTAGAACTGTGTGCTGTGAATAGTATGAAAGGAAAAAATACTAGGTATCGGACCCTAAACGAATTTGGATTTTTTAATCTGCTTTATTAGACTGTTTTAATGCTTTTTCCTGACTACTTTTTTATTGATTGGAATTAGTTCAAACTTTATTTTTGTGTATCATGGTGTTTATCGAAAAGGTTAGACACGTCAAATACAAATAAGTATTAGCAAAACTAAATTAAGTTTTAATGTTAAATATAATTTTATAACCTAAAGGTATTCTCGTAAAAAAGAAGAAATACCAAATAAGTAGTAAAAAATAACACCAGTAAACTACCCCTGATGTAGGGATTATGAAAAAGATTTTTTCATATAATGATTTATGAAACGGTAAAAAATTAATGTAAAATAATTTATTCTAAAATAATGTAACTGGTAAAATTTATTAAACCGCTGTTAATTAATTTAAAATTACGTAAAAATCACAACAATAGTGTAAAGTTACATAGATTTAAATTCATTTACACCTATATCAATTACGGAATATGTAATTTTACACAAAATTACATATTGCTTATATGGAAAATTTCACTAATCGGTCTATGGCAACCGATTTACATTTTTTTGTCTTGGATTCTAATATGATATTCCTATGTACTTTTTCCGACTGAAACTGAATCCTCAACCCGTTTAACCCCTACACGGCAGGATTTTGACATAACCTCAAAAAACACCCGAAAACTACTAAAACGGCTAAAATCATCTATGCCATACCACTGTCACCCCTGTCCCCAAATTGCTAATTCCAGGACCCCATAATCCCCCAACCTCATAATACCATAGCCGCATACTTTCAAAACCCCGTAACCTCATTAAGTAGAAAAATCTAGTTTGGGAAAACAGTTTTTTTTTTGTGGAACATAGTCATAGGTAAGTAATTCTATAACCCCAAAATCCTCTAACACCATAACCGTAACCCCATATACTAATCCCGGTATTTTATGTACTTTTTCCGGCTGAAACTGAATCCTCAACCCGTTTAACCCCTACACGGCAGGATTTTGACATAACCTCAAAAAACACCCGAAAACTACTAAAACGGCTAAAATCATCTATGCCATACCACTGTCACCCCTGTCCCCAAATTGCTAATTCCAGGACCCCATAATCCCCCAATCTCATAATACCATAGCCGCATACTTTCAAAACCCCGTAACCTCATTAAGTAGAAAAATCTAGTTTGGGAAAACAAATTCTTCAGTTTTTTTTTTGTGGAACATAGTCATAGGTAAGTAATTCTATAACCCCAACATCCTCTAACACCATAACCGTAACCCCATATACTAATCCCGGTATTTTATTCTGTGGAGAAGTCCGGTTGCCGAAATTATAACCCCAAACCTCAGAAAACTGCAGAATTATGTGGAGTAAGTTTTTTATTTTTTTTTTTTCATATTATTCTAAACGCGTGTTAGCCAGTTAAGAAAGGGAATGGATCATTCCACACATCCTGAGAAGCAGTGTCACCATCTCCAATATTCTCGGGGGTAGCAGGATTTCAAATTCCGGAAAAAAATCATAGAACTTTTCACAATTGCAATCGTGAAAAGCAGTAGAAATAGTGTCAGTAGAAGTGGTGGTAGTGGTCTTTCATTAAACAATTGCTTAAATACCACGAAAAAATACAATTTTATAAATATTGCAAAAAATAAATTGGATAACAAGCATACTGAGGTATCAGACGTCTGAGAGGTGTTAAAAAAATAATGAAGTAGGCCTCGATTCATGACTTCACTCACAAAACTCAAATGATTTCGAAAACCGGACCTCCACAGAATAGGATCATGGGGTTAAGAGGTTATAATATATGGGGTTAGGAGGTTATGATGTGATGGCATTTTAGGGTTATACAGTTACTTATTCATAACTATGTTCTACAAGAAAATTTCAAGTAATTGTTCTGTTTTCCCGAACCTGATTTTTCTACTCAATGAGGTTACGGGGTTTTGAGGTTATGGAGTAATGGTATTTCGAGGTTAGGGGATTATGGGGTTACGAAATTACGAATTTGGAGGAAGGGGGCGAAAGTGATATGGAGTAGATAATTTTACGGTTTAAGTAGTTTTTCGGTTTAAGTAGTTTTTCGAGTGTTTTTTGAGGTTATGTCAAAATCCTAACGTGTAAGGGTTAAACGGGTTACGGATTCGGTTTCAGCGTGAAAATATACATAGGAATATCATATTGGAATCCAAGACTCACAAAAAAAAATTGTGGGCCTGTGTAATTTATATTTTCCTTATTCTTTCGCTTTAAAGCGAAAAACAAAAATCCGCCTCATTCTATAATTGGTCGACACAATATGTAAGGATATATTTTTTGTTTATACAAAAAATGGAAGTATGTCATAAGGTAAAGTATAGAAAGTATAGTATAAAAATTTCGGATTTTGGGCTTAAAATGAATGTCCGAAAGGTACTGAAACGCGGAAGGCCGCATTTAGTCGGAGTGGGGAGATATCATAAATTGCATCTATCCAGGCGTAAAATCAGCGCCATTTCTCTAGCTAAGGGTTAAAGAATTTATTTATTTTGAAAATTCCACAGGGTATTCATACACTTCATACCCCGTTTCTCGCTTTATTAAAGCATGTAGAGATTTCATATTTTGGCTACCCCCCTAACATCCCCCCTATTGGGGGAAATCTCCACATCCTTTAATAACGCGAGAAACGGATTGAAGTGGAAGAATGTTGGTCAATTTGCGTGACATATTTTATAGACGACCCCTTAGAAGAAATTAATATAAATTTAAATATTTCAAACACGTGTCGATATAAGCTGGTACAATTGGGAAACAAAGTTATGAATTGTTAAACAACTGTATAATATTCAATTATGTCCTTCATACACAAGCATGTATTTTGTCACATGTAAAGGACATTCTATCGATTTGAAATTTTCACGGAAAATTTACTGATTGCTTTTTTGTATTATACAATTAAAAAAATATATATACAGTGCGGTCCAAAAGTCACCGCCCCCCCTTTTAACTTTTGAACGAGTTGAGATCGACTTCAAATTTAGAACTCTTAAATAAGACAACCTAAACTATCTTTTAGCATATATTTGATATTTTCAGCTCTTAAAATGTGGGCAGGGGGCATGGGGGGACATTTTTTTAAAAGGAAAGGGGGGTCGTGTAATACATCATTTTAAAGCTTATAAAATTCTCTATTTAAACTAACAATTTTAAATTTTTAAAAATGTTTTTTAAAGTTTTGATTTTTCAATTTTTTGTGCTAAAACACTCGATTTTTTAAGTTTTTTTTTAATAAATTTTTATTTAGTTTAAAAGTATAATTAATATTTTTTTATGATGAAATTAGGCATTTTTAAAAAATTATTTGTTTTTTTTTAGAGGAATTTTGACATTAATACCCTATTTTCAACCCTATTTTAAACCCAATTTTTTTTTTAATTTTAAAATATGGAGTTAAATGGAGAATTTTATAAGCTTTAAAATGATGTATTACACGACCCCCCTTTTCCATTAAAAAAAAATGTGCCACCATGCCCCCCTGCCCACATTTTAAGAGATGAAAGTATTAAATATATGCTAAAAGATAGTTTAAGTTGTCTTATTTAAAAGTTCCAAATTTGAAGTCGATATCTCAACTGGTTCAAAAGTTAAGAGGGTGGGGGATGACTTTTGGACCGCTCTGTATAATAAATATGCTAGTGAGTCATTTCTAAATAATAGTTCCTGAACATAATTATAATCTATAGTCTTTAAAAAAAGAAAATTTTTGAATATTTTTTTATTGTTTATACCTACCAATAAAAAAATATATTTTTGAGTAAATATTTATTAAGCATAATATATTTTTTGGAAGATTGTATAAAAAGAAAAAGTCTAATTTATTTTGTATACTCAATATAGGAGTTTTACTTTGAAAATATTGTCAAACCGTTTTAAAAGCTCCCTGTCTACAAATAGTTATTTATTTTTTAAAAATTTAAATTATATTGAATAGACAGTTGCCTTCGTATTAGAAACATATTAAAATTTTCCTAAGAATTTAGGTACCTTACAAAAACTAAAAAAATAAATAAAAATATAATAAAATCTAAAATAGCTAAGTACTTGTAACTATTAGATCTTATATACCTCTAAACTTGATTTAAACTTTTAAATTTCACATACTTGTCGATTCGTGTAGGTTCGAAAAAGAAAAACTTATATTTTTTGAGCAGTCAGATAGAACTCTATATCCGCAGGAACGATAGACTAAATTAAATCAAAGAAAAAAAATCTTAAGGGAAAATTTAAATTTAATTAATTATAATTATTAACAAAGTTTCCTAAAACAAAACGCGCTTTAAAGTGAATTAAAGAGTAACAAAAATACATTTAAAGGTAAAATTTTTATTGTCTGATTCTTGTAATACTTACTGTCTTTAAATAGTTATTTTATTACTAAGTAATTTAAACTCCATTCAACAAATAGTTGTCTGCGTATAAATTATATTTAAATTTTGTCATTAAAAAAACTGTATATGTTAGGTATTTACTTTACAAAAAACTATGAAAAATAAAAAGAACTAGGTAAAATAGCTAAAATATCTAAGTGCTAGTAACTATTATAACTTTTTTTACAATACTTACAAACGCCAAAAATGGATTTAAACTTTCAAATTTCACACACTGTCGATTCGTGCCGGTGCATATGGGAAAAAGCATATGACGTTAAAAGCATGTCTCTTTTTCACCGGTGTTAAAACCATGTATGTGCGAAGAGTAATTGACCGACATCGAATGAAGAACCATGTTCACCAAGAGTGGATTTCCATTTAAACTGGCTGTTAACCGCAAGCGCAGTCACGATCACCAAAGGATAATGAATATTCTAAATATAGCTACTACCATATATAAAGGTATTGTGTATCCTTTATTTTCACTATGCAGATTACAAAAGAAATTTTCTTTATTTAGCGTATTTCTCCAATCAAAACACCTCAAAGTCGAAATAACGCGCTAGAAGTCTTTGTTTGAAAACTAAGAACGAAATTACAGTCAAATAACGAAAAATTACTGTGTTAAATTGCAATAAATGTACACGGGCTGATATTTTAAAGTATAGTAGTGGATAGTAACAGAACACTGCTGTTAGTTTTTTACCGGGTGATTTTCGTAAGAGGTGTCCGCTATCTTGAATTTTAGGGTTGATTGCGGTTATCTCGCCAAATATGCATCTTGCGATAAAAATGCATATAACGAATTTTGCTAAGGAAAAAAATTCCAACAATTTTTGTTTGGATAATTTTTTTAATATATTCATAACAATCGAGTTTTAAATATTCAAAAATGACCATATTGGTCCGATTAATAACTTAGCTGAAAAATGGAAAAAAAACAATTTCACCTCCAACATGGCTAGTTTTGAATTAACTCGATTGTCATTAATATAATAAAAAAATGATCCAAACAAAAGTTGTTGGAAATTTCCTCCTTAATAAAATTGGTTATATGCATTTTTAACATCCACTACTACCCTTTAAAATATCACCCCGTGTACATTTATTGCAATTTACATTTATTATTTGACTGGACTAGTACGAAGTACTTGGCGAAATTTTCATTATTAAAATATTTATTAAATGGAGGATCCAGGTTTTTGGCTAAGGATTTTTTTTTAATAGATTCAGATTCAGCTTATTAAAGGATTATGACGATTTTAAATATAGCTACTACTATATACAGGGTGGTTCATTTAATATGACAATTAAAAATAGAAATATAAATAGTCGAATAGCTAATTTTATTTTATACATATTAAATATATATCAAAAAATTATGTCGGTTATGTTATTTAAGTGTTCCAAATTTTAACCCTTACCCCTCCAGGGTGTCACAATTGTAACTTTACCTCTTTATTTTTTCTTTAAGGCAATATTATAGACTTTTATAGACTTTCTATATATGCAAAAAAATATTCAAATTTAATTCAGTATAATACAGCTTTCCTTAAACTCTAAGGAAACAAAAACTCGATCAAAAACTAAAAAAAATGGTTTATTTTTTATTTTTTTCTTCTTTTTAGGCATAGCAAATATAAAAAAACACAATTAAATCGAAAAATTGTCTCGGGAGGGTAAGGGTTAAGTTAATATTTTAAGCCGTTCAAAAGTTTTGTCATAACTAATGAGAAAAATTTTAAATAAAACAACAATTTAAGGTTACAAGAACCCAAAAAGAACGAAATTTCATTTCATTCTCAAACGAGATTTTATTTCGTTCTCAAACGAGATTTTATTTCGTTCTCAAACGAGATTTTATTTCGTTCTCAAACGAGATTTTATTTCGTTCTCAAACGAGATTTTATTTCGTTCTCAAACGAGATTTTATTTCGTTTTCTAACGAGATTTTATTTCTTTCTCAAACGAGATTTTATTTCGTTCTCAAACGAGATTTTATTTCGTTCTCAAACGAGATTTTATTTCGTTCTCAAACGAGATTTTATTTCGTTCTCAAATGAGATTTTATTTCGTTCTCAAACGAGATTTTATTTCGTTCTCAAACGAGATTTTATTTCGTTCTCAAACGAGATTTTATTTCGTTCTCAAACGAGATTTTATTTCGTTCTCAAACGAGATTTTATTTCGTTCTCAAACGAGATTTTATTTCGTTCTCAAACGAGATTTTATTTCGTTCTCAAACGAGATTTTATTTCGTTCTCAAACGAGATTTTATTTCGTTCTCAAACGAGATTTTATTTTGTTCTCAAACGAGATTTTATTTCGTTCTCAAACGAGATTTTATTTCGTTCTCAAACGAGATTTTATTTCGTTCTCAAACGAGATTTTATTTCGTTCTCAAACGAGATTTTATTTCGTTCTCAAACGAGATTTTATTTCGTTCTCAAACGAGATTTTATTTCGTTCTCAAACGAGATTTTATTTCGTTCTCAAACGAGATTTTATTTCGTTCTCAAACGAGATTTTATTTCGTTCTCAAACGAGATTTTATTTCGTTCTCAAACGAGATTTTATTTCGTTCTCAAACGAGATTTTATTTCGTTCTCAAACGAGATTTTATTTCGTTCTCAAACGAGATTTTATTTCGTTCTCAAACGAGATTTTATTTCGTTCTCAAACGAGATTTTATTTCGTTCTCAAACGAGATTTTATTTCGTTCTCAAACGAGATTTTATTTCGTTCTCAAACGAGATTTTATTTCGTTCTCAAACGAGATTTTATATCGTTCTCAAACGAGATTTTATTTCGTTCTCAAACGAGATTTTATTTCGTTCTCAAACGAGATTTTATTTCGTTCTCAAACGAGATATTATTTCGTTCTCAAACGAGATTTTATTTCCTTCTCAAAGGAGATTTTATTTCGTTCTCAAACGAGATTTTATTTCGTTCTCAAACGAGATTTTATTTCGTTCTCATTCTCCGCTAAAATCATACGTTGACAGTTCTTTCACTTTCGAGTATATCGTTACTCTTTGCTGTATTCATTCGTGTAGAGTGGAAAAGTCCTGAAATGATTATAAACCCAAAGCTTTAAAGCGATTTATATTTTTTCAAATACCTAGAAAATTATACTCTATTGTATTATTATAAATCTCTTAGGGGCTGTCCATATATTACGTAACGCTCCTAGGGAGGGTCATAAAAATTGTTACAGTTTGTGACAGGGGTGAGGGGGGGGGGTCTAGGTAAACTTTACGTAACGGAATTTAATAAATTTTATGTTTATTTCCTAAGCTTGGCAGATGTATTTTTATTTCAACATAAATTACTATTTAGTGGCCCATAATTTCCTTTTTCACACAAAAATTGACGAAACTATGCATATTTAAATAATAATGTAATCAGTAAAAAAACTGTTGACATTGATATTAAAAAAAAATCTTACGGCCCTGTTCTTGCGTGATCTTGCTGATGAATCATCGGCGATGATACATTTTCGCGCGGAATGTGTACTCACAGAACACCAATGTGTGTACTATTTTGTGTACCTGTGCATAAACAATATACGTGTTATATGTGACAGTCAGTGTAAAAAAAGGTACCTAGTATTTTTTTCCTGTGTGATATTGATTATGAATATTTTTTTAAAGTTTGAGTGATTTTTTCGTGTAACTTTTTTCAAGGTTATGTTATACTATATTTTAGGTTCATGTTTGGTTTGTGGAGAAAAACGAATCAATAGTGAGAATACAGTTAAATTTATTGCGAAACAAAATTTTATATTGTTACGCATTACACAGGGGGGGGGGTGTTGTTAAATGTGACAGTTTGTTACACAGGGGGGTGGAGGGGGTCAATTTTTTTGAAAAATTGCGTTACGTAATATATGGACAGCCCCTTACGTGCTATACGCAAAAACGAGATCATAACTAGTGTGGAAAGTGACATATTTCACGCGAGTGGGAAGGTTTACAAACGAGCCGCTAGGCCAGTGAGGAAACCCCACGAGTGTATGAAATACACTTTTCAACGAGTTATGTACACTATTTTTTCTACGATGCCCAAAAAATATGAAGTTTCTTATTTTAAAATTTTCTAATTTTTATTAATTTTTAAGAAAAGCAAAGCACAAAATAATTATAAAGAGCATACAAATTTATATATGTAGGTATGTCAAGTAGGAAATATGATTTTCATTTAGCTTTAGTTTTCTTGGTTTTATATTTAATACAATACATAGATGTTTAATGGGTTCCCTATTCCTAAATTCACGTTTGTTTGTTTTTAACCTCGTACTATTCTACTTAATTAAGCATCCCCTAAGTCCAGGACTTGTGTGGGCTAGTAGTAGAGGAAACCACCGGCTTTAATTGACTTTCGAACCAATATATCTAGGGAGTACGCCTTCGCCAAATTTCAATTATTAATTAACTGAAAAAGGCAATCGGCGCCAGTGAGGTTTGAACTCACGATCATTAGATCAGTGTCAGGCTATATCGATGCCATTGACCACTGAGCTAAATCTCCCATAAATAAATGCAAACTTGAGTTTACTTATTAAATTAGACTTCTGTGGTTATGCTGCCATATATATATATAAGACAGTAAAATTGTACTGTTACATTTCATAAGAAAAATAATGTGTATTTTGATGTTTTTTATGTAATGTAAGGTAACTAAATAAAAAATTAAGTAATTTTTATAAGATCTAGACTGTCTAGACTAGACAGTAATGGTCAAAATAGTAACGTTATAATTATAGTTTCTATTTTTCACATGAAAAACAGAAATATTTGGATTAAAACATATATAAGGCAGTCGTGAAAGGTGGAAAATGGTTTATAAAACAAGGTGAATCAAATTCGAAGAATCTACTAGGTAAATATCTAAATAAAATTAGGCAAACCTCCATACATAAATATCACACGAGTGTGATGTAAAAATATCAAACTAGTGCGATATGAGGCGTTTTCTAAAGAACAAAAGAGTATGCTAAATGTCATTTTCATAGAGGATCGTAGGAAAATGTATTTTACTGCGTCTACCCACCTACAACACCTCTTATAACTCATGTGATCTCTAAAGTGCGACATTATTATAACCACGGGTCGGATCGAAGTAGCCATGACTCATGGAAAAATACTTTTATTTTTTTTTTTTGAAAATTGTTTCCCTTTTCAAGAAACGAATAATTAATAAAAAAAAACAACATTTTTGTATTAACTATTCGTTTTTTGAAAAGAGAAACAATTTAAAAAAAAAATTGTCCTTTTCCATGAGTCATGGACCATGACCAAGTGACTCAATGAGTAACAGTGTCGACATGACATTCCGCGAACAATAGTTTAAAGTGTCTATTTACTTGAAAAAAGAGTTTTTTTAATACTAATTTTTGCATGTCCCCGGTAATGGCTACTTTGATCCGACCCATGCACATAACATACAGGGTGTATTTGAAATAGCGTAGGAAATTTTAACAGGTGAATATGACTAAAAGTTCCTATAAACATATTTCTAAAAATGCGTCATAAGGGAGCTACGCCCCTTTGAAATTGGCTAAAAAAATCGGTTTTTATTTAATAACTCAGGAACCCTTTGAGATATGTTAACAAGGTTTTGCACGTGAATTAATCCTAATAAGGCCCATCTTTGTATGTCATTTTTACGTACTTATTTAAACCAGGGGTGTGCGAAACGGGGGGGCCTTATCAGTTTTTTGTCCCAAACTTTTTTCTGTGTAACTTTTTTGCAATTTTATTTTTGAAATATGATTCCTCAGGTCAAAATACATAAAAAAGGTACTCTTGTTGTAATACTGTAGGATTAACCGTTTTCGAGAAAAGTTCATTTGAAGGTGAAATTTCACGGTTCGAGGACGAAAAATTAAATACTAAAATGTCGAAAACCAAAATTTTAATGATGCAATGTTATTTTACATCAAAAACTAAGAAAAAAAGTTTCCATACATGTAGGTCGAAAAAACGCTTTTAAAGCTACCATAGCCCTTTAAAAATGGTGCATATTTAGGAGACCATAGCTCCATTAGGATTGATTTTTGGAAGTACCTGTATATAAGGTTTTTTTCTTAGTTTTTAATGTACAATCGCCCTGCATCATTAAAATTTTGGTTTTCAACATTTTAGTATTTAATTTTTCGTCCTCGAACGGTGGAATTTCACCTTCAAATGAATTTTTCTCGAAAAGGGTTAATCCTACAGTATTACAACAAGAGTACCTTTTTTATGTATTTTGACCTGAGAAATCATATTTCAAAAATAAAATTGCAAAAAAGTTCCACAGAAAAAAGTTTGGGACAAAAAACTGATAAGCCCCTCCCGTTTCGAACACCCCTGGTTGAAATAAGTACATGAAAATAACACATAGGAACGGACCTTGGTAGGATTAGTTGACGTGCAAAACCTCGTTGATATATCTCAAAGGGTTCCTGAGTTATTAAATAAAAACCGATTTTTTTAGCCACTTTCAAAGGGGCGTAGCTCCCTTATGACGCATTTTTAGACAAATATTTATAGGAACTTTTTGTCATATTTTATGATGTAGAATCATCTGTTAAAATTTCCGACGCTATTTCAAATACACCGTGTATACACATGGTGATTCACAAATCACTTGTTTTTAGGCTTTATTTTAAAATATATTAAAATAAAATTTTAACTAGTACGATTCATTAACAACCGGATAAATATGATATTATATATATTATATATAATATTATTTCTATTTGGTTAACTAAAATGCAATTTAAGGGACCGTATCTCGATCTGTTGATGTTCCTATATGTGAAGGATATAAAGATGAAGAGGTAAAGACAGACAGACATTGAAGGTATATTGAGTTCACCCTTACTTACAAATCTTCTTTCCTTTAATTGCCAGCTAACAAATTTGAAAATAATATAAAAGAAATCATGTCTTATTAGGTAGTTAGTTTTTGGATGTAAATCTCGGTAGTTCAGTTAGTAAAGCACCAGGCTCCGGGATGGACCAGACTGAGTCTGTTTTTCTAATTTTTTCATCTATACGATATGCCACTAATATTTTTTTTTCGTCAATTTTAATGTTCTTATTCTTCTTCCTTTTTTTGGCCTTTAATTTTAATGTTGTTTTTTTTTCCTTTTTTTGTGTTTTTACAGGTTATAATGAATTATATTCTAAACTGAGACGTATTAGAATTTTTATTTTAATACGGATCCGCAAAATTTAAAACTATGGCATTTTAAAATTTCGCTTGCTGATTAAAAAATACCACAATCTTAATCAATTGACGTTTTTTAATTAATTTTATCTAGATCCGTTTTAAGTGTTTTTAATTTTCAAACTTTTGAATAATGGTAAATTTATATACAAAATTAAGATAAAAATCATAATACATTAAATCTTTTCATTTTCCTAGCGTAATTAATATCGTAAACTCAAATTTCCGAAGACAAAATAAAGTAATAAATATTAATTTAATTTAAGGGGCTGTCCATATATTACTTAACGCAATTTTTCGAAATTTTGGACCCCCTCCCCCCTGTGTCACAAGCTGTCACATTTACTAACACCCTCCCCCAGGGTGTCACGTAACAATATCCAAATTAGTATTTTTTTTCAAATAATAGTAATAAAGTTTAAAAATTATACATATTTATTATGTAGGTACTTAAAAGATGCATATTTATTGGTTACTTTTTAAATTAAATACTAGAAAACTTGCAAAAAAGAAAATATTATTCATTTGTCCACAGAAAAGTCATGTAGTAGCGAAGAATATAGTGGAGGGGGTCCAAAATTACAACTTTTATCCACTCGACAAAAAAGTTATTGCAAAAATTAGAGGTTTCATATTTTTAACCCATTAAATTAACAACTACCTAGATAGCCATAGGTATCGAATGTCAAGATCCACTATTGCTAAACCTTTTCCTTCGACGAAAAAGTCGATGGCTAAAAAAAAAACCTTTTCACTAAGTAGTAGTTGTAGTAGCAGTACTGCCAAAATTACAACTTTTATATTTTTAACACATGTTTACAACTTTTTCAAATTTCAGGATAGATGTGGGGAAAGCTCCCCATCCCCCTATGGCTACGGTCCTGGTCATGTATTTTTTCACGTCGACAAAGGGCATTTCATATCTCTCTAATTCTTTAATTTCTGGTGGTCTTTAATTTCTGGACGGTTATTTGAGCAAATGCTCAAATAACCGTCCGTTACGTAAAATTTTTCACAGATTTGGTGATTTTGATGATAATGGCGATACGTAGCTCCCCCATTTAAACAGGAAAATACATTTTTGAGGAACAATATACCTTAAAAACCTTAAAATGACACTGTGTACGAATAACTACCCCTACACACTGTTTGTACGCCTAGTCGCTCCCTTTTTTAAAACCTTAATATTTATTTGTAATAAAAAAAACACGAGATATTAAAAAAATATTTTAAATTGAGTAAAATATTTGGTGAATATTCGTGCACATGTGCAAATCGCTTTCTCCTTAGGAAGCTGATATAATACAGGGCTCAGGAACGGTTTAAATTATTTACATAACATTTTTACTATGGTTTGGAACTAGTAAATGGCAATGAAATAAAAAGAAATAATTATTTTACCAGGGGCGCAGAAACTGGTTTAACTTTAATATGACCGCCCTGGTGCGCCCCTGGTTTTATTATTTCCTGAGTTGTGAAGTAATAAATATAACAAAAATGCCCCTTAAACGGCCTTAAATCCTGTTTCTCACAAAAGTTCAAATAAACTTCTTTCTCAACTTTTATATTTTAATTTTTTTTTTTTTTTGAAAAAGTTACAGAAATTCTACTTCGGCATTCTTAGAGGTGTATCACTTGGGATCTCTAGCGGTCAGCAACGATAGTAAGTAGGAAATTTTCTATAAAAAAAAACACATTTTTGAGTTCGTTAAAGCCTAAAGCTTACATTAACATCCGCTCTCTTCCTCCAATTCTTGCGGACTGATTCTACGAGCCCTGAAGTAGCGATTCTTTATATAGGATCGTATGCACTAATGGGTTAAAATAATCGCTCTGCTCTTAAGATCTTAAGGTCTTAATAAATAAGTTTCGAAAAAAAAGGGTAAATTTAAATTTGCACTAAGTTTTAATTCCAGACCACCGTGTGATTTGTCAAGTTTATGAAACATTAAGTATTTGCTGAAACTGATGGTTAACTATTCTTTTTATCCTTTTAGCTTTTTAAATGAATAGGAGATAAACTTTTTAAGTATATCCATTCTTGAGAGCAGGGAATAACAAATGAATATGATTTTTATATTGTCATCTGTGTATACCAAGTAGCCCAGAAATATGGCTCACCCCTATAACTATAAAATGAGATTCGCGTTGCGTATTTTGCTTTCCCATTTTGAAAATTTTCCAAATTTTGTGTTTGTATTCTTGTTCCTATTCCGGTTCCTGTTCCTGTTTGATTGGAAAAGAACACTACTAGCAATCTTGACGAGAATTTAAAACGAGAATTTAAAAATTAAAAAAAAAATTAAATCCAGTTGTGCAATGAAAACAATGTGTTTTTTCATACAAATACATGTTTTTTTTAATTTGGTAATTCCTGATAAAGTTTCTTTTGGACTTCTTGAGCAAGTTACATGAGATTTTATTAGATTTTAAAAGATTGCATGAGTTCATTTTTTTTAACCAATGCAAATTTGTTGGTAATAATTACTAAAATAGTTTTCTCTGTGTAGCCTTTAGAAAAATATGCAATTTATCTGAATCTGGCATAAACGTCACAGTTCAGCGGTTCTCATTACTGTTAGAGAACGTGGCAAAAAATGAAAATGGGAATAATAGAAAACAATATCACTTTGTTTTTCGTTATTTAAAGGTAAAAATGGTATTTACACGAACTTTTGTTGTTTTTTAATGGTTTTGTTATTTTTTAGAGTCTGCGTCGGATATTAGATGCCTATTAACGAACTGAAACCAGTGTCGGACTGACTATGCATTTTATCAAGCAAATACCCATAACTCTAAAACTAAGCATTTTTAGGCACTATTTTTTATAAACGTTTTTACTCGAAACAAATCATTCTACAGTGCGTACATTAAGTCTGGAATCACCAGATTAACTTTTCAGTTATTAGTCTTTTAAGGGTCACTTGCACCAATTTTTGGTCTGGAATTATCTTAACTAAACCAAGTTTAAGTTAAAAATGCTGCTTTCTGATTGGTCGGCCGTCAACACAATTCAAGTTTAAAGTTAAACTATCGTTGGTGCCAGTGGTTATTCACGTCATCACATAACTTTTCTTTTCACAACGTTTCTAATTAGTGCCTAGTGCCGATGTTTTGACAAGGTGCTTGCAACTGTTCAGCTGGTTTTTAAATAAATTTAGCTTTCAGTTTATTTAAACAAATTATTATCATATATAATAACCAAAAGTAAAAGAATACCTTAATTGTATTTGTTTTATTTGACTTTGTAGTTCCATATGAAGCCACAAGGAAACTGAAAAAATATTATGCATTTACTCTACATTTATCATTTAATCCATCATCTGACGAAGCTTCTGAACTAACAGAACCTGTATCAGATGGAATTTTATTCAAAATATTTAACCCTTTCGGGACTAGTGGTACCATATGGTACCACCTTTTCATGATTTTTTTTATGAACGCCTAGGCCGCAAAAGTAAAATAGCCGACGATGATTGGTTGATTGATTAACCCCTTCCGCTCCAGGCGGTTTTTGGAGGTATTGGTTTCTATACCAGACTAATTTTTTTTTGAAAAAATTAATATTAGAAAGATATACTTTAGAATAAATGTAATATTTATATATTTACCCCAAATATGTAATTTTGAGTATTTACCAGATTATCCACCACCATGGATATAATGTATATACCAAAATATCCGCCCTTATATATAATGTGTATACCAAAATATCCATACCTGGATATTATTAAAACTTTATAAAAACTTCCAGGATTCATAAATAAAAGTATATAATGTCTGATTTTTCCAAAAAATTAAATTATCAGCAACTGTCACATAAATTTGTTATTATGGTCTTTCATCAAGCAAGATAGTAAATTAAAAATATTTTTACAACAGGTTTAAATAGTATATTTTTGTGTATAGAATATAATTATGTTTTATAAAATAAACTACCCAGTATATTCGCACATCCAATATTCAAATCTGTTTTGAAAATATTCACTGTTCGATTTTTAATTTACTATCTTGCTTGATGAAGCAGACCATAGTGTTTTACACTGTTTCATAGTGTACCATATTCTAAGACAATGCCTATATAAACATGTATTTAAAAATGCTTATTTTCTGAAAAGGGGCATTTGCCCGGTAAAATGCATAGCATAGAGTCCGACGCTGACTAAAATGAAAGAGTATTGCGAAGTCTCTTTCAAAAGAATGACTTCTTATTACTCTCCGACTTCATGACCATAATTAAAAACCAAAAGTTCAACATCTAACTCGGCGTAGAATCTATATATCTTAGTAAAAATTGGATCAAGACAACTATGATAAGTGGTTTAAAAATAACTTTTAGTGATATTTTTATTAACCGTTTCATTATCCTTTAGATCATTTTTGACATTTTGGTTAAATTGACATTTTACAAACAATTAAAAGAAAACGTTAAAAAGTGAAATTTTGTTTCAGATTATGTTGGATAGGTGGGAATGCGAATTATGGTCATGGTGAAATCGATGATATTTCCGAAAGGGACATCCCAATTGCTAGTATCAGAGTGATTGAGGCAGAGGACCGATTAAAGTTCGACAGAAGCTTTTCTCTCAGGATTCCAACAAAGGAAGAATGGGAGAAAAAAGAAATACAATTTGCTCCAAACGCTTTGGTGTGCTATACAGACGGCTCGCTTATAGAAGGCATTCAACGCTCTGTGGCAGGACTTTTCTTGGAGGACCTGAGTTTGCAAAATAATTTTCCACTTGGCTGATTTTCCACTGCCTTCCAATCCGAGGTCTATGCTATGGAGGAACCGGCAAATTGTAGAGAAATTAAACAGTACCGGGGGCAAGATGTATACATCTGCTCCAACAGTCAAGCACCCCTAGTCAGGGAGTGCTCAGAAGCATTAGACGAGTTAGCAAGGACCAAGAAGTTTCAAATGGAGAAGGCAGATAAACTAGCAAGACTCGGATTAGGGCCGAAACCTATACTTGGTGTTACTAGGGAGCAGGTAAAGACTGCTCTCCATGAGTAGGCTTATGCCATGCTAAATGGAGAAAGGTCGACGGTTGCCGGCAAACTAAGAACTTCCTGGCTGGCCCAAGAAAATCGAAAACCGATTGGTTGCTGGAAAAACAAGGACTGCACTCAGACAACTTTTAGGGTTCCTTACGGGCCAAATTAAGGAAGCACCTAACGATAATGCGGATTCTAGAGAGTCCACTATGTCCAGAGTGCGAAGAGGTTCAAACATCCTTCCATTACTTATCAGTGTACAGATACAGCAGGATCAGGTTTTAGGTCTTTAAAACTCAAAGACTCAACCAAGAGCAACTAAGAGACCTCCCCTGGGCTAATATCCTGACCTTCACCGGCAGGTGTAAGGAGGACTCAAATTATTAAATGGCTGGAATTGCCTGGGGTGACAAAAAGGGCCATAAATGACCACAACCAGAGACATCATGTCAGACACCTTACGGTATGATTTTGATCGCAAGTTTAAAGTCGTAATTACGGACCGCCAAACTTGGACTTTTCAGGAGGACCAGAAATGGAAAATGGGACGATATGCTACTATACAGATGGGTCCAAAATGGATTTGTGAGTTGGTGCTGGCATACATGGGCCGAGATGCCAACTATCGATACCAATGGGGAAAACTCCATCCGTTTTCTAGGCGGAAACATACGCCATAAAAATTTGTGCTCAAGAATGCCTGAATAAGGGCAAAGGGGGGAAAAATATAATATACTCGGATAGCCAAACAGCTTTAAAAGCACTAAGTTCATGTGCATTTGGGTCAAAGCTTGCCTGGGAATGCTACGAAACCCTGAAACAACTGGCAGAAACCAACAAGGTTTCCTTGATGTGGGTGCCAGGACACGAGGGTGTTGAAGGCAATGAGCTGCGGATTCTCTCGCTAGAGTGGGAGCATGCACTCAATTTATTGGCCCTGAACCTTTCTGTGGCTTTAACAAAAGCCATCAGGTAGAGGCAATTAAGGAATGGGAAACCAAAATCAAAACTGGATATTGGAAAGACCAAAACTTAAGACTGGCCAAAATATTAATAAAATATGAACCTGAATGAACAAGAAAGATACTCGATCTCAGCAAGACGGACCTAAAGACCTATACAGGGCTGTTAACCGGACACTGCCCGTTAAGATATCATCTTAAAAAAAATGGGAAAATCTGAAATCGACACTTGCAGTCTATGCTCAGAAGTACCAGAAACTGCCGAGCACATTATGTGCTTCTGCGAACCAATTGCTCGCAAAAGGCTACAATATCTAGAACAGATATACCCAAGACCTGCAGATATATCCCAAGTAGCCCCCAAAAAACTCTTAGGCTTCTTTGGAAGCCTAAAGTTTGATGTGGACTAAATTGCAAAGGGGATTCACAATAGATCTCGTTGGTCGCAGTGATTTGAAAGGCAGTACCTTGCCTCACAACCCCACTTATATTGTATTGTATTGTATTGTATTGTAGGGGTCATAAATGAACTAGTTTTGAAAAAAACTATGAACCAGTATTATAATATCTTTTGAAAAGTTTTCTGCCTCGTCCTTTACTATGAAACTTTTATTGGGCACTACGTTATATTTGTAGATTGATGCTTTATTTCCTTTTTTAGGACTTTTCCTGTTATTTTTTCTTCCTTTTCCAAAACTATTTGTTTTTTTATTGCCCAAAAACTAAGCTCTGGAATTTCACTCTGGTTCTGTAATGTCAATACCTTCCTTTACAAGAATCCATATTTTTTTTTTTTGTCAATTTTGTTCATCCAAAAATTTCTGGGGAACACTGTGTGGAATTTTCTGTAGATAGCTTGTCAATTATTTTTATTTCAAAGACACGAAAATCAAAAAAATTAAGATGAAAAGTAATAAAACATCAAAATATTATACAAAAAGTTCATATAGACATGGGTCAAATATCGTTTCCCAAGAGCTCTCTAGAGAGCTGAAGTTTATTTAAGATATCAATGTAAAAGAAATAAATGTCTAATAATTGGAAAACCCCTAATACAATTTTCAAAAACAAAAAGACTGTTTAAACTAGAATGAAAAAAAAAATTTTAAATGATGTATTACTTAAAATATGATCCTATCTAAACTTTTAAATGAGGCACCAGTTGACAGCAGAAGGTTATGACGTCAATCATATCTATATACTTATAAGTAAAATCAAAAGATATCCTGTCCAAAATAAAGGGAATTTTTCTTAAAACTATTATTTTCAGTGTTATTGAATGTATTTATTTTAAAAACTCCACACTGTACCGGGTGTGGCAACAGCATGGTACATACTCTTTTTCCTTTATTTTAAAAGTTTTAGATTTAAAATTTTGGGCATCTCTTATGTTAATTATTAACATACATACTTATTTATGTTAGTGTTATGTTACTGGTCAAAATAATATTTTGGTAACACCTTGACAAAAATTCATTCGAAAGCATCAAAGTAATTTCGCGCACGAGTTGCATAGATACAATGCGTTGTATAAATCTGTAAGAAAACCGTTGCAACGTTGCACCAAAATATAATTATTTTCTTTATCATTTAATAGATGTTTTTACTAAAAACATTAATTTCTATTAAAATTTTTAATTCAAAAAAATCTTAAAAAAATATACTTTATTTTGGAATGACGCTACCGCAAAAAAATAGTTTGCTGTTAAATTATAGCCAATTTTTTGTGGAAACACTGGTTAACCGTATGGTTTTTATCCCCACCACTAAATTCGTATAACCGACAGTTCTCACAAAAACGCATTGGTTATTTTCTTGAGGTTTTGATAAGTAACTAACCTAACTTCTCCCAAAAAACTGATAAGGTATATATTTTTTATATTTTCTTTGGATAAGATATGATGAAAAAGCACTTAAACTACATTTCCAAGTTTATTTGCTCATGGGAAAGGTAATAAACAACAATGATAAGTTTAAATAGTTTTTTATATAAGAATTTAATTTTAAACCACATAAGCAAACACTTAGAAGTTAGAAAATAAAAGTTGAAATACATTACCTACTCTATTTTTTACATTTTGTATACAAATCGAGAAAAATTCCCACAGGCCTGTCAATTATGGTGTAAATAAACAATTTATAGGTTAAGTTTTTACGGTTAACCGTATCTAACTCACCTCCGAACCTGTGTTAGACGCGGTTACTGCTGGTTAGTGACGTCATCGCTTCTCCTCACTTACCGTATGTAACCGATTCTCACAAAAACGAGTTTCAGTAACCTGGTTAGTTCCGGTGACCCGACAAAAAATTGGCATATAATTTTCAAATACGATTTTCATAAAATATGACATTATATAAACTATTATTTATATCCCCTGCAAAACTGAAGTGATTTGGACAAGGCTTAGATATTTCCAAAAGCATGGCATTTTTTGGCCTTTACAATAAAAATAGTACCTAAAATTGGTTTAACTATACAAATTGTGGGAAATTATCAAGATCCAAATATAACTTTTATAAAAGTAGCTTAGCCGGAGTGAATATTTGTAATTTTTCACAGTGAAAAATTAATTTATATGGAGACATTTACTTCTTAAAAAATACTGTTTAATGAAACAAATAATTTATAATTCAATGTACCTTATTAATTAGATCAAAATAAAATTATTAAATAAATTGCCACATAAACCATATGGTGTTTTCTTCCACCTTTTTAAAGTTTCTGGGTAACCAAATGTGTTTTCTACATAACTTTTTTCTTTAAGACGATTTCCAAAAATTTTGCTATGTTAAATTTTTCATTAGATTAAATCTAATTCAATGTTTGGATTTTATATTTGACATGTTTTTATGAACGTTAACAGTGAAATTCACGGCTCCGTAACTATCTATCTACTATTTTACGTTGACAGGTCAAAAGAAAGTTACATATTTTAAGATTTTTTTTAATTTAAAAATTTAAGAAAATTAATGTTTTTAGTAAAAATAAATATTATATGATAAATTTTGGCATTTAAAAATGTTGTTATCTAAAAAAATGATGTGTGGAGCTCTAGCTCAAAAACATAAAAGAGTAGAAAAATTTTGTTTAAAGGAAATTGTAGGTAATTAAGTCCAAATTAACTGGTAAAATTTGTACTTTCATAAAAAAAATGTTACATTCATAGATAGATTGATAGGTTTGGACATATTTTAACTTAAGCGAATATTTTATAAATTACAAAAATTTCTAACCTATCAATCTATCTATGAATGTAACATTTTTTTTTTTAATTATTACTGACATATTTTAGATTTTTTATATTTTTTACCATCCCATTAAAAAAAAAGTAATTAGTTAAAAACGTAGTGATGTATAATGAAAAAACGATTTTTTATAATTTGACGTGATACTCGATAATAATTTGAAATAACAAAAACTTTAGAACTTAATATCTCAAGAAATATTGATGTTAGCAATTTAGTGGCAGGAACTATTTTTGTAGGAAATTAAATTTCTTACAAGTTTGTCATTTGAATATTTTTTGTAGCTCTTGTCAATTACGAGATAAGGACAGAAAAACGTAAACTTTATGAAAAAATTAGGTTTGGTGGCCCAAACTACCTCACCAGTACGAGTTATGATTATTTCGCAATGGGCAGTTTTGTAGAGCATTCAATTTTTAGAAATACCTGTCTATGGTCGAAGCGATGCCGTAAAATCGCTAAGCTATAGAAATTTAAAGAAAAAAAATCAAAGTTTACGTGTATTTTCAATGGCAAATCTTTAAATGCCTTGGTCCACTACTTAATATTAATATTAGTGGCTAAAATTTTGAGGGAATTTTTTTTAGGGTACTTCCAACAAAATTTCGTGATGGCACGAAAAAAAAAATAGTAGAAAAAAAAGCACCCTAATATACATATAATTATTAAATAATTAGATACTGCTTAAATTTGGAATGGTATAGGTACCATGGGCGCGGTATATTTTTAGTGATGACATTTTCATAATATTTTAATAAGCTAACAAAGAGTAACCGCAAAATTAGCCTCTTTTTCAAAAATCTGTAACTTTGATTGGAAGAAAAATCGAGTTAAAGGGATCCAGTCAGTTATGTTTAATAAATTGTAAGAGAGTTTGGTATAAAATTCAATTCAAGTACCCCTAGTTAACCTTTTGATTAAGGGAATGTTTAGCTAGAACAATAAATCTTGCTTTTTGCACAAATTCATGACCAGACAAAAAATTTGAGCACTTATACGTTGCATTTTATCAATTCCAATAGAAGTTATAAAGTTTGAAATAGGGGCTAAAAAAACTCTTTTTTTGCCGTCACTGTTTAAAATTGTCAAAAAATTCATTGTTTTTAAATATAAGGTACTAAAAATTCTATAAATAGGTACAGTATTGTTAAAGTATTTTATTAACTAAATTATTCTTTAATAAAATTAAACAAAATACTAAAAAAAATGCTTTCTTTAACTAAAAATTGAGTTAAACCGAGAATTAAACATTTTGCGCCATCTATTTATAATTTGTGGAATTTTTTTTCATCTACCCTGAAAAGAATCACTTTCGGTCCGCATATAACGCAAGAAAAACGGGTTTCAACCTTGCGTAGGATAAAAAAGTACATTTCAGACATTTCAGTCACTTTCAGTTTATATTAAATTGTACAGTGTATAACCTAGGTGTATAACAGCCATTTTGTTCGATTGTCTATAAAAGTAGTATATAATTCAAAAGTAGTTTATAAAAGTATTTACTACAAAGAAATGATATGAAATTTTTAGGCATTAGACTTTGAGTGATTCTTCTTTCTTTATTCAAGACAGAACGTTGCAATATAAAATAAAATAGATATAAAGTACATAAAATATAAGATAGTTTAAGTTTCTACAAATTATATTTTGTTTGTTTCTGACTAGTTGTAAATGTTTTATACACCTTTTAAATTGTACCGTAAATTTTTATGTACTTTGCGTGATAAAAGTTTACCAGTGTTTTGCGCTCCCACCAATATTGCAAATCGATGTTCTGCTTGCGGAAATATGAGAACGCTGACCTGAAGGTAGGCAACTTGTATTGCACATAAAATGTATTGCTCTACTAACACTGTACATGTTATTGTAACAGATTGCATTCAAATAATCTGCGAATAGAAAGTTACAATTCACCTGATAATTATTGTTATGCATTCAAGAAATTGTAAATACATTTAAATATATTAATAGACGCTACATAAATTTTTGAAATAAAGAATTGAGATCGTAGAAGAATTGATTCTTAAAGGGAAGAGGAAAAAATACACTGAAAAGATAGTTAGTCCAGGATCTACACTGATAGAACAATAGCGTAATTAATAACGTAATTAGGTTATAGTATACAACAATAAATAGTTGTATATGCGCCAAGCACTATATATTGCATAGAATACAACAACAAAAAAGTCCAAACGTGTTTTGTATTTACAAACAAATGCAGTTGTTTGATTTACAACAACAAACTGGGAAGGTTCAAGCATTACGTAACGCAAATTTTGATCATTTTGGACTTTTTCAGTGGATATATAATGAACCATAGAAATATCTAATGGTCTTTATGTGCTGTCGGGGAGGTGCTGGACTGCTCTGTAAACTGCAGTACACGTTTATTCTTTTTCATCCATTTTTATTCAATCTAACTAAAAAAATACAATTACAATTTAAAAAGTTTGCAACTATTATAAATTTTTAATTAAAAAAAAAAAATAACACATGAAAATTTTTAAATTTAAGTGTCAGTGTTGCCAATATAAATACATTAAATACTCCAAATCAGTTATATTGAAATTAACTAAACTACTTTGTAAGCAAAATAAAACACGCATATAGATAAAATAGTATAATGAACACTTTTCATAAGACATTTGACACTTTTCCATTGGAAACCCCTCTGCTTTACATGGACGAGTACTACAAAATAGTGTCTTATGTAACTTGACCTTTAATATGCTATTATTAAAACCTTTTTACTACTACCTACCAAAGTGAAATTTTTCTGTTAGAAATGTCAAGTTAAAAGTAACAGAGTTTGTCTTTTGTTTTACTTTACTTTATTTTTCATAGAGGTTGTGTTTATCTTTTGTTTAGACTTTGGTGGGCTGCAGCTCGCCAAAGTACTTGTGCTTATTATTTTTACCTTTTTTTTGTTCAAAATGTCTTTAAAAGCGAATAAAAAATAGCGTATGATACACGGACAATAAATATATCTCGGTCTTACGCGATTGTGAATCTCGGCTCACGCCTTGATTCACAATCTTCACATGCGACCGAGAAACATTATTTCTCGTCCTTGGATCATAATATACTATTAAGTGATAGAAATCAAAACACAATTAACGTTATCGATTTATTACAATTTTACACCAATGTTGAAGCTCCAAAGGTAAATGTAGTTATTATGCAACTTACACATTTTCCTCATTTTAGGGGGAAAGCGTTTTGTATCAACACTGTTACCTAGGATGGCTAAAAAATTATTAGACTTTACATTAAGAAAGATAAAGA
Source organism: Brachypterus glaber (assembly GCA_958510825.1). Taxonomy (NCBI): domain Eukaryota; kingdom Metazoa; phylum Arthropoda; class Insecta; order Coleoptera; family Kateretidae; genus Brachypterus; species Brachypterus glaber. Next base: position 31,405,303 of record OY294047.1, read on the forward strand.
ATACGCAAGTGAGAAAATTATGCTTATAAAATACACTGCAAATATAAAAGGCCTCTGGGATCGTAGACAAATTATGATGATTTTCGATCAACAACTTTCCGAGGGGGGTGAGGGGGATGATGACCTTTTTTTTAGTCATCAAAATTTTTTGCATGGAACATATATTTTTTCATACTTACTTATTTGAACTACATATAAAAAGTCCAAAGCCGACACGGTTGAATGCCGGGGTGTACCTACCGAAGGGTAAGGTAGGTAATATATTTATATATATATATATATATATATATATATATATATATATATATATATATATATATATATATATATATATATTATTCTCGGCAAAAGAAATGTAGTATTCGGCAAATTTTACGACAAAAACCTCGGAACGACCCTGGGCTTTTTAAGATAAGATATAATTAAATTATCAAACATGGGGCTGAAAATCCCTAAAAAATGTCTTTGTCTTTATAATTTACCGTAATAATATATATAAAAAGAAATTTGTGTACTTAACTCTTAGGCTATTTCTTTAGTGAGCTTTGGATTGTTTAGCTTCTGACATATTTTCGTTTAAAAGTTCCCCGAAGTTCCACAGGATTTTTTTGATTTTTTCCCCCAAACTGTAGCTTAACCCCTTCCGCTCTATTGTACCCACGTATGGATATTTTTAGGTAAAGATAAATTTACCACAATATCCACAGTTGGATATTCGTATACGAGATTTTTCATATAAGCTTTAATTTGGTATAGGGACCAATACCTTGAAAATCTGGTAGGAGCGGAAGGGGTTAAGTTAGGCCGTTTCTTAAAAAGTGGTGGCTTTTTGCCGCTTTTTTGTTTTTTCCAAGAAAAAATAATAATAAGTAAAATGATGCACGACTGAATATTAAAACTACCTAATTCTTTTAAATACCTAAGTGTGACTATGTAAGTATTATTTTATGGATACAAATAAGTATTAATAATATATTAAGTAACTAATATTTTAATTTTAATAAGAGATATTTAAAATATAAATACCTACTTAGTAATTATAAAATAAAGAGTTTTTGTTTACAGCCTTTAGTTAATATGTATAAAACTGCAATATGCCAATTTAAATATATTTATACATGTATGTATGTATGTATGTATGTATGTATTTTATTTTTATACTTGTTTATCATTCAACAAAAAGTACCTTTTTTCCGTTGCTTCAAAGCAAAAATTAGGTGCCAATAACAGAAAATTCTGGATGCCTATTAACAAACAAGCAAAAAGGTGCCATTAATACGAAATTGTATATTTTTGTAATTAATTTTAAACATTATTTAACATTAAGATCTCAGTTTTATATTATATATAAAAAAAATAACTACTGAATGAAGTAATTTTTTTTATTCTTCTTAACATGAAATAATTAATAAGTTATAATGAAATATATGTAGAAAATTTCTTAAAGTGCCAATAATTGGGGTTTTTACCCTATGCATTTATCTGACATTTTTTGAACGGGAAGTCGTAGAAACTCGAAATTATGTCTTGTCAAAGTGACATTTTTCGAACTGTAGGTCTAAGAAACTTGAAATTAGGTATATAGGTTCAGTGACAAACAACGATCAACAAAACCAAAAAACAAGATGGTCGATCTGTCAAAGTCATATCTTTCGAACGGGAGTTCGTAGAAACTTGATTTTTGATATGTAGGGTGGTATGTATTTGATATGTAGTGACAAACAAAAATCAATTAAACAAAAAACAAGATGGCCGACCTGTACATGTAACATCTGTTGAACGGGAGGTCTTAGAAACATGAAATTTGGTATGTAGGTAATTAATTATAATTAAAAATTGATCAAATAATAAAAATTAGATAAAGCCGTAATCAATAAAATATATTCATGTGAAAAAAAATAAAAAAAGGTCAAATTTTCAAATTTAAGGATTATTGACTCCATGTTGAATACGCCATTTAATATTTTTTATTCTTATTGGCAAATTAAATTTAAGCCACCCAAAAAGCATATTACTAATTTAAAGAAGCCATATCGGACCCGTCATTTTTAATTTTTAATGTTTAACCCCTTCCGCTCCAGCCGGTTTTTCAAGGTACAGATTCTTATACAAGATTAAAATTTATATAAACAATCCCTTATACGAATATTCAACTGTGGATATTGTGATAAATTTTGCTATAACTAAAAATATCCATCAGTGGATACAATGGAGCGGAAGGGGTTAATGGCATATTCAGTTTTAGCATTCTAAAATACCTTCCTACACCAATTTTTATACCTGTAGCATAAAAAGCTGAATTGTTGCCAGTTTTGGGTATCTCTGAGACCACTATACTGCCTTCCTTAGGATGAACACGGCAAATCCAGATAGATATGGGAGGATTGGTGTAGTGGACTACAGCGTCGTACTTGACGAGTTTACTACTCAAAATAGCGTGAGTTCGATTCTCACCGGCGGCGATTTGTCTTTTTCAGTTAATTAATAATTTAAATTTGGCGAAGACGTAAGTGAAGCGGACACTCCCTATAAATTAGTTCGAAAGTCAATTAAAGCAGGTGGTTCCCTCTACTACTAACCCACACAAGTCCTGGACTTAGGGGATGCCTAATTAAGTAGAATAGTATGAGGTTAAACAAAAATGTAAAATGTAAAAATACAGTCGATATTTCTGTGACCGCTTATGTAAAAATCGACTGTACTGCTATCTGGATTTGCCGCGTTTATCCTAAGGAGGGCAGTATAGTGGATTGGGAGGTAAGATTCTTCTTTATAAACGTATATATTATTTTATCTATCTATCTATAAAAATCTTTATTCAGGAACACCGATGAAAAATAGTTTTCTAAAATTATGTCTATGAAAATAAAAGTATGTGTTTAACCAGAAGTAATGTCATCCTTAAAGAAGTAAAAAAAAAAACAGGATGATTATTTTAGATTCCAGAAATCTCTTCCGATCGGCTCCAGCCTATGGCGTCCCGTTGGACCACCAGTTGGAGAAAGACGCTGCTCCTGGATGACCTATTTCAGGTATGCGTGTGCGCATTTTAATTTTACGATCATAATCATGTGCATTTTCTGTTAAAACAACACATATCAGAAGAAATATATCAATAAATCATGTTGTAAGTACACTTTTAAATATATGTGTATTAAAATTTGTATAGTGTAGGTTTTATTGCGCTTCTAATCAACATCAATGTAGTATTGATCGGTCTATTTAACCTCAAAAAGGATCTTCCAAACACAAAATCAAAATAGTAGGCAGCGCTCTTTGTTTTGGATGATATGCAGGCGATAAAATCGCACTTTAGTGAATGTTTTTTTATTAAAAATTGCGTGTTTTCACTTTTTAAATTAATGCGTAACATTTTAATTTAAGTTTCATTCATAAAAATCATAAATTTTACCGGAGGTGAATATATTTTTAATTAAGAGTGTTGTGCAAAATCTGATTAAAATTGATTTAAGGTAAGAGTTTTAGGGTTCACTCGTTTAATAAACTCGTATTAGGGTTCTCAATTTAGGAGTAAATTTTATAATTATGAATCTCATTAGAAACTTTACTTCAAAGATTAAAGTTCAATCGAATTCCTTTAAAAAAATTTAAAAACAAAATAAATTAAAATTAAAATCAAAAACCCATAATATTATAATATATTCCAAATTTTAGTAATGTCCTCTAAAAATTAAAATATTTCTAAAAAAGTACCTACTATTCTCTTTTATTGAAACTTAAGCAAAATATTGTTCTAAATATTCCTACAACGAGATATTTTTCTGTTTTAAACTTAGCAGAGTCAAATAATAAATGTAAATTGCAATAAATATACACGTAATGATATTTTAAAGGTTAGTAGTGGATGGTTACAGATCACTCCTGTTAGTTTTTCACCGGGTGATTTGCCTAAGGGGTGTCCGCTATCTTGAATTTTAGGGGTGAGTTGCTTAATATGCATCTTACGATTAAAATGCATATAAACAATTTTGTTAAGGAGAAAATTTCCAACAATTTTTGTTTGGATGATTTTTTTTTAACATATTAAAAACAATCGAGTTAATTAAAAAATAGGTGAAATTGTTTTTTTCCATTTTTCGGCCAAATTATTAATCGGGCGATAAAAGGGTTTATAAGCAAACTTGTAGCTCTTGAAATTCTCTATAAGTTTCATAAGTTATAAATTTTCATAGGTAGTAGTAGTAGTAAATTTTGGGTTGGCCAAAGCCGGACAACTAGGCCATTTCTGGTCCTTTTTGTCACCCCAGGCAATCCCAGCCATTTACTAATTTGAGTCCTCCTTGAACCTGCCCGTCCTTTCAATAAAGGTCAGGATATTGGCCCAGGGGAGATCTCTTAGTTCCTCTTGGTTGAGTCTTTGAGTTTCAAAGACTTGCAACCTGATCCTGTCGTATCTGAAACACTCGGCTAAGTAATGAGAGGATGTTTCATCCTCTTCGCACTCTGGGCATAGTGGACTCTCTAGAATACGCATTGTTGCCAGGTGCTTCCTTAGCCTGCAGTGGCCCGTGAGAACCCTTACAAGTTGTCTGAGTGCAGTTCTTCCTTTTTCCAGCAACCAGTCGGTCTTTGATTTGCTTGAGCCAGCCAGGAAGTCCCTAGCTTGCCGGCAACCGTCGACCGCTCTCCATTGCTCCTTTAGCTTGGTATAAGCCCACTCATCGAGAGCGGTCTTTACCTGCTTCCTTGTAACACCCAATATAGGTTCCGGCCCCTTGCAGGCCATCCCTGATCCGAGTCTTGCAAGTTCATCTGCCTTCTCGTTTCCGGGAATTCCACTATGACCCGGTACCCATACCAGTTGAACGTTTTTGGTCCTTGCTAGCTCTTCCAAGGCTTCTACACACTCCCTGACTAGGAGTGACCTAGTGCTGGGATTGCACAATGCCTTTAGAGCGGCTTGACTGTCCGAGCAGATGTATATATCGTGCCCCCGGTGCTGCCTTATTTCCCTGCAATTTGCCGCTTCCTGTATGGCTTAGACCTCAGCTTGGAAGACAGTGGAAAAGCGTCCAAGTGGAAAACTCTTTTGCAAGTCCAGGTCCTCCACGAAGAGTCCTGCCCCAGAGCTTTGTATGCCTTCCATACGCGAGCCGTCTGTATAGCACACCAAAGCGTTTGGCACAAATTGTATTTCTTTCTTTTCCCATTCTTCCTTTGTCGGAATCCTGAGAGAGAAACTTCTATCTAACTTTAATCGGTCCTCTGCTTCAATCACTCTGATACTACTAATTGGGATGTCCCTTTCAGAAATATCAGCGATTTTGCCATGACCGTAGTTCGCCTTCCCGCCCATCCAACTACCAGAGACCCTAAGTCTGAGAAAGCTAGCCATTGCCTCCATCTGGATCCAGAAGGAGGCAATTTTCATAGGTACTTTGGTACGCTTACAGAAGGCGCAACTCGACTTCACTGCCCACTGTAACCATAACAAAATACTTATGAAAATTCATAATATATAAAACTTATTCTCCGATGAATAATTTGGCTAAAAAATCGAAAAAATCAAATTTACCCCCAACATGGCCATATTTGAAAATTTATAACTGAATTGTTATTAATATATTAAAAAAATGATCTAAACAAAACTTGTTGGAAATTTTTTCCTTAACAAAATTGGTTTGGAAATGAGCCCTAAGGGAGATGCGCCTCTTCGAAGATGGACATTGAATGGGGAACAAAAAAAGCACCAATAAAATATTAATACTGCAGAGCGATTTAAAATTGAGCAAAAAAGTATTCTTCACCAAAACACCTAAACTTAATACTAAAGGATATATAGCCTTTTAAAAAGTGACATTTTTCAAGGCACAAAATGTTACTTCCCCTTAATTGCATTTTTTTTGAAAGTGTTACACTATTTGACGTTTTTTATGTATTTTTACTGAAGGAATCTATATTTATAACAAAAAATAAAAAAAAATACACATTAAAAAAATTGGGGCAAAAATGTGTTAAGCCTCACATATTTTGTTCGTCTATGTACGCCTCTGGATAAATTCAAAAAAATAAATTAACATAAACTTATTGCCCTTATTAATACTAGTACACATGCAAAACGTCGTCGCTCTAGCTTAAAGAGTACAAGAGGTATTAATTAAAAACCTTATTTTTATTACAATTTTAAAGAGCCCTAGCTCCCTTAGAACTCATTTCCGGACCAACCTTTATAGGAACTTTTTTTCATATTTTTTAATATAGAATAATCTCTTAAATTTCTGGAACTTATTTCTGAATAACCCTGTATATATTCATTAACTTCTTGAATCGATTTTATGTATTGATTTTTGGGATCTGTAGGGTGGTAGGACACGGAAAATAGTTTTATATTATAATATTTTTTTTGCTTTGAAGAACAAAAACGCAGAATTTTTAAAAAACGCCAAAGCAAAAAAATACTATACACTGTAAAAAGTAAAGTTTTTATTTTAGTGTTTCTTGTGCTTTTTTTTATTAATTCATTTTTATTTTATTTGGCATTGGGCACATTAAAACGACAAGTATTCAAGTATAATTTAATTTGAAATCTAACGTTTCACTCATCACTAAAGAAGCTCAAGTGATGAGTGAAACGTTAGATTTCAAATCAAATTATACTTAAGAATACTTATCGTTTGAATGTGCCCAATGCTCAAGAAAATAAAAATGAATTAATGTAAAAAGTAAACCTACTTTTAAGATGCAACCAAACTAAGTCAGTGTTTGTTGTCTTAACTACACATTTGACTTCCATTCACAAAATTCTAATTGCACTAAAAAGAAAAATAGGTATATGCCATATTAAAAAAAATGGTTGTGGCGACTAGATTTGTTTTTGAATTAAATTAGCATAATTATATCAACTGTCTCATTATAGTGCTTAACCCCTTCCCGCATACCGTCCCATTTCTGGCACAAACCGTTTTTTTACATTATTTTGGGTGCTAACTATTAAACAAATAATAACAATAACTTTTTGTTATGAATAAAGGACTTGTTACAGATATCTAAAAAAATCGAGTCATCTAGAGTTAATTAAGAGAAATTTTATTAACCTTTTTAACAAGGATTCTACGTGTCAGCTGAAAACTGCATAGTTTAAAACTTCAAAGTGTAATTAAATTGTAATTAAAAATATTGTGTTATTATATAAACCTTGTTATAACGGTTTATAGGTATAAAATTACAGGTAAGCTATTTTATGGTATATTTTTTTTATAAAAATAGGTATGTGCTATAAATGGCACACCATTCATTAAAAGAATCATAAATTATGCAATAACAAAATAAAAATTTGCTACTAAAAAAAACTATACTGTAGGTCTTGGTTCATTAAAACATTTGAAAACCGAAAAAACAAAAAAATAAAATTGAAAAAAAAATGTTTGAGAAAAATTGTTTTTACCCCATTTTACTTATTTACCCCACCCAGATTTTTACCAAAAACAATTCTAGCTTAGAAAAGCGTTCTTGAGTTATCATGGTTACAGAGCGACCGATATACTTAATAAGTTTTCTTACTGCATAGTGTTCCACATATGGCAAACACACCGTTTTTTTCAAAAAATATAGATAAAAATTAAAGTTTGATATTTTAAATTATTTTTCCCGATACAAGAACGTTAAAATGCATGTTCATGATTTTTTTCGTCAAAAAAAAACATGTGGGAAGGGGTTAAATTTTGACTAAAATTTAACATTTTATCAAGTACATTTTTGTTTGAATTTTAAGTATATGCATTCCTAACTTCTTATTCAATGATTTATAAATTATTTTCATCTGCCAGATATTAAAAAATAAATAAAAAAGGTGTATTTTAAAATTAAAATTACCCCCACATGCTTAACCTTTTACCACACAATTCCTGTATGTTCGTATTTTAAAGCTCTCATTTTACACTTTCGCGTTTCGGTTAAATTATATTTTATATGTTCTCTCTTGTGAATATTTTTAATTAAAATTTTAATTAATATTGATGAGGCCTTTAGGGTAATATTCAATCATTAGACCTTAGTCGTATATATTTACTTTCTGCTGTCTGCAAAATAAAAACAAATAAACAATTTGAAAGGTAACATTCATGTTTTAATTTTTAAGAAATCTGCCAACCATAGATACAGATTATTTTTTAAGAAATGCCGTGGTGGTTGGCCTCGGTGGTGTCAGGTGGATCTTATTCGCTTCGTAATTCTGAAGTTGCGGGTTCGAATCCAACCTGCCCCAGGCAGTATTGGTGTTTTTAACACTTAATTTTGACTTTTAGTTTTTAATAGTCTTAACTTATGACTGCCTGCCATTAAAAAAAAACACAAATTATAATGTAATTTTTAAATTAATTTTTATGCTCTTCTATATAGTAGAGAACATTTTACAATCTACTTCCAAAAGACGAGGTTCTTAATTCTACTCGTCGCTATATTTAAATTATTAAGTAATAAATTATTTTTCCATTACATATGGTGCTGACTTTATGGCGGGCACTGTATTTATATTATTTAAGGTTTTTCCTACCCGTAGATAGGTATACCTCTACAGAGTAGAGTCTACACTCAACCATACGGGTTATGGCCAATTTTTATAGCAATTAATAAGTCTGTTATTGGCAGATTCCTTCTTCCAGTCAGAAATAAACTGTGGTCTCTGTTCCAGTATTCCCTTCTATGTAACACAGACTGTGTCCAATCTTGTGCTCTTACAAATTTTGTTTATAAATGCTTAGTAAGTGTTTTCCTCTAGGGTGATAATGCCGAATTACCACCAAAAATGCACTCTTTTTTTTTCTTTGTCTTAACACAAAACTGGGCACTTTTTGTGTCCACTGTTACAGTAGACACAGAAGTGTATCTAGATCCTGGAATTTAAAACCTGACACATGATTTTATTTATTTTTTATTTATTTAGGTATACAAATTTTTTATAATTTACAAAATATATAAAAATTAATACAAAAAATATAAAAAAATGATAAACTTAAGAAATTAACAAAAATTAGTACCTAGTGTAGGTACTGAACTAAATCTATAAAAGTTTCACAGAAACACTGATTAGTGTATACCTTGTATAAATTAAAAGTTAACATTTACTGATTATAAAAATTATAAGTAATTAACTATAAGTAGTTTAGAATCAATAAAAAAATACCCCTGAAAGTCTTAATAAATAAACTATATAAATAAAATTAAGAATCAATACACCATAAGCGTATAATAGCTTACGGTTATCATATTAATGAATAATTCAATAATTATTTTAAATTACCCTATAAAGTCAAATAGTTTTTTTTATAGCCTCAACAAGTATATTAGATTTTTTTCTGTGTGTTGTTTTTAAAGAAACTTTGTTTTGAACGACCTAGGACAGTAGAAAGTCATGTTATGGCAAAAAATAAAGAATTCTATTCTAAACAAATAGAGGGTACAAGGAAATAACGATCAGTCACATTTTGCATAAGGTAGATCTTATAAAATGAAAAAAAAAAAAAGAAGCATTTAAAAATACCTTGACATACCATGCTTTTCAGATTTATATCTCTGTTTTGTTTTTAATAATTCTAAGGCGGTTGGTCTTTAAAATTAAAATATACATCTATAGGAAACTTGAATTAAAATAACTATTTTCTTTGAAAATTCTGTGGTGTTTGCAAAATTATTTTCAAAAGGCTAAATGCCAAAAATTGTAATTAAAAGGTTTTATAATATTTAAATATTTTGATTTTTCTGGGGTGGAAATCCATGTGCTTAAAATTTTTAAAAAGTTTGCCTGTGGCGCTAAACTAGTTTACCAACAAGGTGAAACCATAATTTTATTAAATTTATATTATAGATTTCATAAAATACTTTGTTTATATTTGTCTGGCTAGTTTTAAACCGAATTATTTCTGGAAATTTTAGCCTGCGGCGCCAAATATGGGGACTTAAGTTTTAACAGGTTTCATAGCTTTTTAATGTTAAATAGAATAATTTTCTTTTTAAATTCAGAGTTTTGAAATGCTTCACCCTATTTTTTTTTATTTTTCGCCTGCTTCCCTAAACTTGATTGCCAATAATGCGATATTAATATTTTTTTATTAATGGATTTTAATAAAATAATTTGCATATGAAATTCTGAATTATCTGGGAAATGCACACCTGCCATTTTTAACTCATAGTTTCTTTTTGGTATTCTCCACAAATAAATGGAAATCGATTATTAAAATCAAAATTAAGAAAACCTGAAACCTTAAGGATACATTTTCACAAAAAAATCTTATAATCACAATTCGTCGTATCAGAACAACAAGGTTTCAACTAACATTTTTTCAGGTTGCATTTTTGAATTGGGCTTTTTACTGACTTTTTGCCTGTACTTAAAAACTAAAAATATTATGCACATAGCCCATTTTATTTACAATACAACCATGTTCTATCTGTATTTTTTGAGATTTATTTAGTGCATGAAACCATGTTCTAACTGATAATAAAGCTTAATTTGAATTTCTTACTTAAAAATCAGGTACTCGGTTAATGAAAATTAACTTAAGTCAAATCGATGTAATTAATGCATAAATAGTTTGGCCTGTCATTTTTACCAAAATTATGGAGGTTGATGAGGAATACTTGTGCGAAACAACTATTAATTATTAACTTTTAAATTTAATAATGATTAATAATAATTTATGCAAAAAATTGCATTTATGTACAAATTATAATTATAATTATTAAAACAAATAGCCAAAAAACGTGAATTTAATGCAAAACCGTTTTAACTCAGTTAGAACACTGTTGTAAGTCTAATTATCGTAGATTTTTGGGTTATCAAAGTTCCAACTGATTATTTATTTTAGCTAATATTTAAAATATCAACAAAATGTATATTATAGGTACTAATTTATCCTAATATAAGCCCATCTCAGCATAATACACCACTCAATTATGAAATTTAAGGTAAGTTTCATGATTTTAAAGTTTTGATTGATCATAACTCAAATCTATTTTTTATACAGTTGAAACCTTGTCGTTCTCATACGACGAGTTGGTTATTTCGATATCTTAAAATATGCGTGTAACATAGGTATATAATCTGTAGTCGTCTAAGATTGTTTGTATTGATAAAGTATACTAAGAATTATATAAATCACTAAAGGAACTTTGAACTTTTGTGGTGAATCGTTTTAAGCTTGAAAGCTTTTTACTTCGGAACAAAAGAAGCTGGAGTATTGTGCTTGTTTTTTTTTCAGCTTTCCTCGACTTTTTATCTTGTTAACTCGAAATCTGCAATAAAACATGTCCGTCCGTATGTCTGCCTGCAATGAAAAAACGTATATTTCGATGTGTAAAAGTTTACATGTAATAGTAAATTTTTCGTTTTATATACCGAAATTTATTTTAAAATTATATTTTCCATACCGTAAATGTAGATAATTTCTTTGTAAAACTGATAAACATTCAGTTTGTGTAATATACTATACTATATAATACTTTTTCTAATTCATACCTTTAAAGTTAAATAGTTATTCTGTTTTTTAGATTTTTTTTCCGAAGATAAACAAATAAAATATTAATGAGCTTGTTCAAAACTTTGATAAAGTGTACGAGTGAAACCATTCAACTGGTTTGTTTGTTCGGAATTATGCAAAAATATGCTCCAATAAACCCTTACAAAACTTACTCATTCAAAATTTTCGTTGCCAATGCCTTGCTTTCAGTTAAAATTTTACGAAAATAAAAATATTGTTTTTTTTTTAATGTTGAGAAAGGAATTTTCTTAACAAAATATTTAATCTCATTTTTCTAAAAACTTTTAGAAGATTAAACTTTTCCCATCTCAGTTATAGTTTTTCTTGTTAGTAAATTTACTTTATATATTGCAATGTTTGTATAATATACAATGTATATTGGACAGACACCTTAGTTTAGTTAGAATTGAATTTATACAATCCGCAGAGATATATGAACGTGACCAAACAAATTACTTTTTCCTACGATCCTCTATGAAAATGATATTTAGCACACTCTTTTATTCTTTAGAAAACGCCTTATATCACACTAGTATGATATTTTCATATCACCCTAGTTTGATATTTATGTATGGAGGATTGTCTAATTTTATTTAGAGATTTACATAGTAGATTCTACGAATTTCATTCACATTGTTTTATAAGCCATTTTCCACCTTTCATCACAGCCTTTTTTGATATATTTTATGTTTTTTAATCCAAATATTTCAATTTTTCACGTCATAGAAACTATAGTTATAACGTTACTATTTTGGCCACAACTGTCTAGATTTAAAAAAAAAATACTTAATTTTGATTTAGTTACCTTACATTTTATAAAAAATTTTAGGTACCTGTTAAGTTCTCTTAAGTTTTAAGTATTACCTAACTTGAATTTTTGTTTTTTGAAATTTTACTTGTAGATTTCTTGTATATTTTTATTTTTTGTTATATCAAGATGACTATTTCTTATATGTATATTATACATCTTTGGAAGTAAATAAATAATAATAATAATAATAATAATAATAATAATATTAATAATAACATTTTTAATTGATATTGCTATACCTAATAACAATAATATTTTGGACAAAATTCAAGAAAAAAGGAATAAATACAATATTTTGGCAATGGAAATTAAAGAAATGTGGAAAATGGAAAAAGTTGAAATTTTACCAATAATTATATCGACAACTGGATTAATACCAAAAAGTTTATTTGTAGAATTGGATAAACTGGGAGTTCATAAAAATACATTCGTCGATATGCAAAAAGCAACATTATTAAGTACATGTAATATTGTAAGAAAATTCCTTTCCTAAGTTTCATATTTTGTACCTATATTATACTTTGATGTTTGTATCCAGTATAATTGTATAACCAATTTTGTGCTAAATAAATAATAATAATAATAAACATAAAAATACACACTATTTTTATTATGAAATATAAAACAGTACAATTTTACTGTCTTATATAGCAGCATAACCAGAAAAAAATCTAATTTAACTAGCAAACCACAGAACACAAACTGTAGCAAACTATCAAGTTTGCCTTCATTTAGGACAAGCATATAGGCAACCCATTAAACAGCTATGTAAATATAAAACCAAAGGTAAATGAAAATCATATTTCCCATTTGCCATACATATATAAATTTGTATGCTATTTATTATTATTTCGTGCTTTGCTTTTCTTAAAAATTAATAAAACTAGAAAGTTAAAATAAGAAACTTCATTTGGACTTTTGAAAAATGAATATTCTAAAAGTTATTTTGATTTTAAACATTTATTTTTTTAAGGTTTAATATTCAGATAAAGTAGCAGAAAGTATAAAACGCACAAATTTCTGTTTATCTTAAGGCTTAAATATGAATAAGCGGAAAATATCAGTTTCCCGGGTTTTGGATATTGATTTATGACAGAATGTAAAACCTCTAAGGGGCTGTTCAACATTTACGTCACCAAAATTTAGACAATTTTTGACCCCTTCCCTGTAACACTTCTTGTCACTTTTGCTTCAACCCCACAAAAATCTGAAAAACTAACGTCACTTTCACCTTCGCCATACCCCGTTCAACTCAAATAAAAAACATATTTTGAAAGTATTTTTAATATTTTCAATACACATTTTTAATAGATTTATATAGTTGAGAAAAACCCAACTCGATATTAAAAAAAAAAGACGATACCATCGCGCCGCGGCGTCCTAACAAAATCTAAAAACTCCCAGAGTATTTATAATGCATTCCAGCCCCAAATGGACACCATTATTCAATGGTTTTCCAAATGGAAAATGTCATTAATTGGGAAAACCATGTTATTTAATATCTAGGCATTACTCTATCCAAATATCTTACGTGGGATCATCACATCAAAAACACCCTATAAATAGCCAGCGGCCCTCTCTCAAAACTCTACCCTCTGATAGGTAACATTAAAAACAAACTTCTTCTCAACAATCAATCCCTTAAACCAGAACTACTCTACTCATCCAAACTTTAAGCCTTTCAAAATTAGGTCCTCAGAATATGCTCAAATCTCGACATTCCCCTCCTCAAAACGGAAATCTTTCGTCATAGCAAGTCCAAGACAGTCACAGGATCATTTAAACAGCCTTATTTAAAATTTTCGCGATAGTATCACGAAATTCCCACCACAAAAAGACATAAACATGTTTTCAACCAGTAATTCTTCCCACCAATTCATGTCAGACACTGAGAATTCGTGATCATAGTATATTTGGAACCCCAGGCAACATTTGTTATTAATTACAAGTTGTTACAGTAAAACTATATGTTTTACAACTTGTAATTATTAACAAATGTTGCCTGGGGTTCCAAATAGGCAAAAAGGTTTTGTATTTAATACGGTTACGATTCTCAGTAGCTGCAACTCCAGCTCAGTTACCTAGCACTCTCTCCGTCCTTAATCTCCATCCAAACTAACTAAATTGCTATTCAGATAAATGAGCCATATTCAATAAGCTTTTCTGTTAAACTGACCAAACAAACTACCATAGGTACTGTTTATTTTCCATGCTTAAAGTTATGTATTTTTTAAATATTTTGCTTTCACAGTTTGAAAATTTTCAAAATTTCGGACAACAAAAATTGTCGGTCGATTGGTCGATTGGTCTTTCTGTTTGGGAAATCTTGTATCCACGATAACTTAAGGACGCTTTAAGCTAGAGACTTGAAATTTGGCATACAGATATTTTACCAAAAGTTCTCGCTTGGGATTGTTTTTGGTAAACATTGGGGTGAGGGAGCAAATGGGGTAAATACAATAATTTTTCACAAAAATTTAAAAATTGCCTTATAGGGGTTTTTGAGGTTGCTGAAATTGAATATTATAATAAAAAACTCCACCCGCATGGGGGTGAGGGGGTAAATATTTTTAAATATTTTCAATATTTTTGTCAAAATTGGTACATAGGGGTTTTTGGGGACCACGAAACTGAATTTGATAATAACATTTTTCCACCCCCTAAGGGATGGGGGTAGTTTTTGTGAAAGTTGTGTATAGGGGTTTTTGAGGTTGCTAAAAGTAAATCTGATAATACAAAAATTACAACTTCGCCCCCTGAGGGGCGGGGTGTAGTTTTTGTGAAAATTGATATATAGGAGTTTTTGAGGTAGCTAAAAGTTAATCTGATAATAAACAAATTCTAACTCCACCCCTTGAAAGGTGGGGGTAGTTTTCGTGAAAATTTATATATTGGGGTTGTTGAGGTTGCTAAAAGTAAATCTGATAATACAAAAATTCCAACTTCGCCCCCTGAGGGGCGGGGGGTAGTTTTTGTGAAAATTGATATATAGGAGTTTTTGAGGTAGCTAAAAGTTAATCTGATAATAAACAAATTCTAACTCCCCCCCTTGAAAGGTGGGGGGTAGTTTTAGTGAAAATTTATATATTGGGGTTGTTGAGGTTGCTAAAAGTAAATCTGAAAATACAAAAATTCCCACTTCGCCCCCTGAGGGGCGGGGGGTAGTTTTTGTGAAAATTTAAATATAGGAGTTTTTGAGGTAGCTAAAAGTTAATCTGATAATAAACCAATTCTAACTCCACCCCTTGAAAGGTGGGGGGTAGTTTTAGTGAAAATTTATGTATTGGGGTTGTTGAGGTTGCTAAAAGTAAATCTGATAATACAGAAATTCCAACTTCGCCCCCTGAGGAGCGGGGGGTAGTTTTTGTGAAAATTGATATATAGGAGTTTTTGAGGTAGCTAAAAGTTAATCTGATAATAAACAAATTCTAACTTCACCCCTTGAAAGGTGGGGGTAGTTTTAGTGAAAAGTTATATATTGGGGTTGTTGAGGTTGCTAAAAGTGAATCTGATATTAAAAAATCCATTTTACTCGCTGAGGTAAAAAATGGGAAATCACTGTTACTGGGCAGTGTATTTTAAGCATTCTGCGTTACTGAAAAACTCACATTTAGTTCAAGTTTACTCCGGAAGTTTAAATGATAAAAGGAAATAAATAAAAGGTTGTTTGAAAAATGTCGATATTGTAAATTTTGGTTCTGGAAAAACATGCTTGTTTTCCAGAGAAATTTAAAGTTTTTAAGGAAAACTTTTAGTAGTAACGTGAAACCAAACCGAATGTTGTCAATCATAGAAAGCAATCTTTAAGCGGAAGTGGAAAACAAGATTTTGCTAGACACAATTATTCTTTATTAAGTTTAAAAACAATCTATCACTCAAATTCCTTTAAGTTCAAATTATTCTTAAACAGGGTCGCATTTAGGGGGGCTGGGGCTAAAGTCAGTTATTACGTATGAGAAAAAATGTCCACGAGACCCGCCACGGTTTAGTGGAATAAATAATAGTATCTCACGCACACCATACAGTGTTTTATCGAACACCTAATTATTTTTCTAAAAATACATTTTTTTGGTAGAAAATTAAACGTCATAGTTTGAACTTTTATTCACATCTGTATCTTAGTACACTGTAAAAAGTAAATTGAATATTCAGTTACAAATGGATAGGAAATCGTTATTATTCTATACAAGTTTACTTTAATTTTTGTTAAAAACACGCAACATTTCATATCCCACTAAATATTATTTAGAATTATAGTGTTTTTAACAAAAATTAAAGTTCAATTGTATAGGATAATAACACTGTAAAAAGCAAACTACTTTTAAGATGCAACAAAACTTAGTCAATGCCTGTTTATTTTAAAAATTAGCCCTATAGTACAGTCATTTAAGGTAAAAAATAGGGTAAACGTCGGAATAAGTTAGCTCAAAAGTTTCATAGAATCTCGTGTCCGCGTCTCAAGATATTCAAGGTTAAAGGTCGCAAACACCGGTTTTTTGTAATTATCTTGTTTTCTTTACTTCAAATGACATGTTGAGTTATTAGTAAAGTTGTAGAGCATAAAATTATGTACAAATTCGTATAAGGCAATATTTTATAAAATTAACCGTTCTAGAGATAGAGCGCTTATACGTATATTTGATAACGCTAGGTCAACTGTGGAATTCAATACATAGTACAGTTTATAAAGTTAATTATTTACTAAAAATATTATATTTATTATAGTTATAAACTGTAATGGTTAATTGTAGAAAATATTGGCTTATACTAATTTGTAGAGAATTTTAAGCTCGACAACTTTGCTAATAACTCAAAATGTTATTTGAAGCAAAGAAAACAAGATAGTTACAACAAACTGGTTTCTGGGACCTTTGACCTTGAATATCTTGCGACGCGGATACCAGATTCTATGAGACTTTTGAGCTAACTTATAAAATGTCAAAACAAAAATTTATACAAGTTTATAGCTTGTTTTCTTTCATTCCGAGGGTGAATCCCTATTTGACTGGACTAATAGGCCTTAAGTTTAACACAACGACCATCCATATTTTAAGACTGCCTAAGACAGTGTCTGTGTTAAAATAAGGATGGTCCTTGTGTTGAACCTAAGGCATAGGGCTAATTTTTAAAATAAACAGGCACTGACTTGGTTTTGTTGCATCTTAAATGTAAATTCACTTTTTACAGTGAACTTTCGATTTCCTATTCATTCGTTTAACTCAATATTCAGTTTTTTTACAGTGGATAGTATTTTTACTATCGTAGCATAGTAAAAATTCTTCATATATGCCAAGTGCGAATTAAAATGAGCCTATTTTTGCAGGCAAAAAATACGATTCACTCACCGCAGTAATGAGAAGAATCCAGCCCATGCGCACTGATTTTCTTATTTTTGTTTTGATGTATGCCAAAAATTATTTTAAGGGTATGTAACATTCCTTTGCAGAATTTTACAAAAATATCTACTTTTTTCTTTGCGAGCTACAGTTTTTTAATTATCTAAATCTAAATTATTTAGCCTAAATATAATCCTATTTGATTCTTAAAATATATCGTCTTCTAAATTCTGAAATATCTTATCTGAAAAATGCCTCCCATTAAAAAAAAACACCAAACCAGCAAACTACCAAACCAAACCATTATTAACGTAAACCAACGCCTCATATTAAAAAAAAAAAACACCAAACCAGCAAACTACCAAATCAAACCATTGTTAACGTAAACCAACGTCCCCATTAAAAAAATCAAACAGAAATTCGTGAGTATTTTAAAAATTTTTGGCTATATATTCTAACAAAAAAAATGGATTTTCCCCACCTTATTATATTCAAGACAGTAAGTTTTAGTAATAAAACCAGAAATCAGTGCAAAAATATAGTTAATTTTTGTGGACCTATTGAACTATTTCATAAAACTACAACTGCCTAAAAGCAAAAGATTGTTAAAATACTCACGAATTTCTGTTTGATTTTTTTAATGGGGTCGTTGGTTTACGTTAACAATAGTTTGGTTTGGTAGTTTGCTGGTTTGGTAGTTTGCTGGTTTGGCGTTTTTTTTTTAATCGGATGCTTTAATAATGGTTTGGTTTGGTAGTTTCCTGGTTTGGTTTTTTTTTTTAATGGGAGGCATTTTTCAGATACGATATTTCAGAATTTAGAAGGCGATATATTTTAAGAATCAAATAGGATTATATTTAGGCTAAATAATTTAGCTTTAGCTAATCAAAACAAAAATAAGAAAATCAAATGGGATGCGTTGGTTTACGTCAACAATGGTTTGGTTTGGTAGTTTGCTGGTTGGTGTTTTTTTTTTTAATCGGATGCGTTAATAATGGTTTGGTTTGGTAGTTTCCTGGTTTGTTTTTTTTTTTTAATGGGAGGCATTTTTCAGATACGATATTTCAGAATTTAGAAGGCGATATATTTTAAGAATCAAATAGGATTATATTTAGGCTAAATAATTTAGCTTTAGCTAATCAAAACAAAAATAAGAAAATCAGTGCGCATGCGCTGGATTCTTCTCATTACTGCGGTGAGTGAATCGTCAAAAAATAATCTCTTTTGTTTTTTTTTCTAGATAGCTGGATTACTACAATGTATGTTGCATTACTAGTGATGCCATTAACTACATCCAATTATAGCATTTATCTAATATGAACCATAGAAAATACCGCTGTATTAGATTGTTAATTTTAATGCTGTTGCTGCAAATTTCGCTAGAAGAAGAGGTAAATAATGAAGAAAAAGAAAAAGCATCTCCAACAGTGGAAAACCAAACAGGTAAAGTTAGCAATTTAAAATTTAGTTTAATTAATCTAAAGCCATGCATTTTCCTAGGAAGCAGTAGGTAGAAAATAACTTATTAAAATCTTTTTTTATACATAAACCAAGTTTTCTTATTATACTATTCACTGCTCGGGAAAACCGGGTTCTGTTATTAATACTGATGATGAAGATGATGATGACAGTTCTGATGAAAGTCGATGACATACATAATTTATAAATTATAATTATTTATTTAATAAAATTTGGCCACTTAAATTATTTTTATACCGTTTTATTTCGAACATAACTTTTAGTTTTTTTTTTTCTAAAAATGGAAAAAATTGGCAACATTTTTTTATATAGTTTATTACTACTATAAGTGAACATAAAGATGTATAAGATATTGAGTCTCGCAAATGATGGCAATTTTTAATATTTAAGATTTTACAATTTTATTTAAATTTTTAGGTTTCAATGACCTTTTTGCATACTTAAAATACTTAAAATTTCGTCTACGCAGTGTATTTTTCAGTTTTCCATATTTAGTAACTAAGATATATTTCTAAATAAGTAAATTAGGTACTTACCTCACCTCTATGATTACATTCTTATCATGTGTTATGTATATTAGTTTTATGTTAAAATTTTCTATTTCATGTTCAAGCATACTTTTTCATTATTATTTTCTTCAACTCTTTTTAGGCTTCCCTAATTCTTTCTTATCATTTGCATTCACGCAATGCCATCCATGAAATATACTACCATATAGGGTAGATAGATCTTTTTACTGCGATATACACTAAAGATTGTAATTTTTTCTTTTTTATTGATTTTAGTTACTTATTTAATAAAATCTTATTTTTGGATATAAATATTTTCCCAATACTTAACCCTAAACTAAGAATTTGATCAATGGAATCTTAGGTTTATTTAAAATAAAGTATCACCAACATCTCGGTTTGTTTGTAAACAAATAGCAGGTATATTCAGGCCTGAACAATAACAATTACCAGTAACTGGTATTGTTGTCTCTGTTAGAACAAATGTGTGCGAGGAAAACAGACGAATGTTTATGTTGCCGACGTTTTTGTCAGTTTTAACGAATGAAACGCCTATTCTAGAGAGAAGAGTTATTAGTTCGTTGGGTACATAGCCCTCAGCATTTAGTTTGTAGGAATCTTTGTGTTATCCGCAAAGACCTCCTCATGTCATCCCTGATTCCTTTATGAAATCCAGGTACGGTTTCCGAAGTACTTAGATTAGATCATATATCCCCTCCTAGATGCGCCTTGAGTTCACGTCAAACTGAAATGTTTTCATTGCTATATCCAGGTAGATTTCACCTTCCGTTTTTGGTCACCACCCACCGATATAGTGGTTTGTTAACAAATATGTTATACTTCACCTCCTCGCAACCTCACCGCTATAGTGGTTATTTAATCAACATTAATGTCATGTCTATGTATATATGATCTAATGTACTTACATCTTAGGCCTATCAGTAATGGACATTCACATATGCAGGGCCGGACAGTGCGAGCCCGCCCCCCCCCCCCCCCCCCCGGAGAAACTTTTTACCCAGGCCCCCATTTTTCCAAAATAATTTTTCCGCCCAGAGCCGTAGTTAAGGCACTTTTACCGAAATGGGGAGCCTCTCCTGACAAAAAAATGCCTACTAAGAAAATGGTCGGCAGCCCTCCATTAACTAAATTTTTGACGAATTATATTAATTTCTATTTTTTTTTTTTTAATTTAGAATTTTTAAACTCAACATTACAATTTTTTAACAAAATAAGAAAGCCCCAGCGCAGCAGGCGAAAATTTTAACAATTTTGATGATAATTTTAATTTTAAAACATTGTTTCAAATATTATAAAATTACAAGAAAGCTCTAGCGCTACAGGCAAATTTTTTACAAATTTCACGCTTAAGTTTAACAAGAACAAAAAAAAGTAAAAAAGCCCTAGCCCCGCAGGTGAAAATTTTTACAAATTGATAGTTAATTTTAATTTTGAAACATTGTTACAATTTCAAAATTCATAAACATGTAAGAGGGCTCTAAATTTGATAATTCATTTTAATTTTAAAACACTGTTACAGTTTAAAGTTTCACAAATATGCAAGAAGGCTCAAGCGCCACGCCTAAAATGTTTACAATATATACATTTAAGCTTAAAAATCTTAAATTTAAAAATAGAACGAATTTTAAGGTCTGTGGCCCACTCGAAAAAGGTTCTGTATATTTGCTTGTTTTGACTCCCTTATCGTTCTGGACGGAGTATAAATAAATAAACCGTTTTTTGTAAACTAAAAGAAATTGTCGACGTCGGGCCCCCTACGAGCCCGGGTCCCGGGAAATCCAAACAGAAAAAGATCTGCGCCCACCAGCAGTCAAACAAAAAAAATAGTTCCAAATCCTCCATCGTTATGTTATTATTATTATTATTATAATATGTATAATAATTTCTAAATATAAAAAAGCTTCTTTCATTAACTATTATAAAATAAAACGGTATTCAAAATAATAACACAAAACCAAAGCCAAAATAGGGTTATATTTAAAATGCGCGCGACTAACTTATATGTCAAAATATCCGTGAACGCTCGCTTCTCAGGCTCCCGAGTAGTAGAAGTAAAGTTCCTCAATTTTCGTGCGAAGTGAAGTTCAAGAATAAGTAGTTTTGCGTTTCGAGAGAAAGAATATGCAACCCACACTACCTTTCTCCCGGGAATGCGTTCTCTCGAGCCCGACAATACATACCCAGTTGACTTCTAGACATGCCCAGAAGTAAGCTGGTTCTTTTATTGGTTTGGTAACTAACCTTTTTTTTATATATTTCCATTAGAGCTTTTTGCATTCTGACATTCTTAATTTCTGGACCACGCCAGAAAAGGGCCCATATTGGACCCCACCAGAAAAGGGGCGATATTTTCGCTTAGAGTTTACGAATAATAAACGATTTTTTAAGTTGATGTCAAAACTGAGCATTTTGCGTTTTAGGATAGTTTAGTAGTAGTATCTACTAAACTAGAGATAGAAATCCGCTGGTGCCTAGTTTCTGTCGGGAAACTACTGGAAAGTGGGGATATTTTTCTTTTAAAAGTTAAACAGGCCGTGAAGATATGTAATGCTACGCATTTCATTATAAACTGTTTAGAGTAAATAACATCCTCCAAAATACTAAAAAAAAGAAAAAATTAAAAAAAAATTCAACAATTTTTTTTTCAAAGTACATATATACTTTTTTTAATAGTTTTTTTCGTTGGTTTTAAAAGTTTAACCCCCAATAACTTTTTTGTTTTTGGGGGGATTATTTTTAAAAGCAATCGGATATTTCGTTCTGGAGTTATCGTGTTAACAAAAATCGTGACAATGGACGGATAGACAGACGGACGGACAAACAGAAAGATAGACAGACGGACATTTTTAAAGTTTCTTATTTTTTCATAAAACACATTTGTATCCAAGAATTTTTTGTCTAGGACGTTTTTTGGCAATGTTTGGTTACGACGATATAAGCTCTTGTTATACCTGCATTTGGACTTTTTTACCTAGTTCCAAATTAGGCAGAAATTTAGAATTTACAGATACACATAAATTCCACAAAAAATCAAACAGTTGTATCCGAGCCCTTTTCCGGCGGGAGTCCAGCTTTACATACCGAAGTTTTTTAACTATTAATTGTAAGCGAAATAGAAAATCTGGTCCTATTTTTAGACGATGTCTCTTATATATCGACCCCTTCGTAATAAAAGGGACGATCTAAAATATTATATTATTACTACTGAAATATATGACTAATGTCTCCCATAATAATTTAGTTTATTGGTTTTTATTAGAACACTTTTTACTTTTGCTTTCCCATTTTTAAATTTTTCAAAATTTCGGAAAGCCTTGTATTCGTGCAAAAATTTTCAAATTTCTTTTTTGTGTAATTTTGCGTTTTATGACGTTTTATGTCGATATAAATCAATTTCGAGCAAAAAAAAAATTGTCGCTCTGTCGATCGGTCGCGACCGACAAAATTTTATGTCGATATAAATCAATTTCGAGCAAAAAAAAAATTGTCTGTTCTATAAATCTTGTGGGCACGATAACTTAAGAACGCTTTAAGCTAGAGACTTCAAATTTGGCATAAGTTCTCGCTCGGGATTGTTTTTGGTAAGCATTGGGGTGCGGCAAGGGGGGCAAATGTGGAAAAATACATTTTTTTTAGAAAAATTTGAAAATTGCTATATATGGGTTTTTGAGGTTGCTGAAATTGAATCTGATAAAAAAACCTTTTCTAATTCCACCCCTGAGGGGGTGAAGGGGTAAATATTTTTCAATATTATTAATATTTTCTTCAAAATTGGTATATAGAGGTTTTTGGGGTCGACGAATATGAATCTGATAGTACTTTTTTTCTAGTTTCTCCCCCTGAGAGGTGGGGGTAGTTTTTGTGAAAACTGTTGTATTGGGGTTTTTGAGGTTGCTGAAAGTGAATCTGATAATAAAATTTTTCTAAATCCATCCCCTGAGGGTTGGGGGTAGTTTTCATGAAAATTGATATATTGGGGTTTTTGAGGTTGTTGAAAGTGAATCTGATTATAAAAAAATCTAACTTTACCCCTAAATGGACAGAGGGTAGTTTTCGTGAAAATTGGTATATTAAGGTTTTTATGGTTCCTGAAAGTGAATCTGATAATAAAAAATCCATTTTACGGGCGGAGGTGAAAAATGGAAAAGCTCTTTTACTGGGCACTGTATTTAGATTTAGTTATAATAATAATAATAATAATAATTTATTTATTTCCATTTGACCTACAAGGTATCGGAATTTGTCACATATAAATATAAATATAAAAAGAAAAAAAAAAATAAATTAATTTGTAAAACAAGTATAAAAAAGTACAAAAGTATATACATAGTAAAAACATGGATTAAATAATAATAATAATACAAGGTATCGGAATTTGTCACATATAAATATAAATATAAAAAAAAAAAAAAAATTAATTTGTAAAACAAGTATAAAAAAGTACAAAAGTATATACATAGTAAAAACATGGATTAAATAATAATAATAATAATATATAATTTACAATATCACAGTAGTTAAAAATTCTTGAACTGAATAAAATGCATAATCTTTAAGTAGTGATTTGACTTGCCACTTAAATTGTTTGAAGCTTTTCATACTTTTTAATCTATCTGGAAGATGGTTATATAGTCTGATACCTAATGCCTGCGGACCTTTACTAACTTGAACCAGTCTTTTTTTTGGTAAATAAAGGTTTTTTGAATTCCTGGTTTCATATCTATTTATGTCTCCACAAGTGTCGAAATTACTAATATTTTCTCTAACGTACACAAGCAGACTATATATATACAAACACGCAACCGTTAGTATGCCATAATCTTTAAAATATTGTCTGCATGATTGTCTTATAGGCAACGTAAACATAGTTCTGTTCGTAGTTCGTAGTTCGTCATTTGTTTTATTTCTACATGTGTTAACTTTATTATTGAATTCTGTATTGAATTGTTATACAAAGATTTTAATATAAAAACATATTAAAATATAAAAAGCTTAAAGGATTTACAAATCTGTAAATAATAAAAAATAAAAACTAACGAATGGTTTACCCAGTCATTTAAACTAAACTCACGAAAAATTTTACCAAAGAAATGTCAGAATTATTTAACGTATTTCATTTTATTGGTTAAATTCTTAGTGAGTTTGGTGTTAATGATTTAGTAAATCAACCTTTAGTCGATAAATAATAAAATAAATATAATTAGGCTTCCGTAATTATTTTAATTCCCCTAACGTAATTATTGTGGGGACAGTGTAATTTAGTTTAGCTACCACTTTCTTTCATTCTGATCGAACTTTAAAATATTTATTGATTTTCTAAAGTAAGTCATGCAACTAGTTCACGCCTTTCGAAATAATGGAAAGATTCATTTTAAAGTGGACACATTGATTGCACTAGTTATCCGCTTTAGTAAAATCTTGTAAACAATTTTTAAACCTGCAAACTAACCCTAATTAGTTTTTAAATGCACTAAAAATAGTTCAATGTTATTGCTTTCCCATTTCGAAAAAACTCGAAATTTTGGGAAAGCAAATATTTTCAATTTTTTTTGCGTATTTTTGCGTTTTATATATCGATATAAATCAATTTCAAGCAAAAAAAATTGTCGGTCCATGGGTCGGTCGTTCTGTCAGGAAACCTTGTAAGCACGATAACTTAAGAACGCTTTAAGCTAGGGACTTTGACATATAGGTATGTTACCAAAAGTTCTCGCTCGGGATTGTTTTTGATGAACATTGATGTGCGGCAAGGGGGGCATGGGGAACATTTATTTTTACAAAAAAATGAAAATTGCTGTATAGGAGTTTTTAAAGTTGCTGAAATTAAATCTGGTAATAGAAAACTTCACCGCGGGGGTGCGGGGGTAAATATTTTTAAATATTTTTAATCTTCATCAAAATTGGTATATAGGGGTTTTTGGGGTCGACGAATCTGAATCTGATAATAAAATCTAGTATCTAATACACCCTTAAAGCGCGGGGGGTAGTTTTCGTGAAAATTGTTATATTGGTGTTTTTGAGGTTGCCGAAAGTGAATCTAATAATAAAAAAATTCTAACTCAATCCCCTGAATGGCGTCTATATAAAATGAGATGTTTTTAAATTTCAATAATTTTCATTTTTAGATAAAATTTAAAAAAATTACAAAAAAACTAACCGATAGATTTTTTTCTAATATATATTTTTTTAATAGAAAACGATAAGGAATCGGCCACAGGGTCAATTTCTGTGGACAATTTTTTTCATCCTTATGCGTTTCAGACGAACTGTGGGAAGATTGTTCAATATAAAATAGTATTTAGAGGACATACATGGGTATGTGTACCGAATTTTAGATATCTAAGTTTATTCTAAGCGGGTGAAACAGAGAAGGCCCTGCAGGGTTAACTTAGCCTCATGGGGGTGGTGGGGGGTTGACGTATGTGTTTTATTTATAGTAAAAAAATTTATCACAGTAAGTAACCCAATTTTAGTTTTAAAATATCTTACGTGGGTAAAAAAGGTTTTTTTTTAATTTTAGTGAGGGGGTGAAAAAGCATTTAGCAAATTTCGGGACAAATATATGGATGTGAAGTGAATAGAAGAGTCAACAAAAAAAAATGGATATTTGAAACCGGAAAATTATAATTTAACAAGGATAATCTCGCTGCGCAAACCATTTCCTAAATTTTCTAATCTTCATTAGAAAGATTTGCATACTTTACTGTGATTCCGGAGAGAGTTTTACCTTTAGTTTAATCCAATTTAAAACGCAATTCTCTCATTTATACAGAATGCATGCACAAAAAATAATTTAATTTTAAATACTCATTTAGTTTAGCTGAACGATTGGCCCCGCGCCAATTTTAACCTCTTGTGTACTGAGTTATTAAATGGTAGCAAGAAAAAATATTTTTTTGTAAAAATAAGCTGAAAATAGGAAGTTAAATCAATAATAATGTATATTTTGTTTAAATTTTTATTTTATACAAAAATACACTGCCCAGTAAAAGAGCTTTCCAATCTTTCACCTCCGCGCGTAAAACTGAATTTTATTATCAGATTCACTTTCAGTAACCTTAAAAACACCAATATAGGTACCAATTTTTACAAAAACTACCCCTCGCCCCTAAGGGGGTGAATTCGGAAAAAAATATTTTAAGATTCAGATCTAGCTACCTCAAAACCCCCAATATATCAATTTTTAAGAAAACAACCCCCCGCCCCTTAGGAGGTGGAGTAAGAATTTTTTTGTTGTCATATTCACTTTCAGCAACCTTAAAAACCCAAATATACAAATTTTCACGAAAACTACCCCCACCCTTCAGGGGGTGGAGTTAGATTTTTTATTATCAGATTCAGTTTCAGAAACCTCAAAAACCCCAATATACCAATTTTCACAAAAACTACCACCCGCTCCTCAGGGGGTGGAGTTAGAATTTTTTTATTATCATATTCACTTTCAGAAAGGAACGTTCAAGTATTACGTAACGCAAATTGTACCAAAATTCAATCACTTCATTACGTAATACTTGAACGTTCCCAAACCTCAAAAACCCCAATATACCAATTTTCACGAAAACTACCCTCCGCCCCTCAGGGGGTGAAGTTAGCATTTTTTTATTATCAGATTTACTTTCAGCAACCTCAAAAACCCCAATATAGCAATTTACACTAAAACTACCCCCAGGGGTGAAAGTATAAAAAAAAATATCAGATTCAGAATCGTCTACATCAAAAACCCCTATATACCAATTATGACGAAAATATTGAAAATATTTAAAAATATTTACCCCCTCAACCCCTCGTATTTGGACTTTTAGCAAATTCAATTTCATCAACCTTAAAAACCCCTATATAGCAACTTCCATTTTTGTAAAAAAATGTATTTTTCCCCTTGCCCCACCCCAATGTTTACCAAAAATAATCCCGAGCGAGAAATTTTGGTAACATACCTGTATGCCAAATTTCAACTCTCTACCTAAAGCGTTCTTAAGTTATCGTGCTTACAAAATTTCCCGGACAGAACGATCGACCAAACAACCTACATTTTCTTCTTTTTTGCTTGAAATTGATTTATATCGACATAAAACGTCATAAAACGCAAAAATACGCAAAAAAATGGAATTTTTTTGCACTAATACAATTCTTTAAGAAATTTTAAAAATTTTCAAAATGGGAAAGCAAAAGTGGTATTTATTTATTTTGGTGCACCCTGTATAAATACTTATTTCTTTTAATTTTTATCATTGCAAAATAAAGCCAAAAGACCAACCTTTTTGGGTAAAATGAAAATCATTTAAAAGGGGTAGAGGCCTTTGAAATATAATGATTTAAAAAATGACAATTTTTTTTACTGATCCACTTTTTTTGCTGAGCAGTTTACGCGTTGTATAAAAATTATAATTGATGGGGTTGTTTGTGCCTTAAAATCCTGTAACATATTAGTTTACAAACATAATACAATGGCGAAAACTGAAACTTTTTAAATATTTTCTTATTTAGCCCCTTAACGCACCGAGTTAACTCGTTTATAGGTTGGCTCTTTTCCGCTTACCCGCTTTAACTTTAACCCCTTAACTCACTCACCCGATTTAACTCGTTGACAGGAGATTGGGCTCCTTTCCGCTTACCCGAGTTAACTCGGGCGACATATATTTTGGCGACTGGGCGAAAAATTAACCACTTTTTGAAAAAAAAAAAGTGGTGAGTCAAGGGGTTAGTAATAATAAAATTATCCTGGTAAAAAAATCCTGCCGCTGCATGCAATTTATAATTGGAAATAATTTTAATGAATCTTAGCATTTTAACTCCGAGTTTAGTCCGCTTTAATTCTTTATGATGGTTGCTTGAACTAATCTTACTTAGTTTAACCAGGGGTGTGCCAAACGGGGGGTCGTATGTCACAAGCTATTGTCTGTGTAACTTTTTTTGTAATTTTATTTTTGGTTTCTCAGGTCAAAATACATAAAAAAGGTACTCTTGTTGTAATACTGTAGGATTAACCGTTTTTGAGTAAAATTAATTTGAAGGTGAAATTTCACATTTCAAGGAGGAAAAATTAAATACTAAAATGTTGAAAACCAAAATTTCAATTGTGTCTTTTATAATTTTTTCTTTTCTTTTTTCAGAATCTGGTGGACATGTAGGAGCTCGATGTGATAAGTCGTGTAGTAATAAGCTTCAAAACGTATACTGTAATTTAAAAAATGCGATGTGTCAGTGCGACAGAAATTTTCCTGTTAAATTAAATCCTTACATAGGTTGTGGTAAACGTAAGTAATTTTATTACTATTTTTTTTATGAATATTACTTAATAGTTCTTCTTTACATCTTGGCTATTTTTTTTTGTGAAGTAAAAGAAGAATTATTAAAAATCAATTTATACAAGGATCAATAAACAGCTGATCAGAAAAACTAAGTAATTGCTATGCACTCAGATCTTCTGGCCCATTGTATTTCCGCGTAAAAATATTTTGTTTGACTCTTTTTTTCTTTTTGCTTCTACCCCTTAAAAAAATCCGAATCCGTTACATAACCCCCCCCCCCTCACTCAGATAAAAACATATCTCGGATGTCCCAGCTAACACAAATCAATCGTTTTATAGCTTTATTATTAAAGACACCCGGTACTTTAAATATCTTTTTTATTGAACAAATTTTAATAGTTTAAAACACCTTCCTAGGTATCAGTTTTTAAGAAAAAACAAAGGAGCTTTTAGTCACGACAAAAAAAACGAAATTCCGGTATAATTATATAAAGTTACTTTACTCGATACTCCCTCCTTCCCGTATCACTGTTTATCACTCAGCCTTTGACCCCTTCGTCGCACCCCTCTTAGAGTGGTGACATAATTGTTGAACATCCCATTTGATGTAAAAGCAGACGCTGTTATAAATACTTATAACAATAACTCCAATAAATTGCTAATACAATAACTAATATGATAAAACCCATTCAAAAAAACTTTTAATTTAATTAAAAATTCTTGTTTGATAGAGTTCCTTTAATTGTTGTTAAAATTATATTATTACATTATAAAATAACAGTGTACCTATTTAATTTTTAGGCAACATACACATTGATACCACAGGCCCACAAAAAAAAAATTAATGTAGTTTACATGTGTCTAGGCTACCCTTATGGATTTTAAGCCGCTGAATCCGAATCCGACCTCAGAATTTCCCCTAGAGCCCACAATTTTTCCCTACCCTAGGGAAAAATTGTGAAATCTTGGAAATTTCCGTTAAAGTAATATTTGTCCAAGGTAAGGTTAATGAAACAATGTGGTTTCAACATATTTAGAGTCACTAAGTTCGAATCCGACATTATGATTTTTCTACAGTACCTTAAAATTCTCCTAGCCTTGGGAAAAAAAGTGGAAATCTGAGCAAAACTTGAGGTTTCCCGAAAACTTTTGTTCAGTTTTCCACTTTGTAACAAGGTTTCCCGAAAACTTTATTCTTTTACCGAAAAGCTGATATCTTTCCGTATTTTGAGTTGCTGAGTTTATATCTGATATTAGAAGTTTCCTACTTAACCTTAGAATTCCCCTAGCCTAGGGGAGAAAGCGTATAACCAAGCAAAACTTGAGGTTTCACAGAGGTTTTATTTTTGCACAGAAAAGCTGGCATCTTTCCTTATTTTAAGTAGCTGAATTCAAATCTGGCATTAGAATTTTTCTACATTGCCTTAGAATTCCCCAAGCCAAGGGAAAAGAGTGGAACATTGAGAAAAACTTAAGCAACTAAGGAAAGATGTCAGCTTTTCCGAGCAAAAATAAAACCTCCGTAGATGCTCAAGTTTTCTCCTAGGCTAGAGGAATTCTGAGGTAATGTAGGAAACTTCTAATATCTGATATATACTCAGCAACTCAAAATACGGAAAGATATCAGCTTTTCGGTACCAAAGTAAAGTTTGTGGGAAACCTCAAGTTTTGATCAGTTTTCCACTTTTTTCCCCAAGACTAGAAGAATTCTGAGGTACTGTAGGAAAATTCTAATGTCGGGATTCGAACTCAAAATACCACATTGTTTCATTAACGTTATCTTGGATAAATATTACTTTAACGGAGCCTGAAATTTCCAAGATTTCCCACTTTTTCCCTAGGCTATGGGAAAATTGTGGGGTCTAGGGGAAATTTTGAGGCAGGATTCGGATTCAGCAGCTCAAAATCCATAAGGCTAGCCTAGTCACATGTAAAGTACATTTAATATTTTTCGTGGGCCTGTGTACTGATTCAGTATTACTATATATATTTTCAGTTTTACTGAATATATTATTTAGAGAGGTTCTACTAATAGAGTAAATACATTTAGAAATGCAATTTTAATATTTTTAGAGATAAAAATTGAAAAAGGATTCTATTATTAAATTCTTAAAATAGCTTTTACAAGAGCTTTCACGAACTTTTTCTTGTTTCTATTCGAATAGAACAGGTTTGCATGAGAAACAATGCATATTTTGCATATTTTTGGCTACTTACATATACATAATTAATATGTAAATATGTCTAAAACAATTTATGACGTATTATTACTTTTTTAATATCTACATGACTTGGCACATTTATTATTAAATACACTTACAACCTTCTCTAATGTGTGAAGAAAGTTTATTATAAGGTCGATACGGAGTAAAAATAGATATTTTTAAAATTTTATATTAAATTTCTTAAAATATTTTTAACTTGATCATAAGTTGATGTTAAAAGGTTTAACTTTAACCTTAAACGCTAGCAGAAGGGTAAAAATCCTGATAGTTAACGGTTTAATATCCTAGTCGACAAGAGCCTCTTATAAACAACCTAGAGAACAAAAAAGCTAGACAAGTGTCTCTTGAAGTTAAAATGTGTTTTAATGATGTTCCGAGACAGCATATATTGTGAGAAACATAAAAACAATATTTTTTCTTATTTCCCGTTAATATTAAATAAATTTTATTTAATTATGTAAAATAGTTTAGGACTTATATGATGTGTTTTGTCCATACCCTTTCAAATACAAGTGATTTTTAGTAACAACTTGTTATAACGAAATACCACAAGCGTTTACCCATGAGTATATTTGTTGGGTTATTGGGCAAATTTATCAAATCTTTCGTTTTTTATAACAATTTAATGGACGTTTCAACTCCGGATTTGGGCCGTTTTTAACATTTGTTGTTATTAAGAAACTTGATTTATCTTCATACCCAGATAGCACAATGGATATCCCCAGAATATCTGTTTTGGGATTTCCGAGATCCCCAGGATATAAGTTTTCGTCTATAAATATCCGTAGGACATCCTCAGGATATACTTTGTTACTAAACGGGAAGCGACTTCCGAACCGTGTATCCCAAGGATATCCCGAAGGTATGTCCTGAGGATATACTGTACGTCTGGTCTAAAGATAGCTACTAATTATGTACACCTGTCCCCGACAAAAGTGGCTACCAAATAGTATTGCTTTTATTATTTATTATTTTTGTGATATATTGCAATTAGCAGCTTGCATTTAGGTGCAAGTTATTTAAATTTAAGCTAATAGTTAAAAAAATAATAAAAGCAATACTATTTGATAGCCACTTTTGTTGTGGACATTGTACATAATTAGTAGCTTAGTTATCTATGAAATATATTTCCTTTTTCCCTCAGAGAGGGGTAATACTCACGAAATTGTCCAATAGAGGAAAACACAATATAAATATTTAATAATAACACATAAACAGACCACAAACACCCAGAATAACATACGCCAAAAAGTCACGAATAACGCAGTAAATTTAAAATAATTAATGAAAAGCCATTGTAGGATAACCCAGGGACATACGAAAGGACATCCCCTCGGGATGTTCCTGGGATATACAAAGGATATCCTTGGGATATACGGGCAGTATCTCTCTGGGACGTACCTTTCGGGATATCTTTGGGATATACGACTAATATCCCGGGACATGCGACACTGAGAGAACATTGAGAGGATATCCCGGGGATATTGTGTGCTATATGGGTATTACTAAATAAAAAATCAAGTATTCAATTTTCATTATGTATATTTTGGTAAAAGAATAAAAACGTTTCATTAGAAATTCAAAGGATTGAAATATATAAAAATAACTTGATTTTTTTAATATGAAGGATATGTAAAGAATAAATTACTATAAAAATAATTAAATATATATTTTTAATATTTGTTTTAATTAATGGAGAGCTCTTAGTAAGAGCCTCTTACCACAAGCAATAGCTTTTTGGGAGTTTTCATAAATCTGTGTCATTGCTGCAATAGATAACAAATAAATAATAAATCAATATACCCAGGTACAGTTTTTAATTAAGTACAATTTTGTTTTTCAGCACAACGACTTGGTGACCAATGTTTCTACAAAGAAACATGCCAATATACCGACCAATTTTCCTCGTGTATACAGATTCATAATAATGCTGTTTGCCAATGTACAGAAGGATATCACTTGGTATCAATTCAGAAACCATCATCAAAAATGTTCTGCTCGAAAGGTAAAATTTATTAGGAATATTTGTCAATCGAAAGTACTTTTTCTGACAAACTAACAATTAAAATATTAAATGAGTTAAGAATTGACAGTCTATAAAAATATATACTGCACGTTTGTCGGTTAATAACCGAAAATATATATTAGAAGTATAAGAAAGTTCTCTATCTGTCATTTCATCCTTTTTGGGAATCATCAAAACTGTGTATCCTGTATAATAGATCTACAAGTACGGTAGTAACAATTTTTATCTATTTAAAAAGTCTTGAGGAAGTCTGGCTCAAGATTCTTGATCAAGTTACTACACTGATAGAACAATAGCATTATTAATACAACAACATAGTGTTATATATGCGCCAACCACAAATTGTACTATAGTATAGTACTAACGATGATATGAGATAACATTTGTTGTTGTATTTATTACAATTTTGTGTTGTTTACCTCTTAGTTCTACAACTGGTTGTTGTATCATATAACATATTTATGTTATAACATATTACAAAATATGGTTGGCGCCTATATAACAACATCAGTGAGCATCCAGATTTTGACAATTCTGGTACAAGATACAGTCTACTGATTCTTGCTCAAGAATTGTCAAATAATTGCTTCAGATCCAAGATTTTTGGACAAGTATGATCAAGAATGTACCAAGAAAAATTGACAAGAAATCGAAAATCGATCTCTATCATGATCAAATCGTACTTGTTAGAGTAGGTCAAGATTCTTGACCAAGAAAATTTTTGTCGGATTTTCAATATTTTTATTAAACGATCCTGAAATAATCAACTGTGAGGTGCTAAATTTTATGACGTCATAACTAACCTAACATAGTTGGTTATGACGTTATAACATTTAGCACCCCACAGCTGATTTTTTCAGGATCGTTTAATAAAAATATTTAAAATCAAGTGGTAACCTTGTCCGACAAAAATTTTCTAGCAATACCGTGGTCGGAAGCCTTAAAGTTAAGGGTTGGTCCAAAAAAAACAACGCCCCGCTAGCGAGAAATTTCTTGTGTAAGTAGTTGTTTGACTGGACGTAAAGAACACATATACAAAGTTTGAAAGGTGAGGTAATAGGAAAAATTCTACTGAGCGTGGGCTCCCGGACTCTGGGTCTTACTAAAGACTCTCGTGCATGTACCGTTAGTTTTATTATTTTAATATTGTTGCAATTGCAATTGCAAAATATATTAAAAGTTAATAAAAAATATTTAATACTATATTTTAGTGTTTTTACACATCCAAATATTGTATGGAGTTACTATTATAGTACCTATAAGGCCTATAACTCAGAACTCAGGTGCCTAGTGTATGTTTTTAAATTAAAATAATTATTATTATTAATTATAATTAATCTACTTAAAAATATATTTTATTTCTAAACAGTATAATTCGTTTAGTTGCTGTTGAGGGTGGGTGTCCTCTAAACTTTAAATTAATTTAAAAAATAATTAAAAATTTATCAGATAAAAATATTGAACTAAATTAAAGGTAGATAATACCAGATACCCTGGGGATTAGAATGCATGTGCTGCATCTTTATTATTTATAAAACACGAGAATGAAAATACAAAGAGATAATTTAACATTATTAAGTAAACAATATAAAAAAAAAATAATTAAAAATGATCGGACTCATTTCGACCTTAAAAATACAAAATAGCAAAAGTTAAACATTTGAGATTACGATACATGGGGATCAAATTATAAAACTTTTCCCTTCTTATACCCAAGGTTACCATGGCCACCTAGATCACCCCACCTTAATCCTTGCGATTTTTATTTATGTGGTCCTTCAAGACACTTGTATGCCGTGGAATTAAATTATGGTAACCAATTATTACAGAGGATTTAAGATGCTGAAACTGTTATTATAAATAATATGAATTTACTACTTGTGCAAGTGATTTAGGTCGTCATTGCCAGTTACATATGTATTCAGAAAAATGGACTAATTTTTGAACATTTACTGTAGTTAAATTTTATTCATTAGCCCCTTTAAAATGTAATTTTAAATGTTATTTTTACCTAAAATATGCATAATTTTATTTTAAAACATAATTATACTTTTATCTTCCTCTGTAGAACTTCTCTCTTTTTATCTTATCTAAATGTCAATGGTCATGACACTAACAAACAATTTATGACAGGTGATTATTTAAAATGCTAGTTATTAAATTTTGTTTTGCTAAATCATGACTACTACGTTTTTTCAACTTAAAAATCTTATAAACGCTATAACTTTTGAACGAAGAAAGATAGGGCCTATGTTTATATAAAAATTTCTTCATGAAATTAGATCTACTATTCGTTGCCAAAGTTTGTGAACGGTCTAATAAATCACCCTGTATAAAATTTCCGCTTGTTATTTTTGTACTCTATAAATGCAAAAATGCAATCAAGACAATCCGATCGAAGATCATAAGAAACTTCCTCTATCTTCTTAAAATAGGCACGCAGTGTTTTACAGACTACGAAACTTATTTAATTAAAAATTGAACTTGTTTGAATATATTTTAAATATTAATTTCTTTTTAGCCTCGTAAATCTCTTGATAGCTATTAATATATTTCTTACCAGCTGTTCACACAACTAAAAAGCATCCAATTTTCGTTGTAAACGAGTTTATCGTTAATCTACTTTAGATTACTTAAATTAGAATGAGATTTTTATTTCACATATTTTAACTTTAACTTTTAAAATTTAAAACTCAAAATATAGTTTAAATTTAATATAATATGACTATTTTGCGTGGGGGTTACGTGAGATAGTTCGTATGGGCTATAGTGTAATGACATTTCTGTCCCACTAAATTACGTATTGAAAACATTACAAAAAGCAAATGACTAAAAAGTACTTTGAACGCAATGCAAGTAAAAATACAATACATATAATAAATATAAGCTAGTTTCAATGATTCAAGATTTCTAATAGAGGACAAGATATTTATCCTATGAACTTTATTCCTTTTTCCTAAAACATTTATATACAATATTATATTTTGAATTTTAATTAGAAAAAAAATGTAGTATTTTATATGTTTTTTTTTGTTGTTTCAAACTAATGCCTGTTTATTCTTATTACAGATATAGTCATTATTTCTTCAGATTTCTCCGCATTTATTGGAGTGTTAGCAGGAATTGCAGTACTGACTGGCCTACTTTGTTTTACACTGCATTTATTCAATCAGAATTTATATGGAAATCACCACCATAGTAGATTTGGTAATACAAATTTAATCCCCACAACATTATTTACCACTGATTTAGGTATTTATTTGTGTAAATTGAATTCAATGTTTTAATAATAAATGTTTATTTTTACTTTTTCTAATACTCTTCAATATCATGTTCAGTAGCATGTGTTTTCTATTTTAAAAGCTTCTGATTTGAATAGAATTATTATTAAAATCACGAAAAAAGTCCAAACGATTATTTACAATTTTCATCATATATTTAACTATTAAATTTTATTAATAATAATAATTATAATAATTATTATTATTTATTTTCTTAAAATTAAAATGTTTTATACATCCTCATTTATTATTCTGAAAAATAATTTTCGTACGACCTATTATACACGAAATAAAGAAAAATGCATGTTCACTATATATCCTCGTTTTGGATATATTTCTATCGCACGAGTACATAGTGCATATTTGAATGAAATGACAACTATGTGCAGTTATTTATCCAAACGACATAGCTTTCATTTTGACAAAAGTCGTTTGACGTTTATAAAATGTCAAAATTAAGCACAGGTAATTCTTTAAAATATACATTTTTCAAGTAGATTAAACGAAAAATGTTGTTCGAAACTCGTTTGCGACAAGTCCTTAGTGCACTCGAATGATTTTTTGACTTCGCTTCCCGTCGTCAAAAAAACTTCATTCTCGTGCACTAAGGACTAAAGTCGCTTACTCGTTACGAAAACTACTAGTAGTTTTAGTATAATAGTATACTATTCATTTCTAAATTGATTTATCTCATAAGCTTATATTTTTAGAGGTCTATCTATTATTATTATTATTATTATTATTATTACCAGCTAATGTATACATTATTACGACTAGGTATACATTATTAAATGTAATAATATACCTTCTTTAATATGTTACAATTATGTCCTGACTTTAGTTAGCCTTTTTGTAGAATTGCTTAGCTATTTTAATTTTTTTTCTAAATTTATTATTGCTTAAGAATGCCGTTGCTTGCAGGGCTTTTTCCTTTTATAAAAAATAATTATCTTACAATTAACTAAGCAATTTACAAAATTTGTTAATTGCTAAGGAAAGCTAATAAATCCCTTTTAAACTAAATGGACCGTGTTTTGCAATAACACATTAACCACACTGTGGAATTATTATATATTTTTAAACATTTTACTTAATATCTTTTAAACGATTTGAATTAAAGATTAAACAATGTGTTCGTGATATGATATATCGATATATGAACAACTGAAGTGCCAAATTTAAATTTTTTAATCTAAACTTTTTGATTGATTAATCGTTATATCAATAATAAGGAAAAAGAAAAACAACTTACTCTCATTCCACAATGTGACCTAACATATGAGGACGTGAAAATCAAAACG
Source organism: Brachypterus glaber (assembly GCA_958510825.1). Lineage (NCBI taxonomy): Eukaryota > Metazoa > Arthropoda > Insecta > Coleoptera > Kateretidae > Brachypterus > Brachypterus glaber. The sequence continues at coordinate 31,443,035 of OY294047.1, forward strand.
CAGTTTTGCCTTTGTGACATAGCAGCTGATCAATTACTTGACAATCAAATCTTATTGTTTTCTAAGTTGCTATGTCACAAAGGCATAAACTGCGTTTTGATTTTTGCCTTCTCGTATTAATACTAGGAGGCAATTTTAAATAGCACAATCCAAATAAGAAAAGATTAAATAAATAAATATCCATCTAACAGATCAAGATGAGTTTATGTAAAGTCATTTTGAGATAGATGCAACAAGTGAATTACTTGGGGTAGGTATTGACGTTTTTTTGCTAAGACGTCAAAACAAAATTCAGAAGCACGAATATTAAGGTTAATTAACATTATTTTGATAAATGCTTGATAGGTTTTTAATAGGCTGTAGTTTATTTAAAATGAATAATATCAACATTGTCCAGGCTACACTGTATCCACTACAGTAGCTACAGTAGCTATGTACAGTAACTCTAGTCGATACCGAGAAAATGTTGATAATATTTGAATTTATTTAAAATGTTTACAACATTAACCAGGTTTATCGATTACCCCTAAATTACCGACAATGTCCTAATACGGCCTTGCTCGTATATGCATTAATGCATTAATGAATGAGAACTTTACCAATATTCAGGTGCTTTAAACTTTTTATCTACATGCAACTTTTTTACGAAAATTTTACACAAATCCCTTCAATACGACAAAGTTTTATTCATAATATGTAGCCGTCCACATTGAAAAAAAAGTGTCCTTGATCGGTTATAAAATTAAAACCAAAATAGTTTTAATGCTAAGGGCCTAAAATTTAGAAACATGTTTAGTATGGTATTGTAACAACGATCCATATACATTAACGTCAATAATATGGACCATTTGGACGTCTACATATAAAAATGATAGCCAAACCATTGCATGCAATAGTTTTTTAAATTATACTTGTATAACAATAGCACTGCTTTTTTTACTACAACACTACATCTGCTCGTTCAAAGAAAAATCCTGGATATTTCTGAGAAAGGCACAATATATATTTTTATTTAAAACTCTGATATTGATTCTTATCTACGACTTTTTTTAAGTAGTTGTCTTCAACGGTCTCAAAAGAATTATTCAATAACTATTTAATATTTTTAGATGAATTTCCAATGAGACTAAATGAACACAGCTTGACCTCAAGAACATCGAGTCGTAGAAGTTACACATATCAATATCCAAAATCCCATTCCTCACAGGGTTCCCATGGGTCGGCACGAACGGCTGCTGTTTTATTGCTGTCGTATCGTGTACCCTCTGATGAGGTTATTTGTAATTCGAATAATAAAATAGGTATGTACAGCACAATTACAGACATAATTACGTATTTAAATACTTATTTTAAATAAGTTATAAGTTTGAAGCACCTAGGATAATTTGATAGGTATATATGGGACGTTATTTTTCAAACGGAACAAAGCTCCGCCCAAAATTCACGTTGACGGATTTTGGGCTCAAAATGTTCCTTATTGATCCCCTTTTATGGGCCAGTATACCGTTTTGGAAAATTTTAAAACGGCGGCTCAAAATAACGGCTGGAAACCAGAGAAAAATCGATAGTTCGTATCAAAAAGCTTGTAAAAACAAATTGGCTTTCGATTTGATTGGTTTTGGGCTTAAATTGTTATTATTTTTGTCCCAAAAAAGTTTGTAAGGTAGGTTGGAGAAATGCAACATGGCGGATCCAAGATGGCGGCTAAAACCTCGAAAGCATCCGATTAATGCCAAATTTGATTTTTGGGGGTTCTCGAGGTCGCTGATCACAAATCCGAAGTCCAATTTGCAAAATTCAAGATGACGGATTCAACACGGCGGTCCCAATTTTCGAAAATCAACCGATTTAGGTAAAATTTCGTTTACGAAAGTTTTTGAGGTCGCTTAGCATCCGAAGTCAGATTTACAAAATTCAAGATGGCGGATCCAATATGGCAGTCCCAATTTTCGAAAATCAACCGATTTAGGCCAAATTTCGTTTACGGGGGTTTTGGAGGTCCAGAATCCGAAGTCAGATTTGCAAAATTCAAGATTGTGGACCAAATTTTCAAATACCAACAATTTGAGCCATTTTGAGCTGCCATTTTGAAATTTTCCATAACGTCACACTGGCCTAAAGGGGGATCAATAAGGAACATTTTAAGCCCAAGGTCACTAAAATCTATCAGCAGGTATTTTGGGAGGAGCTTTGTTCCGTTTGACAAAGAACGTCCCATATAGTTCTCATTTATAAACCTAAAGTTTAACAAGACATTTAATTATAATGTTATAAATAAAATTTGGATGGGAATGGGCTAGTTACTAGCCGCTAGTAAATGGTTAGTTTTTAATAAATACACTTGTCTCAGTAAAGAATTTATTGAAAAAATATTCAAAGCTAAATGAGATATTTATTTTAAACTGTCATATGATTCTTTATACGAGGATATTTATACGACAAAGATGAAAAGTTTAAAGATGACCAAGTTGTAGAAGTACACAAACTACACAAGGGTATATTTTTGGGAAAATTTCCGCTTGGTAAACTTAAATTTTGTAATTTGCGAAGGGGAGATTCTACCTAAACAATATAAATTTGTGTTGCTTTTCTGAGAACAGTATCCAAATAAATTTTAAAAGTAGGGGAGAGAGGGGGAATGGCGGCCGCCTAAGACTTAAATTTTTTTATCAATCTATTACATAGTCCTAAACTACACTAGATATTTATACTACATATACCACAAATGTAACTAATTAGGCTTAATTAATTTATTTACATGCCTTTAAAACTAGAAGAGTGATACATCAAAACTGGCAAATTGAAATTTTCTCTGATAACTTTCTACTTTAACGATTGGGAGTCGATCCCATTCTAGGAATACGATGAACTACTCACGAGTACATGGAGCATCTAGTATTTAAATTGAAAAATGAATATACAACTGAGATATAAGATGGCCGCCACTACCCTAGAGGCCGCCATTTCCCCCCTTTCCGCTATCCTTTAAAGTAAAAAAATCTTTTCATCCTCAAATTTTCCATTTATGAAATATGAATAAAATTTCAGCAGATCCAAATCTATAACAAACAATATACAGCCTGAAAAAGTCCAAAAACATTATTTTTGGTGGGTTGGTGTTATTCTTAAATAACACGGTACGACAGAAAAAAATTTCTGGGTATCGAACCAACTTTTTTTAACTAATTTTGGGTCGTAGATTTCGAATCTGTAATTAGATTTTTCAGGTCACGTCAGGATTTAAAAAACATATAGTTTTTTCAAAATAATTTGGAACCGCTTTAAGCTAAAACTTGGTATAAAAACGTGCAGGTCAGTAAATCAGCTAGTTCAAACTATTTTTGTGTTAAATGGGGTGACGAGGAGAAAAATAATATTTTTTGCTATAGGTAATTTAAGTTAATTAAGTTAAAAAATGTTTCACTTATGCAAAGTAGTACAAAAAAAAAATTCAAACCCTTTCATTTATTTATATTTCAATACAAAAGTATAGGTATTATAAAAAAAAAGTCAATAAGGTTTGTATACAATATTTGTACATCAATTTTATTTTTTAGCTCTTTTTATTTGCCTACTGTACTGGATTACGTCTGTGTCATGTTTAAGAGCCCAGCAATATTCTGCCAGCATATGCGTTTCTGTCTTTTGTTTTTATAACTTGTAAATTTACTTAAAAACCTTGGTTAATGCCACAAATACTTGCTCCAATGCCAGAGTTTTAGGGAAATACTCCTTATAAAATAGCATAAATTAGCAAATTTAAGTGCATATAGAAAAATATCCTGACGTGACCAGAAAAATCTGATTACAGATTCGAAATTTAAGACCCAAAGTTGACCAAAAGTGCCGGAAAATTTTTTCTTCACCCCATTGAATACAACAATAGTTTGATCTAGCTAATTTACTGACCTGCCACGTTTTCGTACCAAGTTTTATCGTAAAGCGGTTCTGAATTATTTGCAAATACTAAAATATGTTTTTAAGACTTGTTTAATTTTCTTTTTCATTCTTCATTTTTTCCCAATAACCCCAGAAAACAAACAAAAAAAACTGGTAAACTAGAGTAAATTGACAATTTTAAGTGCATATAGAAAAAAATCGTAACTTGACCCGAAAAATCTTATTGAAGATTCGAAATCTACGACCCAAAATTAGTTAAAAAAGTTTGTCCGATGCCAGAAATTTTTTTTGCTGTCGTGTAATTGTTTTATTTAAATGTTTCTATCAACAAAAAGGTTAAAGCCCTCATCCTATAATATTAAAAAATGTTTCAGGATCTAGACGTCCCAGCTATTCATCTGTGCATAGTACAGCATCCTTAGGTAGTTATAGTGCAAGACGATATGAGAGGGAGAGAGAACAAAAAGAAGAGAAGGAAATGCAAAGACGACTTTCGAAAATAAAATCGACGTCGAAAGAATCCAATATCAATATACGTTCCCCTGACAATACTGTAAACGATAAAGAAGTTTATGTAAGTTTTAAAACTATAAACAAGCCATGAAGATATGTAATGCTACGCATTCCATTCACATTAAATGGTATATTGCATTTTCCCATATATTAAAAAATATAAATAAAAAAAAAATAAAAAAAAACTTTTTTTGAAAAACACTAAAAAATTCAAAAAAAAATCGAAAATTTTTTTTTATTTTTTTTTTGCGAAAAACGAAAAAAGAAATTAAAAAAAAATTTCAAAAAAAAGTTCAAAAATTTTCAATTTTTTTTTAATTTTATTTTTGCAAAAAACGAAATATTTTATTTTATTTTTAATGATAGTTTTTATATTTTTAAAAATTTTAACCCCCATAACTTTGTTTGGGGGGTTACTTTGAAAAACAATAGGGATCTTCTCCTCACTTGATTTTTCCTGAAAATTTGGAGTCGATCGGATAATTGGTTCTGTTATATTGGAGTTATCGTGCCTACAAAAATCGTGACATCGGACAGACGGACGGATGGACGGACGGACCGACGGACGGACGGACGAACGGACGGACAGATGGACATTTTCAAAGTTTCTTAGTTTTTCATGAAACACATTTGTATCCAAGAATTTTGTGTCTAGGACATTTTTTGACGATATTGGGAAATTCGAAACTATCGTATAATATTATTCTAGCGCAGGCTCTGTGAATAAGATAATAATTGAAATAATATTAAATTTAATTAGAAGTAGTTTATTTCTAAGAAATATTATTACAAAATGGCCATTGATCGAGGTCCTTCAGCCTGTATTCCAAACAAAAATATATTTTTTTATACTTTACAAAACAATTTGTAATACGAAAAGAAAATAATAGTAGATTACAGGTCGACTCGGAAAATAGTACTTTTCCGAGACCATTTATAGGTCGAGGAAAAGTACCATTTTCCGGGAGACTTTTCCTATTTTATTGGCAACTATTTTTATTTAAAAATAAAGTACTAATTTTTTTGAAACCTAGATGTTTGAATCAAGAAATTAATCTATAATACTTAGTTTTTTAGTTCTTTTCATATTTACCACAATTTTTTTTCCGGCATTTCACAATAATATAAAATTGAAGTTCCACATGCGCGTAACCCAAATAAACAACCACAAAAAACATTTGTTGATAGCTCACAAGGCACCGTTTATAACATTTATTATCCTTCTCAGTCTCAAAAGTAAAAAACATTGACTAAAACTGTACAATTAGGTTTTTTAAACGAAATGTATTAGATTATATTCGTGTTTATCATGACAACAGCAGTTCGGCCATCTTGCTTTAAGCATTAATAATGAAATTTTATTTGAAGGCGCCATCTAGCGGAAATTAATGATTTAAATTGCAGACCAGTAATAATTAGTTTACTGGTCTCTATTTTTCATTACAGGTCAGGTCCAGGCGTGGAAAACAGTGGGACAAGATATCACGTACTTCCCAAACTTTATTAATACATGTAATGTATGTATTACATATACAGTTGCGAATAAAATATAATATATAAATAAATAAATAAATAATACAGGAGGTAGATCATTGTAACGCTCATGCATGTTACATATCCCCTCAAGACGTAATACTATATTTGTTTATATTAGTTTTTGCTGACATATTGAAACTTTCTAAGACTTATTTTGAAGTTAGTTGTTTATTCCGTATTTTTAAAGACATAATTTAATATTGTGCAATATTGTGCAACTCTAATGCGACGTTTCTTATTCTATAGCCTAATCAGCAATTTTTAAGAGAAAAACAAGAAAATGATACAATATTGCACCACATTTCCCAATATGGTGCAATATAGTGAAATATATGTTATTTTTCACGGAAAGTTCCAAATGAAAGCTCAGCATTTTAGAAACATATAAATGGCGATTTAGCTCAAATTTATTCATTCCATTATTTGACTTTAACCATTATAATTATCATTTATTAATAGTTAAGATTAAGACAAAGTTATAAAAGTTAAAGTGTTAATAAATATAGTTTATCCACGGCCGTGATTAATTAATAGTTAATGTTAATCATGGGTCTGTAAAAATAAACCTTTTAAACTTCAAAACAGCCGTGGATAAAGTATAGTATTCTACTCGTGTATAAAAGTCCAAACCTAGAAAATATTATACACCCATTGAATAATATACTATTAAAAGTTTTATAATAAAAGAAGTTTTATAATAAAAGAAAACCAGAAAGTAAAACGTAACATGCATGCTTGACTTTAACAGGTCCGGTGTTGTCTCTTGTTAAACAATACTATCAGCAAGATTGTTGGTGTTTAGAGGGAGTTGATATCCATACTCTAACAGCGGTCTACAGATGGAACCAAAAAAAATTAACTAAAAAAAAAATAAACTAAATAACAATTTATGTTAACAAATTTCTCTGAGGCTTAGCATGTTACAGGACCGCGGCCGGCCGTGGAGAGGGAGGGATTAGGGGGGATTTTCCCAGGCCTGGGGTATTTAGAGGGGTCCGGCAGGGTCTGCATATAAAGGCAAACTATCATTTTACATTTTATAAAATGCCCGGATTTTCTCTTGTCTGTCCTGGAGCGTTATGATTACATTTTTGGGTAATTTAGGCAGGGGTAAACCGCAAAAGAAACTCGTAGACAATTACTGCCTTTATAAAAAATCCACAATTTTTCACAAAATTTCCATTAAAAATTCACTAAACTTTTCACTTTTTATTATTGGTTATGTTCTAAAAAGCAGTCTCTGAAAAAACTACCCGTAACTCGAATTACACCAACATTCCCAAATAATGAAGAGGAGTCCTACCCATATGCTTTCCCCAAACTTTCACATATTTCCAGTAAACTGCCAGATACTTCCACTTATCTTCCACATAGGTACCTCACCAGGAATATCATTGGCTGTGCACCTAAAAACTAAACAACTAATTTGTTACACCTTCATGTATAGAGCCCTATAATGACTTAATAGTGATCTAGTAGACTAAAATTAACCATTGAACTATTATGTATATTATGTTGCAATTTACATAACTTCACGGCTTATTTAATTTGTTGCAAAAACTATGTTAATACTTAGTAAATTTTCCTAACGTTATTCTTGCATTTTTTATGGATATTATGTATTTAACACTTTCTAATTATGATTAATAAGGAAGAGAGATGATTCAAATATGTCAGTCTAATAATTAATAAGTGGATTTATATTAATATTAGTCAAAAAAATAATACATTGATAAAAGTATTACGTCTAATTCCCTCCAACTGTTTATTTATAGTTTTGATATAAATACCTTAACTTGGAATTATTAAAAGGCTAGAAGTAAGAATATTTCAGAGATCTGAATTTACATATTAGTTGTTTCATTGTACCAGGGGTGTCAGGGGGGTATGGTTATCTCGTGGTTATCATCTTATTATAGGGTTTAAAAAAATAATAAAAAATAATTTTGTTTTTTTTTCAGGTATCCCATTTTGCTGAGGAAGAGTCAATATCTTTACATGACATTCCCTCAACATCCAATCAAGTGTTTTAAAAACCCTTAGAAAAGTGTTTAATATGTTTGTAATTATTTATTATTGTTGAGTATTATATAAGGTACATGGTAGTTAATAAATATGTTTGTTTTTATACAAAATAAATATGTATATAAGTATAATTTTTGTTCTAAGCTTATTTTGTACATGCAAAATTATACCAAAAGATTTTAAGGCTTTGAGTTACTCACTCAATGAGTGAGGGTAGAATTTTGTCTAAAGGCCAGGGCAATCTATAATTGGACGTTTTTGTCCGATTTGTATGTTTTCAGTTTTTTTTTATTTTTGGGGAATAATTTAGCTGTGACATTTTGAGGATAGATTTCTTTTCAAATATAGAATTAAAGCAACAAAATAGTCATTGCAATGCATTGTCACTAATAGTAAATTTTCACAGAAACAAAATATTATTTAAACAAATAAACAGTTAAGAAAAATTAAAATTTAGACAATGTACTTTTCTATACACTCTAAAAAAATTGTGGTAAACTTCCCATACATGTATTGGAAGTAATTAGTAATTGGTATTTTTTCTATAACACCGTATTGAAAAAAATCGTTCAATTTATATTATATGCATGTTAATGTCGTCGATTATTCGATTGGTAAGGAAATTTTTATTATAATGGTACATATATATCTATGGAAAAATTTCAAAACTTGAAATTTGGTATGGGTGACCTTTTCATCAAGCCCAACTTTTAAACGCTTAAACCTAAAAATATCTAATTTGGTTTTGGTGCCCATAAAGTTTGTATTTTGTTTATTAAAGAATTATAATGTTTAATTAACATGTAGTGCATGCACTACCAAATATTATCTTAATTGTCCTCTTTAAAAAGTTTTAATGGCCAATTAAACCATGCATAGTGTGCACCTTGACAGTAATATAGAAGCAATTTATTATTTATATTAATTATAACAATAATTAAATTAACACTTGGCCATGAAAAAAAAAATTATATGTGAGGTTTGGAATTCTATTTTGATTATATAAAAATATATACAGGGTGGTCCAGTTTATATCATCAGGATTTTACCAGTCGAAAGCTTTTCGAAAAATAAAGGTAGTTGGTCCAATAAAACATGGTCGAATTTTGCTTCATTTTTGATGTACAGCGTGTTAAAATAAATAAATAACTTTAAATAATTTGACAGGTCGGCCATCTTGTTTTTTGGTTTTTTTAATTTTTATTTTTCATTGTACCCCTCCATACCAAATTTCAAGTTTCTACGACCTCCCGTAAAATAAATTTATTTTGAACTCAGTGGAGAGTTTTTTATTCATGAATTCAGTAATTGGCTTTTTAATGTTTTTTTTTGTTTAGAGTTGAGTTATCGAAAAATTGTAAGAGACAAAAAAGTTGCTAAATTGAATGACAAATCCTATCTGCATTTGGTGTTCTAAAAAAAATCAGTGGCGTACGTTTTATTAAATAAAGTATTTTTGGGGAAATCCGTATGCACGCCACTGGGTTCTAAATAAAATAATTACAACGCTATTTAATAGAGAATACAAAAACAAATAATCCATGCACAGTTTCTGAAGGCTGCCTTTTTTTATTTTTTAAATAAACCAAATTATTTATTTTTTTTAACACCCTATACGTCAAAAAGGAAGCAAAATTCGACCATGTTTTATTAGACAAACTACCTATATTTTTCGATAAACTTTCGAATGGTAAAATCTTGATGATATAAACTGGACCACCCTGTATATATATATATTATCCATACGTTTTTTCGAATGTAAAACAAAGGGTTATCTCAAACCTTTCGAGTTATTAAACAAAAATTGATTTTTCGACAACTTCTTGAAGCGTTTGTTGGTCCATTAAGAAGCACTTCAGGACCTATTAGGTCTTAACTTTCTTAAAAGAACTTTTTTCTACTTTTTGACAAGGAATAAACCAGAGCTGTAGCTAAAGGAAGGATGGTAATAGCCTTTTCCGATCAAGGTTGGAATTAAGAAAGTGGACAAATACAAAAATATAAATATTAAGTGTCCAACTTTTTTATTTTTATTTTACGAAATTTCCAACTACCACGAAACAGTTGCAACTAGTTGGTTGAAAGAAATAAACTAAAGGAATAATTGCTAAGATTTTTTGAGTAGCTGACATATTAAGTAGCGTAATAAAGTTGGCAATTCTTTACTCGAAAAGTTAGCAAAATCATGTTTTCCTACGACCTGGTTAGTAGTTAGTGCCTATTTTCCACCCGTTGCCTATGACAACGGTTGGAAAGTGACAATCAACTGATTTTACATATCTGCTGTCAGAAAATTAGTAAACTTCAAATACATAATCTCAAATTGACAAACTAATTTTAAGATATTTTTTGCTTTTTTTGAATGTTTAGGTGTTAGGTAGGAAAAATAGTATACGCACCTCGACGCAAACCATTTCAGTGCACATCGAGTGCTTTTTTTACTTGGCTGCGCCTCGTAAAAAGGCACTCTTTTGCATTAAAAACAGCGTACTCGCTGCGTAATATACTATTTCTACCTCTGGAATCGACACCCGCATTTTGTGACATTTAATTAACATTCTACAGATTCCAAAATGGAATCAGATCAGTAACAACTTCTGAACATACAACCATTGCTTATATAAATACAATCCTCTATTTTCAGGATTGGTTGGAAAAAGCACCTTTTAAAAAAGTCCATGGACAAAAAATGTTTTTTCTTCTTAGAAAAAGACCAGATAAATCCAGAATAGAAGATTTTTTAATTACTTATGCTGTATCTAAGAAGCAGACTGGTGTAAGTCCAATGTAAAACTATTGGACTTTGCCAGTCTGCTTCTCAGGTAAGTACAGCATTTTGTTTTATTTAAAATTAGTAACTAGAGGTTTCTGGGGTCGCTGCAAAATAACTCCACAATAAAAAGGATTTGAACCTATACTAGGTGTCGAAAGTTAAAGATTGTTTTGAGGGTTTTGGGATAGCTGAGACTATTAGTTTCAGTTTAGTTTAGTTCCAAACTAAATCTGATTATAATTATAGTAAATCAAAATTTAATCAAATTTGTTTTTTTTTTTTTGAGTTGCCAATATCAGATCAGATATTAACACGTTGACGGACACCAGTTTAAAGAGTATGACTCCTAATAGACATTAGAGGTATATGAGTACAGCAATTGGGTTTGGTTTCTGTTTCGGTACTGACGGGATATGCCTCATTAACCAGCGAGCACCCGCTTCATTTGCTGACAATGTTGCATACACCCGAAGTGTGTCCCTTTAAGGATGGACGCGAGTTTTGGGACATCCTGTATAGGGTATAATTTTTAGCACAAAATATTATAGTTTTGGAATAGATAATATTTTTGTAGTATCCATAATAAATAAGCTAACAACAATAAGCTTTATAACCTAAACAAGACAAAACATATCTTTTAAACTTTTTTTCTGTACCAGTTTGACACATGTATGTCAAAAGTTAACAAAATTATCGAGGTGTATTTTTAGGGTGACACCTCTATAATAATAAAGGTGCCTTCATAAACACGATATGGCTGATGCCGCAGGTGTCCGTTAACGTTTTGAAAATCTAACTTCATTTCTGTTGGACAGTTTTTGTATTTTTTAGATTTCAAGAAGATTGGTGTATTAAATAAATGTCGTTAAAGTAGAAACACATAAAATTGCGAATTTAACCCCAGAAATTTAAATATTTTACAAAAAGGCAGAAAAGGACAGAAAAGTTTAGAAAAAGTAAAAAAAGACGCACTTTTCCAGAAAAGTACACGTGTTCTGAACTTTTCTGTAAAAAGTGCCCTGTTTATTTTATTTATCATCGTACTAGTACCATTATTTTTAAAGGAATGCAGACAGAACATAATTTTATCTTTCTAGGTTAAACGTCGCGAAATACATACCTTCAGATTATTAAATTGAGTATTGTTCACTGGGGTCTTCATTAAAACATACAAAAAAGGTTAATAATTTTTTCCCATCGAATTGCGTAATTATTGTTTCTTGTTAAACTCTTCGCTTTTTTTGCTTCTGGATTTTATTGGATTTAAAAAGCATTCGATTCTTTTCCTCAATATTTTTTTCGTTTATTTTGGTACTCAAAACAATCTTAAAACTTCTAAAATAATGCCCATATATCTTTAAAATGCTTCCTTGGACCATTTATTAAAATTCGCCACACAAATTTAAAAAAGTAAAATAAACTCCACAAAAAAATTAATTTCGGATGTAGATGTAGTATATATTTAAAATTAACACAGCGTTTATTATATTATTCAAAGCGCCTGCGCTAGAATAATATTATACGATACACGATAATTTTTTTTATGTTTTCTCTAATTTATTATAATATGTACATATTACGTACTCGAATTTCAATATATATTTTAGATATAATAATAAAGTTATTAATTATGATTACAAAAATGCTTATCTCCGACGCCAAAAGAAGTATATTTTTTTCTAGCGCTTTATTATTTTAGGGGCGAAGTCGCCCTAAAAATCGACAATTTTTTGCATATTCTGACTTAAAATGCCATGAAACGTCGAGAAAATGTGAAAAAAGTGGGTATTAAAAAAATATCGGTCTGTCTGTTCTCTGACTATAAACCTTGTAATTTTTAAATGAAAGGTCCGATTTAAAAAATTCCTTCAATGTACGATTTAGGACCTTCGTAGTTTACCTGACGTCAAACATGGTTTCTAGGTTAAACGTCGCGGAAAACATACCTTCAGATTATTAAATTGAGTATTGTTCACTGGGGTCTTCATTAAAACATACAAAAAAGGTTAATAATTTTTTCCCATCGAATTGCGAAATTATTGTTTCTTGTTAAACTCTTCGCATTTTTTAGCTTCTGGATTTTATTGGATTTAAAAAGCATTCGATTCTTTTCCTCAATAAATTTTTCGTTTATTTTGGTACTCAAATCAATCTTAAAACTTCTAAAATAATGCCCATATATCTTTAAAATGCTTCCTTGGACCATTATACAGTGCGGTCCAAAAGTCACCCCCTCCCCCTTTTAACTTTTGAACGAGTTGATATATCGAATTCAAATTTAGAACTCTTAAATAAGACAACTTAAGCTATCTTTTAGCATATATTTGATATTTTCAGCTCTTAAAATGTGAGCAGGGGTGCATGGAAGGACATTTTTTTAAATGGAAAGGTGGGTCGTGTGATACATCATTTTAAAGCTTATAAAATTTTCTTTTTAAACTAACATTTTTAAATTTTTTAAAAATGTTTTTTAAGGTTTTGATTTTTCAATTTTTTGTGCTAAAGCTTTAAAATGATGTATTACACGACCCCCCTTTCTACTTAAAAAAATGTGCCCCCATGCCCCCCTGCCCACATTTTAAGAGCTGAAAGTATTAAATATATGCTTAAAGATAGTTTGTTGTCTTATTTAAAATTTTCAAACTTGAAGTCGATATCTGAACTGGTTCAAAAGTTAAGAGGGGGGGTGACTTTTGGACCGCTCTGTATAAAATTCTCCACACAAATTTGAAACAGTGAAATAAATTCCACAAAAAAAATTATTTCGGCAAAAATGTAGTACCTATATATTTAAAATAAACACAGCGTTTATTATATTATTCAACGCGCCTGAGCTAGAATAATATTATACGGTAAACGGTGGTTTTTTGAAAATTTTATTTTTTTGTTTCCCACCCCTGATTTTTTCATGAATTGTTTAAACACACCATAAGAAGTAATTTAGGCAAATATAAAAAAAATAGTTCGGATCGATAATTTTTTTGATTACAAAAATGCTTATCTCCGACGCCAAAAGACGTGTATTTTTTTCTAGTGCTTTATTATTTTAGGGGCGAAGTCGCCCTAAAAATCGACAATTTTTTTGCATATTCTGACTTAAAATGCCATGAAACGTCGAGAAAATGTGATTTTTTTAACACCCACTTTTTCACATTTTCTCGACGTTTTATGGCATTTAAAGTCCGAATATGCAAAAAAAATGATTTTTCGGTCGACTTCGCCCATAAAACAATAAAAAGCTAGAAAAAAAAGTTACACCCTTTGGCATTAGATATAAGCATTTTTGTAATTTGGTTTTAAATAATAACTTTATTATTATATCTAAAATATATATATTTAAGTTCGACTACTTAATATGTACATACTATAATAAATTAGAAAAAACGTAAAAATAATGATAGATCAGTCCAAACGATTTTTTTTATATTTGCCTAAATTACTTCTTATGGTGTGTTCAAAAAATTTATAAAAAAAATCAGGGATCGGAAACAAAAAGAAAAAAATTGCAAAAAAACAATTTTCAAAAATTAAAAATTGTCAAAAATAGTCCTAGACAAAAAATTATTGGATATAAATTTGTTTCATAAAAAATAGCATTTTTTTTAATATCCGTCTGTCTGTTTGTCTGTAAGGTGTCTCGTTTTTTGTAGACACGATAACTCAAGAAAGAATAATCCGATTGACTTGAAAATTCTAAGAAAAATTAAGTTCAACGAGGGAAAGATCCCTATTGTTTTTGAAAGTAATCCCCCCAAAAAGAAAAAAGTTATGGGGGGTTAAACTTTCAAAAAAAAAAACGCAGAAAAGCTGAAAGAAAATTTCGATTAACCTAATTATTTCAGGAAAAATTACTTTTATTATAAGGATCAATTCTACCAAAAAAAAAAAAATTGAAATTTTGAGTTTTTTTTTTGAAAATTTTGTTTTGATTTTTTTTTTAATTTTTGGTTTTTCGCAAAAAGAAAATTTTATAAAAAAAATTGAAAAATAAAAAAAAATATTTGAAAAAAAATTTTTTCAATATTTTTTTCTTTTTCAAGAAAGATTTTTTTATGTATTTTTTTGTATTTGGGAAATGCAATATACCATTTACTCTGAATTATAATATAATAGAATGTGTAGCATTACATATTTTCACGGCTTGTTTTATTTTTAAGCTAAAAGTTAAATCAGTTAACCAGCTCAGGCCGTTTAAATTTAAAAAAAGTCTTCAGGTATGGCAAACTTGACCTAGTATTTTGGCAATACGATTGGTATTATGAAAACAATTATTTAAATAAAATTTTACGAAGATTAACTAAAGAACATGTAGCAAACAACAAAACTTCACAGCTTGTTAAAAAAGTTGTACATTAAACACAATTAAATATTATGCTAAAGATAACCACATGCATATGTATGACAAGGTAAGTGCTCCTACCTTTTTATTATTGTGGGATAATCGCAAAGTATTGTCAGTGCGTGTAAATGTCCCTAGTGTATACTTAGATAAAAAAATAATGTTTAGCTTAGTGGAAAATGAAAAAATTGTGATTTTAGTGCTAGTTTTATTGTATAAGTTTAAAAACATTGTAGCTCAATTGGACATTCCTGGACAATATGATTATAACGCAAGGTATATAGATTTTTTGTTTAACATTTTTCTGTGGGTCTTATAAAGGGTTTAAAGAAATATTAGAATAAATAAAATACTTAACTAAAATTCGTGACTTGCATTGTGTTATTTTTGGAAAAATAGTTACTATGTCCAAACCAAACCTAAATATGAAGCTGAAGTTTGCAACGTTTTTTTGCAACGAAAATTCAAATAGTATATTAAAGTACTAGTTTCATAACATACTAGTACTGTAGAAAACACGCCGCAAGCGGCTTGTTTTCTAAACTTGTACTCGTGCGCTAAAAACGTGTTATAGAATAAGTGCTTTAATATACTATTTAAATTTTCGATGCAAAAAAACGTTGCAAACTTCAGCTTCATACCTAAATCTGTCAAAACTTAAAGATTTAAGGCTTTTTTATCCAAAAAATAAAATAGAGTAGAAACCGACTAAGAATCAAAAAACAGTAAGTCTATAGACTAGATCTAGTCTAGTTTTTACTTATAACACCACGCCACAAGATTTTTGTTACAGAAGCTTTGAATAGTGGGTTTAGACCGATTTTTTCTCCTGATTTCAAATCCGCTTTCAGATTTTTTCCATCGCTTTAAAATTTTAAGATACAGGTTGTTTTATTTCAAAAAACGACCATTTTCCAAAAATTCTTAAATCCTACATATATTTTATTTTTACTTCCAAAATTGTTTTACACTTTAAAATATATTGCATTTTTTATATGTTTTGTGATTTTTGTTGAAAGCGACAGTCATTTGTTTTTTAAAAAAAATGTTTCTTCTTTCTCAAATTTAAAAAAAATGGAATTTTTTGATGAAACTGACAACAAGTTTGAGCATTGAGCATGCTAAGGTAGTTAAATATGTTAATATTAAGTATTTTTATGTAAAAGTATCTTACAAGTATACAACAAGCGCACAAGTATCACAAATACTTTACATTAGAATATATCTGGGTGTACCTATCTCGAATTGATAACCTACTTAATTTTGAAATTGTGTAAAATTTACCAATATATTATGCAAAAAGTGCAATTACATGTAAATATTAATTAAATATTTTAAAAGATAATACTTTGTCTTTAAATTTCAAATCTAAAGTAATACTTAATCAATATCACCGGCCCACAAAAAAAAAAGTTGTCTGTGCTGAGGTTGAGACACACATTCTTATCTATTTTGGGATTCTGAACACGATGTCATAAAAAGGCACTTCATGGTCTCATTCTTTTGCTACACTGAAATCGCAGATGAGATTTTAATCATTTTAGATGTTTTTTTTCAGTGTAGCATAAAAATGAGCCCATGAGTTGCCTTTTTAATGGCACATTCGTGTTCACTGCTGAACACTCTTCAGCATCCCAAAATATATAAGAATAGGTGGGTCTCGACCCCAGCAGACAACTTTTTTTTGTAGGTTTATATAAGTAAAGGCCCATAAAAACCTATTCTTATGTATTTTGGGATGCTGAACAGGAATCTGTCATAAAAGAGGCACTTCATGTGCTTACTGAAATTGCAGACAAATAATTATTATATTATAATATGATATTTTCACCATTTAAGACCGTTTTTTCAGTGTAGCAAAAAAAGTTGCCTTTTTTATAGCATTCTAAAATACATAATAAGGTAGGTCGAACAGCTTTTTTTTGTGGGCCTGTATATTTAGTGGTTTAAGTGAACTTTTAATATGAAACATTGATTGTGTGATTTTACTTTATTAACAAAAAATGATATATATTTTTTTAAAAATATACAGAGTGTCTTAGAACTAACGCACTTCTTTTTAAGGAGTGATTCAGAATCACTGATTCTACATAAAAAAATAAAAAAAAAATATGTAAATATATGTTTAACAAGTAAGGGAGCTACGCCCCATATTTATATGAACAATTATGTATTTTATATGTTTGTTTATGTTTGTTTTTAACCTCGTACTATTCTACTTAATTAAGCATCCCCTAAGTCCAGGACTTGTGTGGGCTAGTAGTAGAGGGAACCACCGGCTTTAATTGACTTTCGAACCAATATATCTAGGGAATACGCCTTCGCCAAATTTCAATTATTAATTAACTGAAAAAGGCAATCCGCGCCAGTGAGGTTTGAACTCACGATCATTAGATCAGTGTCAGGCTATATCGATGCCATTTACCGCTGAGCTAAATCTCCCATATTATAGAATCACTCCTTAAAAGGACGTGCGTTAGTTCTAAGATACTCTGTATATATTTTGTTAACAATAATAATAAATAAATTAATTATACTTTCTTCAAATAGAAACGATACAAATCAAGCTATGAACAAGCTAGATAGACCGAACAACCAAAATACTTTAACCCTGTTACTCAAAACCCAAACATCTTTAAAGTTTTAACCAAATAATTTAAACCCAAATATTTATAAGAGAAATTTTGACTATAATAGGAGGCTTATTAATACTTTATTAATACAATAGAAAAATGCAATGAAAAATGCAACTAAATTATGCCAACTTAGGCATAGCATAGCAAAGAAAAAATAAATACTTCTTTGTCTACGGGTTAAGGCATAAGAACATAGAACATAAGAATGCGCCGCCATGCATCTTGTAAGCCAATCACGGCACCATTCTTATGTTTTATGTTCCTATGCAAGCTTCTGGATAGGCCTTTACAGCGTACATTATGCATAAAAATTTTCCCTATATTGCAGAAATCTTTTACTACCCACATGCCAAAAATAAATATATGTACCTATTTTGTTAATAATAAAAAAATTAAAAATATTTTTTCTCGAGTATAAACTACCCAAATCAGCAAGCGCAGAACAATCCAAACAGACTGAACAACCCAAACTACTTTAACCCTGTTACTCAAAATCCAAACAACTTTAACCCTGTTACTCAAAACCCGAACATCTTTAATGGAACTTATTTTATTCCAAATAGGTATGAGACAAATAGTTTTGAATATAATAAACATTGTTATTAAATAATCATTTAACTTTGATTATGTCACATTACCCAAGGATGAGATAGGAGACTTATTAACCCTCTGCCACAGATGCTGCGTAAAAATACTCCTCCCTTTAAATAATTATAATTTAAAAGTTGAAACAATTTTTTAAAATTATGGCTTATTTTTCGTTAAACGTGTTCTTTATAGCTTTAGTTATTTAATTATAAATGCAATAGAACATAACATTTAAATGAGTTATTAATATTATAATATAATTTGTACTATAATGGGAGATTAGCTCAGCGGTCTAAGGCATCGTTATAGCATTGACACTGAGCTAATGATCGTGAGTTCACACCTCACTGGCACCGATTGCCTTTTTCAGTTAATTAATAATTGAAATTTGGCGAAGGCGTACTCCCTAGATATAATGGTTCGGAAGTCAATTAAAGCGGGTGGTTCCCTCTACTACTAGCCCATACAAGTCCTGGACTTAGGGGATGCTTAATTAAGTAGAATAGTACGAAGTTAAAAATAAACATAAACATAATGTTATTTTTTTTTTTGATTTTGACTTGTTACGGAAATTTGTTTAAATAACTTGGTAGAAGAAAGAAAAAAAAATATTTATAAGATAAAATTAAAAACATAATCATAAATAAACCACATAAGCTATAATACTAAAAAACAAATATTTTTTTTTGCAATGAATAAACCCTATTCTTTTTATTATTACGTACTTACAGACACGGCGTATTTTTTACTAGGCCAAATTTTAAATGAACACGTGAAAAATCACTGTGCAACATACCGACTCCTGACTGAATGTTCGAAAGGTACTGAGATGCGGAAAGCCGTAGTTAGTCGGAGTTGTTAGAAATCACAAACTGCATACTATCTAAGCGTAAAATCTTAGCCGTGTCTATAGCAGAGGGTTAAAGTCGTTGACTATTGAACCAATAATATTAATGGCTTGGAAAAATATATTTAAATTGTAAACTTAGGTATGGCAACAGCTACTAAGGTAAAACATGTGCATTACGCAAAAAAATCTTAATTTATATTTCAGAAACCCTTTTTTACCCAGAAGCCAAAACAAATATATTTTGTTAATAATAAATTAATTAACAATATTTTTTCTCGACTAGAAACTATCCAAATCAACAAGCTCAGAACAATCCAAACAGGCCGAACAACCCAAACTACTTTAACCCTGTTACTCAAAATCCAAACAACTTAAATCCAGTTACTCAAAACCCGAACATCTTTAATGGAAATTATTTTATTCCAAATAGGTATGAGACAAATAGTTTTGAATATAATAAACATTGTTCTTAAACAATCATTTAACTTTGATTTTGTCACATTAGCCAATAATGAGATAGGAGACTTGTTGACCCTCTGCCACAGACACCTTATTTATGAAACGTAACCACAGACACGGCGTAAAAATACGCCTCCCTTTAAATGATCGAAAGTCGAACCAATTTTTTAAAATTATGGCTTATTTATATTAATATAATTTGTATCTACTATAATGTTATTTTTTTTAATTGGGACTTGGTAGGGAAATTTGTTTAAATAACTTAGTAGAAGAAAAAATATATTTATAAGATAAAATTAAAAACATAATCATAAATAAACGACCTAAGCTAAAATACTGAGAATTTTTTTTTTGCAATGAACAAACCCTATACTTTTTATTATTACGTACTTACAGACGGCGTATTTTTTACGCCGGAAAATTTTAAATGAATACGTAAAAAATCACTGTGCAACATACCGACTTTTCTGCTCGGATTTAGGGCTTAAACTGAATGTTCGAAAGGCACTGAGATGCGGAAAGCCAAATCACAAATTGCATACTATCCAGGCGTAAAATCTACGCCGTGTCTGTGGCAGAGGGTAAAAGTCATTGACTATTGAACCAATAATATTAATAGTTTGGAAAAATATATTTAAATTTTGCAAACTTACGTATGGCAACAATTACTAAGTTAAAACATATGGATTATGCAAAAAAATCTTAATTTATATTTCAGAAACCCTTTTTTTACCCAGAAGTCAAAAACAAATATATTTTATTAATAATAAATTAATTAACAATATTTTTTCTCGACTAGAAACTATCCAAATCAACAAGCTCAGAACAATCCAAACAGGCCGAACAACCCAAACTACTTTAACCCTGTTACTCAAAATCCAAACAACTTAAATCCAGTTACTCAAAACCCGAACATCTTTAATGGAAATTATTTTATTCCAAATAGGTATGAGACAAATAGTTTTGAATATAATAAACATTGTTATTAAACAATCATTTAACTTTGATTTTGTCACATTACCCAGTAAT
The DNA here is from genome assembly GCA_958510825.1 of Brachypterus glaber. NCBI lineage: Eukaryota > Metazoa > Arthropoda > Insecta > Coleoptera > Kateretidae > Brachypterus > Brachypterus glaber. Next base: position 31,463,683 of record OY294047.1, read on the forward strand.
GAGATAGGAGACTTATTAACCCTCTGCCACAGAAACCTTATTTATGAAACGTTACCTCAGACACGGCCTAAAATTATGGCTTATTTTTCGTTAAACGTGTTCTTTAAAGCTTTAGTTATTTAATTATAAATGCAATAGAACATTCCATTTAAATGAGTTATTTATATTATAATATAATTTGTACTATATTGTTCTTTTTTTTTAATTTTGACTTGGTAGGAAAATTTGTTTAAATAACTTGGTAGAAGAAAGAAAAAAAATTTATAAGATAAAATTAAACATTAAATCATAAATACGACATAAGCTAACACACTATAAAATATATTTTTTTTTTTTTTGAAAAGAATAAACCCCTTTTTATTATTACGTACTTACAGACAAGGCGTATTTTGTATGCTGCCAAATTTTAAATGAACACTTGAAAAATTACTGTGCAACATACCGACTTCTCTGTTCGGATTTAGGGCCTAAACTGAATGCTCGAAAGGTACTGAGATGCGGAAAGCCGTAGTTAGTCGGAGTTGGGAGAAATCACAAATTGCATACTATCCAGGCGTAAAATCTACGCCTTGTCTGTGGCAGAGGGTAAAAGTTGTTGACTATTGAACTAATAATATTAATGGCTTGGAAAAATATATTTAAATTGTAAACATGTGCATTAAGCAAAAAAATCCTAATTTTTATTTAAGAAACTCTTTTTTACCCAGAAGCCAAAAACAAATATATTTTGTTAATAATAAATTAATTAACAATATTTTTTCTCGACTAGAAACTATCCAAATCAACAAGCTCAGAACAATCCAAACAGGCCGAACAACCCAAACTACTTTAACCCTGTTACTCAAAATCCAAACAACTTAAATCCAGTTACTCAAAACCCGAACATCTTTAATGGAAATTATTTTATTCCAAATAGGTATGAGACAAATAGTTTTGAATATAATAAACATTGTTATTAAACAATCATTTAACTTTGATTTTGTCACATTACCCAGTAATGAGATAGGAGACTTATTAACCCTCTGCCACAGAAACCTTATTTATGAAACGTTACCACAGACACGGCGTAAAAATACGCCTCCCTTTAAATAATTTAAAAGTCGAACCAATTTTTTAAAATTATGGCTTATTTATGTTAATATAATGTTATTTTTTTAATTTTGACTTGGTAGGGAAATTTGTTTAAATAACTTGGTTGAAGAAAAAAAATATTTATAAGATAAAATTAAAAACATAATCATAAATAAACGACCTAAGCTAAAATACTGAAAAAAAAAATTTTGCAATGAATAAACCCTATACTTTTTATTATTATGTACTAACAGACGGCGTATTTTTTACGCCGGCAAATTTTAAATGAATAAGTAAAAAATCACTGTACAACAAACCGACTTTTCTGCTCGGATTTAGGGCTTAAACTGAATCTTCGAAAGGTACTGAGATGCGGAAATCCGTAGTTAGTCGGAGTTGGGAGAAATCATAAATTGCCTACTATCCAGGCCTAAAATCTTAGCCATGTCTGTGGCAGAAAGTCGTCGAATATTGAATCAATATTATTGGCTTGGAAAAACATATTTAAATTTTGCAAACTTAGGTATGGCAACAGTTACTAAGTTAAAACATGTACATTACTCAAAAATATCTTAATTTATATTTCAGAAACCCTTTTTTTACCCAGAAGCCAAAAACAAATATATTTTATTAATAATAAATTAATTAACAATAATTTTTCTTGACTAGAAACTATCCAAATCAACAAGCTCAAAACAATCCAAACAGGCCGAACAACCCAAACTACTTTAACCCTGTTACTCAAAATCCAAACAACTTTAATCCAGGTACTCAAAGCCCGAACATCTTTAATCGAAATAATTTTAATCCAAATAGTTATGAGACAAATACTTTTGACTATAATAAGCAATCGTTTAACTTCGATTTTGTCACATTACCACTCAATAATGAGATAGGAAGTTTATTAGAGACCTTGGATATTGATGCCTCGGAAAAGTGTACAAGTAATGTGGCAGCACAGTGGGATTTTGAAACCAATGTCAACGGGGAGACACAACTACACGTGGTAAGTATTTTTCAACACCTTCTTAAAGGGAAATATGTCTTGATTTAAAATTAAAAAGTTTTTTTGTTGGCCAAGTAAAATAAATCTAAAAAAATTTGCTGAACTTTTTGAAAGTGTAATTCATGTAGTAACCTTTTGTATTTAGTTGCAGGCTCAAAAACTATACACAGATTACCAACGAAACCTTTACGAATATTTAAAAACAATTGACATCGCCAATTTAAACCTAAGTCCATATTCTTATCGCCAACTTCGATTTTCATCCATAATTGGACCATCAGCATTGCAACCTGAACAAGCAGATAGAGTAAGTTCTTACTTTAAATAATTATCATAATCCATATTTTCAAAAGAAAATTATTCGACCATTAATATGAAAATACCAAAAATGTAATTTCCCCCAGGAAAGTCTTGCCTTGGTAAAAAAATTAATTTTTTTTGTAGCTTTATTTACGTTTGTTAACTTCTGTCAAAACAAAATTAGTTTGTCGATCTGTCTTTCTGTCTGTTTGCCTGTCTGCCTGTCTGTCTGTCTGTCTGTCTGTCTATCTGTCTGCCTGTCCGGGAAATTTGTGACCACAACAACGTTAAATTTGGACCACAGGCTTACTACCTAAAATTATAGGCTGCAGCCGAGGACGTGGGACAGATATGCCGCACTGCTAATTTGTTACCGTATCAAATACTGAACGATTTTTTAGACATGAAACCCCAAGCAACTTTAATTATTGCATACAAGTTTTTATAGTAAAAAAAAAGTTTTTCTTTAATTGTTATGGGGTTCCCTGCATATGTGCCAGAAAACCAAAATAGTGCACTAAATGCGAGCAATTTCTATAGTCTAGAAACATCCTTAAAAAGTTCCCAAATGCACACAGCTAGCACTAATAATTTAGCTTGCAGTTTTATTCCTATTTTTGTATTCATTCGGACAACTAAAATAGAATGCTATTTTCGATATAATATTCGATATTACAATTATTAGCGATCTAAATTAAAGCAGTATATTTTGACCAAAAATAGTTTATTATTTGCACGTTCTTAATTAAAAATATATTTTTGACATAAAATCGGTTATTTTTAGGTCGTCCTGAATTTTATCAAATATAGACCTAAATCGACTTAAAATAGTTCATTAATTTACTGTCTAAAACTAGAAAGTATTTAGTATTAAAAATGGAATCTAAATGAAATGCATATATTTGTCGATGTAATTATGTGTGCAATTATAACATCCATTTTTCCATAAAATTTATAAGAAATATTTTCAATGTCCATATATTTATTCCATTTTTCTTGCTATATAAAAGCAAGTTTAGGATGCTATATACTAGACCCTCAATCTGGTTTCCTGGGTATGTATACAAGATACGTTAGCAAACTTTCAGTGTGACGTAGTTTTTAAAAAACATATTTATCTTAAAATGTAATTTTTCGAGATGTAGCCCACCCATGGGGATTTATACACAGAGCGGTCCAAAGTAACCCCCCCCCCCCTCTTAACTTAACTATGCTATTTTTTAGCATATATTTGATACTTTCAGCTTTTTAAGTATGGGTAGGGGGGCATGGGGGACATTTTTTTAATGGAAAGAGGGGTCGTGTGATACATTATTTTAAAGCTTATAAAATTATCTATTTAACTATATATTTTTTAATATTTTTAAACTTTTTTTTTTGGTTTAAAATAGGGTAAAAAATGGATATTTTTGTCAAAATTTCTCTAAAAAAATAAAACAATTTTTAAAATATGACTTATTTCATGCCGAAAAAATGTAAATTATACTTTTAAACTAATTTTAATTGAGATAAATAAAAATTTACAAAAAAAAACTTAAAAAATCGCATTTTTTAGCATAAAAATTGAAAAATCAAAACCTTGAAAAAAATAAAAAAGTACACAGTTTAAGAGATAATTTTATTTTCTTTAAAATTATGTATCACATAACCACCTATGCCCCCTGCCCACATTTTAAGAGCTGAAGGTATCAAATATAGCTAAAAGATAGTTTAAGTTGTCTTATTTAAGAGTTCTAAATTTGAAGTCGATATCTCAACTCGTTCAAAAGTTAAGATGGGGGGGTGACTTTTGGACCGCTCTGTATGTATAAATATATAAAGTTAAAATATAAGAGTAGTCTGCGAAAAAGGACTTAAAATTAAAACAAAATATGTTTGAAGGCATTGGAAAGTTTTGGGCATTCAGGTAAATTGGTCCACATAATTTTTTTCCTTCAAGTCTTTTTTCGTGAAGTCACTCACAAATATTATAAAAACAAATCAGTTTTATAAAAAGTAAGTCCATATTATACAATATTATTCATAAATAGTTTATAATATAATATTATAAATAATTTAGTATCTATTATTGTTTATCTACTTGTTCCATTTCAGTAATCATTATCAATTACATTTAATAATATAGTATAAAAATAAATGCATTTTAAGTATTTTTGACTATAGATACAGCCTGTTCCAGAACTCGCGTACCGAAATTTGAGGGTATATTAAAAACCCTCTGGAAAATATGAAAAAAATTTCAAAAAAAATCCATCTTCGTTCAATTGAAAAATAAGAACGCTTTAAGTGGACCAATACTGTTGCTGATTGTAAATTACCATTAAAGGTTGAATTTGTAGCTACGGAAGCAAATTTAATTATTGCAGGTACATATTCTGTAGGTTGACATGGTGATTAATGTGACATAAATATTTATTAATGTCATAAAAAAATATCAAAACTTTCATGATGTTTACTTCAGAAGAGTATTGCGAAATGCTAATTTATATGGCGAGTGTGGCCGGAGTGCTTCAGCTACATCTGTAGAATATTCTATTCGTTTTCCCAATAGAGAACATCCTAGCAGAAATTTTATTTTAAGATTGGTGCAAAGGGCAAGAAATTCTGGAAATTTAACTCCAAAAAAGAGATTGGAGGCGCTCCGCGAACTGCAAGAACTGTTGATAATGAAGAAGCTGTCATTCAGGCTTTTGAAGAAGAACCTGAAACAAGCCTTAGTATCGTGGCTAGAAATCTTGATATGTCTAAGACCTCTGTTCAACGAATTCTAAAAGATGAAAAAATGCATCCCTTTCATTACACTCGAGTACAATGCTTGACACCGGAGGACTATCCTTTACGAGTCGAATTTTGCACATGGCTGTTGCAGAAACATCAAGAAAATGAAAACTTTGTAAAAAGCATTCTTTTTACGGATGAGTCTGGGTTTCAAAGAGATGGTTTTTTTAATTCAAGGAATTCAGTTATTGTATTTTTATTTTATTAATTTGTATTAAGAATTTATAGCCAGTAAATCAATTAAAAGATCTGAGTTTCTAATAAAAAAAAAACACTACATTCAGCGCGCTGAAAATATAATAACCTAAAAAGATTCTAAAGTTGAAAGTCTTAAACAATGCACGAGTCAACCATTAAAATGCAACCATAGTTACTAATAAGTAGGGAAAAACTAATTTTTAGGTAATTTAACATCAGCAACAGGATTGGTCAGATTAAATAGCTTCCTTTTTAATTAGTATTGAAGATGGACTTTTTTTTTAATTTTTTTCATATTTTCCAGAGGGTTTTTAATATACCCTCAAATTTCGGTAAGCGAGTTCTGGAACAGGCTGTATTTATGGATACCGTAGGCAAGTGAGCCATTTTTAAAATGATTCAAAAAAGCATAATTTAACTGCATTACCTTGCAATAAACTAATTAATTTACCAATTTAAGCATTAAATAAATTAGATGAATCATAAAAATTTTCTTCTAAATAAAAATTATTTACATGAAATCATTAAAGGAAATGTAGACTGATGCATATAATCATCCTGAGATAATTATATTTGTGTATTGTTATTTCCACGTATTAGATTTTAATTATTAATAATTAGATTCATCATAGGACATCACACCTAGATAAAATGATCTCATACTATTTTTTAACCCACTTCTCAAAAGAAGGAGGTTCTCCATTCGACACGGTAAAATATGGTAAAATATTTGTTTTCCTCTAAAGGGTAAATGCTTTTTATAGTGTAGAAGAATTCTTAATTTTTAAATTATAATTATAAATTTCATGTGGACTAGCCTAATAAGTTATAAAACATTATTATGAAACTTTTTAGACAATAAATTTATCTCATCTTATCTTATCTAGGTACTAAAATAGATAATTCACAAAGTCCCATCTATGGGACATCACATAAAAATAAAATCTTCGGATTTTTAACCCACTTTAAAAGGGAGAAGGTTCTTAATTTAACAAATATTTTTTGTTTAAGCTCTTCAGTACCAGTTTCGCCAACGGTGGCGAAAATTATTTTTTCAAAAATAAAAACCCCGGGGGTGGAGTTAGAAAATCTTTATTATCAGATTTAGTTTGAGCGACCTCAAAAACCCCTATATGCCAATTTTTATGAAAATATTGTAAAAAAAACATTTCCCCAGCCCTCTCCCTTAGGGGTGGAGTTAGATTTTTTTAATATCAGATTCAGATTTAGCGACCTCAAAAACCCCTATATACCAATACCAATATTAAAAACATTTTAAAATTATTTCAGTAGGTACCTTAAAATCTACATAATTTCTACGCCACTGTTATTTTTTTTAAATATTTATCTAAGAAAAATATGTGTTTGATAAAGTTAAAAAATATGACGAAAAAAAAAATAAATTATAAACACTTTTTTTGCCAGACCTGGGACTGAAGAGTTTAAGTAATTCTAGTGTAGAATTATTATATTATACACAATTTTTGCTAATTTTGAATTCTACGCAAAATTTTATAAAAGCAATGCATTAAACGCCTGTTTTATTTCTTACAAAAAAGTTTAGTTTTGAGATATATACTGCCCTACTAAGCAGTAACTCCATTTGTCAATAGAAGCGTTTTCAAAATATTACATTAGAGTTGACAGGAAAACGTCGCTATGCGACAAATGGAGTTACTGCTTTCTAGCTTAGTAGGGATGTATGGGAATAAAACCAGACGTGCAAGAGGATTCGGATTCATCAAGCCAAAGTCTCTAAGATACGTTGGACAATCCAATTTGGATTTGAAAAAAAAATAGCCCTGTATGATTTGTTCAGTCAGTAAATTATTGTGAATGAATTAATAACTGAACATACCTACTTAAAAATATTATATTGAATGTTATACCTATTAAAAATTTAATTTAAAAATAAATTAAATAAATTGGCACCTAAGGATTTACACAATGCACAATGGACTGTTTTTAAAAAAATTAGCAACTTAACATTAAAATAACTTATGACCTCAAGGTTCTTCTCAAGACAACAATAAACGTAATCAAGTTATCATTTGTTAATGAAAATATGTTTCATTAAGTACAAAACAGAATACTTAATATAGTACATTTTTTAAGAATGTTAAGGTACCATTTTTCTATTAAATATATAATTTACATTTTGGGCCCAGATGTTATTTTTGACATAACTTTTGGACCCTAGAAGTTTTGTAACTTATAACTTATTATTTTTAGTTAAAAGACTGTGTATTTAGTCAATTAGGCACAAGTTTACTTTTTATTGTGCTATTGATGAATGCATGTCTGCCATTAGGGTGGACCTTATTTTTTTATTATCATTTAAATGTAACTAGAAAATTCTTAAAATATGAAAGTGATCAAACTTCTCTAAGGGCCCCTAAAATTCGTAAATTACCCTTCGAAAAAAAAAGGTTGAAAATCGTCTGTAATTTTTATATAAGCGAAAAATTTAAAGGGATTGAAACTTTATTTTTTCCCTTTTGAGCATACAAAATTATGTGCCAAATTTCAAAAGTATCAAAAGTTTATATCCCGTGCCCAAAAAAACTAAAATTTACGAATTTCTACCATAAATGTGAGTCAAACGGTAAACATTTTAAAAATGTATCAGATCGGAATGAATTTATTTTTATTTAATGTATTTTAATAATTATTCGTAATATTAAAATGATTTAACTAAACAAAAACTACCTAAGCGTCAAATAAGGGCTTTTCAAAGTGGCTTATTTAGGAGCTCTTATTTGGCGCTTAGCTCGTTTTGTTTTAGTTAAGGTAGTAGTCTGGTAACTTATGCCTATTTTCATGACTTCTTTGGAGGGTGGTTTTTTATAGGAAAATAAAAATGAATTATCTTGAATATTTAGAGTGTTTTTATTTACATATTGAAAATATAAAAAAAAATTATTTGAAAAAATTTAATAGTTTATTACTATTATTATTGTCACTCGAAGTTGGAACCTCAAAAAAAATGCACGTGGGTGGCCCGGGTGATTTTGGCTCTTGATGTTATCTGAAATCAAATATTCTTGATTATTCTTAATCTATAGACATGTCATTCTGGTCAGAACTACTGAAGTTAAATTTCAAGGGTAAATAACAAAATGGCGGACTTTGAAAAAAAAAGTCCTTTTATTTTAGCAAAGAAAGGGTTGTAAAATAAAAAGTTAGGGGTGAAAAAAATTCTCGTTAGTACCGACGAGAACTATAAGTGTGTAGAACAGCCTGTTAAAATTTGAAAGCAATCGGTTCAGTAGAAAAAAAGTTAGGACCCAGGCCGACCAGAAAAACAATGTTTTGAGAAAAACGCGTTTAAAGTTAACAACAAATTTTCATAAGTAAACTTATACTTACGTCAATGGTCTATGCCTGGAGCGTATAATAATTCGTTATAACTCCCGAAATATTTCGAATTTCTGTCTGAAATTTTCACAGTATATTCTCAAGACATTGTACTTTCAAATTAAGCAAAAAAAAATTTTTCGATTTTTTGAACCCAAGTTACCAGACTACTACCTTAAATCATTTTATTATTACAATTAATTATTAAAATGCATTAAATAAAAATAAATTCATTTCGATTTGATACATTTTAAAATGTTTGTTTACCTTTAACTCACATTTGTCCGGTCTAAAGCCAAAGTGAACTAAGCCCCACTTTTTCAAAAATTTTGGTTTTTATTGCAGACCGTAGGATATCAAAATCTGCACCATGGACTACCAATAGTAAAAAAAAATGGTGCTTAGTTCACTTTGGCTTTAGACCGACCATTTATGGTAGAAATTCGTAAATTTTAGGCTGATTTTTGGCAGGGGTTCGAATATTCAGGTCATTTTAAAATTTAGCACATAATTTTGTATGCTCAAAAGGAAAATAAAAGTAAAAATAAGATTTTAAGCCCTTTAAATTATAGAAAAATTACAGGCAATTTTCAACGATTTTTTACGATTTATGGGTAATTTACTAATTTTAGGGGTACAATTGGGAGTCTTAGGCCAAGTTTATCAATGTACAGTTAAAACTTTATCTAAAAGATTAAGTTTCAGTTAAGAGCAAATTCTGGATTTTGGTTGGAGTTGCTATGGTTATTACGTGTCAGCTAAATTTAGCTGCACTTTGATAAATCCAGCCTTAGAGAAGCTTGATCACTCTCAAATTTTCAGAATTTTCTAGTTACACCTAAATGAAAATTTAAGATGATAAAAATACATAAAAAAATATTAGGTGGCACTTCCTTTGTGCACACAGGACTTTTTTTAACCTTAATTTAGTAAACGATCCATTTTTATCATTTTATATAAAATAATGTAAGTTTGTCATGAGATGTTGCGTTTTAAAAATATTAAAATTGGATATAGATATTACTAAATAAAAATACTACTAAAAATATAAAGTAATGATTTCCTTTAAAGCTAAACAAACTTCGTAACACAAAATCTGTGAACTTTTTTTCAGATGGTCTATCTTGCAGAAAACCATTACCCACTCTATTACAAGTTTATTTAAAAGTATAAGAATTAGAAGAATTAAATGTTGTAGCAATTATAGGTGTCATTTTTTTTTTATTTGTCAAGCAGGAATTTTCCAATTAATCATAATTTTATGCAAAATTTCACTTGTGTAATTTTTATGACCCTTTTAAAAAATGCTATTTTATGGAAAACAAATCCGTAGCAGAGTACCACGCTTTCGTTGTCGCATTTCTCTTGTTCACTGAAAAACTTCCTTGGTAGAAACTTTTATGGAGGACTACCAGGGCCTTAGCGAAGAAGATTTCGTGGCTCCCCCCCAAAGAGTCAAAAATGTCAACTTTTTTTAGCCTAAAAATGCAACTTTTTTCTCCGACAAAAAAAAAGGTCCCACCCTTTGGTGAATTATGCAACTTTTGTATGAATCTATGAAATATGCAACTTTTTTCTTCGATACAAAAAAGTTAATGAATAAAAAAAAAGAAAAAAAAAGTCCCAGCCTTTCGTGAAATATGCAAACCTAGCACTCTTGCGTGAATCCATGAAAAAATATGCAACTTTTTTCTTAGACGATAGACGATAGTAGACGTAGACTACGTAAACTGTTCAAAAACAGACTTAAATCAGTACGACAGCGTGAGGAACAGTTGCGTTCGGACGCCTTGGCTACACATCACTCGGATAAGGACTTTGCCAAATTCTGGAAAGCCTGCGGAAAACTTAAAAAGTCATCCTACACTGTTGCTGCTTCTATTTACCAAATATCTGGCGAAGCTAACATTGCCGAACACTGGGCAAATCACTTTAAAAGACTAAGCAATCTTTACGAAGATAACCCTGTTCATACAATTGAGGCTGAAGACTTTGACATTAAAATTGCCGTATCTCAGCTAAAGACTGGCAAAGCCGCAGGATGGGATGGAGTGTGTCCTGAACACATTATACACGCTCATCAGTCTTTGTACACATATTTATCTATTTGCTTTTCCTGTATGCTCTGCCACGGATTTACTTCTCCATCTCTTACAAAAAGCATAATAGTACCTCTTATTAAAAATAAGAGTGGAGATGTCTCGTCCTCGTCGAATTACCGCCCTATTGCCTTGTCAACCTCGATTTCTAAAACACTTGAGCTGGTTATTCTAAATAGATGTCGTCAATATCTCCATACAAGTGATAACCAGTTTGGTTTTAAAAAACATGTCGGCACCGCTGATGCCACCTACTTAGTCAAAGAAACAGTTACGCATAACATACGTAAGAATACACCGGTATATGCTTTATTTCTTGACCTAAGTAAGGCATTTGACAGGGTTCACCACTTCACACTTATTAAGATACTTCTAAAACGAAAAGTTCCTTGTTACATATGCCGAATGATTCAAAGCTGGAACCTGACTGCAAACGCATTTATCCTCTGGGGCTGCTCAAATTCAGCTACATTCAACTTGTGGAATGGTGTTCGGCAGGGAAGCCTTTTAGCCCCAGAAGTATTTAATGCATACATAGATGAAATACATTACTTACTTCTTAAAGTACAAGCAGGATGTTACTGTGGAAGTATTAAGGTGAACTGTGTATCATATGCAGACGACATGGTTCTTCTTAGTCCGTCTTTAGAGGGCCTTCGTATGCTCGTTCGGGTATGTGAAGACTTCGCGAAAAAACATTACCTCTTATACAATACCGAAAAAAGCAAGCTAATGGTTTTCAAGCCAGCAGTTTATAGAAATCTACGTGTTCCTCCGATATTTCTTAATAATGCAGTAATTGAGATGGTGCCAGAAATCAAATACCTTGGGCATTCTCTGTGTGATAATCTGAGTGACAACAAAGATATACAACGTCACTATAAAACTCTATGTGTCCGGGCAAACATGATTGCTAGGAAATTTCAAAAGTGTTCTATTAGTGTCAAAGATCTCCTGTTTAAAACCTACTGTTATAACCTCTATTCGGGCGAGCTATGGTGCGATCACACCATGGCATCGTGGCGCGCACTGCGTATCTTACCGCATCTTACATAGACACCCACGTTAAACCAGTGCATCGGAGATGTTTGCCTTAGCACGCATAGATACTTTAAATGCACTGCGTCGAAAAAGACTTGCCAGTTTTGTAAATCGTCTGCTACAGTGCTCAAACTCACTTTTGCAGGGATTGGTTTCATCTGATGTATTTTGGTCATCTCCCATAATTGAAAAGTGGCGGAAACTCTGTTTTTTCTCTTGTAACCACCTTCACTTTCACCTTTGTAAATATTTATAATTAATTTTAATTTTTGTTTTTTTTTTTTTTATTTTTGTTATGTTATTACTATCCTTGTCATATGGCCATTTGGCTGGAATAAATGCATTATTATTAGACACAAAAAAGTTAATGACAAAAAAAAAGGTCAAACCCTTTCGTGAAATAGGCAACTTTTTTATTTGAATCCATAAAATATGCAACTTTTTCTCGTGAAATGTGCAACTTTTGTATGACTTGGTAAAATTTGGGGTGGATTACACCCCACCACACACGCGATGTTATAATTTTTCACCACACACACGCGGGATAATGATACACATGTATTAAATGCAAAACATTATTTTTACAAGCATTTGTTAGATTTGTAAATGAATATGCTTTAAAACGGCGCGCCGTAAGATATTGACTTGAAATTTGGAACCAATATACTGCATAATATAATTTATCTTTGGCTGTAATAAGTATATTTTTATTATTTAAATTAAGACTAGGGGACGCAGAAGGCAAAATTTTAAATGACGAAGGAGTCGTGTAATGTACCAATGCATTGGTACATTGCAATGCTACATTGTACCATTTTAAACTTTTTATATTGTCTATCCAATGGAATATATGCTTTTTAATTTTCAGTTAAATTGAAATATTATATTTACCTTTTTCATTTGAAAAGTCATTAATTTATTGCATTTGAATGTGATTCTTTAACATAGGTCAGTTTAGTTCATTATTTGGTTGGCCGATATCTGCATATCTAATCTAATCTAATATAGTGTAAAATACCTATAAACATAGGTCCTAGAATGACAATAAACTATTACAATTACAATTACCCCCATATATGTATTACATTACATGTTTGTTTAACTTCGTACAATTCTACTTAATTAAGCATCCCCTAATTCCAGGACTTGTGGGCTAGTAGTAGAGGGAACCACCAGCTTATACTGACTTTCGAACCAGTTTATACCCCCAACTACCTCAACTTTTATAAATATTAAGACCGCTCTGTATATATTTTTTACAAAATCTTTCTTTTTAGTACAACAGACTGATCAACGATATGCTCTCTATTTACAATACTGCCTCCGTCTGTCATTTAAACGATCCACACCACTGTGGTCTAAGACTTCAGCCAGAATTAACAGAAATTATGGCCAAAAGTAGAAACTGGGACGAACTACAACATGTTTGGACAGAATGGAGGAGAAATTCTGGCAGAAAAATGAAGGATCTCTTTGAACAATTAGCTGTATTGTCCAATGAAGCAGCTCATAAGAACAGTAAGTCACTTTTTAAAAAGCAATATGTACAATTTTTACTAAAAAGTTTCATTATTATCATACTAATTCAAACAAATAAAATATTTACTTAATGTATAAACAAATAATTATTTTTTTTCTACTACCTAATTAAGTGCTGGCTTACATATTATCTGCCGTTGTCAAGGCTTGTTTACTTTGACAACCAATAAAATCAATGGACCCATTTATTATTGACCGTTGTTAAGCATTGTTTATTGACGACGGTCAATAATGAAAAAAATTAAGACAACTGCTAAATTTTTTCAACTTGTTAAACTGACAGCTATGTCAAAATAATTTTTAAATTAATGAGTAACTAATATTTGGAGTTGCTACCTTTAGGTAGTAGAAAAAATGGTATATGCACCACGTATGCGAACTGTCTTAAGTGTTCTCGACTAATTTTTTGCCTCGACTCTGTCTCAGCAAAAAAACTTCAGTCTCGAACGCAAGACTTTTTTCGCATACTAGGTGCATAATATACTATTTTTAAAGAACTATATCATTTACTTTCTTATTTGTTATGGTATCTAATGTTGTCTATATATCTAAGGCAGAAAAACATCAGCTGTTTATTTTGCCAAAGTATCTCTGTAAAAAGTTGACTACTAAGGAAACGTTCAAGTATTACGTAACGCAAATTGTGTTAAATTATAATTTTTGTATTTTATAAATTTGTGTCCACTACCTACCTGATAAAATAACTTTTTTAGACTTTTCGGATACAAGCGAGTATTGGAATTTTATGTTTGAACCTTCCTACAACAATTTTGATGACGTTTGGGAGGAAATAAAACCTTTATACGAGTTACTACATTCGTATGTAAGACGGAGACTAAGAGATTACTATGGACCGGATAAAATAAGCAGCCAAGCACCTATTCCAGCTCACATACTGGGAAATATGTGGGCACAATCTTGGTCCAATATTTTGGAAATATCGCAACCATATCCTGGACAGAATTATTTTGATATTTCCAGAGAAATGCACAGACAGGTACAGTTTTATATTAGGGTTAACAATAAAGAAAGCTTGAGTTCAAAAATCAGGTCATGTGTAAAAAATTCGACTTAATTTAGTTGGAACTTTAAACTCTTTTTAAATTAAATTTTGAGCGTGTCGGATTTAAATGAATAAATTTTAAATTTTGTAACGTGTCCTCTGTTGATATAATACTTTCTAGTGTTGTATTTTAAAGTGCAATAGCCTTTTTCATTATCTCTGTTTTCACTGATCACAAAGAACATAATATGATAATATTCATTTATGAGACTTCTTAACAGTTACATACAGACAACATGTAGATCAGAATCATTTCTGAAAAAGAAAGAAAAAAATCATATTATGATGAAATTCATTCATTAGACTCCTTATCAGTTACATAGAGATAACATCGATTAAAATTATTTTTTAAAATAAAGAAATAATATTAAATATAAAGACAGACATAGCTAATTCCTCTCAAATATGCTGGTATTTGGATTTTTAGTTAAAAAGCTAAAATAACAGGATATTGTCAAAATAAATCATTTGAAAAGAAATTTTTACTAACAAACCGTTTTTTTTAATTTAAGAATAAGCCAGTAGTAATTATAATTAATTTAACAATGTAAATAAAGAAGAAATAAAATCTAAAGGACTATTTCACAAACAATATATAGGCCAATCAAAAAGTTGCATTTTTAGTTTCTTGACCAATCAGATCAAAATGAATCTGATAATTTTTGCACATATGCAATTATCACTTGGTTACTAGGGAAACAAGAAACTGACAGTTACTGACCTCTTAATAAATGTTATATTTTTGCAAAATGTGTTTTTAATTTGTGAAGCTTACCTTTAGTTGATTTATTTTCATTGATAAGCAATATAAATACTTATTTTATTACCAAAACATCCTAGGTATAAACCCTAATTAATTTCAGATAATATATTATATTTTATGCACTTTCCATATTAAAAGCTTTAAATCACTGATATTCATAAATTTTAATTTATTTAATTGAATCTTGGTATTAAAAACAGGCCACTAAAAACTAATTTAAACCCTTATTTATTAAAAATATATTTGCAGTAAAGAATAACGGAAATCAAAACATGAAATGACTGCGCTGCAGTACAGCGTTGCCAAAGTTTATTAGAAACCGATAGGAAATTGTTTTTACACTACATGTTATTTTGTTGCCGTTAGCAGATTTCCGGTTACAGCAACCAGAAAAATAGTTGGTCCGTATTTAACTATTGATCTGCTTGCCCCAACAATATGATTTTTTCAGTGTAATCAAGTATCTTTACTTTGTTATGTTTCAGGGTTATACTCCAGTAGATCTATTCCGATTAGCGGAAGACTTCTTTATATCAATGAATATGTCAGCCATGCCATTAGAGTTTTGGAGAGAATCTATATTAGAGGAGCCTCCAGATAGAGTTGTGCTTTGTCAACCTTCTGCTTGGGACTTTTGCAATAGAAGAAACTACAGGTATACTCTATTTCATTTTGTTATTAGTAACTATTTAGTACTTTTGATTTTTAGCATTGGTGCTATAATATAATAATATTATGGTCCGTCTCATCAAGCAAGATAGTAAATTAAAACTCGCACATTCGAATATTGGATGTGCAAATATACTGCGTAGTTTATTTTATAAAACATAAGTATATTGTATACACAAACTATTCAAACCTGTTGTAAAAATATTTACTGTGCGATTTTTAATTTACTATCTTGCTTGAAAAAAACTTTTTTATGGTCTGTTTCTTCAAGCAAGATAGTAAATTAAAAATCGCACAGTGAATATTTTCAAAACAGATTCAATATTGGATGTGCGAATATACTGCGTAGTTTATTTTATAAAACGTAAATATATTCTATACACAAACATATACTATTCAAACCTGTTGTAAAAAAAATTACACAGGCACACAAAAGCAAAAAAAGTGTGTTTCCCTAGAGGAGACAAACATTTCTATACGTTTTTGAGGTCGCTGAATCCGAAATTCCAAAAACGTATAGAAATATTTGTCCTTTCTTAGAGTCTTCTACGAAAACAGACCTTTTTTGTATGCCTGTGCACAAGTACCTACACGAATTCAGTGACCCCAAAAACGTATATAAATGTTTGCCTCGTCTGGAGAAACAGACCTTTTTTTTTGTTTTTTTGTGCCTGATTATTTGCCACAGTCAGGAAAATTATAAAATATGGCACAACTTTGTTTCTAGTCATTGCAACCAGAATTCTGTTCTAGTTGCTATTTACAGGGTTGACTTAGTTTTAGAAGCCAATTAATTTTAACGTACCGAAATCCTTTTAAATGTTTAAAGTTTGTTTTGGTAATTTTTTTACTTTCTCATAAAAGAAAGTATTGTGATTAAAAAGAAAGTCAATTTTTTTGCTGAAATCATCTTATTTTTTTTTGAAACTTTGAGAAAAATCAACATAAGCAACAATAAAATGATTTCTGTCTGTCTGTCGGTCGATCGGTCGGTCCGTCCTTCTGTCTGTCTGTCTGTCTGTCTGTATCCGATATAACTTAAGAAAGCTTTGCGCTAGCAACTTTAAATTTGTTATGCAGATGTATTTTTCTATTATCTTGGATAATTTCATATTTGAGCAAAATCGGTTGAAGTGAGGGGGCAAAAGGGGGTCAAATTATTGTTTTGGTCGTATCTTTTTATTATTTACAATAGAAGAAAAAAATAAAAACCACACAAAATGTTGAATAAAACTAAACAAAAAAATTTCATTGTCATTTTTTCCAGCTCTCCACCAAATTGTGAAAAAAATGTTTCTAGATATAACTTTCTTTATTCATAATAGAAGAAAAATTTAAAAAGCACATAAAAGGTAAAATAAAATTACATAAAAAATGTAATTATCAATTTTTTCCAGACCCCGCATCTCCCCCAAAATATAAAAAGAAATATTTCTGGACCTAAAGTTATTATTATCTAGAATAGAAGAAAAAATTAAAAACCACAAAAATTACACAAAAAATAAATATTATTAATTAATAATATTATTATCATGTTTTTCCATAATCCCCCGCTCCTCAAAATGTAATAAATTGTTTTTGGACAACCTTTTTGGCATTCACAATAAAAGAAATATTTAAAAACCACCTAAAAGAATAAAAAAATCATGACTCCCCTCCCCCAAAATATTAGAGTTTTTTTATGAGAAAGTATTCTCGCTCATTTAAGACGGCTGGTTTAAAATGCTCTTGTTTTAAAACTGACAAAAATAGACTTTGTTCCGAGGGGTAAACTCCAAACTCAAATTTGTATAAATTTTCGTGAAACTCATAAATTAAATTGAAATTTTTCGAATTATTCATCAAAATCTATTAAAATTAGTATGCATTGAAGTTTGACGATGAATATTCTTTAAACGCTTAATTTAATCGACAAATCATAAGAGACCATTTTTGTAGAGCAGTTAATTTACTACGAAACTGTCAATTGCGCAATTCATAACAATTTTTTGTAAGCGAGTTATAAAATTCAAAATCAAAACAGAAATGTCTCTTAAAATAATTAAAATTTAACCTTTAAACGTTGAGGTTTACGAAAAAATTGTAAGACACCTTTTTTGTAGAGCGTTTGATTTCCTACAAGAATATGAGGAGAGATACTTTTTAACGAACGGCTGTCAAAGAGATATGAATTTTTGTTTCTAATACTGAGGAAAAAATGGAAAATTGTAAAGCGGAGAACCTTTTTATCAAAATTAAGAGCTCATATTTGGTGAGAATTTTCTAGAGGTGTCTAGCAACCGATTTTTCAGAGTATAAAGTAAAAAGAAAATAGTCGGTTTTTTTGACCCACTCTAGTATACATCTATACATATCAATTTTATAAGTGGAAAATTTATCTTCTAAAATTCGTAAATTTAAGGTAATTTCACTTAATGGAAGTCCAATATAACAGTTGAATAAAGCTAATAATTATTTAGCTGCAATTTTTTTTTCTTAAAGTTATTAATAAATTACTATTCTTTTGCATGCATAACGTACCTTTGGACTTTGTCCAAACGTATCTTTATTTACAGACATGCCAATAGTAATAACAACAATTACAGTTTAAATTTTATTAGTACAAAAGTTTAATAACAATCGATATTAATTACATTTATGCTGACAGAAAAAAGATTTATTACTTTCATGTGAAAGTACCTGATAGTTTTGTTTCTGCTAAAAGTTGTTAGTTATACATGAATAATTAGTAGGTCCACATATGCATGGACGTCGAAATTGTTTATAATTATATTTAATTTTCACCTCAGTGCATTGAGGTTTAATTTAATTAGTTAAGCACCTCAGAGATCCTCATGAAATGTATAGATTCATAGTAGAGAGGCAGCAGTCAACCAGTAGTTTTATTTGGTATATTTAGAAGTCAGGCTTAGTGCCCTTGGATTATTTTTCTTAATATATATTTTTTTAACTTAAATTGGAGGAGGGAGTAAGACTAGCTTACTACTAATTATATTGATAACACTCAGATAATGTCATTGTAATTTTAATACTAAATTTTAAACTCGGCGCATTATCTATCTGAGTAACAAATTGGATCAAGGAAGCTATGATTAGTGGTTTAAAAATGACTTTTAGTGATATTTTTATTACGCATTGCGCTTTTGATAATTTTTGACATTTAAATTAAAAAAACTGTCATGTTACGTCTTACAGATAATTAAAGAAAGTTTTTAAAAAGTGGAAATTTGTTAAAAGTTATTTTAAAGTAAGTTTTTTCATTTATAATATGCTATTAAAATAAAATTATACCCTACCTGAGCAACTCTGCAAAAAAATATTTCCACATCCTTTAATGTGAAACCCTTATTGAGCACTGTATTATTTTGCTTAATTTTTACAAAACATTTGTAGATTGATACTTAAATTTCCTTTATAAAGATTTTTCTTGAACTTTCTTCTTGCTTTTTTAATAATTATTTGTTTTTTTTTTAATAAAACGTCAAAATAATGTTTGTATTGACAATAAATTTGAAACTTGATAGCAACCTTACATAGGGAATTAAATGTATTCTACCAACCATATAACAAAAAACAAACAAACATCAACTCAGATAGATTCTGCGCGGAGTTTATTTGTAAATACATATTTGTTTTTTATATCGCCACCATTGGTATTTAATACTTTAATTGTGATATTAAATACTGCAATGTGTGTATTGTATACAAAATGTTGTCATACTAACATAGAGACCGTGCTGGTACATTTGAAACCCCACACAACATGTGTTTATTAATAGCTAACCTAGCATGTTATAGTAAAAATTACTGTAAAATTTGGTAAAGCATATCACACTTATAGGATGTTATACTTTGAGTCGTTTTTAAGTTTTATTACTGATCTAGTTTAAAGTATGTTACAGTATTCAGAAAAATTAACAATCAGTAATTAATACCAAAATGTTGATTAGTAATAATATAAAGATTGTAACCACACACACAATTACACACTGATAAAATAATCGATCATTTTTTACTTTTCTCTGTATTATTACTAATCAAAATTTTGGTATTATTTACCTATTTTTATTTTATTAAATACTGTAACATACTTTAAACTAAATCAATAACACAACAACTGTAACTTAAAGTATACCAAACTATAACTGTGATATAATTTACCAAATATTACATTATTAATAAACACATTTTGCGTGGGGATCCAAATGTACCAGCATGGTCTCTATGCTTGTATATAATACACACATTGCAGTATTTAATATCACAAGTAAAGTATTAAATTCCAATAGTGGCGATATAAATAAAAAATATGTACTAACAAATAATATTCAGTATTAAAAATACAACGAAATTTTCTGAGTGAAAGTGGCATCTGTCATGAATTGGACAGTAGCATTACTGATTGAGAAAATTTTAATTTTTTTGTGAATGGTCGGAATTTCCAAATCGTAATGTAGGAAATTTAAGATGAGGGCTTCTCATTGAGGGGGTTTGAGTAATCATGGTTGATTTGGATAAAAGAATTGCTATTGCGGATGATTTCCATTTTTAGAAGGAAAATATCTGTGAATTTGGGTATTCCTCAGAAACCAAGGAGCATTAAGGCACATTCTGAGTATCTTGTTTTGGAAGGCCTGAAGTTTGAAAGTCTTTTTTTAAAGGTGATTTTTTTCCAGGCTGGAGCTCCGCAAAGGAGTACTGGTTGGTTAGAGGGAAGTTTTTTTAATGGATAGGGTGTTTTTTCTCTACTTATTAGTGGCAAAGTTTGAAAAGCCGGCCATTAGCTATTTGGAGGATGTTTTTGACGAGATGATTTCACGTAATGTTTTTGGGTAGGGTAATATCTAGATATTTAACATGGTTTTCCCAGTAAATGTCCTGGTTATTTATTTGAATGCGTTAAAGAGAGGCAGCCAAGTTAAAACATGGCGAATTGTGAGTAGACTTGCTCGTAAAAGGTTCAGTAGATTTTTAAAGTTTTTTCTTTTTTGTTCCTACGTCTTTGAGTTTTCTTGGTCGTAGCTTAAAATGCATATAATAATTTTTGTAGAGAATTATTTAAGCTTTCTTTATAAAAAATAAGAGTTTTTTTTTATAAGTTAAGTATCGTATGAAAGTATAATTAGTAAGCGAGTTATCAGCAAAAAATATAGTTTTAGTCCATTTTTGCTACCACCTTGATGCACTTCTCTATTGCTTTCCCTAAAAGTTTATTTAATGTTTATCATGGATAATTTTTTTCAGAATGTTAACTCTCATAGCTTATAAAATGGAGAGGAGATACTTTTTTGAAAATTTATGACCAAAAAAAAATTTAAAATGTTTATTATAAACATTTTTAAGGTTTGTAATGGAAGACCTTTCATATTTAATTAGATGGAGTTTTCTAAAAAAAACTTTGTCATGTAATTTCTGTATTTTGACAAAAAAAAATATCAAAAAATATGTCTGGCTTAGTATTTTAATAATTATATAAGGCAATCTACTTACATAGCAAATTTCGGAGACCTATGTTATATAGTTCCGAGGTAAGCGGTACGGAACCCTAAAAAATTATTGTTTATATTATGCTTCGTTTTAAAGGTTATTCAGCCTGGATAGTTTTAAATGTAACACCCTGTAAATAAATACATAGCCTACATGTTTTATGACCTGTGAACAGTTATTTAATTTTATCTTGTTCTTCCTAGAGGACTATATTTCTTTTCTCTTTTGCTTTCTAAAATAATATATATTTTAATGGGTTTGTTTGAAATTAATTATTTTTTTAGCATTAAAATATATATTTTATTTATTTTGTTCATTCCTTGATTTTAGGATTAAAATGTGCGCAGGAGTCAGCATGAAGGATTTAATAACGGCACACCACGAAATGTCTCATATTCAGTATTTCTTAGCTTATCGCCATCAACCAAAAGTGTTCAGAGATGGAGCCAATCCAGGTAAATTTTAAAATAAATTCCTATTTTTCTTATTGTATTATTATACTATTTACAGCGCCTGTGTTATAATCTAGTTTTAAATCATATCATGGAAATAAACTTATTTAAAACTTTGAAAGCCACATTAAATTACTTGTCTTGGGCCACACTGTCCTATGGAACTGCATGCTTTGGGATATCGTTGAAGCTGATGGTTTGCTTACAATCATTTTTTTAATATAATAATATCAATCGAGTTATAAATATTCAAAAATAGTTATATTGTTTTTTTGGATTTTTCAGCCAAATTATTCATTGGAGGATATGAGCAAACTTATAGCTCTTTAAATTCTCTATAAGTTTTATATAATATGCATTTTTTACGGTTACAGTGTCTCTGTAACCGTACCAAAGTAAAAAAAAATAAAATATATAAAACTTATAGAGAATTTCAAGAGCTACAAGTTTGCTTATAACCACTTTTATCGTCTCATGACTAATTTGGCTAAAAAAATGAAAAAAAAAACAATTTCAACTCCAACATGGCTATTTTTGAATTAACTCGATTGTTAATAATATATTAGAAAAATGATTCAAACAAAAATTGTTGGAAATTTCCTCCTTAACAAAATTAGTATGTATTTTTATCGCTAAGATAACCCCACTCACCCCTAAAATTTAAGATAGCGGACACCCCTTACGCAAATTTAGGTTTTCAACATTTTAGTATTTAATTTTTCGTCCTCGAACCGTGAAAGTTCACCTTCAAATTAATTTTTCTCGAAAACGGTTAATCCTACAGTATTACAGCAAAAGTACCTTTTTTATATATTTTGACCTAAGGAATCATATTCCAAAGACAAAATTACAAAAAATTTACACAGAAAAAAGTTTGGGACAAAAAACTAATAAGGTCCCCTAGTTTCGCACACCACAGTTTAAAATAAGTACATGAAATAGCATAAGAAGTTGGGCCTTATTAAGGATAGTATACGTTTAAAATCTCGTTGCTGTATCTCAAAGCGTTCCTGAGTTATTTAATAAAAACCGATTTTTTTAGCCACTTTCAAAAAGGCTTAGCTCCCTTACGACTCGTTTTTAGACATATGTTTTTAGGAACTTTTTTTCATATTTTCCTATGTAGAATCGCACCTTAAAATTAATGACATTATTTATTGGACATCCTGTATTGTTAGCAGTTTTTTGAAAAAAATTGGTAGTCAGCGAGCTTATTCACTCTGAAATTTTTAAGAAAAAGTTTGGTTTGAGTATACTAGTATACTAGTAATTGACGTCTTTTTCTTATTTTTTTGTGGGTAATTATTTAAATTTATTTAAAAAGATTTTCAAATTACTAGAAAATTATATGAAAGATATTGGCAGTATAATTTTTTTTTTATAAATTTACTCCATAACTCCAATCTATCTTATAAAAAATAATTAGGGAAAAGAATTTGTAATCATCTTCTTTTGCTATACTGCCCCACTAAGCTAGAAAGCAGTAACTCCATTTGTCGCATAGCAGCGTTTTCAAAATATTACATCAGAGTTGACGTGAAAACGCTGCTATTGACTAATGAAGTTACTGCTTTCTGGCTTAGTAGGCACTATACTTGTACAACTAAACTACGAAGTTTTTGAATATATCACAATTGTTTTAACCCTTTATTGCACCTTCAGAAGGTAATATTAATTTTTTTATTATAATTATTCATAAATAATAAAATATAAAATACTTAGCTTATTCTTTTGTTATATTTTTCAGCTTTCCATGAGGCTATCGGAGAAGCAATTGGACTTTCGGTCGGTACACCCAAACATCTGCAAAGTTTAGGATTGCTACAATCATCACTGGAAAATCAGGGTGTGGAAATTAACTTCCTTTATGCCATGGCACTGGATAAACTAGCATTCTTACCTTTCGCATACGTGACCGATAAATGGAGATCGGATGTGTTTAAACAAAAGATCAATAAACATCAATACAACTGCCATTGGTGGAGACTTAGGTACTGTTATATTATTCACAACTGTGCTAAAATAATTTTATATGGTAGTTTCAAATTTTCAAAAATTTCAAAAATCGTCCTAGACAAAAAATTCTTGGAGATAATTTTTTTTAAGAAAAAATAAGCAATTTTTTTTTTTAATGTCCGTCCATCTGTCTGTCTGAAGGTCCGTCCGAGTCACGATTTTGTGAACACAATTACTCAAGAACAAATAATCCGATCCACTTGATATTTTCAGGAAAAATCAAGTTCTAAGAGGGGATCCCTATTGTTTTTAAAAGTAATTCCTTCAAAAACAAAAAAAGTTATGGGGGGTTAAACTTTTTAAAACATCTAAAAAAGCTGAAAAAAAAATTAATGTAACTTTTTTAAGAAAACATCTAAAAAAGCTGAAAAAAAAATTAATGTAACTTTTTTAAGAAAAATTACTTGTATTATAAGAATCAATTTAAACTTGAAAGTAATCACCCCAAAAACAAAAAAGTTAGGGGGAATAAAACTTTAAAAAAAATCGAAAAAAGCTGAAAGAACATTCCGATTAACGTACCTTTTTTAGAAAAAAAGAATTTTATTATAAGGGTCAATTCTACCAATTTTAAAAGTAATCCCCCCTAAAACAAAAAAGTTATGGGGTTTAAACTTAAAAATAAAAAATCTATCATTTTCAATTGAATTTTTTTTTAAATTTTTTTTGTTTTTTTTTTTGTCTAAAAAAAATTGTGTTATTAATTCTATAATACACAATAATGAAAGCGTATAAATATTAGGAATTGGTATAAAAAAAAAAACAAACTATTATTACCATCTATTTTATTACAGTGAACAATATATGGGCATTAAACCACCAGTTTTACGTTCTGAAATGGATTTTGACCCTGGATCTAAATACCATATTCCAGCAAACGTGCCGTATCTCAGGTAAGCGAAACAAACCCATATTTTTTTCATTTTATTTTAATTTTTACTAGATTAGGTACTTAATTAAAAAAAAATCATATCATAAAGGATAATCTGAAATTGAAATTTTAGAAAATATGTACACCAAACACAAATATTAAAGGATATAAAAAACATCCTAAATTTTTAGGTGAATTTTAAAAGGCTGTGACCTGGCAAAAAATGGCCATAGAGCACTGAAAAAGAAAATCGAAGCTTTTCAAGACTTAAAAGTCTCTTGTTTGAAGATACTGAGTTCAAATATTTTTATTATTGACCGTTTTTGAGTAATAAAAAAAAAAAGCGTTAATGTTTTTTTAATTTTTGCTTGCACTTTAAGAGGTTCACGGTCTTCAATAATTTTTTTAGTGATATTGTCTGAAAGATCTTTTAGCTTAATTCTTCTTCTTTGATTTGAGCGGTACAAGAGCTATGTATGATGATTTTATGCTGGGTTAAATTTGATATTTAATCACTTGGAAACTCTTGGAGTGCGGGTTGTAAAAAATATTCGTCGGTAACAAATATATATAACTATAGAATAAAAAAAATGCATCTAATCGGAGGTCATATCAGCCACAAACGACTATTTTGAAGTCTTAGAGGGGTTGGTTTATATAGGAATGACAAGAAGATGTGTTCAAAAATAAAAACATTTTTGGAACAATACAGGTTTGTTTTCATACTTAAGCTGGAAACTTTTCATCTTTTCATCCTGAAGTATTATGAATTTTATATCCATCTTAATAGAGAGATTTATTAATAAATATTAGTCAGGAAAGAAATATTTTACTAAAACTTAAGTTTCAGTAAAATATTTCTTTCCCAACTAATATTTATTAATAAATCTCCAGTATAAAATGTTTTATACTTGCTGCAGATTTTGCAATGCAGAACAGTACAACTTTTTGTGTGTGTGTGTTTTTTTTCTATAATTTGTATAATTTTTCTTTAAATTTAGGTGAAAGTTTTAAACTAACTAGTATTTATTTACATGTATTTATAAATGATTTGTGAGAAATGGAAGAAAACAAAAGAGTGAAAAACATTGAACGTCAAAATTTAATAAAATTTCCTGAATGCACAATTATAAATTAAAATGATAAATTCTTTTTTCGCCATTTTGCGTTAGTTACCTACCTAATATAATACATTTGTTATGTATGACTTTCATTTAAGGCTTATAATTTATTCACTATTTTAATATCAATTATACAGAGCGAGTTAAAAGCAACGAACACCTAGAGATTCTTCGCCTTCGCCAAAATTGTAAATTTTCTGAACCTAATTTTTATTATTTTTAAAGCCCTATAAACTACTATAATATACCATACTGGTAATCGAAAATTATTGTATCTGCAGACAATCGGTAGACCGACAGACAAGAATGCTTTTTAACATTATTTTATTAATTGTCAAGGGAAGGAATATTTTTATGCCAAAGCTTGATAAATCAAATTTATTTCGTTTTGTTAGTTTTTTCTAGGTATTCAGGGTGGGTATTTAATTAAAAAGCTACTTGGTACATTTACCTTGTGTATTTTTTTTAAGTCAAGGAAAATAATTCTAGTTGCCTCAGCCAGATATAAAAAAATATGGCTCAACTTTTTTATGTTATCCTGAATTTCTTTGCAAAAAATATTTGATTGAGGCAATAAATATTTTTTACCATATATGGTATACCAGAATACTAGTTGCAATAACCAGAAACTATAGTTAAGCAATATATAAAATAGTTAACATTATAATGTAATTTTTAAGAAATCGATTTGTTCGATGTTTCTTCAGCAGTACCTAACTACCCTTATTTGGGAGAGTAGATAAAACTAAGAACACCCCTCCAGAGCAATCCCCTTAAAACCTTAAACTTTGGTTTTAAGCTAGGCGGACGGACGGATATCTTAAACTTATTAAAATAAAATCGTAATAATATAATAGATACTATATGTTTGGATATACAAGTAAATAAATATTTATATATGATTTTATTATATTACAAGCTT
Source organism: Brachypterus glaber (assembly GCA_958510825.1). Classification (NCBI taxonomy): domain Eukaryota; kingdom Metazoa; phylum Arthropoda; class Insecta; order Coleoptera; family Kateretidae; genus Brachypterus; species Brachypterus glaber. Next base: position 31,490,436 of record OY294047.1, read on the forward strand.
TCATTCTTTGTATGTATAGGTACAACAATGCATGAATGATTTATATAATTATATTAAATTTTAATTTATGAAAACTTATAAATTCTGTAGTAAGTACTTTCAAATTTAAACCAGTTGAATATTATTTGTTTATTTAATTAGCAATACTAATTTACTAGTGAAGTAATTCTATTTTGTAGCATTATTCGACTATGCTGTTACATATATTGCCCTGCTAATACAAGTTGTCCTGACTGAAAATTAGATGTTTTGAGTTATGGCCACTTTTATCATTTTTTTATCACATTTTGAAAACATTTTTAAATAAATATAGCGTTTAATAAATAATCGCCATATTTATTTAAACATTATTTCAAATAGTGCAAACAAGAATGATAAAACTGACCATAACTGAAAACATCTAATTTGTAGTTAGGACAACTTGTCTTAGCCGGGCAGTATAATTAAATGTTAACAAATACAAATACCTGCCGTATACAAAGAGTAGCGAGAAGTCAGCTCAGTGGGACCTTAGGGTAACACAGCCCCACAAAAAAAAAATCTGTTACCCGAGCTAAACCACCATATCTATACGTTTTTGAGGTGGCTGAATCCGAATCCGTGGTCAGTTTGACCCCATCAGGTCAGGATCAAGGTCAAGTCAAGGTCAAAATGAGAAAAACTATTAAATCGGTGTGAACCACTAATCTAAAATCTGGGGTCATTAAATCTGAATCCGGGGTCATTTTCACCCCATCAGGTATATATGTATATATACAATGTAAAGATTCAGAAATTGTAACAAAACTCTGTTTGGACAAATTCGTTTGACCCTGATGCTCAACTGATTAGCCATCACAGCAACATCTTAGAGTAGTGGTTCACGCCGATTCAATAATTTTTTCTTATTTTGACCTTGACCTGACTTTAATTCTGACCTGATGGGGTAAAACTGACCCCGGATTCGGATTCAGCGACCTTAAAAACCTATTGGTATGGTGGTTTAGCTCGGGTTGCAGATTTTTTTTGCCAATTCTATAAATTTTTTTTCTCATTTTGTAGTTATTTTGTAATTATTTATTTTGGTATTTTATTATAAATTAACTGTAACAATTTATATATGTGGGTGAATATATAAATAAATAAATAAATTGATTCAAATACTTCTTATATTTAAAGTCGAGATCGTATTTCCGATATTAATTTTTTGTCACAGATTTGTGTGCCACACTTTACCCATTAATCAAACTCAGACATAAAAAGTTACTTTCCCCTTACCGGACTCTAGAGTGTCTTAATGTGATGTTTTCTTGACAGAAAATGTTGCGTTAAGGCACTCTACTGGACCTAAATTTAGGCATAATTATTTACTCTTTAAAAAACATTCTAAATGCGGAAGTTTTCTAAATTCAAAAATAAATTTTATTTTTAATGAAAAGTAAGTATTTAGTACAAGTTTAACCTTATGTACGGGGTTTGGACGGGGTTATGAAATACTTTTAATAAAATGAAGTATGCATAGCTATGTTCAAATGTTATTTTTCTTTATACTTTATTCGTATACATTGTTAGTTAATTTAATTATTATTACAAAACTTTTATAACCTTAATTATTAACGCTTTCAAAATATTACATAAATCAATTTTTTATTTAGATGATTCCGAGGATGATTCTGATATATTTCTACAGAACAGGTGTTCCATTTAAATGGGTACTCAAATTATACTCATTTAACTGTCAAATCTAATCAGGGAGTCTAAAACTGACAGTTAACTGAGAATAATCTATATCTAAAGTTAAATCAAAAACCCCCAGAAATACAATGCCCAGTAAAAGAGCTTTCCCATTTTCACTTTCGCACATTTGCACTCCACCCATTAAGGAGTGGAGTTAAAATTTTTATTATCAGATTGTCTTTCAGCAACCCTAAAAACCCCAATATACCAATTTTCACAAAAACTACCCCCCACCCCTCAGGGGGTGAAATTAGAAAAAAAATATTATAAGATTCAGTTTTAGCGACCTTAAAAATTCCAATATATAAATTTTCAAGAAAACTACCCTCGGCCCCTCAGGGGGTTGAGTAAAAATGTTTTTATTATCAGATTCACTTTCGGAAACCTGAAAAACCCCAATATACATACCACTTTTCACGAAAACTACCCCCGGCCCCTTTGGAATGAAGTTAGAATTTTGTTATATCAGATTCACCTTAAGCAACCTTAAAAACCCAATATACCAATTTTCACAGAAACTACCCCCCACTCCTCAATGTGGATCTATAATTTTTTTATTGCCAGATTCACTTTCAGTGCCCTCAAAAACCCCAATATACCAACTTTCATAAAAACTACCTCCCATCCCTCAGGGGGTGAAATTAGAAAAAAAATATTATCAGATTAATATTCGTCGACCCCAAAAGCCCCTATATACCAATTTTAAAGAAAATATTGAAAATATTTAAAAATATTAACCCCCTCACCCCCCTTTGCTGCACTCCAATGTTCTACAAAAACAATCCCAAACGAGAACTTTTGGTAACCTACCTGTATGCCAAATTTCAAGTCTCTAGCTTAAAACGTTCTTAAGTTATTGTGCACACAAAATTTTCCGGACAGACCGATAGACCGATCAACTGAAATTTTTTTTTTGCTCGAAATTGATTTATATCGGCATAAAACATCATAAAACGCAAAAATACCAAAAAAAAAAATTGAACATTTTGTCACGAATACAAGGCTTTCCGAAATTTTGAAAATTTTCAAAATGGGAAAGCAATATAACTAATTAATAATTATAAAGAGTTATTAGAATTATTTTGTTAAAGTCAAAGTGAGCGGAATGGTCAATCGCCTATAGGCGATTGAATATATAATAGATTTAGATTAGATAAAGAGAGAAGTTATACAGAGAGAGATAGAAGTATAATAAATATTATATTCTAAAATAAAATTATGCATATTTTAAGTAAAAATAACATTTTAAACTGGTGTTAAATTGCATGAAGGTAAAATATTTGCTTTTTTAAGTAAAAAAGTATAATCATACCCTTTAATATATGCCATAACACTGCAAACATCGTGTATAAGGTATTGGTAGTTTTTTACACAAATGCAATGATTGATTTAGCAGGAGTTACATTTTCCAAAAATTGCTATTTAGAGAGAGAATATAATTTATAAAAATGTGAATTAAATGTTGTGCTTTTATAATAAATAATAATGTTAATCATGTGTTTAATATAACGAACAGATCAGTGTATGAAAAAAATAAAATAGCTTTATAACTCAAAAATTACGCTTGTGTTAACGAAAGGAGGGGTAAAAGAACATCGCAGGGGTTATGTATTTTCACTTATAAGCAGTACTCGGCGAATTTCCAGTACCAGCATAGGCAATTCGTCGAAATTAGCGTTGAGGCGAGGTTTTAAATATTTACATTTTTATTTCTTTTTATCTTGATTGTTTTTAATGATTCCATTTAAACGAGTAAGGTGTGAAAAAAAGTTATCGATAAATAAAAATTAAAAAATTTATTTAAAAGATAAAAATCGAATGTCGGTTTTTTTCTTTATAAAAATTTTCCTCATAATTCGGCAAAATTATTCCGTAAGCCTATGTTTCTGTGTTTATTTTCAACGTTGATGAGTCATAACTGAGTTTACGCCGACTACTGCTTATAAGTATTATATTCTGTAGAAAAAATTTGCTTAAAGGGATAATTATTATTAAATATGCTTTATTTTAGCAAATCATTTTAACTAGTTTTAATTCAATAGAACGTTTTTTAATAAGCTTTTTAATGCTTAACATGACTATGTGGTTTAATGCATCAATGAGTGGAAAAAAGGATGACAGTAATTGTAAAACCACTAGATTTTATGGTTAATGTGCCATAGTATTATTTATTATTTTTTTTTTTTTTTCATTAAAATAATTAAATAGTATATAAAATATAAAATAGACATATTTATTAAACAAATAAAGTTAACTGTGTTAAAGATAATAAAGTAATTTGTGTTGAAAATAATAATTCTAATATAATTCTGATATAACTCGTGATATTACTTGTCTTTTTTGAACTTGTCGGTTTAGGTCTTTTGGTGGTTTTGCTCCATTATAAAATCTGTGATTAATGTAACACACGTGAATCATGCTTAACTAGACCATATTTTTCTTACGTATTTTGGGAGCTCTAAATGAATTTGACAGTGAAAAGGCTCATTGACCCTAAAACTTTTTTAAAAAATTGCAAAAAATAATATTGGACTAGCTAGCTCAAAATCTTTAAAGTTTTCTAGCACCTAAACTTTTAAGATTTTAGTCGGAGAGCTGGTGACCATTCGTATTTCATTATTTTCTTTTAGCTATATTTTATATACAGAACTGTCCAAAATTTGTCAATTTTTATGCATGTCAATTAAAATTAGTTTAAAAATATTATTTACGTTTTTTCATCATGAAATTAGTCATTTTTAAAAAATTGTTTGATTTTTTTAGATAAATTTTGACAAAATACCCTATATATTTTTCAACCCTATTTTAACCCCAAAATAAATAATTAAAAAAAATTAAATGGAGAATTTTATAAGCTTTAAAATCGATACCCCCAAGTAACAAAGCCGTAACTCATATTTTATCATTTTTCACGACAGCTAAATTTCTAAAATATTTTTTTTTTGTTATTTATTGGTTGGCAAATGATTGTAGTGGAAAAGGAAGCCATGTGATCCATCATTAAATTTTATAAGCTTTCAAATTTTGAAAGCTTAAAAAATTATCTATTTAACTGTATAAGTATTTATTGTTTATTTATTGTTTGTTTCTGATAATATTCAAGTTTATAATTTCTTACTTTATTGGTTTTAGGTAAACTTTTGGTTAAAATGGCCTGTGGAGAAATTTGAGTAGTAGTATCACCATGTGTGTCTTTTTTCAAGGCGTTTACCTATGAGTATAACTCAAAATGTGTCTAACTTGAGTTACATCCTTGTTGCATGGGAGTGTCGAAATGATGTATCACACGACCCCCCTTTCCATTTAAAAAAATGTCCCCCATGCCCCCCTGCCCACATTTTAAGAGCTGAAAGTATCAAATCTATGATAAAAGATAGTTTAAGTTGTCTTATTTAAGAGTTCTAAATTTGAAGTCGATATCTCAACTCGTTCAAAAGTTAAGAGGGGGGGGGGAGACTTTTAGACCGCTCCGTATGTCTTAAACTACTTTCAAATTAAGCTATTTACAAATTGCTAGGCTCCGGATCCGATTCCTTTGTAGATCCAAAAGCTGTGCCAATTAGCTACCAATAAGTTTAGCTTGCCTAGTCATATATATTGAATTTATTACATTCAGGTTAAGCTATTTACATAGTTAGCATACAAAATAATTCTAGGGCCAAGGGATAAGAACCGTCTTTAAAAAGTGCCTTTGACTTTTTGTGTGATACACAATTTTTTAAAGTAATGAGAACTTACGAAATGAAATTTTGATTAAATAAAAATTCTTTCGACTTTATATTATAATAATATTGACAAATGAACTTTTTAAAGTATGTTTTTACCCCTTGGTCTGCTAAATAAATGTGTTAAACTGTGAAATCTAATCTAAATGTAATAAATATAAAATGTATTTGACTCGGTAAGTTAAAAATATACTTTCCTTATACCTCTTTGAAGCTTCTAGCATTCAAAGGAACCCAATTTGGGACCTGGCGATTGACAAATAGCTTCATTTCAATGTACTTCAAAACATATATAAAATACAGCTGGGAGAAAATAATAAAATATAAATGGTCACCAGCTCTTATACTATTGGGAGTTTAAGGTCCAATTTTATATTTTAAAGACGGCGCTCCTTGACTCATAACTGACGAATTTTTCTAAAAAATAATGTTTACAGAGTTATCGAATAAATTCATTTTAAAAATTTTACACTCTTTTATAGTCAATACCGAGTTCATTACAATTAAATCGGATCAAAGTTCTGTATTAAATAATTAAATCCATTGCCACTCACCGCTAATAATATTGTATAAGTTATTAGGTTTATCTTCATTACATATTGTAGACTGAAGAAAGTGCCACTTGTTATATTTGTTTACTAACCATTAAAACTAGTACAAATGATTACTTAATCATAATTAATTTTAACGGATAATTTACAGACTAGTAAAGTTAACCTAAATATGACATTTTAACAAAACAGATTTGCTAAATCAAAGAAAAAGATTGCACATCAGTATTGAATTATTTTGGAATAAAAATTACAAAACAAATCCCATAAGTTTTATATCAAAATTTAAAAGAATATAGTCCTTGAAAAAAAAAATAGAGAAAACCCAAAAACTGTTATTCATGTTCCTTTATATTATTACATATTATGCTCAGAAAAGTATTACAACTGCCAAAATTGTTTATTGATCTAGTGCTTTAGAAGATATACACATAGAACTCTACGTTGAGTTGATTCAGAATCAGTTATTCCAAAAATGGAGTTTTTTTGTATAATAACTCTAGTTTTGAAAAGTTTTTAGATTTAAAAATCGATTTTCCAAGTATCTAATAGGTTATTATAATCGGTTTGATAAATTATATTACGTATAATGTGTAATATAATAATTATTAAATCATATGGGTATAAACTAGTAACTTTCGTTTTCAATGCAAATATTGTTTTGTTGTATATGGAATAATAGAAATTCTTTGAACACATATAGGGAATTTATTATTATTACAAGAAATTTGATGAAGATAAAATATACCTATACCTAACATATAATTTCATTCAAATTAATCGTAGGCCAATTGTAGTGGATTCTCCTACCTAAAACAAACTTTTTTTTTAATGTTAGAATACAATGACTTAAAAAGTACTATAACAAATATCCATCTTCTTGATCTACAAAATAATCATAATAGAGGATTTTGCTGAAGAATTATCTTGTTAAAACGACTCGTTGAGATTTTACTGAACTGTTCAACAATTTAACCCATTAAGGACTGACCCATGAATTTATTTTATAATATATTTATCAGATATTACTAATATTATTCCAAAGAAGTTATTTTTACTATTAAAATGCAAAAAACACGTTTTAGCTTGTTTAACTAGATTATTAGAAAAATGTAAACTTTAACTCGTTAGAAATAAAAAAAACATAATTTTTGCATATGCTAAGTGATAAATAAATTGGAAACTACATGCATTTTAAAATACTCCTTACAAAAGTCTGAAATTAGGCAATAAATATTATTATTATTATTATTATTATTATTATTAATAAAGTAATGGGTTAACATTTTACATTATGTGAATGTGTAACATGTTTGTTTAACCTTGTTTACGAGTAGGTATACTATTCTACTTAATTAAGCATCCCCCAAGTTCATGAGTTGTTTGGGCTAGTATTAGGGGGAACCACGGGCTTTAAATGACTTTAGAAATAGTTTTAGGAAGATATCTCTGTTTTACTTGTCGGATTAGCTAAATTTCAATTATTATATATCTGAAAAATACAATCGACGCGGATGTGATTCGAACTCACGCTAGCCGACGGGCTAACTAAAGATCTAATAACAAATCAGACACCTCAGCCCGTATAACTTAAATTTAATTTAATATTTAAAGTTTCGCCCAGAAGAAGTGTGGAAAGTTTCTTAAAATTATATAAATTCAAATATTCTTTTCTATTGACTTTTCTTTTAGATTTGAAAGTAAAAATATCTTTTTTCTATTTTGCAACTCTTATAAACTCATTTTGCATGTTCTTATAGGCCTTCAAGAGGTTTCTACTTTTTTTTCTTTTGGGTTGGCAACAGATAAAAGTCTATCTCTTGACGTTTGCCGTGCAATTGTAAACGTCGGTTTAAAGTTTAATTTTCTTTAAATTGTAGCTTGGTTACTTGCAGTGGAAAAGAGAAGAAATGACTATAAAATATATCAAAATAATATTCGTTCTTAGAATTTTAAACATGGGGAAAACTGTAATGCCAATTCGAAACAAAAATCCCTAAATCAGTCATCAATTTAAATGTAAGTTTTTTAAAATTTTAGAGCAAAATAGAAAAAATTGTATAAAGCACTCGTTTTATAACACGTTTTTAGCGCACTAGTACCTTAGAAAACTCGCCGACAGCGGCTGGTTTTCTAAACTTGTACACGTGCGCTAAAAACGTATATTATGAAACTTTAATATACTATAATACCATGGCGTCAAAACATTCCGAACCAAGAAACTTTTATCACGTCGTCGCGATGTAAACATGTAAATTACATGCATTCGATTTTTGCGCAATATTGGTCTATAATTTTATATAACATTTTAAATCTTTTGCACTCGTTTTATGTTAATAAAGTGTATTTGATAATTGATATAATTAATTTAAAATTAGATAGTAGCGTACGGAAATATTTAAAAATACACTCAAATGATTTCTGGAGAAAGTCAACGAACAAATGTATCTACTAGACTAAATACACTATTCAACAAAATCAAGTACCTAATATTTATTATAGTCTAAGAGCTGGTGACCATCTTTATTTCATTATTTGCTCCCAGCTGTATTTCATAGATGTCTTAAAGTACATTCAAATTAGGCTATTTGCAAATTGCCAGGTCCTGGATCGGATTCCTTTGGATGCCAGAAGTCTCGAAAAGGTGGTGAAATGGGGTCCCCGAAAAATATATTTTTAACTTACCGAGTCAAACACATTAAATTTATAACATTTAGATTAGTCTATTTTCACAGTTTTTTTTAAATTATTTAGTAGGCTAAAGGTTAAAAAAATACTTTTTTGTGCATTATTCTGCATTATTTTGTATTATTTTGCAGGGATTATTTTTTTGTCTGCAAGAAAGTGTGCATTACTTTGCATTAAAAAGATCGTGCAGTACGTGTATTTTTCGAAAAAACATCGTGCAGTACTTGCATATTTCATGCATTTTCTGCAGTAGGTGAACAAAAATATCCCAGTGATAGACCCCTCGTAGATTCGTTTAAGGAAAGCTGTAGCATAGTACATAAATAAGAAAGATAAGAAACAGCTACTCCAAAATAGACATAAAAAGAATGTTACTTATGAGTAGCCTTAGACTCATATACCTTTAACCTAGTCTTACATCATTGTATATAGCACCTTACTTGTTAAGATTCTTAACCCTAACTATTTATATGAAATTTCGTTTGGACTTTTTACTACCAACTTGCATATTACCAAAATTGTTTTATCTATCATATAAATAAATTCATATTATGTTTCATCTTTCTGATCCATATCCAAAGAAAACTATTTATTTTTAGTTTATCATTCTAAATCAGAATTTTTGATAAGTTTACTTCCAGACAATTGTTTGGGATACAACATTTGTATTTTAGTATAGCTACTTTTTATTGATCAAGTTAACGACTCTATTTTTTCAGAATTATATTCTTTTTCTAAATGTACTAAAATACTTGAAAACTAATTATTTTCTCTCTCTAAATCTACTAAAATATTTAAAAATTATTTCAGTTTTCATAAATTTATTTCATCAGTTAAATAAGAATAGTGGACATACCACTGCTAACAAAAAAAATAAGTTAATCCCATAACTAATGATTGAATACGCATTTGTTCTAATTTATTTTTGCTCAAACAAAAGGAAATTAATTAAATTTTGTACAGGTTAGTTATGATGTGGAATCGTGACGTAAATTAAAGTCTTTTTGAAAAAAAGTATTAGATCTTAATTGGCCTGTTTGATAAATATAAAAGATTCTCTAGATTAAAAGGTTTTTTTATATTCTTTTCATTAATTATAAAGCATTTTGTAATAATTTCACTTAACAGTTAATCTAACACATACTTCCTTGGTAGGCGCCTAAAAAGTATAAGCTAGGTGTGCACTTAACACGATTTAATTTTTATAATTTAAATTGGATATATGATGATATTAAACTGGCCTTATTGCCCGTTTTCGCTTGAGTTAGTTTTACGAGTTTTAATCTATTGCACTACTCCACACTCAAAAATTTGCTTCTAAATTCAAAAAATTAATTTTTTTCGTACACTGATAGAAATGTTGTTATAATATAGGCGCCAAAGTCCAAACCATATTTTGTAATATGTTATAACATAAACATTTTATACGATACAAACACCAGTTGTAGAATTAATAGGTAAACAACATAAAACTGTAATAAATACAACAAAAAAATTTATCTTATGTCATAGTTAGTACTATACTATGGTACAATTTGTGGTTGGCGCGTATATAACACTATGTTGTTGTATTAATAACGTTATTATCCTATCAGTGTATTTTTTCGCTATATTTTTATGAAAATTTTAAATAAATACTAAAGATATGGCTGTGATTTATAACAGCAATACTAACACACATGTGAGATTTGTAAAAATAATAAAAGTTTTAGATTGAACCCAGTATATTTTACGGGGAGTTATTGATAGCAGAATAACAATATTTTGAATTATTTAATTTTTATTTAATGTAATTTTTATTTATTTATTTATTTCGATACACCATCATAGGCCAATTACAGGGTGTGGAATATGTACAAGTATATATACAAATATATATACAAGTACAAAAACATTCTAATACTTAAAGTTAAGACTAAAACATAAAAATACTGCAAGAAAAAATTAAAAAAGAAAGGCAATAATAGCACTAATTTAAATTTAATTTTTTAATTGCACTTAGACTAGTACTGAATATGTCAAGACTATCTTGCAGGGAATCGCAGGCACTACATATAAAATAAATTGGGGAGGATTTTAATACATTTGTCATAGGAGTACCTAGATAAAAAGTTAAATTATCATTAGCTCCTGCTTTTGATACATGTATTGGTATTTTACCTAATATATCTGGGCAGTTTATACCAAAGTGCAAAATTTTAAATAAAAATCTAAGGCTTAATCTTTTTCTCCTATATAACCCGACTAAGATGCCTACTGGGTCATATATGTTCCACTTTTTTTTTGTTTTCTATGTAGAATATTTGTTACATAACAATAAAAAAATCAATTTGTGAGAGCCAATGACCAGTCTACAATTTAAAAAAGTGATAAATATGGATCATCATCTCATTGTTGTAAAATTCAAAGGTTAGTTGAAAAAATTTAGTTTATTTAAAAACGAAACCTAAATTTTTGTTATACACTTAAAATTTCAAAAAAAAAAAGGAAACCATGGTTGATAGGACGATAGATCCATATTTGGTCCATTGGACTGTCAACGGGTTATTTTAAAATTAATTATCTATCTATATTTAATTACTGCAATCTGCATTGTTTTTGCTAGAATACATTCATATATTAAAGTCTCAAATATTAAAATTTTAAAAACCAAATTTTATATTCAGTTTTTATAAAATGGCGAAAAAGGAAAAATAGGAAATTATCTTAAAAACTCTTGGCTTTATGCTGGGCGGCACTGCGTTATTGCTATAAAGCTTCATTTCTACAGTTGTTATATAAGATACTAGTACGGATGTTTTTCTAACATTGTTCTATGAACTTTTAAACTTGTATAGTAAATTAGATAATCTTACCTACTTTGGTAAATAAGAGACTCATTTTCTTTAATAAAGAATCTTTATACAATAACATCTTCACATTCCTTTTTAGTCTAGTCGAAAGGTTTACTGAAATTCTTATATTGGTGAGAGATATCTCATTGTGCATTTAAAATACCTAATAATTAGCGCCAAAGGCTTGGTATTTTTTTTTTCATCTTTTCCTGTTTCCTTCTGCTACTGTTCAGTTGTTTACTCTTCGTTTTTTTAAGTCATCCTCCACTGCGCTTTTCCAGCTTTTTCTTGGTCTCCCTCTTCTCCTACTCTCTATTCTGCTTGCATGAAGCATGAATTTCATCATTCTATTGTTTGGTAGTCGCTAAATGTGGCTTATCCATCTAATTATGTAGAATCTTAGTATTTATGTTGGGCTGGGTTCGGTATAATATATTAATTTCTTCATTGGTTATTCTTATCCACTCTCCATTCACCTTTATTTTATTTTATTTATTTATTTATGAAGGGACCTCTTCCACATACTCTTTTTAAAAAGGATGGCCCAATAATAGCTTTATACATACCTATTTTGGAACTTTCGTGACAGTTTTTTGAGTTTACTACCGAAAATAGCAATCCCATTCATTCCCTTTAGCAATTCGTGTTTTTATTTCTGTACCATTGTCCAAAATTCTCAAAACAGTGCGATTCTCTCCCACTATCTTCTTCTTCTCCCATTTCCCTATATTTACATAGTTTTTTCTTCGTTGATTTTAGTCCTACTTCTACGGCTTTCATATTATGTTTTAATTAATTGTTTTTGCTCATTTATCTATATTACAGCAAAAGCTTTTTCTTATAAATTTTAAGTAAAACGACTTTAGAGTACATTAAACGTAATGGGCAATGTGAATAAAAATTAACAAAAGCTTTTTTACTTAAACATTTTATGAAACAGCTTTTGCTAAATTTTTATTCACATTGCCCAATGTACCAGAATTAGTTTTAACTTTTAAAAACATTTTAAGGAAAAGCTTTTGCTAAATTTTTTATTCACATTGCTCAATGTAACAAAACTAGCTTTTACTTAAAGAGCTTTTTGCTTTAATCACATTGCCCAATTTTTCTTTTACAATTTCGATTCCCGTCTTACAAATTTTTTATGAATTAAAAGAAAGAAAGCCTTAAATTGAGAGCTGGATTTTTGACGTATCTATGTGTATCTATATACATTCAAAAGATGAATAAACGAATTGAATTGAATTGAATTGATAAGTTTATATGTTTTTATTTTCTTACTAGTTAGTATATAAATATTAAAACTACTTCTTACCTTATAAGGTAATATATTTTTTTAAATGAACAAAGAACTTTTTGAATTATATTGGACCAATATTATTGTGTATAGTACAAGTTATTATTATTTATAATTGCGTTAAAACGCATCTAAAAAAAGGCGGGGGTTTAAGACCTAGCCAGAGGCTCGCATAACTTGCTTGATGTGTCGTCATGTATCTTGTGCGCTGGCTTATAACATTAGGTTAGGCTCGCACAGGAGCCTGTGGATATGCCCCTAACCGCTGAGGATTTGAGTGTACAAATTGGAGGAAATCTTGGAGGTAATCTCTCGAGGAAATCTAAAGAAATTTTATCTTTACTAAACGCGGGATTTTTTAGGTAATTTTTAAGATTTTACCGGGTAATCTTGAAGAAAATTCCAAGGAATTCTTCAGGGATTACCTCGATTACCTCCTAGATTATCTCGGATTACCTCCTAGAGGGAATATTGGTGTACAATTTTTTTTTCAGTGGTTTACGCATCGAGAAAAGGCTTCGCCTTTCAACCCATTGCGTTTGGACTTTTTGGGGTTTTTTTTGCTTTAGTTTCACAGATTTTAAAACAAAATTTAATTAATGCAGTGATCCTTATACTAAAATGTTGTGAAATACGTAACAGGCTAAAATCGATCTGCTTTCATATGCACCTTGTAATGATAGTTAAGCAATTTACAAGTTGCTAATAAGGATGTTCAACATAAACTTTACCTGTTTATAACAGCATGGTATCATAAATATCTACTTTGATGTACGTAATAAGGATATTTACTTCCGCTTTTTATCAAGTTATATCTGAAAAAAATTACCGTATTTGATTGGGTAAATACGAAAATTAATAGTAGATTACAGGTCAACTCGCAAAATAATACTTTTTCGAGACCTTATTAATGGGCGAGTCACGAAGTGCCGAGACCAGTTATAGGTCGAGGAAAAATACCATTTTCCGGGAGACCTGTATACTATTGTATTTAAAAATAAAGTACTATTATTTTGGAAACCTAGATGTTTAAAATTTAAATGAAGAAAATAATACTATAATACTTAGTTTTTTAGTTCACTTCATATTTACCACAATTATTTTCCTGAATTTCACAAGAAAAGCACAATCATATAAAACTTAAGTTCCACATACGCGTAATCCAAATAAACAACCACAAAAAACATTTGTTGATAGCTCACAAGGCACCGTTTATAACATTTATTATCCCCCTCAGTCCCAAAAGTAAAAAACATTGACTAAAACTGTACATTTAAGTTTTTTAAACGAAATGTATTAGATTATATTCGTGTTTATCATGACAGCAGTTCAGCTATCTTGCTTTAAGCATTAATAATGATATTTTAATCGGTGGCTCCATCTAGTGAGAATTAATGATTTAAATTGCAGACCAGTAATAATTAGTTTTTTGGTATCTATTTTTCATTTCACCTGACCGTCCAGGTGTCGAAAATAGTGGGAGAAGAAATCACGTACTTCCCAAACTTTAATAATTATGTAATGTATGTATTACATATACAGTTGCGAATGAAAACTTTTAGGAATGTTATGAGGCTAAATGAGTTTTCAATACCTTTCTGTAAAATTCCACCATGAGTTCTTGTCATTTTTGTATTGTGATTTAGAACTAAAAGGTTTTTAAGTTTAATTTTAAGAAAGACTTTTAATTAATAACATTATTGGATTAAGCAATAATCAAAATTTTATATTTCACTGTTGAATTTGCTCACTTAATTACGAATTATCCGCACTCAAAGAAAAACACTGATTCGCAATTTCATAAATTTTTAAAAAAGTATGTGAAAATATATTTTTCCTGTGAAAAAATTATCTTATCTTGGCCAACGTAATACGTCAATTGCAAATTCGATTTGCACATTATGATTTCTCACATTATTTAAAAGGGAAATCCTAGAAAAAGATGCAATATTGTAATAGCCAGCTGTCGTGCTCCTATTTCGTCTCGCTGTATAGTATTAAAACTGAAAGTGCATGTACCGGGTGTCCCAACTCTATTTACCCAGCGATTTTCTCGAAAACTAAAAGAGATAATCAAGTTCTGCGAAAACCATCTTAAATTAAACAACTTAAACTATCTTTTAGCATATATTTGATACTTTCAGCTCTTTAAATATGGGCAGGGGACATGGAGGGGAGTTTTTTTTAATGGCAAGGGGGGTCGTGTGATACATCATTTTAAAGCAAATAAAATTCTCTATTGGACTGTATATTTTTTAATTTTTTAAACAATTTTTTTAAGGTTTTGTTTCTTTAATTTTTTGTATAAAAATGCGATTTTTTAAGTTTGTTTTTGTAATTTTTTATTTATGTCAATTAAAATTAGTTTAGAAGTATAATTTACTTTTTTTAATCATGAAATTATCAACTTTTAAAAAATTGTTTAATTTTTTTAGAGTAATTTTGACAAAAATACCCATTTTCAACCCTATTTTAAACCCAAAAAAAAAATTAAAAAAAATTAAAAAATATATAGTTAAATGGAGAATTTAATAAGCTTTAAAATGATGTATCACATGACCCCCCTTTCCAGTAAAAAAAATGTCTCCCGATGCCCCCTGCCCACATTTTAGGAGCTGAAAGTATCAAATATATGCTAAAAGATAGTTTAAGTTGTCTTATTTAAGATGGTTTTCGCAGAATTTGATTATCTCTTTAAGTTTTCGAGAAAATCGTTGGGTAAATAGAGTTGGGACACCCGGTATAGTACCTGCATGCAGTTCAGATTTATATACAGTGCGTGTCAAAAGTCTATCTCCCACCCCCCCGTTAACTTCTAAGTGGCTTAAGATATCAACTTTTGGAACACGTAAATAAATAGTATATTGTTTTACTAAAACGTAAATCTTTTTTTACTAGTCTGTAGAATTTACGGACGACACGAAACGGAGTCCGGAAACTACAGACGAGTAAAAAAGAAGACTTTTTCTCTGAGTGAAATATACTATTTTTTCTTTAAGCATCCTATATATATTTTTTTAAATATAAAATTTTGAATTTAATTTATTCAGTAATAAAGTATTTTTTTTTATTAGAATAGGCCAATAAAATAATTATATCTGTATTGTATTTTTAATACTCAATGTTATTTGTTAATACATATCTTTTATTTATATCGCCACCATTGGTATTTAATACTTTACTTTTGATATTTAATACTACAATCTGTGTATTGTATACAATTTTGTCATACTAACATAGAGACCGTGCTGGTACATTTGGATCCCCACGCAACATGTGTTTATGTATGACAACATTTTGTATACAATACACACATTGCAGTATTTAATATCACAAGTATAGTATTAAATACCAATGGTGGCGATATAAATAAAAAATATGTATTAACAAATAACATTCAGTATTAAAAATCAAACGAAATTTTCTGAGTGAGGGTTTTTCCAAAATTAATAGGATGAGGTGCTATTTTGACCTTAAATTTGGATTCAGCGCCTCCGAAAAAAAAATTGATCTTTTTTTGTGATACTACATGTGTCGCAACAAAAAAAAAGAAAGATCATAATTTTCTGGGAGAACATTGTATTCCTATGTATGTATTTTGAGGCGCTGAATCTGAATTTGAGATCAGAATAGCACCTTATTCGATTAGTTTTGGAGATAACATTAAAAAACCTTATATTCGTACTAGAAAATAATGTTTTTTCTAAAACTAATCGAATGCTATTTTGAACAAAAACTTGGATTCAGCGCCTCAAAATACATAGGAATACAATGGTCTCCTAAAAAATTCCGGACCTTATTTTCTTTTCTTGTGGCTGTGTTATAAATTATAAATCAATTTTATTACATTTTTTTTTAATTTAAGATTACATCTTGTGTTTTGCTGTGCATAAAAAATAACGGTAAGAAGAATTATATTTTAAATTAATAAATAACTACAAATAAAAAACTTTTATAAAAACATAATAAATAAACATTTATAAATTAATTAAAAGAATTTAATAATTATAATTAACTAAATTATGTTGTTTAAATTAAATAAAGTATTTTGAAGAGTGGTTTTGTCTAAATGATTGGCATATACTTAATTTAGAAAGTTTATAAAATTTAAAAGATGATAAAATATATGGAAAGAATTCCAAAAATCATTATGGCTCTAAAATGGCTAAAACGACTATTTTTTTTTAGTGATCTCTATTGTACACGGTGTATTTGAAATAGGGTCCTAAATTTTAAGGGGTTATTCTACATCAAAAAAAAGTTCCTGTAAACATATGTCTAAAAATGTGTCGTAAGGGAGCTATACCCCTTTGAAAGTGGCTAAAAAAATCGGTTTTTATTTCATAACTCAGGAAACCTTTAAGATGTAGCAACGAGGTTTTGCACGTGAACTAATCTCAATAAGGCACATCTTCGTATGTTATTTTCATGTAATTACTTTTACCAGGGGTGTGCGAAACGGGGGGGCCTTATCAGTTTTTTCTCCCAAACTTTTTCTGTGCAACTTTTTTGTAATTTAATTTTTGGAATATGATTCCCTAGGTTAAAATGCATAAAAAAAGATACTCTTGTTGTAATACTGTAGGATTAACAGTTCTCGAGAAAAGTTCATTCGAAGGTGAAATTTTACGGTTCGAGGACGAAAAATTAAATACTAAAAAGTCCAAACCAAAATTGTAATGTAATTAATTTTAAATACGTGGGGTTAGTATGATACACTATTGTCCTTTATCATTTTTCCCTGCAATTTTGACAGCCATCCTAAGTTAGGTACAGCAAATTAATTTTATGTTTTTTAATGGGGCAATTATGATAGAGCTAGCTCAAAAATATTTACAGTCTACAAATTAAAGTAGAAACATTTTTTTTATTTTCAAAATGTTTTAGATTTTTTGCAAAAGTGAATATTACTTATAATTAAGTACATAATTATCTACTTCACCAATTTTTCTTACTTTAATTTGTAGACTGAAAATATATTTGAGCTAGCTGTATCATAATAGCCCCATTATTTTGACATTAGCCCCAGTTGTATTATACCTATAATGAGTTACTTCCAATACATGTATGGAAGTTTTACCACAATTTATTAGTGTGTATGAAAAATTGGGTTCTAATCTCAGTTCAACTACCTCATAAAGTATTGTGTAATAAATGTTTTTCTTGGATCATTTTATTTTTGGTTTTAACCGTATATATTTTGCGTTTTAAATTATTTGACTATTTATGGTGATAAATAGTTAATATTTAAATGCCTTGAATAAAATCAAATTTTGGGAAGTATATCAAGATAAAACACAAAATACTGTTCACTGTAAAGAGTATACTTTGGAATGCGACGCATAACATATGTTCACTGTAGATAAATTAATGTTTGCTGAAAATTTGCAAATAATAGAGAATTTAAAATCACTCTGGGTAGTTTAAAGCTTTAAAAATATTCATGAAAGAACATAACTCATTCTTGCGGTTATTATTATTAACACGAGTCGGATCGAAGTAGCCGAAGTACCGGGGGAATGCAAAAAGAAATTAGATTTTTTAAAAACTCTTTTTTTCATGTAAATAGACACTTTAAACTATTGTTCACCAAGCGGAATGTCATGTCGACGCTGTACGTCACTTGATCATGGTCCATGACTCATAGAGAAATACTTAATTTTTTTTAAGTTGTTTCCCTTTTCAAAAAAAGAATAATTAATGAAAACACAATATTTTTTGCTTAACTATTCGTTTTTTGAAGAGGGAAACAATTTTCAAAAAAAAAAATTAATTCTTTAAGTCAGGGACCATGACACTGAGTATTAACAGCGTCGACATGACATTTCGCTTGGTGAACAATAGTTTAAAGTGTCTATTTACTTGAAAAAAGAGTTTTTTAAAATGGCTACTTCGATCCGACCAGTGATTATTAAGGTATTATCGAGGGGCGTTTCACCTTTACAATACATGTACGTTTTCATCGACAGTACTTTACATTACATTGACATTACCTTACATTACTTACAATACTGTACATTACCGTACATTACGTTACATTACTTACATTATTCTACAGTACCTGACATTAATTGACATTACGACAGTACCTACATTATTTACATTATTTTTATTAATGCGCATGCTCTCCTACAGTATTTACATTATTTCGTCTACTCAGATCGCTCAAAAACCACGTGACACCTATAAATTTTCGGCAGTGTTGTTTACTTCTGTGGTTTTAATATTATTTTTAATCATTTTTGTGTACCTGATGTATAATGTGTAATGAAAAGTACGGAATTTAATATTATGTAGTAGTTTTCAAATGTCTGTCATTTAAGAAAACAAAAATGTATTTTTTTTTAGTTTTTTTTTTGCCGAGTTCCAAGAGTTTTATTCTTAGATTAAAATAGTACTTGTCAAGGCCTCCCTAGCCTTGGTTTAAGCCCCCTGGAGACGTATGCTTCAAAACCGGGGAGTAGAACGAACCTCAGACTCGTTCTATCAGTCGTTCTACTCCCCGGTTTTAAAGAATAGGTCCCCTGAAATCTTTGTTGAGCTCCCCTGACCTGTTCGTCGATCACCGAACTCATTAATTTTTAACATTATACAGTGCATGTCTAAAGTCCGCCCCCTCCATTAACTTTTAAACGAATTAAGATATCAACTTGAAAAACACCTAAATAACATAACCCAAATAACTTTTTGGTACATATTTTATATGGCACAATGGTGACAGGGGGGCAAGGGGGGATATTTTTTAAAATAGAAAGGGGGTTTGTGTGATATGTCATTTTAAAGCTTATAAAATTCTCTATTTAACCAAATATTTTTTTATTTTTTGGGAGCAATTTTTGTGGTTTTAAAATAGGTTTAAAAATGGGAAATTTTGTTAAAATTTCTTTAAAAAAATTAAACAATTTTTGAAAACTGGTTTATTTTATGTCAATTATACTTTTAAACTAATTTTAAATGATATTAATAAAATGTTGCAAAAAAAAATCGCATTTTTTAGTTAACATATTTAAAAAAATAAAACCTACAAAAACCTGGACGTTTTATATCCAAAAAATATGATTTCCGTCAAAAAAAATTCTGTCTCTCAGTTGTGTTTATGCCCAAGTCCGGTTTATGCACCATTTATACCTGCCCAGACCCGTCATTTTCAGCAGGGAAGTAATAAAAATTCGCACATAGGGGTTTTGGGACTTATAGAAAACAATTTAATATTTTAAAAAATCTATCTCCACCCTTGTATTGCTTTTTTTAAGCTTCTTGACGTTTTATATTTTGATTACAGTTTGCTAGCAAGCTAAGCATGCTTAATCAGAGTTCTAGGCTGGGATTGTTTTTGGAAAAATCAGATGGGGTAATGTATTGTATGTATGTATGTATTAAAAAAAAAATATTATATATATTTTATTATTTAAAAATATAATATACAGCCCGTTTAAAATTATACTAAACGGAGAAAACAAAGATCGAGGCTGACGTGTTTTTTTTTTATAAAACACAGCGCATCGCATCCCACTACAATCACGTCAGACTTGATCTAATCGTTCTGTCTTTGTTTTCTCTGTCTCTCAAAAGGGGTGTATATTATATTATATATTTTTTTAGTTTTTTTGGTTTAAATAAACCTAGGCCTAAAGGGAAAAGTATTATTTTGTTGACAGCACTATTGATATTTTTTTAATTAGCTGATAAAAGTTGGTACATAGGTGTTGGGACTTCTTGCAGGCAGATTTTTTTAATATTAAATTTGGTTTTAGGGAGTCGCAGTATACCAAATTTTATCAGGTTAATTAAAAAAATGTAAATATGGGTGGTCCTATGGGTTATATGGATAAAGACAGAATTTAAAAAAGAATAAATTCATTTTGAGCGAGACGGAAAACCCCCAGGATCTAATTCTTATCGGGTTATTTAAAAAATATAAAAAGGGGGGCTGCACCCCCTTAAGGGTTAGATACTTTTAAATATAAAATTTGTTTCTAGGGAGTCTAAAAACCCACAGATACCAATTTTTACTAATATTAAACGAAAATATATGATTTCTATAATTTTCCCCTATAAAAACTTTTTTTTTCTTGACGAATTTGGATTCCTCATCAAAAATTATGTTAGAAAACATGTAAATAAAGTTGGGCATAAAAAAAGTTGAAATTTGTAAACTAGTGATATCCAAAGTTTTAGGTAAAATTCGGGTTGAGGTACGGGGGTAAAATGGGGTAATTTTTTTTTCAAAATAATAATTTTTTTAATTAATTTTTCAGGCCTATAGGGGAAAGTAATATTTTGTTGGCAGCAGTATTTTTTACGTGTTACAAATTTCAAGTTAATAATTAATTTTTTTTATTTTTCGTTTTTCAAAAGAAAATTAAAAAAAAGTATTTTTTTTTTGTTTTAAATTTTTTTTAAGTATTATTATAAGATATATACTGGAATGCGTAGCATTACATATCTTCACGGCTTGTTTATTAATATATTTTTATACATATATTAACCTAAATTTATGTTAATCTTAACCTAACATCCTACATTACCTCGTACCAGTGGCGGACTGGCCGTAAGGCAGGGTCGTCAAAAGCCGACCGGGCCCCAGTACTAGACAGGCCCTCACACGGCCATTTGGTCTATTTTGGCTATACCGGGCCCTCGATTTTCCAATTTTTTATGGGTTTTGAGGCGTTTAGGGGCCTTTTTTAATATTTTTCCGACAGTGCCGTAAGAAGCCAGTCCGCGTCTGCCTCGTACATTACCGTACAGTACTTTACATTAAGTGGACATTACTTACATTACCGACATTATTTCAACAGTATTCTACAGTACTACATTTTTAGACATTATTTACATTATTTCGACATTACCTTACAGTACTACATTTTTCTTACATTATTTACATTATTCGTACAATATTGTAAATAATGTACATTATTTACAATACATGTACAAAAATAGGTCAGTGAAACGCCCCTCGGGTATTATATTAATTTCATGTAAAACGGCAAAATTATTTTGTTTTGCTTAATATATAATATACGGTTAAACCAGTTAAACAAAAGCTGAAATTTTTCTCAAAAATAATGAATAAAATTTGGATTAAATTGAATATTTTGATTAGGTCATGGGCCATATGATGATTTTTTTATATATATCTAACAAAACTATAACAATTTATAAATTTTTAAATCGTATATCTTTATCATATAAAAGTTTGTAAAAGCAAAAAGAAAATAAACACTTTAAACTATTGGTTTTTTGCTTAAAATGTCATACCTTAGAAACTTAAAATGCTAAAAGGTTTGAATGGCAAGGCTTTAAATTATAGGGTCCAAACCTACAGGGGGAAAACCGACTAAGTCACTTTTTCTTACTTTAAATTTTTAAGGTTATATTCACTTTTTTGGGGACGCTTGATGGTATATTACTGGAATTTGAATTTTCAACATATTTTGCGTATGTGTGCTAATCTGTAAAATAATGAAATATTCCCTGTACAATAATTTTTTTTTCCTCTTTTTCCCCAGCACAGATTATGTTTGGTCGACAATTGCAACAGACTTAACTGATTTTTCCCCTGTCTTACACACTGAAACAAAAGATCCCTTGACTGGCTAACCTCTGCGCGCATTAACTCAAAACTAGCATTTGACTTACTTAACCGGTTTTTCCCCTGTACCCTTTAATTTAAAGAAACACGAAATGATACACGCGAGGTTCGCTTACGTTGCGTCTCACTAAAACTACGACTATCTTTCGCGCCTCCCCTTAAAACTATAATAAATTATCTTTCAATAAAAAGTATGGTTTATTTATTTATAACAATAAAATCTAAAAAAATAATTAGTTTAACCGTAAATGTATTACTTAATTATTAGCGGATGTACTTAACTTTCGAGGAAGGAGGGTGTATATTGTGCAGTTGGCGCTTCAGCGCCCCTCTTTACACATGGCGAAAGTGTGCACTTATAAATGTTCATGGAACCTCCGGGTAGGTATTCAGTCGGGTTTCTACTTTTCCAATTAACACCATGAATCTTCTGGTAAGTAGATAATGTTATTGAGAGCAAAAGGGATATGCAGTGTCTAAAAACAAGTGCAAGTGTAAATTATATCCAAGTGTCGAAAAGAACTATTTTCTAATCGCAGAGGAAGTCATATTTGGAATCTGGAAGCGGAAGTTATGTTAAAATGTGTTAAGGTGGACTGAAACTAGGATCTTAATTTTAAGGCTGGAAGAAAGTTTAGTTCATGAGTTTTAGTGAATTTTTAAAAGGAACTACTCATTTTTTATACCTTTTATTACTCTGCTTAAATTTGATTTTTTTATTTAAAATAATCGTCTCAATATATACTTTGTGCCCGCAATTTTTATTAAAGGCATAACATAGTTAAAAATTAAAATGGAAGTATAATTTTTATTACCACGTAAGATAAAAATGTATCATACTTTTGCTTCTTCCTAAGACAATGCTTTCAAAAAGTTTATGCAGAAATAAGTGAGCCACTATAAGTCATTTAGGTTTAATTTTTGAAATAATATGTTACATACTTCAAATTATAATTCATTTTTTAAATCTTAAAATATTAAAAACCAAAACTGTATAAACAAGGACTAAGACATCTTCATTTCGGATTCCAATCAGTGCAAAATTAAGTCTTCCATTTTTTTAATACCGTTGACTGGGGTTAAGGGAATCTCTGGCGTAAAGTGAATCA
The DNA here is from genome assembly GCA_958510825.1 of Brachypterus glaber. Lineage (NCBI taxonomy): Eukaryota > Metazoa > Arthropoda > Insecta > Coleoptera > Kateretidae > Brachypterus > Brachypterus glaber. Next base: position 31,513,951 of record OY294047.1, read on the forward strand.
ATGGTCCTCACCAAAGGTTTTTCGTGCAGGTTGGAAGCTAATGAGTACCAAGCAGTGGCTGGCAGTATAGTACTCATTAAATCGAGCCTGCTCGCTAAAATTTTTGTGAACGAACCTTAAGTATTATAAACTAATAAATGTTAGTAAAGACTCTGAGGTATGAAATACTTATGACATGGGTTTCTATAATAAATTTAAATATAAATATAAATAAATATATAAATAAATAATTTACTTTACCCCCACCGATTCACTTAACCCCGGTTGGCGGTATATGAATTTCTGATAAAAAAAAACGTATTTTGAATTTAATTTTAAAAGATTCTTAATCGTTCAGTTGAGTAGGTATAATACATAAAGGAGAATTCTTGGAGTTATCATTATGTGTAAGATGGATTAATTAATAAAATTGCATTTTAAGCTCAAAAGCTCAAAATACGACTCGAACCTTTCCATGAATAAGCGATTAATAATTTTATTTTTTTAGGGGATTCTAACAATATGTACTGTAATTCTATTATCCAGTGCCTCTGAAAAAGTAGAAAAGGCCACAGACAGTAAACCAGTAGAATCCAAGAGCCCAGAAAAGAAACAAGAGAAACGTGGCTTGGAGCTAGGTTACGGTGGTGGTCATGATTTTGGAGGTGGTGGACATGATTATGGAGGTGGTGGAGAAAGCCATGATTTCGGAGGATATCAAGGAGGAGAAGAGCATGGCGGAGGAGGTGGGGGAGAATATGAGCATGAGCACATTAAAACAGTCACAGTAGTCAAAAAAGTTCCAGTGCCTTATCCTGTAACTAAGGAAGTTCACGTGCCTGTAGAAAAGAAAGTGCCCTACCCAGTAAAGGTACACGTACCTCAACCTTACCCGGTTGAAAAGAAGGTTCATGTGCCATATAAGGTAGAAGTAAAAGTACCCTATCCTATTCATAAACCATATCCTGTAGAAAAACCCGTACATTACCCAGTAAAGGTACATGTTGATAAACCTTACCCTGTTAAAGTTTTAGTACCAGAACCTTATCCAGTAGAAAAAACAGTCCACGTTCCATACAAAGTCCTTGTTCCAGAACCTTATCCAGTAGAAAAAACCATCCACTATGCAGTTAAAGTTCCAGTTCATGTTCCCAAGCCTTACCCAGTAGAAAAAATTGTCCCATATCCAGTCAAAGTACATGTAGATAAACCTTACCCAGTTCATGTGCCAAAACCATACCCAGTCCATATTGAAAAGAAGGTACCTTACCCAGTACATAAACCTGTGCCTTACCCAGTTAAAGTGCACGTAGATAGGCCAGTACCTTACCACGTAGAACAACCTGAACCATATCCCGTTAAAGTGTCAGTTCCCCTTCCTTATCCAGTAGAAAAGAAAATCCCTGTTCCTATAGAAAAACCAGTTCCATATCCAGTTAAAATTCCTGTTTTCAACCCAGTTCCCTACACTGTAGAAAAGAAAGTACCGTACCCAGTAGAAAAACATGTACCTTACCCAGTAAAGGTACCTGTTCCAGTACCTGTCCATGACGAACACCACGGAGGAGGTGAAGAATTAGGAGGCCATGAAGGGGGTCAGGAACTTGGAGGTCATGAGGGTGGCGGAGGTGAAGAATATGGACACATAGAAAGCGGTGGTGGTGGTGAAGAGCATGGATATGGAGGCCACTAAATTTTTTAAACAGTGATATTTTGACTTTTTTGTTCCCTTTCAGTATTATGTTTTGTTCATGTTTAAGTAATTATTTGTTAATAAAAATAAACAATATTTTTTTAGTTAATTCTTTTAATTTTAACTTTAATCATTTTGAATATTTTTCTTTTAAAAATTGAAGACTGTTTTTACCAAGGAAAATTATATTAAAGATTTTTTTTTTTATGTTTTATTATTTAATTACATAACTCATTTTCGCCCGATTTGTATTATTTAGTTTTTGTTGGTTGGGGGATAGCGCTTCAACCCTTGAAGCCCTATTCCCAAATAAACTAAAACTAAAAAACACATTTTCTTCTTGCGTTCTTAAATATTATGATATAAAACTGCTATAACGTTATAATCAAAACTGTTAATAATGTATTTTATAAAATTTCTTGCAGTTATGAAATGTAATAAATTATTATACATTTTCATAATAGCAAATATATAATTATCGTATACAAAGGAAATTATTAAAATAAAAAATAATCTGTATTCGAAAGTGTGTTACATATTTTATAATTACAGATTATGAGCTAGGTATAAGACCTATTTCATAATATTTAGTAATTATTCTTAATAATTTGTTAATTATTGATTAATTTTCTAATCTATATCGTAAGGCATAAATTAAATAATTAAAATACAAAATTTTATAAGATAATATGGGGAAAAAGCAATAAAATATTAAAAAATACTTTAAGGGGCTGCTGAACGATTGGGCAGATTTAAGCAGAAAGCTACCAACCCACATTGTGAGTAAATTTTTAAACTTTTTCCCTAATAACTTTTAAACGTTTTAACTAAAACACCTAAAATTAAACATATGTTTCACTTGTTCATGTATCAGAACATGTACAATGTATATTAAAGTACTAGTTTCATAACATACACGAGTACAAGTTTAATAATAATTTTTAGGGATTTTTGTTTCGGGTTGGCATTACAATTTTCACCATGTTTAAAATTCTAAAAACAAATGGTATTTTGATATATTTTGTAGTCATGTCTTCTATTTTTCACTGCAACCAAGCCACAATTTTAACACGTTAAAAAAAACCCTAAGCTCAAAATTTTGTAGAAAATTAAGCTTAAAAGCGGTGTTTACATTTGCACGGAAAACGTCAAGCGGTAGGCTTTTTGCTGTTGTTGCCAATCCAAAAGAAAAAAAAAAGTTCACACCTCTAATGGGCCTATAAGAACACGCAAAATGCGTGTGATTATGAGCTTATAAGAGTCGCAAAATAGAAAAATACAGTATTTATGTACCTGTTGGATTTCTCAAATCTCAGGAGGTGCCAGGCAACCGTGGTACTACCCTAGTGAAAGGCCCTAGTAAATTTAGTACTTATATAGGGGTAAACTCCCTGGGAGTTACTCCATCTAGTGTTTTTCAATAAATGCTACATTATTTTTTGCTAGATTGATATTTTCTTAAACATATATTTTGCGAATCAATACATAGATGGCAATGTATATCACAAAAATTAACAAGAGCCTAAATGCAGCTCTATGCAAGAGTTTGTTTTGGTTTTTTTTGGTTTGGACTTTTTCTTAAACATATATTTTGCGAATCAATACATAGATGGCAATGTATATCACAAAAATTAACAAGAGCCTAAATGCAGCTCTATGCAAGAGTTTGTTTTGGTTTTTTCTTGGTTTGGACTTTTTCTTTTTAATGAGGGGGCCTTGGTTTACATTAACGTTGGTTTGGCGTCTTTTTGGTGTTTTTTTTTATGTTTCTATTTAAAATAACATATTAAAAAACGGTCAGCGCATGCGAGTGTATCAAAACCTTACATAAAGAGCTGCTCCCCAAAAATTACAAGCGCCTAATTGAAGCTCTCTGTGCAGGAGTTTGTTTTGGTTTTTTCTTGATTTGGACTTGGTTTACGTTAACGTTGGTTTGGCCTCTGTTTGGTGTTTTTTTTTTGTAAAAAAATGTTTGGAATTTAAAATAATATATTGAAAAACGGTCAGCGCATGCTCGTGCACATGAGCAGTTTATCAAAACGGGGCATAAAGAGCTGCACATAAGCGCTGCTCAAAAATTAATTTAACAATTTCATGTTTATTATCATATTCAATTTCAGGGAACTCAAAACCAGCTTTTTTTTTACAAAAATACTCTCAATATTTTTCCTCCCACTCCAATTTTTACCAGAAACAATCTCAGCCGAGAAATTTTGGTAACAAATCTGTATACCGAAATACAAATCTTTAGCTCAAAACGTTCATATTAATAAATTCGTTGTTGTGCTTACAAGATTTTCCTGACAGAAAAATAAATCGACCAAACAACCAACATTTTAAGGCCACTTATTTTTCAAACAGCCCAGAATTTGAAAAGAAATTGTTTCCTAACAAATTTAGTTTAAATTTTTGCATCCATTTGGTTTTTCTTTTTTTTGTGATTACAATATTTGTATCATCCAGCGCCGCAGGCAATTTGTTTTACAAATCCTAATGTCAAATCAAAACAACTTTGAAATATTACCCTATAGCCCACCCGTGGATACGCGCTTGTACCAGATTGACAACAAGCGCCTAAATGCAGCTCTCCGTGCCAGACTTTGCTTTGGTTTTTTGGTGTTATTTTAATGAGGGGGCCTTGGTTTGCGTCGACGTTAGTTTGGCGTCTATTTGGTGTTTTTTTTTTGTTTTTGTAAAAAAATGTTTTTTATTTCAAATAATATATTGAAAAACTGTCAGCGCATGCACGTGCGCATAAAGAGCTACACATAAGCGCTCCTGGATTGACATGGATAAAAATTTAGTTAACTATTTGTTTGAATGTTTTTAATGTTGCCTAACTTTCTCATTCATACATGGATTTAAGCGTTTCATTATTAGTTGAGAATAGTAGTATTAGTATTTTATATTAAAACAAGCTGTGAAGATATGTAATGCTACGTATTCCATTATATACTACACAGTAAATATTATATTTATATTTCCCAAATATAAAAAAAAAGAAATATATGTTTTTGTAGGGAATTATATATTATTTCCATATTTGTAAATTTTTTTGTCCTACTATAAATAAGTAAGATATCGCTAAAAATTATAGTTTTTGTCCCCCCTTGCCCTACGCTAATATTAATAGTTAATGACACAAATAGAAAAGGTAAAAGAATTTTTTAAATCGGACATTCCGTTAAAAAGACAGACAGACAGAAATTTTTTAACACCCACTTTTTTCACATTTTCTCGACGACCTGTAAAAAAACTGTTGAATACAATTTTAAAGTTTTTTTTTTGATTTTTTTTAAGTATTTGGGAAAATGCGATAATCGGGAAAATGCAATATTCCATTTACGGTAGATAATATATAATAGAATACATAGCATTACATATCTCAGGGCTTGTTATTTAATGCCTGGAACCTACGAACTACACTAACAATTTTTTGCACATGTCTGATAAGGGCTGTCATACTATTATTTTTGTTGTGGGGAGAGGCTTTCTGATTGGAATTTTTCTTGTAGTTTTTAATTTTTTTCATTGTCCAGCAGTAATAAAAGTTTTATTGGCGCATTTTTTATTAGCTATTTTTGACACGTATTATGTGAAATTATCCCTTTGACTTTTTTGTAATTTTCTCGAAAATGGTTTGGACTACCCTACGGAGTTACATAAAAAGTACCTTTTCTATGTATTTTTAACTAAGAAATAATATTTTACAAAGAAATTTGGGACAAAAGAGTGACTACATTTGCCTTTATCAGTATTAGGATATGTGTAAACATTCTTTACCCATAAATGGGACATGTTCTATGCTTCATAACTTTTGGTTTTTGTTACCATAATTAAATAGCCCTAGATGTGCAGTTAAAATATCATACAATGCAAAGTTTAGGCAGCTAGGTTTTTGACAAATTTAATAAGTCAATTTTACCAAGTAAAAGTAACTTTTTTTAATAATTTTAAATGATGTTTTATTGACGAAAGGCAAAAGGAAACTGAATTTGGTTCGTTATAGTCTAGAACAACACAAAACATGTACCAAATAATCGAATATTATATGATAGATAAAGGTAAATATTTTTAGCCTATTTTTTTTTTTTTTTTTGATAATATTGTTAGTATTATTGAATGGGAAAATTTGCATATTTCATTAGTATCTATCTCTTTTAGATAAGAAATGACTCTAAAAGGGCAGAAAGTGTCTAGGGTACTATACAACAATTTGAAACAGCTAGAACTCAAAACAAACTAATATTTAATATTGATTTGAAAAATCATGGTAAAATTATTTAAAGTAAATTCTATGTAAAAAAAAACGATTTAACATCTTTTGTTATGAAATGAGATTATAGGTTTATTGTTATTAGTTATAGTGATAATAATAATAATTTTTATGATTACTAGCAATTTTGTATGTGTGTCCCAATCAATAGTACCGTGTTCATGAATGGGACAAGTTTTTTTTTGGTTGTAGTTTTGGTAAAAATAAATATTATTCAGTTTTAACACTTGGACTGTGTTCTTTTATTTCCAGATATGATAATTAAAAAAAAAAATACGTATGAAAGATTAAAAATAAAATTTTGGCAGTTGTAAAAAAAAGTCTCCCATTCATGGGTATTTCCCCCTAGTTCGTTCATAGGGTTTCAGATACATTAACTCTTCGTTAGGCGCGCCTCTTTTTGTAACGTGTTTAGGCGCGCGGTCTACACTTGTAGACTTGGTGGTAAAGACATATTGTATCTTTAATTTATCTTTAAACTAATAAACTAACTTTGAAAAACAATATTCACAAAAAGAAACCATAAAAACTTACACAAAATAAAAAAATGCAAAAATAAAAAAGGTAACGTGGTTAGTCGCGCGGTCTACAATTGAAGACCAGGCAGGTTTCAATATGAATAAAACAATATTATACCCATTTAAGTTGTAAATTATTACTGATCTAATAGATTGATGCATAATGCACAGCTACTCGAAGGGGCGCAAGCGTAAACACTCCGTGTAAAAACTTACCCAGCTAAAAAAAAGCATGGTCTACGATCGTAGATCGCGCGCCTAACGAAGGGTTAAACAAAATTATTTTTCAGACGTCTATGTAAGGTTATACCCTTAGGAGGATAGTTCCCTAAGGGCTCATTTCCGGACCAACTTTTGTAAGATTTTTTTTTTCATATTTTTGCATGTCAAATCACCCCTTAAAATTTTGTAACCTATTTCTGGATCACCCTGTATGAGTAACTATATAAAGTCAAAAGTTTTTTTATTGGATTCTTAATTTTGCATTTAACTACTCATTTGCAATCGATATGTTTATAAAATATTACATAAACGATAGGGTTATAAGAGAATTCCTTTCACATACTATTTTATAACGTTACACTGAATACATGTTAGTAGCTTGTGAAAGTGATTCAGTTTATTTTATAATACTATTACATATTTTTCCAATCCATAGACAATCAAAATTTTCCATTTCAGAAAAGCAAACAAGCCGTGAAGATATTTAGTCCTTCGCATTCCATAGCATACTCTTCATAGTAGATAGTATATTACGTTTTCACTCTATATACGGGTTGCAATGGGCAGCAATATTTTTTTTTCTACGACCTAGTTAGTACTTAGTGCTTATTTTCCATTCGTTGCCATGACAGCAGTCGGAAAGTGGCAGTTACCTGATGTAATATCTGCTGTCAAACATAAAACGTCAAATTAATAAAACTAATTTTATACATTTTTTGCGTTTTTTTTTTTATGTTTGGGAACGTTAAAGTATTACGTAACGCAAATTTTGATAATTTTGAGCCCTCCCTGTAACGCTATTTTCATATACCATTAACATGGGCGTAACACTCCAAAATGTAAAAAAATCAGTACTCTCGTGCAGTGAAAACTACGTTCGCGTACTCGGTGCTTAATATGCTATTACTAAATGCAATTTCCAGGTTTGTAGATATGGGGGGTAGAGGGGTATTTACCCCCCCCCCTCCCTTCAAGAATCTTTATTTGTTATACTGAATAAAAAATTAAAACATTAAAATAATAGCGGGAAATTTTCATGAATATAAAAAGTATGCATGATGTGTTGTCTACCTACAATTCGCTTGTATTTTCAATATTTGCAATTTTGGCGAATGCGTAACTTTAGATGCTGACTACCCCCCAAGAAAAAACTCTATCTACGCCACTGGCAATTTCAAAGTTATATTTTAAAGTAACGCCGTATATTAAGACATAAATTGTGTATATTATACAAAAAATTATATACCTACTACTACATGTATAACATATGATGTGTTATTAATACTTTTCGAAATATCTGTCAATGTTTAATACATTTTTAATAACTACTGAAACATAAAAAAATTGAAACATATAAAAAGAAATCGAAATTAAAATACTAAATAAGGATTTATTATTCCATCAATCTATTTTCTAATCATCGTACAGAGTGATATTGGTAGACTGACAGTTTCGGGCTGCTGGCCCTCTTCAGTACCAAGAGTCAACTCTGCACGCTGATTAAGAAAACGTTTTTAGACTTTACTCGCAAAAGGAATATAGCCATTAGATTGATGTAGACTTGTGCGCCATCTATTTCTAGATGTACTTGGTACTGAAGAGGGCCAGCAGCCCGAAACTGTCAGTCTACCAATATCACTCTGTACGATGATTAGAAAATAGATTGATGGAATAATAAATTAATATTTTTATAATTTTGTTTAAAATTAAAAATTTCTGTCCTTACTAATTTTACGTCTAACCACCCGTTAGTGGTACTATGTGCTTGAGACACACAAGTCTTCAACTTGCTACCATTCAAAGTCTCCAGATAAGGAGAGGTATGAGTAGTTGTCTACATCTAGAAATAGATGGCGCACAAGTCTACAATACAATAAACCTTAGGCAAATCAACCGGTGAAAAACTAACAGGAGTGTTCTGTTACTATCCACTACTACCCTTTAAAATATCAGCCCGTACATTTATTGCAATTTAAGGAAGGAGTTTATCGTTATTTGACTGGACTATAATTATAGAAACATTATAAAACATTATAATGTTTATAATGTTTCTGCTCTACTTAGCAGATAAACAAGCCGTGAAGATATATAATACTTCGCATTCTAAAGTATGCTCCTATCAATTCCAAGTAATAGTTTTTTTGTGGTAAATTCTAAGTTAAACTTACACTGTAAAAAGTAATCTAAATATTCTGTTACAAATCGATAAGAAACGGGAGTTATTATCCTATACAATTGTAGATACTTTAATTTTTGTTAAAAACACGCAATATTTCATGTCCGTCCTTAAATATTAGAGTACGTGAATTTAGAATTATGTTTTTAACAAAAATTAAAGTACATTTTTATAGGATCATAACTTTCTATCTATTTATAACTGAATATTTAGTTAACGACTAAAAAAAGGGTTATTTGGTGGCCCTTTCGCCGGCACTGGTTATATTCCGCCGCTATGACTATGTGTGGGGTATAATGCATGTAATAAATATTTTTTAAATATTATTTGTATACATCACAGTTGTCCCCGAGCTCGCTTGGGTTAAAAAAAATTCGAACCAAAAGTTAAGGTTGGATCCTTGTAGTAATCGGTTTGGAGATAATATATCCACCAACAGCCAAATCCAGAAAATTCGCTTTTGGCAGATAATGGTAACTCTTCTTTGAAGAGGTACATCTTTTACACCAATGATAATAGAAACCTGTTCAAGTGTATTTAGTTAGTATTTTTGACGCAGATTCCAAATATCTTTTCAAAAGTAAGCTATCTATTTTTGTTACGGAGAAAAACATAAATAAAAAAATGGAAAATTGAAATTTAGGGTACTTTTAAGCATTTACTTTTATTTAATTTTAGTAAATATATGACTCTAAAGTATAAATGAAGAAAATCTGTTTCTTTAACTTAATAAAAATGCTAATTAGAACTTAATTTATTAACCATTTTAAATTTGGGAACCTTTAGAAAAATCGATTGATTTTGATTATATTTTATTTTGTTGAGTAGTGTGAAAATTGCAATCCTTTAAAGTTTGACTTTTTAAATCATTTTATGGAATAAGTAAATCAGTGGTTATAAAACGGTTTAGAACATTGAATATAGTTCCTCCATCCGGCGGCGGTTCTAGGGAACCACGGCACTATGATACCAAATGTGTACTTGTTTGGGAATGATGCGAAACTCTCAACAAAATGAGGGTGCTAGGACACGAGGGTGTTGAAGGCAATGAGGCAGCAGACTCTCGTGCTAGAGAAGGGGCATGCACTCAATTTACTGGCCCTAAACCTTTAACAAAAGCCACCTGGTAAAGTCTACCAAAAAATGGGAAACCAAAATCATAGTTCGATATTGTAAAGACCAAAACTTAAGACAGGCCAAAATATTTATAAAATATGAACCTGAAAAACAAGAAAAGTGAACTCAGCATTCCGGAAATAAAAACCAGTCATTGCCCTCTAAGATAACGCTTAAAAATTGACACCTGCTGTATATGCTCAGAAGCACCAGAAAAGGCTGAACACATTATCTGCTTTTGCAAAGTCATTGTTTGCAAAAAGCTACTATATCGAACAGGTATATCCAAAATCTGCAGATATATCCCAAGTAGCCCCAAAAATACTTTTGGCCTTCTTGGGAAGCCTAAAGTTATATGTAGATTAAATTATGAAGGGGATTCACAATAGATCTCATTGGTCGCAGTGACTTGAAAGGTACTATGTTGCCTCACAACCCCATTTGTATTGAATTGTATGATGTTTAAATATAACTTAATATTTTAAGGAGAGGCGTTCTTAGTAGTATCTGGCGAGCCTGCCTATTAAAATCTGTTCGAACCCACTATGTTAAGCAACAATACGAAAAATGTAATTTATTATTAATAATTGGTAAAATATAATACATACAGTTGTGTTTAATCATATTATAATTTTTTGTCTCCATTTTCCAATTTCATTGCTGACTTATGACTTATTTATGTGTATTTGTATACATTCTAAAGATGAATAAACGAATGGAATTGAATTTAAAATATAATACAAAACGAGGAAGCCGAGGAAACATTAGGGAAAATAAATACATATCCCCAATGTCAGAACGTGTAGAATGTAAATTGAATATAAATGAATTTCTAGTCTAATAAATTATCACAAATCAGTTAGTGATCACCGTTTTATTTCACCCTCTCTGATCAGCTGAAGGACTAGAAAGTCGTCTCCATCCTGCTTATTCAGAGAGTTACCTGATGTAAAATATAACTTACAAGTCTGGGTATATTGCTTGGATTTGTAATAATTATATTAAAAAAATAAAAAAATACAGACAATAAAACGATTTTTTTTAAATAAAATTATTATGCTTTAATTTTCAAAAACTACTGTGCCAAACAAAATATATTATTATTTTATAAGATGTTAAAATATAACACATAATAACTAACGTTAAATTATATTTAATAAAAAATGGAAAAAAATAAATTTAAATTAAAATAAAATATTTAATCTTATTGCAATACATGTATTAATAAATAAAAAAAAACTTTAGACAATAGTCTATGCTGGCTACACATATTTTAAATCATTACTTAAAACAAAGATGGGGTTGTCAGAGTTTTATATAAATAAAACTTAACATATTGAGAACCACTGCTTTAAAAAAGGACACTACCCAACAGACCGTAATTTCATCAATGATACTGTAAAAATAGCAGTTACTTTTTCAGGTTCTTAAGTTCAGAAAAAAATAATATTTTTAACTGTTAGTAGCGTATATATTTAGTTAAAAACATGAAATTTATTCAGGTTTAGTCGAAAGTATTATATTTGCTAAAATGTAATAAATAAAAATGCTTAAAAGTGCCCTAAATTTCAATTTTACATTTTTTTAAGAACGTTTTTCTCTGTAAACAAAAATGATAGCTTAATTTTGAAAAGATATTTAAAATCTGCGCCAAAAATACTAACTAAATACACTTTAACAGTTTTCTATTATCATTGGTGTAAAAGATGTACCTCTTCAAATAAGAGTTACCATTATCTCAAAAAAGCGAATTTTCTGGATTTGGCTGTTGGTGGATATATTATCTCCAAACCGATTACTACAAGGATCCAACCTTAACTTTTGGTTCGAATTTTTTTTTAACCCAAGGGTTCTCGGGGACTACTGTGACATCTTATATGCATATACTGTAAATGCATCTTATGCGTGTATGCCATACATTGATATTTTTATATCTTTTATTCTTAACTTTCTCCGAGAGTATCTTAGGAGACTGTGGGGAACTATGGAGACCATGAAAAAAATTTTAATATCCATTAACAAAAACATGTTAATGGTATAGGAAAATAGCGTTACAGGGGGGGTGGGGGTCCAAAATGATCAAAATTTGGGTTACGTAATACTTGAACGTTCCCTAATGCCCAGTAAAATGGTAATGCCAAATAAAAAGGGGGATTTGAAGTGCACGTGAATTTAACTTAAGGTAATTGACAACTTATCATAAGTATTTAAACAAAGAGAGAAACTAAGTATATGATTTAAATGTTAAAGAAAAAAACAAAAGTACTTGCCTATTATTTGAATAAAATAAATAAAATAAAACATAGATAAATTGTGTTATGCAATAAAATGGTAACACATATTGTGAGATATACGACAATTAATTTGGATGCGGTATTGTCCCTCTCACTTCGCAACCGCATCGATAAAAATTAAAAAAAAATAGTGAGTATTTTTTTTCTTAATATGTTTTAAATGGTATGACTAAATTACTTAAAATTGAGCATTTGTTCACTCGTTCATGTATTATAACACATACAAAATTTAAAGCCTTTCATTCAATTAGTTTAGAAGATGTTATATGTAAAATGTTCATCAACCCAGCGTCATTTCACAATGTGGGTTAACATATTAATAAAAAACACTGTCCAGATAATAGCTACTTAATTTAGTATTTAAAGAATTATTTACAAGTTAACTGACTTGATCTAAAAATCATACTGCGCTTCTGTTATGAATCAAAAGTTTTGATTGAGCTTTGCCCTAGTCGAAGACAGAGACCAATTTTAATTTCTTTAACATTACTTATCCCGCATTTATTTAACATTAAACCAAATTAAAAAACTTATGGGTCCAATAAATTCGGTTTATCAGGCATCCACAATAACCCCACTTTTCCTTACTTATCGTTATAGAATTCAACTTGATTAGTTTATAGGTAACACAAGTAATAATTATTATGTATTATTTAACAGCAATTATCTCATTCATAATACTGCCGTGTTGAGTAAAATTTACATTACAATAAAATTATACCCAACGGTTTTCTTTATAACAAAACTGTTTCTTTATTTATCTTTAGGCTTTCCAAACGGTTTAATATAAATAAACAGTAGAAAAAAACACATTTTTTAAGAAAATATTAGAGAATTTAATTAAATTGACTAAAAGCTAAATATAAATAATTACAAATAATGAAACACACATAGTGTGAACAATAAAACTTCTTAATGATCGTAGTGTGAGTATTCTTCTTGGTGGTCATAGTGTTGGTGTTGGTCGTGGTATGGTACTAGTACAGGTACCTTAACTGGATATGGTACTGGCTTCTCTACTGGATAGGCTACTGGTCTTTCTACTTCAACTGGGTAAGGTCTATCTACTGGAACCTTGACTGGGTAAGGTACCGGTTTTTCGACTGGGTATGGGACGTGTTTTTCGACTGGGTATGGGGCTGGTACTGCTACTTTGACTGGGTATGGAACGGGTTTTTCGACTGGGTAAGGAACTGGCCTGTCTACGGGTACCTTTACTGGGTATGGTACTGGTCTTTCGACTGCAACAGGTATTTTCTTGATGATATGTACTGGGTAAGGTTGGGGTACATGAACGGGGTAAGGTCTGTCAACTGGTACTTTAACTGGTACTGGTACATTTTTGTAGACTGGGTAAGGTTGAGGAACATGTACTGGAACTTTAACTGGGTATGGAACATGTTTTTCGACTGGGTATGGTTGTGGAACGAGTACTTTGACTGGGTAAGGTACGTGTTTTTCAACTGGATAAGGTTGGGGTACCAAAACTTTGACGGGGTATGGCCTGTCAACATGTACTTTGTATGGAACATGTACAATTTTTTCAACTGGGTAGGGTTGTGGAACTGGATATGGTACCTTTACGGCTACTTTGACTGGGTAAGGTACTGGTTTTTCAACTGGGTAAGGTTGAGGGACATGTACTTTGACTGGGTATGGCACATGTTTGGTAACTGGGTATGGAATGTGTTTTTCAACAGGGTAAGGAATTCCCTTGAGCACTGTAATGGTCTTTTCAACCTCGGTGTTGTGTCCCAAATCGATGATACCGTGTTGATATCCACCATAGTGGGTTTGTCCTCCTAAACTGTATCCTCCATCTAGACCATGGCCTCCTTGACCTAGGGAGTATCCATTATCGTAATCTCCACCATATCCATATCCTAAACTAAGAAGCCCACGTTTTGTTTGTTTTTTGTCTTCTGCTGCGGCTTTCTTCTCCTCTGTCTTAGCATTTACCGCGAGGACAGCAAGGACTAAGAAGCACAGCAGCGGCTGGAAAGAAATAAACAACGTTAAAATCTAAATTATAAATTAAAACTTTAAAAAATAAATTTAATAATTTAAACGAAGTCCTAATGAGACATCATGTTCATATTTAGTGCATTTATATTTATCGCAAGTCCATATATAGATCAGAAGTTCAATCGTTTTAACAAGGTAACATATCTAAAATTGGCATGTCCTTCAGATTTTTGTCTTCTTATGCCATCGCTTAAAAACGACACAAGATAAGCAAGAGAAGAAGAGTGTCATGCACAAGCCATTTCAGTTTTTAAATGCTATGGTGAAAGCAACGTTTATAAACAGTCATCGGCGAATTTCCAGTGCTCACATAGGCGCCGCGTCGATTCTATCGTTGACGCGAGGTTTTAAATATTTACATTTTTATTTTCTTCGAAAAACACCGATATATTTACATATTTATAGTTAATATGTATATTCAATATTGTTGTGTGTAACAAATTAGTCGTCAAATGTTTCGATTTAGTGACCTTTATAAAAATTTCCCTCATAATTCGGCAAAATTATTCCGTAAGCCTATGTTTCTGTGTTTATTTTCCACGTTGATGAGTCATAACTGAATTTATTCCGATTAATGTTTATAAAGTAAAGATTATTGTGATTTATCCGATTATAAAAAACTTGCAAAAACAATAATAGTAAATAAAGTGAATTAAAGCGTGAATCAAAGGTTGTAACCACAAAACGCAAATCACGGTCTTTAATATGAGAAGTTCAACTGCGAAAGTGATAGTTTATACAGCAGGCGCGCCTGCGTGAAGGACGGAAATAATTGCAAGTGCTGCATTTCACGAATTATTTAATTATAATTAAATAATTATAATAAACATTATGGAATATTTGACCCATTAGAGCCCAAGGAGTCGATAATGACCTAAATTATAATGCAAAGAGGAGTAAATCTTAGATTAGTTTATTTTCATCTTTCCTATAATATTGTCAGTTGGGGTGGTTCCACTGACATTGATAGAATAGTTGTAGCTCAAAAAAGGATACTCAGACTAATATTTAATTTGCCTTTTAGAAATACATGTAGAGAAGTTTTTAAAAACAAACGAATTTTAACTGTATTTAGTATTTATATTTTTAAATGTGTGTTATATGTAAAAAATAATTATCTTGATTTTATAAGAAATTCAGATATCCATGACTATAATACTAGAAATAGTCATAACTTACATATACCTCAACACAAGAACGCTTTTTACAAGAAATCTCCTTCATATTCCCGTATACGTTTTTATAATAATCTTCCTAGGGAACTTAAAAGTATCGAAAATTACAATTTATTTAAAAAGTCAGTGAAAGATTATCTGATAGATGTTTTTTATTCTATTAATGAATTTATTACATTTTAATCTATTTGTATTTTCCCTATCTTTGCATATTATTTATGTTACTATTTTTTGTATTTCTTGTAATTTGTTTATAATTTATTTATTTTTTTGTTTAGTGCAAAATTAACATATATATGTATATATCTATATCTTTGTGACTTGCCATATATACTCAATGTATCTTTTATGGTCAAATAAATACATTACATTACATTACATATTATAAATCACAAAAAAAAGCTTATCAACAATTTGGTATAGCTATTGAATATTATGAAAAACTTTTAAACATTGATATTAAAAAAAGTTTAGGTTGTAATACAAGCTGTGGTACAACTCGTTAAAAGATGATCCCCTTGGGTGGAGAATTTTTTTTATATCTCAGCTTCCCCATTTTGAAAGTTTTCAAATTTTTGGGAAAGCCTTGTGTTCCTGCAAAAATTTTCAAAAATTATTTTTGCGTATTTTTGCGTTTTATGACGTTTTATGTTAATATAAATCAGTTTCGAGCAAAAAAATTGTCGGTAGGTCGATCAGTCGATCGGTCGATCGGTCGGTCGATCAGTCTATCGTTCTGCCCGAGAAATCTTGTAAGCACAATAACTTAAGAACGCTTCAAGCTAGAGACTTGAAATTTGGCATACAGGTATGTTACCAAAAGTTCTTGCTCGGGATTGTTTTTGGTGAAAATTAGGGTGCGGCAAGGGGCTTACTTAAAGATATTTTGGAGAGCGTACTATGAAGAAAGGTAGGCAGGCCTAAAATGTAATACTGATAACAAATAAAAAACATATCGGGTGTAAAAAAATTAGAGAAAAAAATTTTCTAGGAATAGGGTGCGAGAAAATTTGCTTCAACCTAGTCGAATGGATGAGGCAACCAGTCTCAAGACTTTAGTTCTAATTTATTTAGTAGTACCAAACTAATTTGTCATAATATTATTTTGTAAAATAATGCCATAAATAATGCATTATTAAAAGTTCATTAACACTATTCCAAGATCAGTGCTGTGCTATGACTGAATCGATAAATTTCTTATAGATCGATTTATTGCTATACCACTTTCATTGATCTTGAGATAGTGGTAATGAACCTTTAATAAGTCCCATGGGATTTCATAAGATTTGTTTATATAATATTATGAAATCTTAAATATGCATAGCATTGTGAATAAATTTAACCAACATCATTCTAGTTATTAAAAATTTCGCAGTTTCAATGAGATCTTAGAAAAAAAACAATAGTAGTAGAATTTATTATCTGCTTCTATTTTGCAAGAATCTCTCAGATTTTTTTTTTTTTTGTTTATGTTCTAATACTTTAGATGCGAATATATGATTTTGGATAATTCGACTATGGTGATTTCGTTGCTGTACTTAGTTTTTTTGCAACGCGTCAGAATTTTGTGCAATCAAAAAAAGAAAGGTTAAAAATGAATTTAAAAAAAAAATTTATTGCAAGGTTGAAAAGAGTATTTGTTTCTCTAATAGAGTGCCTCTATAATGATTTATTATATAACCCATTGCAATTAATTTAAAGGGTTTAAACTTCCCTTTTCTACCATCTAATCAAAAATATTTATATATTTTTACTATTTTTTCATTTGCGCAAGATTCAGAAGTGATGGAATAAAAACTAAAGTCAGATTCGAAATCAACATGTTCAAGTTATCCAAAATCATCTATCCTTATTAATGAAGCAGAAAAAAAAGTTAAATTTGCAGGGCTGTATTATTGTATGCTGATTTCAAAACATCCTTTTATCACACCACTGGTGCGTCGCCACATAGATAAAAATATTTTCGTATAGTAAAGGAATTAACCCTTCGTTACGCGCGGTCTACGATCGTAGACCATGCTTTTTTTTAGCTGGGTAACTTTTTACACGGAGTCTTTACGCTTGCGCCCCTTCGAGTAGCTGTGCATTATGCATCAACCTATTAGATTAGTAATAATTCACACTTTGAATGGGTATAATATTGTTTTTATTCATATTGAAACCTGCCTGGTCTACAATTGTAGACCGCGCGACTAACCACGTTACCTTTTTATTTTTGCATTTTTTTATTTTGTGTAAGTTTTTATGGTTTCTTTTTGTGAATATTGTTTTTCAAAGTTAGTTTATTAGTTTAAAAATAAATTAAAAATACAATATGTCTTTACCACCAAAAAAAATAGCGGTTTATAGGAAGACACTAGCACGAGTCTTTTTGTGCATGAAAGAGCTCATACGTAATGTTTTTGATAAATAAGGTAATCTTCTGTTCTATAAAACTACTTTGGACACTAAATGTGCCTAAGAAAGAAAAATAAATCGAAAAAAAAAATGCTCAAAATATCATAACTACGATTGCAAAGAGCACATGTACAAGGCGCACGAGTTACTAAAATATTGCATGATTTCGAGTCAAATTTTATAATATTTTTTTCTTTTAATTTAGGTGTTTTTTATTTTTTTATAATCGTACATGTTAAAAAAAAAAACAAGTGTTTTAGTTTCAGAAAGTTTGTTAAGTTATTTTTATTTTTTTTACAAATTACCGTACAGATGTAAAATATATGTTAGAATTGTATATCATTTTTCTTTTACCCTTAACACTTACTAAAACAATAATAATTTAAAAAAAAAATAGTAATTAACTTTTAAATGCAACCAAATAAATAACATAAGATATTTGGTTTTTAAAAATATAAATGTGTTTTTTTTTTAACAAAAAATAAAATGGTCTACAAGTGTAGACCGTGCGCCTAAACACGTTACAAAAAGAGGCGCGCCTAACGAAGGGTTAAAAAAATAAAGCGATTTGAAGAAATAAGGAAATAAGAATTACCGTACAGATGTAAAATATATGTTAGAATTGTATATCATTTTTCTTTTACCCTTAACACTTACTAAAACAATAATAATTTAAAAAAAAAATAGTAATTAACTTTTAAATGCAACCAAATAAATAACATAAGATATTTGGTTTTTAAAAATATAAATGTGTTTTTTTTTTAACAAAAAATAAAATGGTCTACAAGTGTAGACCGTGCGCCTAAACACGTTACAAAAAGAGGCGCGCCTAACGAAGGGTTAAAAAAATAAAGCGATTTGAAGAAATAAGGACCATAAGAATATATCACGGAAAAGATTAGACATACAGTATTTGTAGTTACTTATTAACCTAATGACATCTTAAAATAAATGATAATGTGAATATTTATATTTTAAATGTTGTAGATAATAATTTGCTAAAGAAAGAAAATATTACATAATATGGCAGTTTGCCATTGGCTAATAAACTATAAAAAAATATTAAACAATATCTACTACCGAGCGTTTCGTAATATTTTTAACTTCATATTAATTGAAAAAGACATTTACATTCACATGTGCATGCACGACGTTTGAAGTACCGAAGAATCGTGACATAATGACGGACAGTGCTCTTTGGAAGCTAAGAAGGCCTTGGTTTGGTTTAGTTGAAAAACTAGAAAAATATTTATTGAATTATTTAAGTTGGGGAGAAACGTCTTATAAAACAATATTTTTTCCTTTTTACACCTAAATTAAAATTAAAGAATAACAAGTCGAGAAGATATGTAATACTACGCATTCCATTATATACTATTCACAGTAAATGGTATATTGAATTTTCTCAAATAGGTACCTAAAAAAATTATTTTTTTAATTTAGAAAAAAAATCGTTTTTTCCATATTATTTAATCTAAAGCCAGCCAATTTCAAAGTGGGTTAAGCCCTTCTGGTTCTGGAAGCCTCAATTTCTTTAATTTTTTTATTATTTAATTATATTCTATTATTGGCACTCTATTAGATCATTATTATGTATTATGACCATTTTAAAAAATATGTAATAAATCCAAAAAAAGCTCAGTAATTATCCAATTACCTAATTCATTATACTAGAAACATAATAAATAATGTTATATTATTTCTATTAGATAATTTTTTCATGTATAGCGTAAACAAAAATGTAACCATACAAAAAAGGTTAATCATCCTATTTTATTTAAATAGGTTATTTACTTTACATTGTGTATTATACAATTTCTAGAAAGAATTTGTTTTCAGTTGCATAAGAATACATATAACTACGGTAATAAATTTAATGACATTCTTTGATTATTCCGCATGAAAAAAGTGAAATTGAAATAGTTTAAAAATTTAAATATATGTACATATATAAAGTGTCTCACCTGAATGGAATTATTTTTTCAGATTATAGCGCATTTCTTTTAGTAATTATTTTACACTAACTGCTTTTATAATACAACATCTTTAAAGTTAAATTTTATGAATAAAAAACTAACCAATATTCCACCAAATTAGTAGAATGTTTTTATGCTGCCTTTAACCCAAACCTTCACATGCAAGCAGAACCCAAACTCAAGTTTGCGAGAATATACTTAGTTTTCCAGTGGCACACTTCTGGGAAAATTTTGAAAGTTATTCTATGTAAAAATATCATAGACATATTTTCAATTTCATAAAAAAAAATATTTATTAATAACAATTTTACAGAATTTTATTTTTCTTAGGATACCTTTTTATTAAAATTTAAAATGCAGTATTTTTTAATAAAATTTAAAATTTTTATATATATTTTTTTGCATAGAATCACTATTTTTTAATTTAGATTCGGTTTGCATGTGAATGTTTGGAATGATACCAAATAAAACTTATATAATTATAATTAGATAACTTAATATGCCCCTAAATGTTCTCTATTCGCTTTCTGATCAGGAATTCATGATAAATGAAATACTAAATTGAGTACCCACTTTATATGTAACACTTTTGTGTAGGTAACTATAATGGCATTTTAACATCTCTATTCCACATTTCTCTATTTCAAACATCTCTATTCCACATTTCTCTATTCCATAACATCTCTATTCCACACTACTCTACTCTGCACTACGTACTTGCTTAATATAATTTTTCCTTAGCGTAACAATGTCGTTGCATTTCTTATATGTAATTAGTATTTTTGATTTTTGTTAATTATTATTTTAATAATTAATATGTATTGTATTTGTTGTAATAGATTTACCGCAGTCAACGTAATCAGTCAAGATAATTACTGCCTTGTCATCTTTAACAATGTTAATGACAATACTTATACAGGATTTTTAAATTATAGAGCGCAAACACAAATTTTAACGTTTTTGTTCCGCTAAGGAAAAATTATCTTTAGATATTAGGCAAGTACGTAGTGCAGAGTAGAGTAGTGTGGAATAGAGATGTTATGGAATAGAGAAATGTGGAATAGAGATGTTTGGAATAGAAAAATGTTTAATAGAGATGTTATAATGCCACTATAATTTGTATTAGATAAAAGTGTCAGTTAATAACTCTGGGACACCTAGTATTATGTCTTTTTAGATCTAGTTAATCTAGGTTAAATAAAGTTTGCACCTGATGTAACAGTGATTTATATTCTACAAGTTCAGCAAATTAATTGATTATTTTCTAGTTTAATTGTATTTATTATTTATTTATTGAAATATTTCAAATGCCGATTAAATAATGCAATATCCTCTTATTAATCGTTTTGCCTTTAAAAATCATTTAAATTAATTGACGCTATTAGCGTTTTTTAAGTATATACTATTTCTTCCTTATATTCAGGTGAAATGTGCTATTTTTGTACCATCTTATCTAGTTCAATCTTATTTAATAATTTTTTATATTAAAAACATTTTTAATTAATTATGGTCAATTTTATGAAATTATTCTACTTATTGAGTTTCCCAGTTTTTATTATGTATCTAAAATTTTTAACTTACTGGCGCCGTGTAATTAAACTTAAAATTATTCGCTGATATTTTATGATAAATGTTTGATCTTTTTCGGAAATAATAAAATTTGGTTTGGCTGTTTTGTATAACGTTTTTGACTTTTTATAAGAACATACATAACCATATATATTATATTCCATTATATCAAAAAGTTTTGTTATTCGAGTTCTCTATTCATTGAATTTTTTTGTAATATAATATTGTTATATTTTATTGGAAAAAATAATTTTGGGTTTCATTTCAATGCATCTAAAGGGTGTGTTTTTTGATGTGTAATATGTACAGTTGTATAAATGAGATCTCCCCGTATGATTATAAAATGACACGCTGCACGCAGCTGTACTACACATTACTATGGGAAAAAGTCATGTACACGTACTGTATATGAAGTTATAAATTGTGGTAATTTATTTTTAAAATACACTATAATATGTTTTATAAAAAACCTTATTACCTTAAATGTTACCAACATTTATTTTAATTATTTTTAATTTAAATATTAAATTTTAAATTTGCAAATCATATAATTTTTTAATTAATTTAACTATAATTAAAATTCCTTTAAATTAACTAATTGATGATTTCTAGTTATTATTTGGAAATTTGTTGGTATGTACCAATTTTGCCTAATATTACACATTTAAAATATCTCGGTATTTAAAAAATCATTAATAATTATTATGATTGAAGTGGCTACCTAGCAATACTTAATTTTATAGAAGTTAAAGTAATTATTTTGAAATAGTGTAAAAATTACATACTTGTTAATAATTAGGTCACTATATTAAGTTTGCCAAGGTAGATGCAAATAATAATATTTATAACCAATTTAATTTTGACTTACAGGGTTATTCAGAAATAAGTTAGAAATTTAAGAGGTGATTCTACGTTAAAACATATAAAAAAAGTTCTCGTAAAGGTTGGTCCGGAAATGAGTTCTAAGGGAGCTACTACCCTCGTAAGGGTACATCTAAAAAGTAGTTTTTAATTAATATTTCTGGAACCCTATAAACCACACTAACGAATTTTTGCACATGCCTTAACATTGACAAAGGCTATCATTTCATGTAATTTTTATTTCGTAATTTTATCCAGGGACGTGCAAAACTAGGAGGCGATGTCACTTTTTTGCTCAAAATATTTGTATGTGTAGATTTTTTGATATTTTCTCAATAGAATATTAACCTTTAATTAAAAATACATAAAAAAATGTACTCTTTATGTGGCGGCGTAGGGCTAACCGTTTTCTAGAAAATTGGGATTAAAGAGACAATTTCACGTTCATATGCTATTTTTTTTTTAAATATTGTACACTATTAAGTTGATTGCCCCCGCCTAAATATCAGATTCATTTTTAAGCAACGTCAAAAACCTCTATATACCAATTTTCTTAAAAAAAATATTGTGGTCAAATAATTGTACCCAATTGTAATAATTCTACAAAAAAAGCATTACAGACGAACAGACTTTAGTTAAAATATACAAGTGTATTATTTGACAACCCAACCCTTATTTCTAATTAAATATATTAATGTCATTAATAAATATTAATTACATTAATTTAATGACAACAATACGTTCAAGGCATTTTTTATTTTTCTTGGTATAAGAAATAACACAAAACGTTTGTGGGATTAGGTTATTATTAAATTAAATATTTATATATTCAATTGTTGTAATATTAATTGAATATATTATTGTAGCTTAAAGCTATGCGTTAAAAACAATGAATAATTTAAATTTAGTTGTTTATATGAAAAATATTTAATTCTGATCAATAAGGTAAGGTAATTAATTACATTTTACTAAAAAATCATTTTTGATTAGGATTTTAACCCAGACTTTCCAAATTCTGTGTTAGATACAGATTAATCAATAACTGTCATGGCAAAATTTAAGAGGTGATTCTAAATACAAAAATATAAAAAAAGTTCCTATAAAGGTTGGTTTGGACTTTGAGCCCTAGGGGAGCTATGGCCCTTTAAAATTGTAATAAAAATAAGATTTTTAATTAATAACTCTGGTACCCTTTAAGCTGAAGTGACGAGCTTTTGCATGTTTAATTAATTTTTTTGAATTAGTCCAGAGGCGTCCCTAGACGGAAAAATGTATTAGACTTAACACATTTTTGCCCAAACTTTTTTATGTGTACTTTTGTTGGATTTTTTGTAAAAAATATGGATTTCCTGAGTAAAAATATATAAAAAATGTCACATAGTGTAACACTGTAATAGAAACCGTTTTAAAAAAATGTAATTAAGAGGAAGTAACATTTTGTGCCACCAAAAACGTTACTTTTTAAAAGGCTATTACTCCTTTAATATTAAATTTAGGTGTTTTGGTAAAGAATACATTTTTGCTTAATTTTAAATGAAGAATCGCCCTGCGGCATTAAAATGTTATTATTGCTTTTTTTGTTCCCCATTCAATATGTCCATCTTAGACGGGCCGCAGCTCCCTTAGGGCTCATTTCCGGACCAACCTTTATAGGAACTTTTTTTCATATTTTTTAACGTAGAATCACCTCTTAAATTTCTCGAACTTATTTCTGAATAACCCTGTATAATGTAAAACATTTCATTTTATTAAATTAATAAAAAATAAATGCGATACTATTACTTATTAATGTTAACATGTTGAAAAAAAAATACATTTTATTTAGAGATTAAAAAAATATCATTTTTGAAGATGGTCATTTTTTTGACGAAGTTCAGAAGGAAACGCCATGATTGATCGCCAGAATTGGATTTTTAGTTATATTTTTCTTAACGTTTTTAGTAGTAAAAAAAAAAGCAATTATTTTGTGAAACAAAAGCACGAATTATTACAAATAATGATTTAATGATATGAGAAAAAGTTGCGATTGAAACTAAAAGAAAATGTATTAGGTACTACTTATTGTATTTTAAAAATGATTAATTTATTATTATTATTATTATTTATATTTTGTAATTTCCAGTTATTATAATTATTTATGTCATGAATATTGAGATTCATTAAATGTAATACTAAACTAAGAATTTTACTAATTAAATATCAAATTAATTAGTTATATTTCATTTCATTAGTTGTCCTTAGTTAGTGTAATGTTAATTATTTGGCAAATAAACCTTATGTTCAAGAAATTTAAGGTATATTTATGCATAAATTTAACTAAGTAAAAGGTAAATTTAACTGACAATTTGACCGATTAAATGTCAGATTTACCAATAAAACGTTAGATTCAATTTTTATCTATTTGGGTATTCTCTTTCATTTCAATAGTCAAATTTTTAGTTACAGTAGAGTTTTCCAATTAAAATTTTTGAATAAACGGACGTTTAGTCTATTATCTTGTAATTAAAAAGTTATTGTTGGAATGCCCTTTAATTAAATTTAGTTATTACAAATAATTAATGTACATAATTTGAATAGACACTATCTGCTAGTCTTATCCCAAAATACGATCAGTACAAAGGATATTTGCACAATATAATTTCCTTTTCAAAGGTAAAAAAAAACAACAAACAATAGTAAAATCCTTCAGTAAACTTGACCATTTAATGTTATGGATATTATATAAAGTAAATTATGTGAAAATATTGAAAGCAGATTAAAGTATTTAGTCTTTATTAACTATGTTTTTCTTAGTTAGATCTTCAGTATTTTCAAGATCTACATAATAGAAGTTACCGTAGAATTTAACATTTTTTTTTTAATTTAAAATCTTTAACTCTTTTGCTCTTTCTTATTCTAAAAGTTTTAAGAAGGATAAATAATAAATATTATGATATCACAAGGTAAAATATTAAAAATAACTGTGAAGCTGAAGTTTGCAACGTGTTTTTGCAACGAAAATTCAAATAGTATATTAAAGTACTAGTTTCATAACATACGTTTTTAACGCACGAGTACAAGTTTAGAAAATAAGCCGCTTGCGGCGAGTTTTCTAAAGTACTAGTGCTCTAAAAACGTGTTATGGAATAAGTGCTTTAATATACTATTTTAATTTTCGTTAGAAAAAAACGTTGCAAACTTCAGCTTCATAAATAACTAAAGGAAAACAATCTATTGAAAGGGGAAAATTAAAATGCCTCATAAAATTTACAAAATTTAAAGAGGTTAAAAAAAATTAATTAAGGAAAAAGGTTTTTATTTAGTCCAGTCGGTATGTAGAGAAACTTAGTCCAATCGGTATATAGAGAAACTTTATATGTTAGGACTTTTCTCTCTAAAAGATCTATTATAGTGGGTATTTTTGTTGGATCAACATTCTTTTTTAGAAAAAAAAAAATACTAGCTTAATTTCTTGGAATCCCGAATCTTTTAATCTTAACAACTGAAATAGTTGAATTTGAGTTCAAGAGAAGGGACAAAATATTAAATATGAACTGTTTGCTCTTTATCTGGTTTGGACCTAAATCCAAAATTCTCGGACCTCGGACAAATTAATAAAAAAAAAGAAGTTATGAGGTCCAATGTTGTTTTTTTTAAGCTTTATTTTAGGCAAAAATGAGACATAACGAAAGCCGAGGTTTTCGTCTATAATACTTTTGAAAAAAACTCAAAACTAAAATTGTTAAGAATCCAATATTTATACAAAACGCTTCAGTTTAATTTTGTTTAAACGCTTCAAAGAACTCCAAATATCGCCGTAAATAATCCAAAATGCACTTAATATTCACATAAATCACACCGATCACAAATCACAAGAACTCACCAGTGGTTTCATTATCGTATTCATGTGTGAATCAATGTTTGAACTGTATCAAAATGAAGACCTTCAGAGACTTTTATAGCAAATCCTTACTTTCGCTACCATAGTCAGTTCTCCGCCACTTGTTAGATACACAATATTGTGCAAAAGGCCTCTCCCCCATACCCAGTTGCCCCATATTTCCCTGAGAAAGTCATTTTCGGAAGATTCATATACACTCGGAATATAAGGTCATATAGCTAAGTAATAGCGTGGAGTAAAAACGGAATATTTTGCTAAAAATATGCATCTAATAGATGAGATAAATATGCATATATAAATCAGAAAAAGTCAATCAGCACGAGCGTCGATGCACCCCGGAGCCTCAGAGGCATAATAGTTATTATACAGGGTGTTCCGTGAGGAAAAGGAAATATTTTAAGGATGTGTTCTAGAGGTCAAAATAAGAAAAAAAGTTCCATAAACATATGTCCAAAAACGACTCGTAAGAGAGCTGCGCCCCTTCAAAAGGGGTTCTAAAATTTCGATTTTTATTAATTACTGGGTTATTATAGCATCGAGGTTTAGCATGTGATCTATGCTTTATAAGGCCTATCAGCCAATGGTGTATGCATGTAGTTACTTCAACCAGGGGCGTACGTAACGGGGGGTCTTATCATTTTTTGCCCCAAACTTTTTTCTGGTTAACTTTTTTGTAGATTTATTTTTAGAATAGTATAACTCAGGTAAAAACACATAAAAAAGGTACTCTTGTTGTAATACCGTAGTATTAACCCTTTTCGAGATAAATAGAATTAAAGGCAAAATTACACCTTCGTAGAACCAAAAATTAAACACTAAAATGTTAAAAATCAAAATTTCAATAATGCAGGGTGATTCTACATAAAAAGCTAAGAAAAAAAGTTTTTATACATGTAGGTCCAAAAATCGATTTTAAAGGTACCATGACCCTTTAAAAATTTTGGAGGCGGTAACTCCCGTAGCATTGATGAAAACTTTTTTTCTTAGTTTTTGGTGTACGGCAACTCTACACTACTGAAGTTTTGGTTTTCAGCATTTTAGTGTTTAATTTTTCATTTTTCATCCCCGAAACTTGTAACTTGTAACTAAAGTAATACAGTATTTTAAGTACTTTTTCCTGAGGAATAGTATTCTAATAATAAACCCACAAAAAATTAAACAGAAAAAAGTTTGGGGCAAAAAAGTGATAAGACGACTCATTTCGCACGCCCCTGGTTTAAGTAACTGCGTGCAAATACCATTGGCTGATAGACCTTATTAAGAATAGATTACATACAAAACCTTGTTGCTATAACACAAAGGGTTCCTAAGTTATTAATTAAAAATCGAATTTTTGGAACCCCTTACGATTGGTTTTTGGACATATGTTTCTGGGAACTTTTTTTCTTATTTTGACCTCTAGAACACATCCTTAAAATATTTCCCTTTCCTCACGGAACACCCTGTATTGTTCACAGCGCCAGCTCTAGATTATACGGTAATTTCGAATTTTCAAAAAAAAAAATCAAAAATCGTCCTAGACCAAAAATTCTTGGATATAAATTTGTTTCATGATTTTTTCATGAAACATTTTTTTTCAAATGTCCGTCTGTCCGTCCGTCTGTCCGTCCGTCTGTCCGATGTCAAGATTTTGGTAGACCCGATAACTCAAGAACGAATAATCCGATCGTATTTAAAATTTCAGGAAAAATCAAGTTCTATGAGGGGAACACGGTACCCCTCAATATTATTAAGTTAAAAAAAAATGTGCCCAAAATCTAACAACGGATCCTAGTAGTGGAAGGTCCGGACATTAAATAACCACTTTCAGTAAAATCCCAACCGTAGCGCTTTTCGAGAAAAAGCTTAACATCTCTTCAGGAGGATTCACGCTTCGTACCATTTACTTTTAAAAATGAGTTTGCTTTAATCTTATATAATTTTTGCTGCAGAATTCGAAACCCATTGAAAAATTTAGCTAACTCTTTTCGTTTTCTAGAAAAACGCAATTACTTCTGCATTTAATGCCATTTTAGAACAACCATATTAAAATAGTTTTTTAACCTAACGCTCTTTTGGCGAGCCTAAAATTCAGCTTTACGCTTCTTCTTTAAAATCGTAAAAGTTCAAAGCATAATATGTGTATATATTGCACTTTCAGATCCTTTAATTAAACCATAGTTTCAGATATTTATGCTTAACTTTGTAGACTGTGCTATCCGTCAAATTTTGATTATAGTGTCAAATTTAGCAGAATCGTGGAGATTAAATGCAGCGGTCCCAAAACCAAAATTTAATACATTTACTAAAAGTACAAAAATACTTTTTGTGGTAAAATTACGTTTAGTCAGACTTAAACAGATATTTTGTTTCTAGATAATCAATAAAAAATAAATGGGTTTATTATTATATGATTGGGTGAACGGTTTGATCCTGGGTTATAACAGATAAACATTATTCTGTACGTTATTTATTGAAGATTGAAAAATTTGATAAACCCCCCCCCCATTAGCAAATCCTGCGCACGGCCCTGATATCGCCTATATCACTTGCGTGATAATTCTTTTGATTTTTGCCTGTCGTTAAAATCGACCCAGTAGTTTAGGTTATAGAAGGTACTAAATAAATATGCATGCATAAATACAAATATATAAAAAACATAGCCCTCAGTTCACCTTGCCATAGTTCAGTAAAAATAATTAAAATCAAATACAAATTGTTTTGAAATTTAATTATAGATCCAGTTCATAAAATAAAAAAACACTTAGAAATTTAAATTATAAAGCAACATAATTATTTTTAAACAATGTAAAAATGGCATTTTTCCTTAGTTTAAACATAACGTTTTTTTATAAAACCTTAATAAGAACTGATAACTTATTAAGAACCGCTGTCAGAAAAAATAACATTTCTAATAACACTAGTCTACACATTTAGGCTTAAGCATCTCTAAATATCTTTTTATAAATGGGTCAGCAGGTACAAAACATAAATATATTATGTTTTATAATTTTACAATTTTAAAGTATAAGAATAAAGCTTTATTCTTAGCTTGCTAAAAAACCGTTAGACTAAAAGACTGTTTTAATATGGTTGTTCTAAAATAGCATTAAATGCATAAATAATTGCGTTTTTATAGAAAATGCAAATAGTTAGCAAAATTTTACAAGTGGATTCGAATTCTGCAGCAAAAATTATATAAGATTAAAGCAAACTCATTTCTATAAATAAATGGTACGAAGCGTGAATCCTCCTGAAGAGATGTTAAGCCTTTTCTCCAAAAGCGCTACGGTTGGGATTTTACTGAAAGTGGTTATTAAATGTTCAGACCTTCCACTACTAGGATCCGATGTTAGATTTTGGGCACATTTTTTTGTAACTTAATAATATTGAGGGGTACCGTGGGAAGAACCCTATTGTTTTTGAAAGTAACCCCCCAAAAAATAAAAAAGGGTTAAACTTTAAAAAAACTCCAAAAATGCTGAAAGAAAATTGCGATTAACGTAAGTTTTTCAGAAAAAAATACTTTTATTATCAATTCAATAAATAAATAAATAAATAAAAAAAAAATAAAATTTTTTTGAAATTTTTTTTTAGCAAAATTTTTTTTTTCAAAAATTTTTTTTTTTTGTTTTTCGCTTTTCGCAAAAATAAAAATTAATTTAACAAAAAAATAAGTTTTTTTGAAAACTTTTTGAAAAATTTTTTTTTTCAATAATTTTTGGTTTTTTAAAAAAGATATATTATTAAAAAAAAATATTTTTTTTGTAACATTTTTTGAAAATTATTTTTTTTAAGTATTTGGGAAATGCAATTTACTATTTACTGTGAATAATATATAATGGAATACGTATCATTACATATCTTCATGGCTTGTATATATCAAGAGAGCAAACTGGTTGTTTTATTTCCGGTATTTACTTCTGAGGTACATATACTATTTTTGCACGACCGACAACCAAGTAATCCATTTTCGCAATTTCCTTTAAAATTAAATCACGATATCCATGAATCGCGGAATGACAGGTTTGCATTTTCAATTGTAATTTTCCAATATGGCCGGAGTATTTTAAATGTGGCAAGCTATTAGGACAAATTTTAAAAAGTTTTCAAAAATATAAAATAAAATAAAAAACATGGATTTTGATAACTATCGAAACTGACCCCATGGCGGTTATTGAGAAACTGGCAGCAGAGGCTATTTTAAATTTATTGTCATCCAAAGCAAGAAAAAATTATGATAACATGATACAGATGCGGGAGTAAAACAGTAGATTTAGTCCCGTAAAAGAGGGAGTAAAATAACCTTTTAGTCCGGGAGAGCAGCAAAACTCATCAAAAGTATGCTGTATCACGCTTGTATGCAGGGCAACTTTAGATTATCCTTTTGTAGCCACCTTTTCGGAATGCTGAAAAGTCGTCTTTTTGGCACATACTTGTCACTGTTATAATATCATACCAAATAAATCTATCACCTATAACGACGTTAAGAGAGAGATAGCAGCTATATATCGAGAATGCTAAATATAGGCAACCAACATGAATACTACGCCATTTTGATACCCTGGCCGCGTAAATTTAAATTTATAACCTTATATTGTCTATTTCTAGTTATTGGTCTACAAAGAAAACTTATATGATAAAAAATGCCAAATTATCTTAAAAAACAAACCAAAAATGAAGAAAATTTATATAAAAACGTAAAAACTCGATGAAATATACCACAAACGTCACCTTAAAAAGTAAACAAAACACTTGTCTAAACAGCGTTGCCGCTTGTTGACAAATTTTTTAAACATATATTATTTGTCCTTACAGTTAGAAAGCGAAAACAACACACAAAAATATATCCATAGGTATATTTAAAAAATTATTATCGCTATTTTTTACGAGCTGTTTCTCAGTGCATCACTCTACCTTGCCGTTATCTTAAGACATATCCACAGGCTCGCATAAGAACGTAATACATAAGAATGCGATGCTTTGATTAGCTTGATAAGACGCCATGTATCTTGTAAGCCAATCACGGCATCGCATTCTTATGTTTTATGTTCTTATGCAATCTTCTGGCTAGGCCTTTACGCTACTACTTATTTGTTTATTATGAATTACATACATACATAATATGTAACCCCTTAAATATATTTAAGCCAATAAAACCTACTAAAAATGCCAGATAAATAATGTGCGATTATAATAATCACG
This sequence comes from Brachypterus glaber, assembly GCA_958510825.1. Taxonomy (NCBI): domain Eukaryota; kingdom Metazoa; phylum Arthropoda; class Insecta; order Coleoptera; family Kateretidae; genus Brachypterus; species Brachypterus glaber. The sequence goes on from OY294047.1 coordinate 31,545,292, forward strand.
GGTCGGATCGAAGTAGGCATTACCGGCATGTAAAAATAAGAATTTTAAAAAACTCTTTTTTCAAGTAAATAGACACTTTAAACTATTGTTCATCAAGCGGAATATCATATCGACGCTGTTAATACTCATTGAGTCACTTGGTCATGGTCCATGACTCATAGGGAAAGAAGAAATTGTTTCCCTTTTCAAAACACGAATAATTAATAAAAAAAAAACAATATTTTTGTATTAACTATTCGTTTTATGAAAAGAGAAACAATTTTCAAAACAAAAAAAAAATTAAGTCCTTCTCCATGAGTCATGGACCATGACCAAGTGACTCACTGAGTATTAGCAGCTTCGACATGACATTCCGCTTGGTGAACAATAGTTTAAAGTGTCTATTTACTTGAAAAAAGAGTTTTTTTTTATTCTAATTTTTGCATGCCCCCGGTAATGGCTACTTCGATCCGACCCGTGATAATAATTATAATATATATATAATTAATTACTATCGAACTTCCTTCAGGAAAGCCTTTTGATCTAATAATTATACTTTACAAAGTTTTGAATAAAATGTGGGGAATTTAAAAAATATATATGCAATTCAATATATAAACAGATATTTTTTCTCCACTCTAGTAACTGTGTTGCTAGTTACATAACATTGAAATAAGCGTCAGTTGTAACTCGAATGTAAGTATCATGGGTGGCTGGTTACTTCATGCTACTTTCCGGCCTTAAACTTGTTGATATTGAACAAGATATTTTAAAATTTTATTGCTGAAATAATGTATATCATTTCCTTGTTTATAAAATTTATCTTAAGTTACACCCAATTTAAATGAATGTCTTTAGTGAATATTTAAAGCATTCCATTAACTACTTCATTCGTACTTTTTTCACATTCAGAGAAGGTAAGTTAATTTTTATATAGGTAATAAATTCGCTTTTCGTTTATCTTTTTAGTTCCACACTACCCTTAGATATTCCCTAGATTTCCCTAAAATTTCTACGACCTACATCTTTTGTTATTTGTGAGCATGTTTTAAAAATTTTAAGTCAAATATCCTGAAAAATATAAATCTGTACCAAATTTTAAAATTAAAAAATTAAATTGGGCGTTCACCTACTTAAAAAGCTTGTTATGTGATTTTCGCATAATGGGGGGACTTTTCAAATTTTCAAATCACCGTGTTTTTTGAAATGCTCTAGTTAGCAGTACTTTATTCTAGATCTGGAAAAAGGAAATTTCCAAAGTTTTTGTAAAGTATCTTTAAATTATATTTCACTCCTGTATGTGACCCATCATTTAATCCTTTCTTCTTAAGATACGCTTCATACGAGCTCTTGTTTGTTACTCTATCTGACCATTTTATAAGCTTCAAAATGATTTACCAGACTACTGCTCTTTTAATTTATTGCTTTTAAGTCTGGAAATAAGAATAATTTAAAAGTGCAATGTGACGCTTTTTTAACGCAGCAGCTAATCTCGGTTTGGTGCAGAAGCTTGTTTTATTTTTTGATAGCCCCGGTCTCCCCTACCTTGATAGATAACCAATCGATTACAATCTATTTAAGATAAGAATTTGTATATTATTAAATTAAAATTTATAAATATTATAATAATTTTTACAAAAACAATGTCTATCTATTAGAAAGTGTATAGTATTTTCATTTCTTCATGTAAACATATTATAAGCCATATGGTCAATTGTATTTAAGAGGCATATAAATCGTTTTAGTTATGACAAAACCTATATTGATTTTAATTAACATATAGCCATAAATGATGTAATGCAAGATTTGTCTATTTCTGACCCATTTTTGGCCTCTTGTCGCGTAGCCACGAGGGTCTAGTAATGGGGGTAATTACCCCCTGGAGGTCCAGAAAATCTCCAGAAAAAAAACCTTTTTTTTTAATATTGTTTTGGCCTTCAGATTGTAATTGCAATCACAAGCGAGCCCCTGCAACCACCAAAATATATAACCCAAAACCAAATGAATGACAAAACTGTAACTAAAATTATTATAAATTAATTGGTTCATAAAAACTCTTTGGAAAATTACACAGGCACGGAATGTGACCGCGTCAAGCTTACCTCGGATTCGGATTCAGCGACCCCGAAAACATTTCTATATGTTTTGTTTTCGGAATCCGGGGTTAGTTTGGCGCGGTCAGATCGCATTTTGTCCCTAACCTCAAAAAAGTTATGAAAGTTAAACACTTTTCATCACTTTTTTAAACTTAGGAACGAAATAATATATCGTCGACTTACAAGTAAAAGGCACTAAGTCACTTTTTTGCAAAAATGGAATTTTTATGGTACTGTAATTAATTTTTGATGAACTATGTATAGGTAAACCGAACTAACTTCTAGGTGGACTGCCAAGAGAGTTACCCACTATACAAAACGCACCAGTTTGATTTGGATAAAATTTTATCTGGCAATAGGCACTAAGTCACTTAGTGCACTTAGTGCGTTTTACTTGTAGATTATTTCAAATGTTTCTGCACTAAGCGACTTAGTGTTTGTTTGGCGAAACGTGCATTTTTGTAACAATTATTACAAAAATTAAAAAACAACAGCGTTAAATTTGTCAATACCTCAAAACCATGTTTTTGGACTTAGTGCTCTTTACTTGTAAGCCGACGATATAATATAATATTTAAAACAATAAAATATATATTATTAAAATTAAAACAATGGCTAAGGCGCAGAGTCCTTTACAAACCGAGCCAAACCAAAATTCAGGTACCTACCCTAATTTTTATTGTTTAAAATATCAATTTCTTAAGAAAAATATACCCGAGAACTTTAGATAAGGATCCTGCATTTCAAATTATAAGTATTTAGCTCTAAGCTTTCTCGAGTCATTGATTACAAAATTTCCCGGACAGACCGACATACCGACCGACCATCAGACAGTTTTTTTTTTTAAATTGGTATTACGTACAACGTAAAAAAAAAGTAAAAATAAAAATTTAAATATTTTTACTGACGCAAATTATTTTTTTGGAAAAGTAGTTAGGTATGCTGCAGTGAGTGTTATAGTGATAATTGTCGAACAAAAACATGCTGCGCTGTAAGAGAAACTTAAGTATACTAGATAAACAAAAAAAAGTCAAATAATTACTAATTGGAAAGATATGTGGAGAAAATTTTGTTATCGAATACTCTTTGGAATTATATAATATTTCCATACACAACGCTATAGATTTGTCCATTTCTATATTATTAGGTACTTGGATTAATTTTTTATAACATTAATAGTTTTTTTTTATAAATTTTTCGAATATTCAATTCCAATAAATTTAAAAATTAATATTAAATACTTTTTTTTAATTTATTTATTTATTATTTATTTATTTATCTTGTAGTTTTTAATACAGAGGTGTAGAGGGCCCCAAATAAGCTTTAAGCTTGTGCTAGGGGCTCTCTACTAATTTTGATCACAAAAATACATTCCCAATATTAATACTGATATTTACAAAAAATTTTGCTGCCATATTTTTATTTCTCTTCGCATCCCTTCTTTATAACAGTTTTATGTATCCATAGGAGTCATCTGGTTGAATTATCTGTGGTCCATAATGTAAATTTTCGATTTTGGAAAGCAAAAAACTTTTGACAGACGTTTGACAAATATATATAGTAATTCATTTCCCTATTTAACCCTTTGAGACCCAGTGGGATATATATGTCCCACCCCTGCATGTCCCATTTTATGTTTTTAAATTATTTAACCGTATTTTTTAGTTACTGGAACGTATTTCTACCAAATTTTTAAACAGTGGCAAAGCCACTATACCTAGTGGGACATATATATCCCAACTATATAAAAGATGCCTACTGGGTCATATATATCCCAACTTTTTTTTGTTTTGTTTTCTATGTATAGGCAAACGGTGTAATAAGAACCAGAGGTAATAAGAAACGATGAAGAAAAACATATAAAATTGTCTTCTGAAAATATGAAAAAAACGTACAAGGAATAAGCTATTATTCCTAAAAATTGCGGGTTTCTACTTAAGCATTTTTATTTTTTTTTAACTAAAAAGTCATGAACTTTAATGTTGAAAGTGGGAACATTTTGTCTGTGACAATAAACTAAAATTTTGTTAAAAATTTTAGTAAGCTTTGCAACATTAAAATATTTTACTGACATTTAAATGTTGTAAATGTAATAATTTATTAAAAGTGTTTCTGGAACTTGCAGCGTTGGATTCTCTTATTACCCCCCAGGTGTTGCATTTTGCCAGGGTAATAAGGAACACTTTTTAAAACCATTTATTTCTAGAATTTTCTTCTGAAATGTTGTAGGAATAACTTTAAAATGCCGAGGAAATATCGAAAGAAAAGTGCATAAAATATAAAGAATATTGAATTTGTTAAAAAAAAACAATTTTTTATGAGCCAATTTAATTGTTGGAAAATTAACCACTTGAATGAGTTTTTTACTTTAAAAGCTCACCTTTTTAAAATAAAATTTTGTTTATTGACTTTTTTAATCTTTAATAATTTTTGTTTAAATTTTTTAAAAGTACACTTAGACGTGCTTTAGTTTATTTGTTTAAGCCTTTTTATGGGATATATTATTCCTGTTTCTCAAAATCCCAAAAGGGGTAATAAGAAACAACATTTTAAAAAAAATATAATATTTTTTTACCACTAAACGTATTAGTATTAATTGAATATTATTCAAGAAACTTGATACTACATATCAATACATAATACAAAAAAAAAAGTTTCTGCCTTTATGTTAAGTCCTAATTCTAACATGCTCTGTTTCTAAAACCCTGAGTATTTCTTATAACCCCTTTCACCCCTAAAATATTTGTTTCATTACAACAACAAACCCAATTTGTGATCGCTAGTGACCAGTCTACAACTCAAAAAATTTGATAGAAAAAAAATAAAAATTGGGTCTCGTAGGGTTAAGGTTGATCATTAATATCAAACTAACTAAGAATTGAACCAATAAAATGAAATGTGTCAAATAATTTTGACATTTTATTAGTCAATTTCCTGCCTTCCTTAGTTTAAAATTTTTCCTTATTCGTATTATAAAATAATAGCTGATTTTAAAGGAGGGAGTATGTCTATGTTTTTGACTCGTTTAGAAAATAAACGTTTTTATATTATATTATAAGAAATCAAAACCAATATGATTTTTTTTTCTTTAAAAATTTAGATTTAAAAAATAACAAAATATATTTAAATTTATAACTCAATTAAGTTATAAGACTGAAACTGGATTCTATTAAATTTATCAAGGTATTTGTAAATACCTTCTCGTTTTAATTTATTACTTGATATAAATATTAACCTTTAATTGTGTATTATGTTACTAATGAATCCATTCTATTTAATAATAAACATAATAAGACTTCTCTCATAAAGTAAAATATACTTAATGTAGCTTTTGATTTTATTGATTATTTATCTGGTACTTATAGTAGTGGTACTTTATGGTAGCTTATAAGCCATTCGGAAAATCATTTTATTTTATTCCGGGTGTTAGTTTTTAGTCAATATCAAGGGGCTGACCGCTTCTGAAATTTGTACAAAAGATTCCCTTTTTGCAAAGAGTTCCTCAGAGTTCCTTCGGAGTTCCTCGGAGTTCCTCCAGAGTTACTTGGGAGTTCCTCCTGTGTTCCTCTCTGGAAAGGGTAATTTTTGGCAAATAAGCCGTAGAAATTACCGCTATGCAAGCACTACTGCCAATAAGGCACCCTCAAAAAAAAGTCCAAACCAAACTTGGCGACCCTTCAAATAAAAATTGGCTGGCGCCCCAAAATTACCTTCAAGAAAAAAAGCTTTGTTCCTGACAGTTTCTACCAAACTTGGCGCCCCTTCAAAAAAATTGGCGCATAAAGGTAGGATGTTTTGATAAGGTGTTTGTAACGGCTCATCTAGTTTGAAAATAAAAACGTTAATCCGCATTGGTAATAAATGATAATTGTTTCTGACCGCGTCTGAAATTTGTACAAAAGAGTTCCTTTTTGCAAAGAATTCCTCGGAGTTCCTCTGAGTTCCTTCGGAATTCCTCCGGAGTTCCTCGGAGTTCCTCCAGAGTTCCTCAGAGTTCCTCTGAGTTCCTCTGAGTTCCTCTAGAGTTCTTCAGAGTTCCTCCAGAGTTCCTCCACAGTTCCTCCAGAGTTCCTCCTGAGTTCCTTTGGCTTGTACAGCCCCTCGGTCAATATTTAACAGTTAAAGATTTTAAATGCATCAGAAGTTTGTTAAATTTGCAGGTTCTTAAACTCAAACAAGCAATCATGTTGTTAAAAATAAAAAATATATAGTGACTATACTATATATATTTAATACTCTCCACATAAGTTGCAGATATAAAATTGAAATCTTGTTCAAGGAATTCTTAAATGATCCGTTCTAGATTACTCAATACTTAAAAATATATAGGTATTAAAAATGTGTATTATTAGTCTTTTTGGAAATACAAAAAAAAACCTTCTTTAAGGTTGAAGTTGGCACTACTTTCGCAATGTACATATTTATTTATATGTGATGAGATTTGTTTCACTTTTAAGCAGAATAAATTAGATTAGCCGTGAACTTATGTAATTTACATTCCTTAGCATCCTTTTCTCAGTCTCAGGCACGTACAAGGAATTTCTATCTATCTATCTTACCCTTAGGAGGGTCGTAACCCCCTTAGGTCTCATTTCCGGACCGACCTTTACAGGAACTTTTTTTATATTTTTTAATGTAAAATCACCCCATAAAATTTCAGAACTTATTTCTGAATAACCTTGTATATTGTATACAGTTTTTCTAACGAGTATGTTAAAAATATACACTCTAAAATTTACCGTCTAAATGGAGTAATAATCATATAAATTTAGAATTTTTTCCACATACGGTTTTTTGATTAATGTCCTAAAAATAAAAAATCTTTGGTTGTCTTTTCAGAATCTTCCTTATTTTGTTGTTTGTCAGATGAGATTCAAGATTAATTTTGACTAGAGTTTTCTTGTCTTATTTTGAAACACGCTGGGGGATGTCATACGGCCATAAAATTTTATTTCAAAAATATTTAAATCAGATAAGAAAGAAAAAAAACAAGTTTAGCGTTGCGCAAGAGATATAAATAAAATAATTTGCTATTAAATTTTGTCTAATATAATCTTGTTAACCTATTTTTAATATAGTGTGCTAATGCGAATAAAACATATTTTGTAATAAAAATTGAACAAGAACGAACAAAAGTGTAAAATTAACTTTAGGACAACACACATTCTTACTTTCACACATTTAAATTAAAATGTAGATCATGTAAAATTAAAAAAAAAAATGTAATAAAATTCTTTCTTTCCAATGTACAAATACACCGTGCACACATAACAAAATGTTACAAAAATATGTTACATATTCATTAATTCGAGAAATTGGAATATATCATTAGCTTTTTTGTAATTTCTATTTATTTAAAAAAATAAATAACTACATAGAATGTGTACAAGTTGAATTTTAATTTAAGTTAATTTAAAATCGTTACTTCCTGTAAAAAATGTAATTTTTAGAATATGCCAAGTATATTCATTTACATAATTTATTGAGGGGACGAGTATTGGTATAGGTTTATTTATTTATTTATTTGTTTATACTCTTTAGGGACCCAATTAGTTAGGTGTTTTATACCACGGAGTGTTATCATTTACAATAAATTTCAGTGCATCACATCTTTTAGCCATTCCTTACTTCATCCAGTGTTCAATGTTTTATACCTCAATCCTGCACATTCTTCATATGGCCTACAATAGGGCAGTAGACGCCTCACGAGCTGTTCTGTGCTCAGGGAAACAATTCATATTTGTTATTTTAAAGTTCCTGTACGTGTGTAAATAAATACTATTATCCGTGTCTGAAATAGGCTGCAGTTCGCGTAACTCTGTCTGAGGGGAATCCCTTATATTCATAAAAGCAGCATAATTTCAGACACGGGTAATAAACGTAAAAAAACGTTATTATACTATTCACAGTGCTTGCGCTAGAATAGTATTATATGGTAGTTTGGAATTTTCAAAAGTTTCAAAAATCATCCTAGACAAAAAATTCTTGGATAAAAATTTGTCTCATGAAAAAATAAGCAATTTTTTCTTTGAAATATCCGGTTGTCCTTCCGTTCCTCCTTCGATCTAACGATGTACACGATAACTCAAGAACGAATAATCCGATCGACTTGACATTTTTAGAAAAAATCAAGTTCTACGATGGGATATTGTTTTCGAAAGTAATTATCCCAAAACCAAAAAGTTATGAGGGGGTTAAACTCTTAAAAAATCGAAAAAATCTGAAAGAAAATTACGATTCACGTAACTTTTTGAAAGTAATTCCCCCAAAAACAAAAAAGTTGTGGGGGGTTACACTTTTAAAAAATCGACAAAATTGAAAGAAAATTCCGATTAACGTAACTCTTTCGGAAAAAATTACTAATAATCAATTCTACCAATTTTAAAAGTAATCCCCCAAAAAACAAAAAGTTACGGGGGGTTAAACTTTTTATATAAAAATATCATTTTCAATTTTGTTTTGTTTTTTTTTTTGAAAAAGAGACGTAAATATACTTTAGGAGTTGAAGGTTCGATAAAAAAAATAAATCTGGATTTTTTTACACCTTTTAAATTGAAAAATAATCAAAGAAATAACCAAGTGCAGTGTTAAGAAATCATGTAACCTGTTAATTAGGTACTTAATAGTAATACTTATACATTTATAAATATATACATAGTGATAAATTACTGGTTTAATTGATCTATTTTTATTAGTTGATTATAAAATAACCTTAAGCTAGATATATTAGATATAACCTAAATTTTAAATACTTAATAATTATTATAATTAATTTAATAATTATTTTATACTTATAAACAAATTTATCAATAAATTTTTTTTCTGTAAAATTTAGTATGTGTTGTATGATAAATAAATTAAAACTAAATTGTTCAATGTGTACACTGTAAAAAGTAAACTGAATATTCAGTTACAAATGGATAGGGAATCGCAAGTTACTATCCTAAACAATTGTGCCTACTTTAAATTTTTTTAAATAAAAACATGCAACATTTCATGTCGGTCCTTAAATATTAAAGTACGTGACTTTAGAACTATAGTGTTTTAACAAAAAAGTACATTTGTATAGGATCATAACTTCCTATCCATTTGTAACGAATTATTCAGCTACAAATAGAAAAAAGTTATGATCCTATACAAAATTACTTTAATTTTTGTTAAAAACACTATACTTCTAAAGTCACGTACTTTAATATTTAGCGACGGACATGAAATGCTGCGTGTTTTTCACAAAAATTAAAGTACAATTGTATAGGATTTCCCATCTATTTGTAACTGAACATTCAATTTACTTTTTACATTATATAGCTTTATTAATTAATTTATTTATAAAGGCAAGCTGCTTAAAAGGAGTTAAAGACTTTTTTTAGAGAAACGTCTCGCCGGCAATGAAAACTTTGATGACTCGTCCTGTCGTTTAAGACGCCGTCCACAGGCTCGCTTAACCATAACGTAGATACGTTATAAGCCTCGCACAAGACACGTGATGGCACATAAAGACAATCACATCTTCGTATGGATATGCGAGCCTCTGGACGGCGCTTGAGGCCCTTTAGTTTTTTGTGTATTTCCCATGTTTTCGCATGCATGCATGACATCAGACGTACTCTTCTTGTTATTTTATTAGAATGGAATCGCGCGCATGCGAAAACAAGGTTATTTTTAGAGTGGTTAACATATATTTCTGTTTAGCTTAAATAACTAAAACTAAATGAAAATATAACAAAAGAGTATAATTATTATGTTACCTATAACTAGATGTATTCTTTTACTAGCTGCTGAGTCTGTTTCAAAAGCTCAGTTTTTAGTGCGCCTTCGCCATTTTTGTAAATGAAGATTTTTTTGTCCGTTAGTAACTCCCGACAGAAAATTTTAGAGTTTCAAACTTTTCTCATTATCAAAACCTAAATTCTTGGTGGGCATGCCAAGTTTCAGACTTTCAGGTAGTTGGGAAGTAGGAAAAAACCTCTGATAAGGCAAACATACATTTCGTCGATTAATTATATGGACCTTAGGGAGCGTTCAAGTATTACGTAACGCGCTGGGGCGGGGGTCTCGAAAACGTTACTCCGCGTTACAGGGGGGGGGGCTAGGTGTCAGTAAAAATGTTACGTAACACTTAAAAAATTATAAACTTATAAAATGTTTATTGGATCACGTTTTTAACAATGATCTAGGCTTAAAGAGACGGATTCCTTGCAAATTTTATTGCACACGGCGTGGTTAACAGTTAACTAAATCCTCTAAACAAAAACAATTAGAGATGGAAAACCATAGCCAATAACCGTTTTTCGGTTAACCGGTTTCTGAAATTATATCAGACCGGGTTAAAACACGGAAGCAATAACCGGTTAAAAACCGGTTTAAACCATAAAGCAAAATTTCCTTTCATTTTTTTTTCTTTTGTAAAATGTTACGCCGCGTTACATGAGGGGGGGTTGGGGGTCAAAAATGGCCAAATTTTGCTTTACGTAATACTTGAACGCTCCCTTATGGACCTTATGGACCTGACAAGAATTTATAACAATATACTGTATGTACAGTGTCAGACTGGGAAGCCCAAGGCTAGTGAGATTTCATTCCTAGGGGGGCCTCAACTACCAAACTATTAAATTTTTTTTACAAAGCTTGGCGCCCCTACCACAACCAAAAAATACCCCCAGAAAAAAAGCTTTGTTCCACACAGTAAATATTGTTACAACAGGTTTGAATAGTATATGTTTGTGTATAGAATATAGTTATGTTTTATAAAATAAACTAAGCAGTATATTCGCACATCCAATTTTCAAATCTGTTTTGAAAATAATCACTGTGCGATTTTTAATTTACTATCTTGCTTGATGAAACAGACCATAGTAGGAGTAAATTTTATAAAGAATTAATTTCTGCCACTTTAGATGTTTCAGTTCTTTGTGCAATTTTTACTAATAATAATAAAGAAAATAGCTTGAAATATCTTTTTATTTATTATACATAATTAATTATAATTATTACTTATCAATACAATCAATAATTAGCTAAATATTATGAAAAAAATAAAAATAAACTTAATTTTTAAAAGTCAGTTGAAAGTATTTATTTGAGCAATGTCATTTAAAAAAATATCATTTCTGTTAATAATTTACTTTATTTTTTGAATAAAAATATTTAAATAGTGCTAGTAGTTAAAAACTAATATATAAACTACGGTAGAGAAGACTATTATAGCCTCGCACTATTATATCCCTCACTGCTACGCAGTTTAATACGCTCGGCTATAAAAAATGTCTTTTCTACCTTGGTATGTAATTACTATTCTTATGAGCACGATTCCAGCCATGGAAATATAGGATGTGCCATCAAGCGTACAAATTATTTGTTTTCTACAGCGGCCAGCCTGTCTTTTACAGGAATTTAAGATCGTGGTTTTTAATAAAATTTATTATTGAAATTCATGAAAATATTTTAATATCAAAAATAATATAATCCTATGAAATATTGCAGTTATCCGAAAGGTGGAGTTTAATAATTGATTTTATTCTTAATTTTCTAATTGATTTTATTCTAAATCCTCAGCAGAAATATTTTGAATTGATATGTCTTTGATATTACTGCACGGAATGGCGGATCGAAATCCTATTTTGTAATAATTTAACCTAGATATTTTTAAGTTTTAATTAAGTAAATATATTGATAATAATTAGGTTAATCTAATTAAAAAATGGATTTGTTAACAAATTCTTACTAAAAAATCCTTCAAAACTTCTAATTATAGTTACGAAGCAGTATTTCTTAGCTTTAATTACCGGAATAACATATTGCAACATGCACATTTTTATAAAATATCTGACAAAAATTATTAGAGTAGAACCATAACTAATATCTTAGTTCAAGTTTATTTTACCTTCCTATTTAGTAACAGATTAAATAAATAAATACATTAAATTAGATTAGATCTAACTTAGAGTACTGTTCTGCGGTTTGGTCACCATATTATCATAATATATACAGTTTGGAAAAAGTCGAGGGGCTGACCGCGTCTGAAATTTGTACAAAAGAGTTCCTTGGGAGTTCCTCCGAGTTTCTCCTGAATTCCTTAAGAGTTCCTCTCTGGAAAGGGTAATTTTTGACAAATTAGCCGTAGAAATTACCGCTATACAAGAACTACTGCCAATAAAAACCCTTCATGAAAAAAAAAAGATTTGTCCCTGACGGTTACTACCAAACTTGGCGCCCTTTCAAAAAAAAAATTGCCTCCCCAAAATTACCTTCAACATAAAAAGCTTTGTCCCTGATGGTTTCAACCAAAACTTGGCGCCCCTACAAAAAAAAAATTGGCGCCCAAAAATTTACTTTAAAAAAATGCTTTGCCAATGATGGTTTCTACCAAACATGGTGCACCCGCAAAAAAAAATTGGAGCCCAAAGGTTGGTGACTTCTTAAGAGTTCCTTCGGAGTTCCTCCGGAGTTCCTCGGAGTTCCTCAGAGTTCCTCAGAGTTCCTCGGAATTCCTCGGAGTTCCTCGGAGTTCCTCAAAGTTCCTCGGAGTTCCTCCAGAGTTCTTCAGAGTTCCTCCTGAGTTCCTTTGGCTTGTACAAAAGATATCCTCGCGGTCAGCCCCTCGGAAAAAGTGCAAAATAAATTTTTAAGATTTTGTGCTTTCAAGTTAAACGAATTTATTGTCAACCATGACTACAGAAATATTTTGAACAGCATTAATATAACTACTTTGCAAAAGCGTAGAAGTATTTGTGAAATTTGTTTCCTTTTTAAAATTCTAAATGAATATATTAATTCTCCGGATCATCTTGAATTGCTAGACATAAGGGTTCCTATCACAAACACAAGACAGACAAATTTATTTTATACTCATCATCATCATACTAACTATATGGTATTTCCCCTATAAATAGGGTGATGAATATAGTTAATAATTATAATATTGAAGTCGTAGGAATTACTTATAATAGTTTAAAATCTCATCTGTTCCGTTTTCTACCTTGATCTCCAAACTAACTACTTAATTACTTGATCTCATTGTATTATGTAGTATATTACTTGGTTCATATACTTGTTAAGTTTTATAGATTTATAAATAGTACTCTTTTGTTTATATTTAAGTTAAATTTATATATTTTTGTTAACTTGTAATGGGGTTTCCCGTTTAAATAAATAAATAAATAAAAACTTAGGTAATAACATTTAAAATTAAAATATAAAAAAATTAAAATAAAAGTAAAATAAACTATAAAAAGAAAAGTTCTTTCAAGTGTAATGTAGATGGCAGTGTCCCTATAATACTAGCCGCGATTCCAGTTTGAATTGCCAAACTGATTTTTTCTACTAAACATTTTCTTGGATGTCTTTCAAATGTAGAAATAGCGACCTTTTTTCCCAAAGCACTGATGAACTTTTCAGCCTCATCAGACCATGGTCCCAGGGTCTTGACAGAGAAAGGAACAAAAATATATCCATAAGGTGTCGATATTTTAATTTTTTTTTTCTCGAAGCTGCATTGTTTGCCACAATTTTGGACTTTTTTGAAGACGAGTAAAGGTAAGACGAAGCAAGTGTATCAGAGCACGTAGGATCCCAAACTAGATGAGCTCCACATGACCAAGGTACCAGAGACAAACCATCCACTCTTCTTCCGTCATCTCTGTATAAACCAACGGGTTCAAGAATTAATGGGATATTTGCACTGGATAACGCTTGATGTATAATGAGATTTATTGCCTTATGACGCGAATGACGACCAACACTTTTTTGGCAAGACAGACAATGAATTCCAATTCTATCTACTCAACTCGATCACCACAAATACACAAATGGGGTTCACACAAATTTAAACTAAGTCTCAAACCAACAGCAATACGAAAACCGTTATTGTTCAGTAAGCTTCCCAAGTTTTCACAAAGTAGCACATTTAACCAAGCTCCAAGGAAAAAGACTTGCCAGCGAAAAATCTTGCTTTATCAACATCTGATTTTAATGAAAGGTTTTTAGAAATTCTATCTATGTTGATGGAGTCCCAATTTTTCTGAAGGCAATGTTCATCGGTAACTTTATTTGAATTAAGGTTATTCCAGACTACTAATGTTTCCTCATAACCACTGATCCAAGATAAGCCGTCTTCTTTATTTGGAGACAGTGTTTAGTAACAGTCTGTTTCTAATCAATATTTAACATTTGGTTACAAACTCTACAAAGTTTTTCTTGTCCATGATCGAAAAAAATTAAAATATGTATTTGTTAGACCCAATAATTGGGTAATTATTACTATTAATTAAAATGAAATTTTTGACATTGTAAGTCTTTTTTTGATGAGAAAAATCTAGGTTATTAATAAAGATATCAATATGGGGTTTTACCATTGTATAGTTAAAGAGTTCCTTGAGTGCCTAAGGAGAATAAGAAAATTTTACGTTATTATATTATTCACAGCGCCAGCGCTAGAATATTATACGGTAGTTTCGAATTTTCAAAAAAAAAATCAAAATTCGTCCTGGACAAAAAATTCTTGGATAAAAATTTGTTTCATGAAAAAATAAGCAACTTTTTTTTCAAATTTCCGTCTGTCCGTCCGTCTGTCCTTCTGTCCGATGTCACGAGTTTTGCAGACACGATAACTCAAGAACGAATAATCCTATCGTATTGAAAATTTAGGGAAAAATCAAGTTCTTTGAGGGAAAGATCCCTATTGTTTTTGAAAGTAATCCCCCCAAAAATAAAAAAGTTATGGGCGGTTAAACTTTTTAAAAAATGGAAAAATGCTAAAAGAAAATTCCGATTAACGTAATTTTTTCAGGAAAAATTACTTTTATTATAAGGATCAATATCTTCAAAAAAAAACAAAAAAAAATAAATAAATAATTTTTTTTTTCAAGAAAATTTAATAAATAACGATAAATAATTGAAATATTTAAATGCCCTTTTTCCGTTATCCTTTATTTTCCTTTTTCATTTCGATTAGTTTTCCTTTGGTTTTAAAACGTGACATACATTACGTCCCAATTTTTAACTCTTGTAGGTACATGATTAAAAAGATCTTCATAACATATAACGAGATATTGAAAAAAAATCGTGATATAAAAATTAACATTAACGTAAGCATTTTAGTTAACGTTGTCGGACTCTTCCTTTCTCATAAGTAGGTATAAGAAGAAGTGAGGAGGTGACTTTCAAAACTCAGTTTTTGACAAATAACATTTTCCGAGATATTTACCAAATATTAATATAGGAACTATAACAGTTTTTATATTACCAATGAACATCAGGTATTATTAATTTTGGAAAGAATAGTTAAATTAAATTAGCGAATTAAATCAATTTCACTAATTATTAAAAAAAATAATATTAAAAAAACCAAAAACTAAAGTCAAAAAAATACACAAAAAATAATATTATAATTCCAGTTTGAAAATTAATTCGTGATTCTAAACGTCTGAACTTCTTATAGTAAAGTGGTTTATTATAAAATAAATAAAAAGCTTATAATCACCTTCACGTTAATTAATTCATGTCACTGAAAAATGTATATTTTTTAATTTGTAACCTA
Source organism: Brachypterus glaber (assembly GCA_958510825.1). NCBI lineage: Eukaryota > Metazoa > Arthropoda > Insecta > Coleoptera > Kateretidae > Brachypterus > Brachypterus glaber. The sequence goes on from OY294047.1 coordinate 31,560,904, forward strand.
ATTTATTATAATTGTGTAATGTCCTTTGTGTTATTTATGACTAGAAAGTAAAATATGTCCCACTATATGTATCATTCATCAAATATTCAAATATTCCTACATGTTATTAATAAAAAGTCCGTAGATGATATCTCTATAATAGCGAAACCGCGGTCACACTAATTGTTTTTAACAATAAAATTAACGTGAAGGTGATTATAAGCTTTTTATTTATTTTATAATATTATAATTGTTTTCCAAGCCGGGATAGGGAATAACCCTCAAAAATAAAATCACAAAAAATATTCATTATATAATTTAATGATGAATTTAATGTTTTTAGGAGAAAGTACTCTCACTCATTCGAGATGGCTCATATTTTTTTTAATTTTAGACCCACTTTAAAACTTATTATAATACTTTGTTTGTGAACAAACATGCTGTGACTGACACAACCTCGTTGACTGACAAAAAAAGTCAAAGCTACTATGATATTTACTGCATTTTGAAAGTCAAGCGTTGGTTCAAAAACTGCAGTTTGTTATTCCACGTGGTTTTCTAAATAAAATTTTAATATGAAATAGCAAATTTTTTATTTGTTTTTTTGGGTCAGTAGTTAGAATAGGCATTTACAATGTTAACACTATCATTATCTCAATTTTCCAGAAAATGTCAAAAACTGCGTTTTGAAAGTCACCTCCTCAAGTATACTTGTTCTTATTTACGGGATTTACGTTCATAGTAATTTAGCACAAAATCGGAAATCGATAATCATAGTTTTTATACCGTTCACAGTGGGGCAAATTAAATTTCTAGATGGACAAAATTCTAAAATAATCTGTATATAACGAGAAAAAAATCTTAAGCGTAAAGAGGCAATTTTTAATAAATAAATAAAACCAACTCTAAATAACCTGCTGATAACGGAAAAAAGTATTTTAAAAATATAGAGCTTAAGGAGCCAATTTGGGGGGGGGGTTAAATATAGTAAATTTCAATATGAAATCTAAAAAAATAAATAAATTTTCGAATTTTTACCTAAAATTCGTAATTACGACCCCGAAAATCCCTATATGCCGATTTTTAGTCGGCATGGTTCATAAGTGCCAAAATTCGCCATATTAGCGCCGCCATTTTGAATTTTTTTAAATTTTAGCCTATAATTCGTAATATACGACCCCAAAAAATCGCTATATTCCGATTTTGAGTAGGCATTTTTTATGTTTATTTTTATTTATTTGGACCCTTATGTATGCCCTTGCGACTTTACAATCACGCTGAAAAAACTCCGGAAACATTCTAATAACATTTTGTAATCATGCTGTTACCAGAGTATTTCCAGAGTGTATTTGTGCCCTTTATCCATAACGTTCCCAGAGTAAAATCAGAGCGTTTTCAGAGTGTTTTCGTTTGGAAACGCTCTGATATAAAAAAAAAAAAGTCCAAACCCACTTTGGATCTACTGTGAATCAAGCCTGGAACCACTCTGATTCAACTCTGACAAAATGGCACAAAACCACTCTGGAAACACGTTGGCAGCAGAATGTTTTCACTCTGACTCTGTTTCCAGAGTGTTTCCAGAGTAAGGTGAAGGTCGCAAGGGTGGTTATATAGAGTTGTAAATAAGCTATCCGAGAGTTCAAAATTTATTACCAAAATCAACAGAAATCTACGAAGGCGTTGAAGGGCCACAACAATATTCTGACTTTTAACTCACAATTCTGACTTTAAACTCAGAATTCTGACTTTAAAGTCAGAATTCCGCTTTTAAACTCTAATTCTAATCAACGATTTAAGTATGACTTTAGTTAGTTGTTTTTTGTTTACTTTGGCGGACTGCAGCCGCAGTGTAATCCGATTGGTATCAAACTATACATATTTAAACTAAATAAAGGCTCCTTCACACAATACTAAAATTTCAACCCCCTACCCCAAAATGCGGGGGTAGATTGTTCCACAGCAATTTTGCATAAAGTTGCGGAAACGGTACTACGAGTACTCCGATTTGTGTCAAACTATACATCTGAACTAAATAAAGGTTCCTTCACACCATGCTAAAATTTTGGCAGCCTACCCAAAATGTGGACGTAGTTTCTTTATGTAGACCCCCTACCCTAAAATGCGGGGTAATTTGTTTTACAGCAATTCTGCATAAAGTTGCGGAAATGGTATTTCGAGTACTCCGATTTGTGTCAAACTATACATCTGAACTAAATAAAGGTTCCTTCACACCATGCTAAAATTTCGACCCCCTACCCAAAATGTGGGGGTAGTTTCTTTTACAGCAATTCTGTATAAAGTTGCGGAAATGGTACTTCGAGTATTCCGATTGGTGTCAAACAATATATCTGAACTAAATAAACGCTACCTACTAGAACTCAGGGTTTTAGCCGGATAAATTGGCAATACAAATCCAAAGTATTTGGTGCATAATGTTAAATTAAACCCAAGGAAACCGAATACGGCCTTTAGGAGCCGCTTGCAATAACTTTTAAATTGGGATTATCTCAACTAGACCCAGCAAACCTTTACCAACGGGCCATCACTTGGGTTTAACTTTGGTTTAACCTTCATAATGTTTACAACACAAAACTTAATATTACTTTTAAACATCTGTACTGTACCACTCAATGCAGCCAACAAAAACAGATTTTGTACTTGCTTATATGCCTACTTTAAGCTCTATAAAAATATAAACATGTAATATCTAAGGACTTTTCTTACTGATTTTATTAAACTTTAAACAGTTTATTTTTAGGTAGTAATACTTTAATCCGTTTATTTAAAAGTTGGTTTTGCTATTTTTGTCCTGCTAGATTTAAAAAATTCCCCACCGTGCTGTTGTAAAAAATTATCATTTCGAAATATATGCATATGTGCATGGCTTTGAAGAGAATTTCTATACAGGATCATAATAATTACCTTTTTACCTGTTTAACATAGAAATTAAGTAATTAGTAATTACATGCATCTATTTGGTTTTCAAAAAATACATTTACGTAAACTTTTAGTAGTTAAGTTTAGTACCCTCTTGATGGAATTATTTCATCTTGTTTACGAACAGAAAGTAAAAACTTATTGGCTTCCTTGTTACACGGTTTTATTTAGTTTGTATTCTTGTCATGTATATATATTAAATTTTTCTATGTAATTAAAAAATTTATGATTCGAGACTACAATTTCGAGGATATTGCATAATAATTGATATAGATTTATTATTGACTTTTATTAATTCTTAATTATTTGAAAGTTTAAATTTATGAACTATCCTTGATGTCTATGTTGGTTAATACTCCTTTTAAATCTGATTTCTTATGCCATGATTTTTTATGATGATTAAAAATGTTCGATGGAGAACCGACTCGTCATGCCTAATATTCCTATGACATTTGAAACCCTAATAGGTACATTAAAAATGGTGAAACTTTAATTTAGTTTTTCAAAGTTGCTGATATTTTTACATTTTTAAAGTCATAAAATAAAAACATTACATTTATTATGTATGTATGAAAGATGAAGATCACCTTGATATAAATCAATGATATTTTAGATTTTAAGCTTTCACCGCCATTAAGATATAAAGAACTTTCACTTTCGGGTTTAGACCGTGTTAATGGATTTTCACTTTCCGACGTTTCGTCTCTTACTACTAGAGACATCTTCAGGGATTAATCTGAAACTAAGTTTCGAATCAACTTGTGTCACTATTTATGACGAGTTGTGGTTATTCACCCGTGACGAGGTTTTTCCTATCAAAGACTTCCATATTGCAGGTAAGTGGTAACCAGTGTCCCGATTGATATTGTTAGGATGCTTGATGATTTCTATCGATTCCCGTATCTTCCTTGGCATTTTTCTGTTTTCTGTTAATATTTGTTTTGTTTCAGACAAATTGATTTTATGACCTGTTTCATGTACATGTTCGGCTACTGCCGATAAGGAAATTTGTTTCTTTCTTATATTGCGCTGATGCTCTTGAAGTCTTGTAGAAATTTTTCTCTTAGTTTCACCTATGTAAACCGTACCACAGGAGCCTTCTGAACTCAGGGGTATTTTGTCTTTTGTTGAAGTCAAACATTGACCTAATTTTTGGTTGGACCGAAATATAGGCTTAATATTTAACTTCTTCAAAAGTTTACCTATTTTATCCGTGATACCGCTTACATAGGGAAGTATAACTTGTGTCTGTCTGTCATTGTCACTATTGTCCCAGACCCAAACAACAAATAATTATTCCTATTGCCATTTGTTATAAAGATAGTATACTAGCAAAGTTGCATTGCAGGGGAATAATACCACGATAATGCACTCAGGCCAAATACCCATGGTTTATGTTACCTCTTGTGGACCACCCGCTTATAGTTCTCCAATTGGCCAAACCACTGTTTGTAAGGAACAGATAGGTACAATTTTTGTCCAACAATTTCTAAAGTGGTCCCTATTCTTACCTCAACTAAGGTTTCCCCTTTTTATAAAAATTGGACAAGAATTATAGACAAATTAAACAATTTATGATATCACAAATAAAGCAGTCTCACAGTTAAGTAGGTATAGTCAGCCACAAGTCTTGATGCCGCATCGCATAAATAAAAAAATGTTTTCACCGCGGGGACTAGCGAAATTAAGTAGTATGATGTTTTACTTTGTATTAGCTCTTATACAAGGAGTAAAAAATAACTTTAGATTAAGGATTAAATCTTCTGTCATTTACTAACTATGTTGACTTTTGAGGCAGATAAGATTTCTTATCTATCTCAGCATATAATTCTAATAAATTGTAATTTTGAAAGATTTTGTTCTCCCTTAAATAGCAGAAAATATAAATCATTCTTGTTTTTTTTTTTAATTGCATTCAATGTAATACATATGTCATATTACAGATATTTTAAGTAGGTATCCAATCATAAAATTGTGAATGTATTATAGATTGTTGAAAAATGATGTTGTGTAATTATCTCCAGATAGAAAATACATATACTTATGAGGAAATATAAAACTTTATAGGTACTGAACTTTATAAGAACAGGGACGGCCAAGCAAAAAAGATTGGAGGGCTGCAGACACCAAAGTCTGTCACTCGTCTATAAAATATGCCAACTGTCACAAAAATGTTTCTCCCTTCAATAAAACTAAACTAAAAATAAATTTACCAAAAAGGTTTCTCCCTTCAATAAAATTAAAACTGATGACTAAAAAAGCTTATCACTCTCAAAATTTGGCAACTACAACAATTTTTTTCTTCCTACATTAAAACTGACAAAAAAACTTTCTCTAAACTCTCACTCATGTAATAATTTCGAGGAAGACATTACATTATTAAAATATTTAATATTTTTTAAACTCGCAAAATTATTGAGGAGTTTAGCCGCCCCCTTACCTCTTCTTAGGCCCCTTTCTCTATACGTATATGTATATCAAATTAAAGCTATCCTTGTTATATGGATGCATATATGCATATTATACTATATTTCAGTAACATACTTAAAACATACTTAAAAGGCAGAAGAACTTTCAGAATATTACACTTTAATGAAAATATTCGTAATTAAATACTCGTTTAAGTGGCAGACTAACATCTCTACTCTAAGTTTCACTACTCCGTAACATCTCTACTCCATAACAACTCTACTCCATAACATCTCTACTCCATAACATCTCTACTCCATAACATCCCTACTCCATAACATTCCTACTCCCCAACAACCCTACTCCGTAACATCTCTACTCTATAACATCTCTACTCCATAACATCTCTACTCCGTAACATCTCTACTCCGCACTATATGGACTTGATTAGCAACTTATTAATTAAGGAGTGACGGAACAAAGTACATTATTTTATCACAATTTTTCCTAGTAAGTGTTTGTCTTTATACAAAATAAAAAAAAAATTACAGACATGTTATAAATACAAACTTAAATATACATAGTAATATATTTGTTAATTTAATTTAATTAAAAAAAACTTTGTGACAATTTCGATAATTATTGTTTTACAGTTCTGTACAAAAGGTGTTTTAGCACCTTTTATAAAATTGACTTAAGTCAAAAAAATATTTGTCACGGTAAGCAATTTGAATTTTTACATTTAAAGTATTTAGTTCAATAATGCCTTATTTATTAGAATATTTTGTTTTTTTTATTAGAACATGTTAAGAGAACGCAGGCAAACAGACGGGACTTGGAGGTACATATACAGGGAACAAATATACCACCAAGACTCCAAGTCCGTAGGTCGCAGGTATGTTTGTGATAAATGTACTTTGTTCCGTCAATCACTCCTTAATTAATAAGTTGCTAATCAAGTGCATATAGTGCGGAGTAGATATGTTACGGAGTAGAGATGTTATGGAGTAGAGATGTTATAGAGTAGAGATGTTACGGAGTAGGGTTGTTGCGGAGTAGGGATGTTACGGAGAAGGGATGTTATGGAGTAGAGATGTTATGGAGTAGAGATGTTATGGAGTAGAGTTTTTATGGAGTAGGGATGTTATGGAGTAGAGATGTTACGGAGTAGTGAAATTTAGAGTAGAGATGTTAGTCTGCCGTTTAAGTTAGACAATTGCCTATGCAGAATAAATGAAAAAATATTTCATAAAAGAAGATTCTAGCACAGGAGTGAGTTTAAAAAAGGACCTTTTTGGCATGGCAAAAATATGCGATATTGTTTTTTTTTTATTTAAAGGATGTTGGTACTCGGTTGGTACCTTAACTGTTATTTGCTAGGATTTATTAATGTTTGTTTGCTAGAGTTTATCAATCAGACAGGCAAAACTTACGTTGTTACCAACTTAACAAAAGAAAATTTTAAGTGCTATAAAGTACACAAAATGTGTGTACTTTAGAATACCAGAATAATGCTAAGTAAAGATTAAACAAGCTGAGGTGCCAACAATTACAAAAAAAATGCACATGCTTCATATGTCTGATAAAAAATCTATAAAGCTGAAAAATTGGTAAATCAAAAGGTATTTTTAAGTGTAATATAGATCCTGTGTTACCGAATCCATTATAAAATTCTATGGATATTTCTGATTTTCCCTTAAACTCCTGATAATATATTAAAAACTATAGTTTTTAATATTATCGAAAAATGGAACCTTATATAGACACTCGCGAGATCAAGACAAATCTTTTGACTTCTCGATTGTTAAAATCAGCTCAGTAGTTTAGACTCTAGATGGCAACAAACACACATGCATGCATACATATATACACCCAAACACGTTAAAAACATAATCTTCCTTCCACGTTGCTGTAGTCGGGTAATAATCAAGTATACGTAAATAAAAGTAAAAAATTAAGTTATTTAATACGTTATGTATAATGAGACACGAGTCTTGTTGTCCTAAATCAACACATCAGTTGGCATATTATACGCTGTATTCTACTATATTTTTAGTTAATTATTTAATTAACTATCATCGCTTGATGATTGTTAATAAATTACCTGTTACTTTTTATATTGCTTTTTCCATGGTCTGTAGATAATAATTTAATATTTAATTAATTATATGAATAGGAAAAAGTTTAAGTAATTTAATGGTAATTAATTATTGTGATTGAGATGCAGACACAGTTTTTATTACTATAATTAAAATTTAATAATTATAATTATATAATAAAACGACATTTGGACTGCAGACATCTTGTGTAAAACCTTTAAAAAATAGGATGTCTTAATTTATAAGATGCTGTGATAATTTGCAATAAAGTTTAGCTGGCTATTTTAATGGGACATTTTCTCCTCGCTGCCATTTGTTGAAAACCTAATTTAAATCGAGGGCTTCATAAAATGGACGAATAAGCCATTTTTTTTTTTAGATTTTGATTATTTTAGGTTTGGTTGAAGCCCTCGAAATGTTCTGGGTAAAAATCAAAGCTAAAAGTTCCGTCTGTGAACAGATGGCATTAATAGTAAAAACAAAAAGAACAATAAATGACAGGTTGCCTGTAATCTGAGTGCAACAATTTTAGTACTGGATACATATTATTACGTAATATAAATTTTAATTAGGGTTAAAATAAATAAGGAACTTTTTTGACTTGTATACCGTATATAATATAAACAATATTTTTCTTGTATTTAGGTATAGTTTTATTAAAAACGAATTAGTATCTGCCGAGCGCTTTCGGAATTTTATTCCATCATCTCAATGTATATTAAAATCATCTATATTTCCCTTGCTGCATCCTGTAAGGCATTGACAATGCAAGCCCTGATGATGGAATAAAATTCCGAAAGCGCTCGGCAGATACTAATTCGTTTTTAATAAAACTATACCTAAATACAAGAAAAATATTGTTTATAAAATAAATAAGGTAAATACAAATAGTTTGTATTGGTTTGGCTAAACTGTTAAACAGAGAAAAACTGTAGAAATAATTTTGACGGTCTTTGTTATCAAGAAACTATTTGGGTGACTAACATCTCTACTCTTAATTTCCCCACTTCATAACTTCTCTACTTCATAACATCCCTACTCTATAACAACCCTACTCCGTAACATCCCTACTCCATAACATCTCTACTCCCCAATAACTCTACTCCGCACAATATGCACTCAATTAGCCACTTTATAATAAATTAGTGGTTCACGGAACAAGGAACTCTCTTCTTCTATATAATTTTATATTTTTCTTGGAAAGTGCTGGTCTGTACTAAAAATTCTAGAATAATCGCAAATGTGTTACTTTAATAGTCTGTTTGCTAGCGTTCTCATAACTTGTATTAATAAATGAGTAATTATTACACTACATACATATTTGACAGTGACTTACCATGACAAATATTTTTTTGAGTTATGTCAAGTGGCTAACCGACTCTATATAGTGCAGTGTAGAGTTGTTGGGGTGTAGAGATGTTATGGAGTAGGAATGTTATGGAGAAGGAATGTTATGGAGTAGGGTTGTTGTAGAGTAGAGATGTTATGTAGTAGGGATGTTAAGGAGTAGGGAAATTAAGAGTAGAGGTGTTAGTCTACCAACAATTTCATTAGGGTTTCACGAGAATCGATAATTTGAGATTTCTCGATTTAGAAAAAAAATTAAGACAAGAGTGTAATATAAAAATTAAGACAAGGCAATGGTCACATTGTTGAGAGTCCAGACTCTTGACTGAGATCGAGACTTCCCGACTCTTGATTAAATTGTACTTTTCATACAACAACTTAAATGTTTTAAGTAAGTTCTCTATTTACAAGTTATGGAAATAAAAATCATATCAATAGTGAAAAGTATCTGGCTCACTGAGGGGATGTTTCAAAGACTAACCCTACAAATTGTCGAGAGACTTCTCTCGCAAGACTAGACAAGAAGTTAATCGTTGATACTATCTCGCCAGAGGAGACAAGAACTTAATCATGGAGGAATGATTGACTAATTCTTTGTCTAGAAATTCGAGACTTGAAAATCGAGATTATTTTCAAAACTAAAAAAGATGCTTAAAAGCCTAGATAACAATTTTTCTAAATATAAAAATTGTATTTTTAACATAAAAAGTAAAAAATTAAAATACAATTCAGAAAAAAATACTTTTTTTAACATAATAATTAGATTTTATTTTCCCTATATAGATTGACTAGAATTTTTTCACCTACACATACCATCATCACCAAAAAAATATATATCTGCGAGCTTAGTTCTTTACACCCTACATTCTCAAAATAAAACGCGAAATTTAAAACTATTAGTCTATGGGACATGGGTGCTACGACTGAAAGGTTAATATGATATAGGTATTTATTTACCATTTTGGGTTTACTTTCCAATGAAATATGAAACCTTAAAATGAAAAGATGTTCGTTTTGCAAAAAATAATTAAAATTCTTATTGATCTATCACATAATGCCAATTTTAATTTTATAATTTATTTTTCTCATATTATATTATTTTCCTTTTCGCATGACTTCTTAAATATATTTTTCTATTTTGCGACTCTTAATCACACTCATTTTGCGTGTTCTTGTAGGCCCATAAGAGGTCTGTACTTTTTTTTCTGTTGGGTTGGCAACATACAAACGCCTATCTCTTGACGTTTTGCGTGCAAATCTTAATGTCGATTTAAAGTTTAATTTTTTACAAAATTTTTTGTTTGGGTTATTTTTTACCGTGTTAAAATTGTGGACTGGTTAATTGCAGTGAAAAAAGAAGAGATGACTATAAAATATATCAAAATATCATTTGTTCTTAGAATTTTAAACATAGTGTAAACTGTAATGCCAACCGAAAACAAAAATCCCTGAATCAGTAATCAATTTAAATGTATTTTTTTTTAATTTTAGAGCAAAATAGAAAAAATTGTATAAAGCACTCGTTTCATAACACGTTTTTAGAGCACTAGTACTTTAGAAAACTCGAAGCAAACGGATCGTTTTCTAAACTTGTACTCGTGCTCTAAAAACGTATGTTATGAAACTAGTACTTTAATGCAAACACTTGCCGCTCGAATAATTTTAAAAGTTTGAGTATCTCAAACATACATCATTAATAATAACATTAAATAATATTAACTTATTGTTTCTTTGTTTCAGATATTTTTTCAGCACGGTTCTACAATTCCAGATATACAGATCCTTATGCAAAGCTTCAGGGCAATACGCTCCCAACGATTTCACTAGACCATTACACAAATGTGATATTTACAATCACAAGGAAGCCGGAAATATTTTACGGTAAGTAGTATGATATATAAGTTTTAAGATAAATGCCTTAAACTTGCACCGACAATGGTTTAACTTTAAACTTAGGTTTAATTTAGGATCGACAAATCAGAACGCAGCATTTTTAACTTACAATCAGTGTACTTGAGATAATCCCAGTTTAAGAGTTGGTTAAGAGCCGGCCTTTGTATTAAAAAAAATCAGCGAGGGGCAGTCAAGGTCTTTCAAAGGTGAGGATCTTTTTTTTGTCATCAAAATTATCAGGAAGGGTACATTGATTTTTCAGAGGTGAGGACCTTTTTATTTTTAGTCATCAAACAAAATTATCAGGGAGGGTCAATTTGTTTTTACAGAGCCTAGGACCTTTTTTTTTTCTTTTTTTAGTCATCAAGACTATCAGGGGTAAATTGTTTTTTAATTCAGAGTTGAGACCTTTTTTTTAGTCATCAAAGTTATCGGGGGGGGGAGGGGCTAAATTCAACTTTTTTTTGTGCTCAATTTTTTTAATGTTTTTTTGCCAAGTCTAACGATTTTGGTTTAGTGCGCCGAAATGTAAAGGCCGGCCCTGGGTGCAATAGGCCCTTAGTATTTGATCACAACGCCAAATTTTCTAACATCAAGTAATTATTATTTTTGTAACTTGTCGACCCAAAAGAAAATAAATAACTTTTTACAAAGAAATGATTATAATATATTATTACTTTAAATTCACCATTAATTTGGTATGCAAAAGCATTATTCGTTTTTAAACTTAATATTCATTTTGTCTGATCTGTTTTTTATAAATTTAAATTACTTATAAATTTTTTGAAAATTAAATTAAATTACATTTTAATGCAATAATTAAATTGCAATTTAAGGACGTGATTAAGATATCTTTTCAATGGAGAATTATCTTATCCAAGAAATGATAGTTGTAGTATATAGGTACTGAAAAGAGAGGTAATTTTTACTTTGAGGACAAATGAAATTAAATTTAGTAAAAATCCTCGCAAAGAAATTATCATTCTTTATATGACTACTGCATTCTCTTGTCGATTGGTTTTTCCCTTAAACGAAAAAAGGGAAATATTAGCATCATCTGATGCTCATCACTGATTAGTGATGCCTCTAGAATTTTGGGAACGGGCAGAAACAAAATTTTCTTGGCTAAATATTGAGATTTTTACTCAAGACTGCGATTTTCCCAACTTTTTACCCAAAATTGAAAAATAACAAAAAAATATATTTAACTCCATAATTTTTCCAACTCGATAGCAGGGGTGTAGCCTTTGCAGATTTTGAATATTTTTTTTGCTCTTTATACCTTAGTATACCTTAGTATATGTACTATTTAAATGTGTTTGAAAGTTACAGAAAAATAACATTCCCTCTAGATTGCCATCTTAGACAGCTGTGCGGAACACCCCGATTCTTGAAATTTTTAAATTTATCTAGCACCTAAACCTAAACCTATTGCCTGTGATTGAACAGAATATACATATCGGGAAATATATCCAAAATTCAGCCAAATCTGATCGAAACCACTTTTCTATGAGTGCGAGGTGATTTGCGGGTCAGCGAGGTTTTTCATTACCAAATTCGTTTTCAGGGCCCAAAAAACGTAAGAAAAATATAGGCTGGTTAATAGTAATTTAACTTTTTTTGTGGCCCGGTGCACTATGGTCCGGGCGATACTCAAAAATTACATTAATTCGGCTGTTTACGCTACATGAATAAAAATTGGTATAAGGAGGTATTTTAGAATGCTTAAACCGAATATGGAATTAAAAGTAAAAAATTCAAAATGGCTGGTCCAATATGGCCTCTATAATAGTTAAACTATTTTAATTATTATCATTTAACTACATACCAAATTTCATGTTTCTACGACCTTCCGTTCGAAAGATATACATGTACAGGTCGGCCATCTTGTTTTTTTTTGTTTTGTTAATTTTTGTTTGTCATTACATACCAAATACATACCACCCTAAAGACCAAGTTCAAGTTTCTACGACCTCTCCATTCGAAAGATATGACATTGACAGATTGACTTTTTTGGTTTTGTTGATTTTTGTTTTTCATTGTATCCCTAAATACTGAATTTCAAGTTTCTATGACCTCCAGTTCAAAAAATGTCGCTTTCACAGGTCCGCCATCTTGTTTTTTGTTTTGTTGATTTTAGTTTGTCATTACCCTTACATACTAAATAGTTTCTATGACCTCTCGTTCGAAAAATGTAAGATAAATGCATAGTTCATTTTTTTAATATTCAGCCTTGCATAATTTTACGTATAATTTTTTTCTTGGTGAAACCAAAATATCGACAAAAAGCCACCACTTTTTAAAAACGGCATACCTTAAGCTACAATTTGATGCAAAAAAATCTAAAAAGTCTTGTGGAACTTCTGGGAACTTTTAAACGAAAGTATGTCACAAGCTTCAAAACCCAAAGATCAATAAATAAATAGCCTAAGAATTAAGTATACAAATTCCATTTTATATATTTTATTACGGTAAATTATAGTTCATATTAAGATGTAAGTCTACAACAACAAAATTGGGTAAGAGAATATACAATTTACAAAATGAAAATTTAAATAAAACTTTTAAAGTAATTTTTAAGTTTGAATAAGTCTCAGGAATAAATTACTCAATAAATTTATTTCATATTTATGCGAAACATAGTTTAACTATCCATAATTATAAAGACATAGTTTTTGAGTCTTAGTTTTAAGTCGAATTAATGCCAAAAATGAGGGCTTCCCGGACCATAGTGCGATGTTAGTATTGATAATATAAAATTTCGTGACTTGTTTCACGAGTAAGATGATTCTCCATTGATAATAACACAAATTAATTTAGATAATAATTGAAGTTGCCGAAATTATTTAATTATTTGAATAATGGCTTAAATAAAAAATATTTATTAAACAACAAAAAAGGTTTATGCAATAATATACCTACTTGATGATAGTAAAAACCTGGCAATTTTACACAATCATCTGGTTAATATTACGCGCTTCTTGTTAACTCTACAATAATATATCTTTTATGATTATTTACTTTGTACAATTAACAAAATCTTAATTGGTTACGAGTTTATTATTATAAACACGTATTAATATTAACAATTATAATTATTACATTGCAGTGCGTTATTAACAAGAAATCTGCTGATTTCAGTTTTACTGACGGACTGAGTCTTAGAAGTTCCAAGTTGGAAGATATGTGGTTGTGGTTTGGAGGGTTTGGGGCATATTTTGGGACTCAATATGTTGGGCTCTTCACTACAACGGAGCAGCCAATAAACTGTTTAAAGTTTCTTGCCAGTCTGCCACTGGCCAAAAACTACTGGATAAAACTATATAATATTGTCTAATATTTATAAATATTATTATTTATCATTTATCTAGAGGGCTAAAGTTACTTTCCTTAGACACATTTCGTAACTTATACAAATTATAACAACGGTTTATTCTGTAAATAATACTTTTACACTTGGTACTACTACAAGAAGAAAGACCTACATTTAAATTAACATTGTGATAGATCTTGTAAAACTGATACTGATCTGTAGGATAATAAATAATTTTGCTACATATAAAGGGCTCGGGGCAACAAGAGTCATAAACATTTATCTTATTTTAAGAAAATCAATCTAAAGATTTTGGTAAAATCCTGATATTAGGTTATTGTGTATCATGTGTAAAAGATTAGTATGTTATGCACTAATACATCAACAAAGTCTTGTCTAAGTCTAGTGTTCGAGACGGAGTCGAGGCAAAAAACAGACAAAAGTTCGCATACGTGGTTCATATAATATTTTTTCTGCTACCCAAAGCCAATAACTCCAAATATTGGTTAAAAATATGGTTTAAAATTTATTTTGATGTAGCTGTCAGTTTGACAAATATGTTGAATTTTAATATCGAGTGAGTTCATTAATTGTATTGGTTGTCATAGACAACTTCAAGTTAAACAAGCACCATGGTTTATAATGTACTTTTCGACCACGTAACCTTGGCTAAAAGGGCATCGGGAGCGGTAAGTAATACGTTGCCTCTCATAGGTATTCTGTGCCCCTCCAGTACAAGCACTTAGGGCCACTTGCACTAACAACGAAGTGTTTTTAAGTGAAATTGGATAAACTGTTGTACAGCACACGTGAAGTAAGTGACATTATTTACTTAAAAATTAATCCACTCCGCCCAAGGGCATGTTTGAACAAATGAGCTTGCTTGATATCTCGATTTATTTCAAAATATGGCTCATGTCCTTTGTTCTTCCGAGCCATTTTCATTATTATTTCAAAGTAGGTAGTAAAATTTAACTTTCTAGTTTAGTCGTATATCTTTTTTAATCGACAGTAATTTTTTTGAAATTAGATTATGAATTTTAAATCATCGCATGTAACCACACCATATTTGGATAGACTAGTTGCATCAAGAATCTTACTTAAATGCTTGTAGTATCAATTTTGGTTTCAAACAGGATCATTATTTTTGACAAAAAAAAAGTAGTAGATAAAATTCTTTTACCAATACCTTAATAGAGCAATTATTATTAGGGATCGAGCTACATGGATTTTTTGCCGATACTTAATCGGCCGATACCAATGAACGTTGCCGAATTGCCGATATATATCGGAATATTAAATATGAATAAAAAATGTTGGTGAGTTATATAGATATAATAACTACTAAAAACCTTTTTACTTCAAATTAATAAAAAGCTCTTACATATTGATTAGAATTTTGAATTATTGAGGTTGCCGAAACCAAATTTGATGTTAAAAATTCAAAATGGCCGATCCAATATGGCGTCGAAATTTTTAAAATTTCATTATTTTTTTGCTGAAAGTTAGTGATCAAGTATTTTTTATGTCGCTGAAACCGAATCCGATCTTTAAAATTTAAAATTTAAATTACAAAGTTATGTGTCTCTCAAAAGTAAAAAAAAACTTTTAACAAAAAAATGATCCTACTTCTATGTCTCTAAAAAGTAAAAAATAAAAAATAAGTCGGTGCCAATTTCACCATTCCCTAAATTAAATAGAAAAAAACAAGTTTGCTGTGAAATTGGCACTGACTTATTTTTTATTTTTTACTTTTTAGAGACATACCTAGAAGTCGGTTCATTTTTTTTTGTTAAAAGTTTTTTGTTTACTTTTTAGAGACACAGAACTTGTAGATTTGTAACGCCATCTAAGCTAAATTATAGTTGTCCTTCCATCTGGGCAAGCTGCTGACGTCATAACGCACTAACATAATTTTCTAAAAAATGAACTTAGTAATATTTTTTAGCGCTCCAACCAACCTTATTTTAAACGAAATACTAAAGAAAATCTTTGTTAAACTTTAAGCTTAGACAACCTCATAATACCTGTTAAGGCCTTTGCATGCAGTAAATGTAAGTAATTTTTCCAGTAGCTTCATTCTTATGAAATTTCGATTTCAATCGAATTTATGAAATCAATAGACATCAATTTATTTTAATTAAAATTTTAAATTATTTAATCTAGTTATTACAAAAATATAGGTTAGGTATATGGGAATTCATGCGTTAAATTTCGCAATAATATGTGTATGTGAAAAATAGTTAAAATTCCGATTGTGAGAGAAGTTTATTTGTACATGAGTAGTTAGAAAACTGATTACATAAATTTAATAAATAATTTAATTTGTTTATTTTTTTGGTCCTACATATAAAAAATATGTAAGTAGAGATCCAATTTAATCTTATAAGATAGTATAATAAATTATAAATAATATTTTTTACAAAATTGGATCAATTTTAATGGTTGATGCACATATGTATGATGTATGTGCTCCTAAATAAAATCCATATCGACAAGGCGTACCAAAGGAACAACCTTGGGGGAAAAGACTACCAAAAATTTTCAACTAATAAAAGAAAGATTTACAACACACCCTCCAATACCTCCCTTATGTCCGGCCCTGCTGGAAATACCAACACTACGATAGTATTGTTGTTAGTATTTCTAATGGACAAGATTTCCATGTCGGTATTTTGCTTTTTTTAATTTATACTATAAATATATAGTTCCTAGGGTCTAGATACCCAGAGCCGGCCTTCGCATGAAATAAGTAAACCCCCTGATTCAGGGCGCCAGTATAGAGGGGCACCGTCGAGGGGCGTTTTTAAAGTTGTAGGCATGGGTAAAGCTTGTTTTTCAGACCTTTTTTTTTAGTCGTCAAAATTTTAAGGAGAGGACATTTTTTTTCTTTTTTAGGAGTCAAAATTTTTAGCAGGGGTAAAGCTTTTTTTTATAGCCAAATTTTTTTGATATAAGGGACCGAACCAAACTCTTGCTTTAGGGCGCCGAAATGCAAAGGCCGGCTCTGTAGCTCTGTAGGTACCTACATATGTATCTTGTTCCTAGATATTATGTTTAAAACATCCTTCCTTACATTAGTTAAAAAAAAAATATATATATATATATATATATATATATATATATATATATATATATATTTTTTTTTTAATATATTTTTATATATATATATATTTTAAGACATATTTATTGCGCGAAATTTTGATCAATGTAAAATCAAGGAATAACAAAAAGTCCAAACGAAAATACATAAAGTGACATTATTTATGGGCAAGTCCTTAGATTTCCCTTAGTTGGTGATCTGATTGTAGAATAACAACATACTTTTGTAGAATGTTTTATTTATGTCATAAAAATAAGACAAATAATTGCCGAACTTTTAAAATATAACCCGTATTTCCAAACTTTTTAAGAGAGGATGGGGGAGGTTCCCCTTGTTTATTTATAATATGGACCTTTTCATATGGATGACCATTTGGGTATTGGCCAACATACTTTTCTTTTAACCTTTCTTCTGGCTTTTAAATTTAAAAATTATAATTCCTATAAAACCTTTACTAAAGAACTACCTAAGTATAAGGTATTTCGAATATTGAAAAGACGCAAATAATAAATAAATTCTTCTAACCAAATTTGATTTACAAGGCTGATTATGCATAATAATAATAAATGGTATCACATCCCAGTATTATACGAATTATAATAATATTAATAAATATTTTTAAATAATTAATGTATGCTTAAACATACAAATTAATACAAGGAAGAAGCTCGTATATTTATTTAAATTGATCATACTGCCCATTTTATTTATTTATTTATTTATTTATTTATTTATTTATTTATTTATTTATTTATTTATCGTATGGCATTGTTGCCGTGGAGACCCACCGTAGTGGGTAGTTCCGGCGCCTGTTAACCCTTTTAGGTAGTTAGTAGCGATGCCTACTAACCCAGGGTGACCGACGGCTTTCTATGCCCTCCGAAGCACATGGTTACGGTGGAATTTTTATTTGAAAATTTTTGTTCTCTGATCGAGGATCGAACCTCGGACCTCTTGGTTAGAAGACCAGAGTCTTCTCGACTGAGCTACCACTGCCCATGATATTCTTTTATAAACAAAGAACATGGTGTTTTAAGTTGAATCTTTTAAAATTTAAGTTAAGCAAATCTATAAAAATTTTTGAATTAGTTATCTACCCAATTTAATTAGATAGATAGATAATATCTAATTTCTTCATAAAAAAATATTTTCGAAAAATACATCCTCAACGCATCAGAAATATTTTTAGATTGTTAAAAATTATAATTATTGAGAAATGTTGTCACAGAATAACCTAAGGGTGGACTTAAAGTAACACTACAATATAGGTTTCATAAAAAAAATACTCATTTAAGTTTAATTTACCCAGTTTAACACTAAACTAAGTAAGATTTAGCAATGAAATGTACCAAATAATTCTGACAATTATTAGTTAGTTTAGTGTCAATGATTGGGTTTAAACCATCCATTTCACCACAAAAAGAATTGAATTTAGATATTTTTTTCCAGAAACATAATGGAAAAAGGATCATCCCAACCGTGGACAGATACTCTTTTCCAAGCTACCGGTGAAAGCCGGCTAGATGGCAGCGCAGTGAGAGAATATTTCCAACCTCTGGAGGAATGGCTCAGGAACGAAAACCTGCGCACTCGGGAGTATGTTGGATGGCTGTACGATGGGGATTACTGCAAACAAAGCATTGAAACTGCTGGTCTGCAGGTATTTGGAGGGTTTTATAATAACAGCAATAATTTTAAAATGAATTCAGTATTAGTACTTGTTCTTTTAATTTTTAGTTTATGTTATTATTAATTGTGTTCATGATTTTTATATATATATTTTTTTGTAAATAATATTATAGATCTCTAGTCAATTAATTAAATTAATTAATTAAATGGTTTAGCCAGTCATTAACACTAAACTATCGTTTAACGGTTCAATTGTCAGTAGTAATATCATAAGTGCATGTTGAATTATCGATAATTTTTTTACTGTATTAAAAAAATATTTTGCTTGGCAGGTCGAGGAATTTTGACGAAAAATTCACGAAAACAATTTCCTTAAGCAATTTTTTTTTATATACAGTAAAAAAATAATGTATAATTCACGAATGGTATTTTGAAAGACTATTTCACAAACAAAATAAGGAAGTATATAATTTTACCATGTTTAATGTTGTTTCATATTTTAATTAAAAACTAAACAACAATATTACTTTACAACTCTAATTAAAATTTTATATCTCAAATTTGCCGCGCTATTTAAAACCACCATGTTCACTTGTTCGCGAATGTTGGAAAGTCTAAACTTTGCTTGAGGAATATTTTATTCTCTAGATTATTCCAATAAAATAGTTGTTATCATATATTTTAGCATTTAAATAAAAATCATTGCTGTTTTTGTTTAAAAAGTTTAGTTTTCAACTGAAAAGAAATAAAATAACGGCTTTTTCCACCCGTAAAAAAACAATTTGCGATCCGTTTATAATAAAGTTTGGCAACGTTGTACTGGTACCAGCGCAGTCATTCGAGGAGCGCCTAATTGTAGCTACCCCCACCGAGATTGTTTTGATTTTTTGTTGTTTAGTGTTTTTTTTATGGCGTTGATTTACTTTAGCGTTGGTTAAAGTTGGTTTGGTGCCTGTTTTTTTTTTTTGTAAAAAATTGGTTTTGATTTAGAATAATATATTGAAAAACGGTTAGCCCTCTACTAAGCATGCGCAGGTCGGGTGCGGGTAGCTATAACTAGGCGCTTCTGTCATTTGATGTTTTGATTTCCGTCATTTAAAAGAAGTAAATTATTTACTTCTTTACAGTAAATATATTTTTAATAAATAAGTGTTTAAATTAGTTTTGAGTGGACTGTTTTTAATACCAAGATTCAATCAAATAAATTAAAATTAATGAATATCAGTATATATAATTAGGGTTTACCTAGGATGTTTTGGCAATAAAATAAGCATTTATATTGCTTATTAATAAAAATAAATCAACTAAAGGTAAGCTTCACAAATTAAAAACACATTTTGTAAAAACATAACATATATTAAGATATCAGTAACTGTCAGTTTCTTGTTTACATAGTAACCAAGTGATAATTGCACATGTGCAAAAATTATCAGATTCATTTTGATCTGATTGGTCAAGAAACTAAAAATACAAGGTTTTGATTGGCCTATATATTGTGAAATAGTCAGAATTATTTGAAACATTTGATTTCACTGGTTTTACTGTTAATGATTGAATAAATTAACCTTAAATCTTTTTATTCTAAATTATTAACTATGAAACTAACTTTTTTATATAAAAAAAATGTAAAACATTTGTATTTTTAAAATTTTAAGTTGTTATTTTATTAAATAGTAATAAATCCTGGAAAAATATATTTGCTTTAATATTCTAGTGGGTTGAAATAGATAGATATATTATTCTCAAGGTAAAATTCATAAGTGTAACATCCTGGATCTATCTTTAGTAAAGCAGCTCTTTTAGATTGTTAAGGTATTGAGGACAATAGAATCTGTTAATAACATTGAAACAGAATTTTAGATCTGTAAAATGTAAATTTGTAAATTTGTACAGTTCATTTCAACAAAACTGGAAAAGTGGGGTTATAAAAAAAATACATTGTGAACTATCTTTCATTTGACAAATATTTGTTTACTTGCTAATAAATTTAGTGTCAATATTGTTATTGCCACATCAATGTTAAAGTCAAAAAATGTTGGTGTATTTTTTTAAAATTGGGAGAGATAAAGCAGAAAAACAAGAATACTCGAAGAATACTGGTGTAAAACCCATAATTATAATTTTTAAATTAAGGAACTATGAGGAACACCTAGTTGTAGGAGACCAATATACTAGTAGTGTTTTTTAAAAATAAAGGTATTTAAAACAAGTTTATTAGATACAAAATATATTGATAAGGGGATTTAATAATAGACATTTTAAAATAGGGATATTTTAGAGCAGAAATACAGTAATTAACAATAGAGATACGCTTCAAAATCCAAATAGTATTTACTAAACACAAATGCATAGAATAACATATGATTTTTGACATGGTCAAACTAACCTTATTTTTCAAACAGGCATAACCCCATTTAAATAATCCACATTCACACAACTAAAAATGGAAAACATGAAATTTTACTTAACCCCACTTTTCCAGTTTTGTTGAAATCAACTGTATGTAAAAAATATTATCTACCAGAGCCGTAGCGAAAGCAATTTAATGGTAGTGGGAGAAAGCTTCATTTTGTCCATTTTTTATACTACCCATAAAAAGATAAAAAAGGTAAATATATCAACTAATAAAAAAACGCTTTCAGTTTGTGATATTTGACTACTTCATAAAGACTAAGTAAAAATATTATCTACAGTTTGCCAATTTTTTCTTGGTTAGTTCATGAAGTAAAGACAAAAATGTTGACAATTGTATATTTATACTTCGTGGGAAATTAAAAACCATGTTTAATTTCTAGTTCTAAACTTGTAAATCATGAGTTTTCCAACTTTCTCAATGTTAGCAATTATGATGTGAGGCTTCCCATAGCCAAGGGAGGGGATGATTCCTACCTTAGCTACAGATCTGTTACTTTAGATAACTTATCAACCTTATGTATGTGTCTTTATAATCATCAGTAGCAGGACAGAAATAAAACTACTATACAGAAATGTCCACAGGGCAACAAATTTTCAACATTTGGAAGTTGATTTGGATCTGACAACTGATTTTGGGTAATTTAGTTACGATGATTTCGAACATAACTTCCATTTTTGTCCACCACGTAAAAGTTTTGACCAACCGCACATTGGGCACATAAAAAAAAGGCTTTTCGAATTTTTTAAAATTTTATAAATGGGAAAGCAAAAACAGGGACAAAATTCTGAATTTTTGCACACGACTATTTTTCGTACCGCTGATTTTGAATAAAACAACAACAAAAATAAAACAAAAATCCGCTCCATTAGGGTGGTCCAAAATTTAATTTTTGTTTCGATCTTTCTAAAAATGTGTCAAATGGCTTCTTTTGATTATGTCCATAACTAAAGAATTCTACACTTTATTTTAAAAGATAAAATTTTTGGCATGGCTTATAGCTGAAAAAAATTATACGTAATAGAAACAAAAAAATGCTTGTTTGGGGGTCAGGAAGTCTTAACTAAGCCAAAAATAAAAAACATTCGATCACAAAATCCTTGTTGCCCTGTGTTAGCTACTATAAACTAAGACTTGCTCTTCCATTATTTTAGTTTAGTTCCTTGTTAAAAGGAGTTGCCTGCCAAAACAGTACTTACCCTAAAACAATATTCTTTAAATATCAAGACCAACAAAGTTTAATTTAGAAGCTGCTCTAATACGTAGCAACGCGTTGGTTCAACTTTTTCAACAATATATAGATTTTCAAATTCAATTCTATTATGGTCCGTTTCATCAAGCAAGATAGTAAATTAAAAATCGCACAGTGAATAGTTTTACAACAGGTTTGAATAGTATATGTTTGTGTATAGAATATAGTTATGTTTTATAATATAAACTACTCAGTATATTCTCCCATCCAATTCGAATCTGTTTTGAAAATATTCACTGTGCGATTTTTAATTTACTATCTTGCTTGATAAAACAGACCATAGTATTTTATTGTTATTATTTGAGAATATACCTTCTGGTATAAGTTAATATTATTAAGGAATATTCTGTTCTACCTATACATATGGTAGATACAATTAAAAGCATGGTTATATTTTAACAAGGTATATTCAGTCGATCTAATTAAAATTATTAGATATTAAAATATAATTCAATATAGGTAATACAAATGGTATTTTTATGATTTACAAGAATCATAATAATAATTACATAATATATATTAAATATTCATAATATTGTGCAAAAAAAAACGGCATGACGATATAAAATTTACTTATTTGTTTACTGTAGGTTTTCGCAATACCGGCAATTTGTTGTGACTTCTAATCTTCGCAGAACTTCAGCTAGAAGAGCGAGCTTAACTCAATTTAAATTTATTATTTGAAACCTAAAATGTTTATCCCTTCGTTAGGCGCGCGGTCTACGATCGTAGACCATGCTTTTTTTAGCTGGGTAACTTTTTACACGGAGTCTTTACGCTTGCGCCCCTTCGAGAAGCATTATGCATCAATCTATTAGATCAGTAATCATTCACACTTTGAATGGGTATAATATTGTTTTTATTCATATTGAAACCTGCCTGGTCTACAATTGTAGACCGCGCGACTAACCACGTTACCTTTTTTATTTTTGCATTTTTTTATTTTGTGTAAGTTTTTATGGTTTCTTTTTATGAATATTGTTTTTCAAAGTTAGTTTATTAGTTTAAAGATAAATTAAAGATACAATATGTCTTTACCACCCAAAAAAATAGCGGTTTATAGGAAGACACTGGCACGAGTCTTTTTGGGCATGAAAGAGCTCATACGTAATGTTTTTGATAAATAAGGTAATTTTCTGTTCTATAAAACTAAAAATTACTTTGGAGACTAAATGTGCCTAAGAAGGGAAAATAAATCGAAAAAAAAAATGCTCAAAATATCATAACTACGATTGCAAAGAGCACATGCACAAGGCGCATGAGTTACTAAAATATTGCATGATTTCGAGTCAAATTTTATAATATTTTTTTCTTTTAATTTAGGTGTTTTTTATTTTTTTATAATCGTACATGTTAAAAAAAACAAATTTTTTAGTTTCAGAAAGTTTGTTAAGTTATTTTTATTTTTTTTTACAAATTACCGTACAGATGTAAAATATATGTTAGAATTGTATATCATTTTTCTTTTACCCTTACTAAAACAATAATAATTTGAAAAAAATATATAAATAACTTTTAAATACAACCAAATAAATAACATAAGATATTTGGTTTTTAAAAATATAAATGTGTTTTTTTTAAACAAAAAATAAAATGGTCTACAAGTGTAGACCGCGCGCCTAAACACGTTACTAAAACAGGCGCGCCTAACGAAGGGTTAAATACAACACATCTATCACAACTCTGAGCAGTTCTCCAATCCCATTAAAGATAAGTACTTACAGGCGTCTAGGCATTTGGTTAGCTCACCTAAGTAAGCAGAATTAGCTCAGATAACTAATAACCAAAGTCCTAGAATTAAAATATTACTAGAGTTTGTCAGACTCTGCTGAATATATTTCCAATCCAGAACTCGTTGTAAAACTTATTAGTTCCAAATCATCCAATTGGACATTTTGCCCGTAGTGTATTTGACTTGAGTTCCAGACTAGGAACAGTAATGACTATGCTATTTTGGCCCAATATTTATTTTGGCCCAATATTTCTAACATTGAATAACACTTTTTTTATATTTTGCAAACATTTCTCTCAAACTTCTAGCCTATCCCCTTCTTTTATATGTCTGGAACTTATGTATATGCTTACCAGCACTAGGATCACTTAAGCGAAAATATTTGTTAGAATATGTATAATCTTTTACATATAATGCAGGTTTTTATCATATTTTAATTTAAAAATCCGGAAAAGTATTTAAGGTTGATTTACACAGTCAGTAACACAAAACTCGTTTGGAATTTAACCAATTAAATGAAACGACATTTTATTGTTCAAATTCTTAGTGAGTTTAGTGTTAATAACTGGGTAAAACATCCATTATTTTGCGAAATAATTATAATGATTAAAAGCCAAGTTTAAATCAATCTCTTTAATCTGCTTTCTTTAATAAAAAAAATCTTTTTCTTCAAACGTACTAAAATGTTCATATTTTATAACTGAACACACTAGTTAGAAGTGATCTATTTTTTTACAGTAAAAAAATGAGTTCATTGTTGTACGCCGTAAAAAAAAGTTAGTTAGCAAAACCACCACTGGCGGCAGCACTCTTTGACTTTGATGACAGCCATACTTCAAACTTGTTTGTTTATTAGGTAAACAGGTGACTCGAGATTCTGTGCAAAAACGTTGTGTGAATTTGATTAAAAATGATTGAAGAAGAATATATAGTTTATACACCTACAAATCTCTACGAAATTGCAAATGCTACATTAGACAAGTTACCATCGAAATCTCGAAAAGTGTACGATTTAGCCTATGAAAAAAAATTAAAATGAGCTAAGGAAGGTTTAAGTTTATTTCAAAAGGGTTTTATTGGCCTATTTTATACCCTAAATTCTACAGACTAAAAAAAAAGAAATTCATTACTGTTTTCTAAACTATACTATTAATACTTTTTTTTTCCACTTTCAAACTTGCAATACAAGCATTTATGCTTAGGCAAGTAAAATATTATCAATATTGTATCATTATTATTTCTAAATAAAGATTATTATTATTATATAAACTACGGTAGAGAAGACTATTATAGCCTCGCACTCTTAAATCGCTCGGCTATAAAAAATGTATTCTCTACCTTGGTATATAATTACTATTACTATTCCCGAGAAGCGTGAACTATAATATTCGAAGCATTTCACACAAGTTTTCTATCACACGACTTCTGATTTAAATACCAGTACCTACTTATATCATTTGAATCGGCAAACAATAATGGATTGTTACTCCCCTTTTTAAAATGCTTCAGCGTTGTCATTGTGGGGTTATCATATAATGCCTGTCAAGAAATACAAAAGATATAAATAATTTCGCAAAGGTAAATAATTTATTTCGTACAGAATATTATGTACGGTAAATTGACAAATTGAAAAGATAAATTTCATATTGTAAATTATATAGTAATGTAGATTATAATGGATAGGAATCTTACTTACCTCGCAAGGAATTACCTCAAACATTTTTACCTCAAAAAAAAATATCTCGAACGCGTTATCTCGAAAAATTTTACCTCGAACGCCCATTACCTTGCACGAAAATTACCTCGAAAGGACATTACCTCGAAAGAAAATACCTCGAACGGACATTACCTTGCATAAAAAATTACCTCTAAAATACATAATTTCTTAAAATTTATAAAAAGACCAAACAAAAAGAAGAGAAATTTAACAGCAATAAAATTAGTTATTTAAAGCAGTAATATTGATATATCATACAAAAAGAAAGTATTTGAAATCACAAATAATCAAATAGCTGTCAAAAATCTACAGCAACATTTTTATAAAAAAAATAAATAATTATCAATAATAAATGTTTCTCCTTTGCAAGCAATTTCACCATATTTTCCAAATTTCCAAAAAAACTTGTCTTTTACACACGATCACTATAAAACACAAAGTTTTTATACACCGCTAATTTATCTTTCGCGAACTCTCGATATAGGTTTATCAATACATTTTGAAAAATATACTAAAACTAAAAGCCCGACAATTAAAATTTAGTTAATAAATAATAAAATATGATCAAAAAAACTACAATATACAATAATCGCAAATAAACAGATAAAAAATTAAAAAAGCCCTTTTCGAGGTAAAAGACGTTCTAGGTAAAATCTTTCGAGGTAATGTCTTTCGAGGTAACGACTTTTTGAGGTAATTTTTTTCGAGGTATTTGCGTTCGAGGTAAATTTTTTCGAGGTAAGGACCGGCTCCCGATTATAATCTTAATATGTATACTTATATATTTGTATTTATCAAGTAGCATTTTGAGAATATTGGCTCTATGGCGAATTTCAATAAAATTAAACTAGAAATAATGAGGGAAGATTGTTCTGAGCTTTTTTTTTTTGAGGTAAATTTTTTCGAGGTACTTCTTTCGAGGTAGTTTTTTTCGAGGTATTTGCTTTCGAGGTATATTTATTCGAGGTAAAGACCGGCTCCCGAATATAATCGTAGCATGTATACTTATATATTTGTATTTATCATATAGCATTTTGAGAATATTGGGTCTATGGCGAATTTCAATAAAATTAATCTAGAATTTCTAGTAGAAATAATGAAGGAAGATTGTTCTCAGCTTTTTAGTCTTATCTGCCTTATTAACTTCCAGTTCCAGGGCTGGTAGGAGGCAGATCTCCATCACAGCCCGTTTTTTCTTAGCTAATTCATGTAGTTATCTAAAACTCCTATTCACTTTATGAGGGGTATTCCTTCCTAGTACTCTCTGTTTTTCTTTCAAATCACAGCTTCTTCTCCAAAATTTAATTATTTTATTATCATTTATTTTTTGAGGCAATATGTTACAAAGCCACGGGGAGTCCCAAATAAGCTTTGAGCTTTAAGCTTGTAGGATATAAAACTATCCAAAATTATTTGTTTTCGACAGTTAATTTTATCTTATTCTTGTTAAATCTTTATTCTTTCCATATTATCTATCTTCTAATCAAGTAACTGTACTTTTATAAGTTCTCATCTCTTAAACTAATGGTCTTAGTATGTGATATCTTTCTCTAATTAGTCCTTTTCATGAATTATTTTTATACTAACAAATTAATTTTTATTTCTGGACCTGAGTATTAAAAGGGCCAGTCTCCATTTGTTAATAGCAGCGTCCAGAATTATTAAGCGCTTACCACGGTACAACAGTGCTTCAGAAATGTTTGCTTCAGCCGGTATAGACACTCTGGATGCACTACGTCGAAAAAAGCTTGCCAACTTTGTGGACCGTCTACGGAAAAGCCCTAATGACATCCTTAGAAGCATAGTGTCCTCCGATGTCTTTTGGACTTCCTCAGTCATAGCCAGTTGGCGTCGTCTCTGCTTCTAATTATTTTTTTTTTATACGTTTTTTTTATGTTTATACATATATATGTTTGTCTTTGTTATTTTGATATGGCTTCAAAGGCCGGAATAAATATATTATTATTATTATTAATATGGAACGAAATAAACTTAAAAGTTATTTTTAGTTTGTTAGCTACATTAAATTAATATTTATATTAAGGAAAGTTAATTGGTTAAGCTATGTAGCAAATAATTCTACACAAAAATAATATTTTCACAATTTACGCAGTATAAATAACACGACAAATAAATAAATAATATTAATAATACTGTTTTTTACAAAATATGTAAAAATAAAAATGTAATCCAAGTCTAGTAATGGACTATTTAGATTAGATAAAAAGAAAAGTTCTACAGAAAGAGATAAAAATATAATAATTATTGTTTTAAAATAAAATTATGCATATTTTAGGTAAAAATAACATTTTATATTATATTTTAAATTACATGAAGGTATGATATTTGTTTGTTGTTTTTTAAGTAAAAAACTATTCTTTTTAAATTTTTATAACAGCTATGTGTACAGTAGGTCTAAAGTTTCCTAGGGAACTTATGACCTATTCCTTAATTTGACAGTCATTGATAATACCCCGTTATGTGTGAAGATTTTGTAGTTTTTGTGTTTAATAAGCTGTTTTATGTATTCTTTAATAATTTTGCATATAATTAACATTTTTTGTGGCACTGTGATAAAATCCAAATATAATATTTTTAGGGAATTTTCTTTTTGGGTTGGTATTGAAGACCTAAATTTATGTTGCCTAACGTATTGGACTGCTGTCCATTCGCCTACGATGCAACCTGTTTACTGACTGTAGAATTTGCTAAATAAGCTACTCACAGTGGGGTATTTGGCTTCAATAGTTGGACAAAATTCAAGAAAACGAAAATAAAACAACAGGCGTTTTATTTCTTATATTGACAAGTTTTACCCTACTACTTATTGCCTTGCTAAAATTAATTCGCTGTAATTCGCCAACATCTCGGTTTGTTTGTAAACAAATAGTAGGTATATTCAGACCTGAACAATTATCAGTAACTGTTATTGTTGTCTCTGTTAGAACAAAGCTGTGCGAGTAAGACAGAGAAATGTATATGTTGGCTACGTTTTTTTCAGTTTTTACAAATAAAATGCCTATTCTAGAGAGCAGAGTTATTAGTTCGTTGGTTTGCATTTAATAAAAACTTTATTAAATAATAATAATAATAATAATGTTTATTGTAAATAATAATAACATATACAGGTTCATATTAACAACATACATAGAACTGCACAAAGGTTTTCAAGAAACCTGTCTGTGAGAAAAAGATATATAATATTTTATAATATAATTGTACTTACAATATTAAATGGATTCAATATCTACAGGCATGTTCTACAAACGACAGTTTGTATCATAAAATTATCTGTTCTCTTTAAGTCGTAGTGTTTTTTTTTATTGGACTAAGTATATGTAGATAATATATTTGCTAAATTAAAAACTGCTTGTAGGTTTTTAATTAACAAAGCCCAAAAGGTCTCGCCTTAGATTACGTTTTTAATATTCCTTAGGGTTTCTACTTTCGAAATTAAAAATTATATTATGCTAGTTTTTGCGTGTTTTATCAAAAAGAGATTTATTTGAATTGTACTAATCTTTTATTAAAATCTATAATAAAATTTCTCTTTTTTATGTAAGATTCTAATTAATTGATACTATATTGATAATAAATGTTAGTAATAGGTAATGTCATATATGGTTTTGTGTTTTACCACTCGGACATCACACAATATTTTTCTTACGGGTGATCCTTTTATTCCTGTTCCGGATTTTGAATGTAATAACTAAAAAAATGACATAAAATCCTTTTTGCTTTTCCATTTTAAAATTTTAAAATATTGAGAAAGCAAAAATTTTAAAAATTTTGTTTTTTATTTTTGCATTTTATGGCGTTTTGTATCGAAAAATAAAATCCATCAAAGAAAGTCCTTCTACTTAAAAAAATTCACACAGGTTTGTTACTAAAAGTTCTCAGTTATGATAGTTTTTGGTTAATATTGAGGTGGGACAAGTGGGGCAAATGAAGAAAAAATACAAATGTTTTCAATATTTTCTTGAACACTGGTATATAGGGGTTTTCGAGGTAGTTGCAACTGATTCTAAAAATATAAAAATCTAACCCGTCGGGGCGGGGAAAATGGGAAAGCCCATCTATGCAGTATACTTTTTGCTTAAGTTTCTTAAAAAATAGTGTGTATTTAGATATGTAGTTATATATTTAGTAAATATTTTTATTTTAGGTTTTTATTACTTTTTATTTCTTTTTTAACTAGTATTCTTGCAATTTTTTTTTCATCTAGCCTGTTTTTTGAAAAAATATTGTAAAAATAGGATTAAATACATATTATAAATTAATAATAAAATTACTTTTAACCATAACTTTTTATAAAAAGTCCAAACAACTATAATTTATAAAAAAAAAATAAATATATTAACACTAAAAAAAATGGACATAGAACATTAAGAAAGACCATAAACACGTAAAAATTGTCTGTGTATAATTTTTAACATATTTCATAACATATAGAACACGAAAACCCCTTAAGATATTTTTGTCCAACTTTATGGGTCAAATACCATACTGTGCCGGGCCACGTATTACAGTTTTCTTCTTCCAGGATAAATTCTGATCGATATTGCAGTTCCTAACTGAACCTAAAATTTTCAATATTGGCATGGCGTGGTATAAATAATTTAAATATGTATATAAAATTATCCTAACTTATTATTAAAAATTATACCTACTTTATTAACAACCTATCATTGATACGAGTACTTGTAAATTCATTCATACTTGAAATAAGATTTTATGGAAACAGAGAAGATTTTAACTGACGAATAAGGATTAAAAGTTAAACAAACAAATTAATTACTTAGCTATATCCATGATGAAAATATATATTTATTTATAAAAGAATTACGAATCCGACCAAAAATTTGTACATGTACACAAACATACTAAGGCCTATCCAGAAGCTTGCATAAGAACATAAAATATAATAATACGGTGCCGTGATTGGCTTACGAGATACATGGCGGCACATCTAGCCAATCACTGCATCGCATTTTTATGTATTACGTTCTTATGCGAGCCTGTGGATATGCCTTTAGTTAACAGGGGACAGGTTTTGCCTCTTATGGTGCAACAATTGTAGCATATCTTTTGCTGGACTGTCACTAAAATATTCACCTGAGTTTTTTGAAAGTAATAGATTAATTGGGTGTATTTATAATTATGGTGTATTACTAAAATACCTTTATCATACCGGTTACCATAATTTTTAATTATTTGCCCAAATACCTACTAAATTTGGCCAATATAAAAAATTAAGTGTTAGGCGCTGATTTTTATTAAAAAAACCTTTTTTTTTAAACATTGTTTTTCCTACAGATTTATCCAAAAAGATTTTCAGCAAAAGTGTAAGAGTGTAAAAAAATACAGAAGGACTAAAGTATGTTGTTTGTTTTTCATTAGTACTTCATATATTCAGAGATTTGTTCATTTTAAATGACTCATTTAGGGTTATTTTAGGGGAAAACCTTATTTTGACGGCGCATATTTTTTTCGCACGAATAAAAGCCCTAATATATTGAGATAAGCGCATGTGCTAAAATTAAACTTTGCTCTGGAGAAAGTAGACTGCTGCAGTGCAAGGGGTGCCAACGGGGGTTGCAGACCTCCGTGTGTAGTCTCGATCAATGTTTTTAGTTTTATTGTTCCATGTTTAGCTGAATTTAAACTGATCAGTGAATAAATACAGTCCGCTCATAACACGAATAGTTCTTTACAAGCAAATTCCGCTCGTTTTTACGAGGTACGTTTTTAGAAAAATATATAGTTATTTTTGGTTATATATTTGCAAAAGTCTGTCATGTACGATAATTGGTTATGTATAGATATACAAAACTGCGTAGTTTTAGGGTGGCTTGATTAACTCATTAAGTTTCATCATTTTTACTTTTTTAATTATTTTATCAAATAAAGTTTATTCATTAATCATCTTCAAATACTTTGTCCTGTATTAATTCTTTCTTCTACAAAAAGGGATTTTTTATAGCTGTATGTTAAAATGCTAGTATTTTAAGCACTAGTGCTCTAAAGGGAATTTTTTTACGTACACGTGGTTAATATCACAGCCACACAACAAGAAAAAAGGTCCCGATTTTTTTCGGAAACCATTTTATTCCTATGTATTTTGAGGAGCTGAATCCGAATTTGAGATCAAAATAGCACCTCAAAATACATAGGAATACATAGGAATTTTTATCCTTTTTTTAACACTGTAAAAAAAGGTTTTCTAAAAAGAGTGTCACTTTTAGGTGTAAGGGTCTAAAAAAACGTCACTTTATAAAATGCAGTAGGGTTATTGGGAAGTAAGGGTTTTAGGAGTAGAGATGTTACGAAGTAGAGTTATTGTAGTGTAGGGGCGTTATATTAAGTTAAAAGTAGAGATGTTAGACTGCCTAATTAATTCGTAATTAATAGCTACGTTTACACCATAGCTATGGTGTAACCTATGGATGGGTACCTTGGCCCGGGTATAAAATTTAAATTTTTACAACCACAGTCTTCATATTTGCAATTAAAATATCCTTTAGTTCGTGGTCCAAGTGTTCATTACCTATGCATAGCTATGGTGTGTAGGTAACCTATGATAGGGTACCGAGTAAATTATAGGTATTTTTCTATAAGCTTTTTATATTTGTACTTGTTTTGCCACAGAAGGCATGTCATAAGCAAAGGCACAAAAGTAGATCTCAGATAACCTAACTGTTCAAAGTTTAACGATTTTCATGTCACATTTCCTGTCAGTAAAAATGGTAAATAATTATTTACCATTATAATCTTAAAATGTGCAATTTGTGGGTTCGGTTTCTATATATACATACAGAGCGGTCCAAAAGTCACCCCCCCCCCTCTTAACTTTTAAACGAGTTGAATTATCGACTTCAAATTTGGAAAACTTAAATAAGATAATACAACTATTTTTTAGTATATATTTAATATTTTCAGCTCTTAAAATGTGGACAGGGGGGCATGGAGGACATTTTTTTTTAATGGAAAGGGGGATCGTGTGGTACATCATTTAAAAGCTTACAAAATTCTCTATTTAACTTTTTTTTTGAAAAATTTTTTTTTGGGGTTTAAAATAGGGTTAAAAATGGGTATTTTTGTCAAAATTTCTCTAAAAAATCAAACAATTTTTTAAAAACGACTAATTTTATTATGAAAAACATAAATTATATCTTTAAACAAATTTTAATTAATATAAATAGAAAATTACAAAAAAAATCTTAAAATCGCATTTTTTAGCACAAAAAATTGAAAAATCAAAACCTTAAAAAAATTGTTTAAAAAATTAAAAATATATAGTCCAATAGAGAATTTTATTTTAATTAAAATGATGTATCACACGACCCCCCTAAAAAAACTTCCCCCATGCCCCCTGTCCACATTTTAAGAGCTGAAAGTATTAAATATATCTTATTTAAGAGTTCTAAATTTGATGTCAATATCTCAACTCGTTTAAAGTTAAGAGGGGGGATGACTTTTGGACCTCACTGTATAATATATCTAGGGGTGCTTCAAAGAATTTTTTGGGAGAGGACGGGACCCATATTTCCCAACTTAAAATACAGAAATTTTTGCAACTCCAAAGCATTGCCCCAGACAAAAAATTTTGACGACTAAAAAAACAGTCCTCACCTCTAAAAAATTTTCATCTGTAGTCCAATTTTCCTGACTCGAAAAAAAGCTTTACCTCTTACGAAATTCACCACCAATTTTCCAACCGTACCCACTTCCAAAATCTGACACTCAATTTTACCAATTGAACAGTGGATTTATTTTCCCAACTCGAACGTGGTTGGTGGTCTATTTTAAATTTACGTTTAATAAATGTTTAACAAGCCGAAAAGATTTGTAAATCTACGCATTTCATTATATACTATTCACAGTAAATGGTATATTGTATTTTCCAAGATACTTAAAAAATATTTTCAAAAAGAAAATAGTTAAATAATTGTTTCCCGTAGTATAATATTTTAGGTTAGATTTTTGAGGTATCGGGAGGTATTCAATTAAAAAACTTCTTAGTTAGTAAAAGAAGAAGAAGAAGAATAAAAATGTTAACCTGTCAATGCTTATTTATATCTGTAATTCTATGTACAAAATCGTATTTATTTATTTAAATTTCAGATGTGTATACGTTGACAAATGAGAAACTTTGAATTTTAATTTGTTCGAAAACGATGGAAAATTTCTATCGAAACGTCACAATTTGAAGAAAAGAAGTTTTTTAATTGACGCCCCCGATATCCCAAAAACGTAACATAAAAAAAAAATTGAAACATCTTTTTTTTTTAACTGAGAATTTTATAAAAATATTTTTGTTAAAAAAAAAGTTAAAAAAATAAAAAAAAATAAAAAAAAAAAAAAAAAAATCAAAAAAAAAAATCAATTAGGCGAAAACCGAATTTTTTTTGAAAAATTAATTTTTTGAAAATGATAGTTTTTTTTATTATTTAAAAAGTTTAACCCCCATAACTTTTTTATTCTTCCCCTCACAGAACTTGATTTTTCGGATATTTCGTTCTGGAGTTATCGTGTTAACAAAAATGGTGACATCTAACGGACTGACAGACGGACACACGGATATTTTCAAAGTTTTTTTAATTTTTTTCATGAAACACATTTGTATCCAAAATTTTTTTGTCCAGGGCGTTTTTTGGAGATTTTGGTAAATTCAAAACTACCGTATAATACTATTTCGAATAGTGAATAGTATAATAAGCGGTCATTTTAACAAAAAATAGATTACTGGGTTACTATGAACATAAGGGCATATCCACAGGCTTGCGTAACAACATACTACATAACAATGCGAAACCGTGTTTGGCTTGATGTGCCGCCATGTATCTTGTAAGCCAATCACGGCATCGCATTCTTATGTTTTATATTCTTATGCAAGCTTTTGGATAGGCCTTAACTATTATAAAAATGGAATCTATTGTAGATCATAAGGACAGGAATTTTTAACTTATCAAAATTATAAAAATGTTAATTTAATATGCCATCAATCTATTTTCTAATCATCGTACAGAGT
Source organism: Brachypterus glaber (assembly GCA_958510825.1). Classification (NCBI taxonomy): domain Eukaryota; kingdom Metazoa; phylum Arthropoda; class Insecta; order Coleoptera; family Kateretidae; genus Brachypterus; species Brachypterus glaber. Next base: position 31,595,758 of record OY294047.1, read on the forward strand.
GGTATTGGTAGACTGCAGTTTCGAGCTGCTGGCCCCCTTCAGTGTAAATCTACTGTAGATTTTTATAAGGACAACATGCGCCGGAACTACCCACTCCGGTTAAATTATAAGATTTTTTTTCATTGAAAATCTTAAAACCAAAGTTTTAGTTATGTATGTATTTTCTAATCATCGTACAGAGTGGTATTGGTAGACTGCAGTTTCGAGCTGCTGGCCCCCTTCAGTGCAAATCTACTGTAGATTTTTATAAGGAGTGACTCAACATGCGCCGGAACTACCCACTCCGGTTAAATTATAAGATTTTTTTTCATTGAAAATCTTAAAACCAAAGTTTTAGTTATGTATGTATTATAAAAGCTTATAAACCTTATAAGGCATATAATATATGTCATATTATGTCCTATTTGATAAACACCCTTGTTTTCGATTGTATATTTTAAATTTAAATTCCAGCAATTTCATAAAGACAAGAATTTTTAATTTTACTCAAAAATGTAAAAAATTTAATTAAATTTTCCATCTATTCCAATTTTGTCATACAGTAGAGTTTTTACATCTAATTACAATAGTCATTATATACATTTAGGATAATTAGTAATGTAGGGTAAGTTAATTATTAAATTAGATATATCTCATATGAGTAGTCTGGAAAAACATCACTATGAAAATTGAGAAAGTGGCATAATACTTGTATAAATCTAGGTATAATTAAAAATGGTTTTTTCCTGCAAAAGTACTAAGTTACACAAGAGTCCACTTGCAAACGGTGCTCTTTAAATATCCACTTGCAGACAGTGCTAAGTTAAAATTAGCCCAGTCACATATATACGATAACTTAAGAACGCTTTAAAAAACTTGAAATTTGGCATTCAGGTATGTTAACAAAAGTTCTCGCTCGGGATGTTGAACATTGGTGTGCAGCAAGGGTAGCAAATGGGAAAAAATACATTTTTTTAACAAAAATTTGAAAATTGCTGTGTATATTTAAGGTTGCTGAAAGTGAATCTGATAATGAAATCACCCCCCGGGGGGTAAATATTTTTAAATATTTTCAATATTTTCGTCAAAATGGGTATATAGGGGTTTTTTGGGTCGACGAATATGAATCTGATAATAAAATTTCTTAGTTAAAGTACCCCTCAAAACTATCTAAGTTCTTTACGTTTTTTTAAATAAATACCAAATAATAACAATAATAAATTTTCCGCCCAAGCCCCCCGCTGAAAAAAAAAAATGTATGAATGTCCATAAAAAAAACTAAAAAAAAAAACGTTTTGATTTTTTTGATTTAACCCGAGGGGTAAACCGCAGAGGAATTCAGGTGTACAAATTGGGAGTTATCTGGAGGAAGTCTTTGAAGGTTACGAGGTAACCTGAAGAAAATCTTTAAGATTTCCTTCTTTTCGGAGGAAATCTTAGAAACTTGAGGTAATCTTTGGAGATAATCTTGAGGAAATCTTTGAAGATTTCCTCCTAAAAGGAATTCAGGTATACAAACGTTTGTCAGCGGTTTACCCCTCGAGTTTACCCGGCTTTTTAATTTTTTAAATTTATTTCATTTGCTTTAAAAATAATTTTAACTTTGACTTTTTTACAATAAAAAAAGCGTTCGTCGAGGTTTTTGAAATAATTCCAACTTTACTTCAGAAAAAATAATTTAATTTATCCAAAATAATTATTTTAAATGGTTTGATGATAATTTTATTTCGTAAGTAAAAGAAAACCTTAAAATTAAAATTTAGGTTTTGACTTTTGACAGTGATGGTTGTGTTTTATCAGGAAGAAAGTAGATTAGTGCACAGACAAAATGTGTTTTTGCTTTTTAAAATATTAAATTACTTTTTACATGTATATGTAATTTCAAAATGAAAAATTTGGAAGTCTCATCCCTTTTTTGTTTGTTCGTTGGGATAAGAGTATCATCCCTGATTTTTCTCAGAATTTTTGAAAAATATCTAGAGGTCGCTTACAGCCATTTTTTAAAAAGATATGTTTCCTTAGCTCGTTTAATTTTGTCCGAAGGAAAGAAAACTTTCTGATTTTTTTTTTAGGTTATCCATTTACTGTCCCTTTATATCGTGTGGTGTTAAAAAGATTTAAATAAAAAATCCTTCGGATGTAAAAAGAATAAAAAAGCTTAAGAAACATATCGCTGTGAGAGACCTCTAGATTTTTTCAAAAATTCTTAAAAAATTCAGGGATGATACACCAATGAAAAAATTTAAGGTGTGAGACCTCCAAATTTTTAAATTTGAAATTTTGATGGGTCACCCTAATATGTATACACACAAGTTGAAAATGATTACATTCATTATAAAAGTTTAAAACTGTTTTCTTAATTGAGCTTTAAGAAATAATTATTAAAATTAATTAATAACACGTACACGTATTTAAGCTTTTAATTTTTCTTGTTTATTTTAAAAATTTGGTTAAATCAAAATTTTCCTATTACTGCAACTAACTTGAGAAATAATAAAAAAATACTTTGGTCATTAAAATGTTCACATAACAATATATATATATCATTTTCTACATTTATACAGATTCTCTTTTAAGGTCATCGCTTAATTTGGGGTAATTTTTCGCTAAAATATATGTTTACGCTATTGTCTGGTAAATAAATAGGTTCCGATTTTAATACATATGTTTTTTACTAAGGATTCATATTACACGGAAAAAAAAAATTATAGCTAGGAGCGCTATAACACACATACCAAGCAAATTATAATCGCTTATTATATAAATACAAGGCTTTCTCTTACAATTATGGCAGTCAGTGTAAAAATTTATATGAAATACTTTAATTGTTTAGTGAATAATAAAATATAACAAATAGTATGGCATTTATAGCTTAAATAGATTTAATTATTGTCCGTGCTAATAATTTTTATTATATAATAAAATTTCTGTAAATTTATAATAGTGCCTGTAAATATAATCGTGTCTGTAATATATATAATCGTTTCCAATTAATTTTTAACATTATTAGTTATTGTGTCCCTTATAATCTATAGCTTAAATCACTATAATTTGCCACTGTTACCAAATATCTTATAATGTATAACGCAGAGCCCACTAATTTCTTTCCGTGTATTAGCTTGAAAAACAGGACACAGAAAACCTATTGGACACTGGCCATTTTTGGTACTAAAAGTGAAATTTAAGGGTTATAATCAGACTTCTTTAATTCAAACGTAAATTTTAATCGAAAAGTAATATAACGTGATGCCTAATAAAGATTTGGTTTAATTATATTTCATGAAACCTTTTCTTTATTTTAGGCACTACATTTTAAAATTTTCAGATATAGGTACTTCACAAACAAATTGACCGTATCAAAAGCTTTTATTAGGTCAATAAAAATAGTAAATGTAAAGCTTTTTCTTTTATTTTATGTATGCTGACCTTTTAAAAATATCAGACAAGAAAATTACCGTATCAATTTGGCACTATCAATAGCTTTTTTTAAGTCTTGACAAAAAACTGAGCATATTAAAAAATTTTTAGATCAATAAAGATAATAAATTTAAAGTTGTTTCTTTTATTTTATGTATGACCTTTTAAAAATTTCAAATATAATTTTCTTCCTAAGTAGAAGGAACATTGACACTATTAATATATTTTTTTTTAAGACGATAGAACCTAAAGTAATCAAAAGATATTTTATTTTCGTTAAAAAACTCACCCAGTGAATTAATTATTATAATATATAATATATATAATATATTATAATATTTTTGCCTTGTGACATGTTTTTACATAAACTACTTTTATTTGCAAAGTTTTTTAAAAATCATTTCCCTTTATTTTATGTCTGACCTTATAAAATTTTCAGACATATTTAACAGACAAATTGACCGCTTCAAAAGCTTTTTATAAGTCAATAAAAACAGTAAATGTAAAGTTTTTCCTTTTAAAAATTCAAACCTATTTAACAAGAAAATTAACCATATGAATTTGACAAAATGGGTAGCTTTAGTCGCTTTAGTCAATAGAACCACAAACATATACGTTACATGCCTTTTTAAAGTTTACTATTTGGAAATCAAGTTTAAGTAATCAACAGGTATTTTTTGTTAAGAAATTCGTAGAGTAATAAATTTTATATTATGTATGAAATAATATTGTGACCTTCTTACATGTTTTCACATAAACTACTTATTGGCATGCCATGGCATTTGAGTTTAATTCTGCAGAAAGAATTGGCTAAGTACCAAACTAGAAAACCAGGCACGTGGCATTTTTTCCATTATAGCTTAAATATACAGGCTGTCCAAAAGTAGAAGATCAAACGAAAGGGGTGGTGAAGGAGGTCATTTCGAATCAAAATAACCATATTTGTTGTTATCCAATTGTTGATAATTTAAAAGTTATGTCAGGTTTTGTACTTTTCCTTAAAATCGCCAAGTTCGCTTACTAAAATAAAAATAATAAAAAATATATGACTTCTTTGTCAGAGCTATTTAAAAATCAACTAACATTTTTTTGTGAACAAATAGTGCTCAGAAAATATTTTTTTAAATGAGACAGGAGCTAACACATTTCAAGAAAATTATTTTTTTGGAAGGGTTTACTTTTGAGTATCATATATCATATAAAAAAATAATTACCAAAGAAGTCATATTTTTTTATTATTTTTCTTTTAGTGAGCGATTTTAAGGAAAATACAAAACTTGAAATAACTTTTAAACCGTCAACAAATGGATAACAACATATACAGTTATTTCGATTGGAAATGACCTCCTCCACCACCCTTTTGGGACACCCTGTGTATAATTTCCATATCCATATACTATACTATTTAATAGGTCATTCTGAACTCAAAAATGTTATGGTAGCATAACATTTTTGAGTTCAGAAGGGCTTATTTAGTCAAATAATAGGCCTTTTATGTAGAAGTCGATCGGCGTGAAAGATATTTGGTTTAAAACATATATTTTCAGTTACAGCTTTATTATTCTGATTTTAAATGCAGTTTTTAAGTTACAAAACATCACACTTATAGATAATAAAAATTAATATTATGGGTGGTATAAGTTAAAAACTTCTTAATGAAGAATAATGTAGGCACATTGTTAGTAGCTTTCATAAAAGTTATTTGGCTTTAAGTATAAACATGATTAAAACAAAGCAATTTAAATCTTTAAATCACTGTATCTCAAAACTACTTTTGTGACAGATACAGCTTTATTATTCCAACGAGACGATAGGTTAAAAAAATAATAACTAAATAAAAAAAAAGTATTTCTTTTAGTTCTGTTTGGAAATTTTATAGTTTTCAGACCGATATACAGAAAAAAATGTACCACATGTCCATAAATTATACAGGACTCGTAGCTTTAGAAGACTCACCTGTAAAGTATTACTTTTCCGGTTATTTAAGACTATTAAATTACGAGCAAAATTGTTACTCGTAAATTTTTCTACGTACTATGGTACTAACGGAACATTAAAAACTGCGAAAATGGCCCAATTTTTCTTGGTTCCCGAGGGTCTCGAACTTCTGTTTGTTTTTTAAACGAAAGAGCACCTTCAAACACCCCTAAAACTTGATATACCTTGACAGGGCTAAACTTTAAAGTAGAAACTTTTCAGTTCCCTCTTTCTATTTTTGCAAATATAAGTATATGGATTAAAATAAAATTATTATTACCTATCTCAATAAAAAAATTAATAGGATACCAAATGAGTTTTTTTTACTTCATCGCTTTTCAGAAACTTATTATTAACTTTATATTATACTGATTAGGAAAAAATGCCATGTAAATTTACCCTTTGTATAATTTAGCACGAATTTTCCTGAATTGTTTAATCAAGTAAAATTGATATGATGGGTGTGTTTTTAATTACATGTACTTTCATTAAAATCAAAAACAAAACAAAATATTTTCAAAAAAGTTTTTCAAAAAAAAATTTTTTTTTAAAGGTTCATTTTTTAGTAAAACAAAACAAAAAATAAAAAACAAAAAAAAATAAAAAGCATTCCCAGCCTAGATTTTTGGATGATCAACCTGTGGTCCAAATTTGAAGTATTTTGCCCGAAGCGTTCTTGAATTATCGTGGACACAAATTTCCCGGACACAGACTGACAGTCCGGAAATCATATTTTTTTGATATAAAACGTCCAGAAATGTAAAAAAACAATACAAATTTTTCGAAATTTTTCCACTAACGCAAGACTTTCATTGGGGAAAGTAAAAAAATAAGATATCAAATAAGGTTTTATTTTACGTTTAAGTAAAATTAATATGATGGGAGTGTTTTTAATTACATAACTGTTATCAGCATTTTTTCATAAAGGAATGATAGTTCAGTCAAATAACAAGAAATTCCTATACTAAATTGGAATAAATGTACACGAGCTGATATTTTAAAGTATAGTAGTAATAGTAACAGAAAGAACAAAAATTGTTGGAAATTTCCTCCTTAACAAAATTGGTTATATGCATTTTTATAGTAAGACGCACATTAAGCAACTTACCTCTAAAATTCAAGATAGCGGACATCCCTTAAGCAAAACAACCGGTGAAACACCAACAGGAGTGTTCTGTTACCATCCACTACTACCCTTTAAAATATCAGCCAGTGTAAATTCATTGCAATTTACATTTATTATTTGACTGGACTATGACGCTTTAAATAAATAGAAATAATAGAGCATTTTCAGTTAATAAAACGTCTACATTTTTATTAAATAACTACTGAAAGATTAAAATTGTATTTAAAATATGATCAAATCAAAGTCGATAAGGTGTCTGTCTGTTTATCGTCTGTCAAACCAGATTTTTTTTTCATTCTTTCAAACCTTACTGGAAATCTAAAACTTGGCATGCACTAAAGGAACCAGATCTGCTGATAAGAAAATTCTGAAACCCCAAGTTGTCCTGTAAAAATCACTTTTTGAGATAAGCACGCCATTGTATTGCTTTACACTAGCCCCATGTGCCTAAAAAGAAATGTCCTATCTAAAACCCAAATCCTAAAAATTTGCCTAAAATGTCCTATGTGTAAAATTTTCAATGTTTTTTAAATAAAAATGTCCTAACTAGTCTTTACTAGACAAACAAGTCTGGACTAGGACTAAATTTACAGATCTTAGTAATTTGATTGGACTTTTTAGATCATTTTGTCCTAACTTTCTCAGATAGAACATATGCATTTAGTATGACAATTTATTTATATTTTTTTCAAAGGATATCACGTATTTTTGATTTAAAATAAAGCAGAACCCAACGCCATATTTATTTAAACATGTTTTCAAAAAGTGAAAAAAAAAATAAAACTGGCAATATCTCAAAACATCTAATTTACAGATAGGACAACTTGTCTTAGAGGGCAGAAAACACATTTACAAAATTGGCTAAGGAGCCACCATTGGAACTTTACGGGCTTAAATATCAGCTTTCCTTTTTTAAACAAACTTAACTGTATCTAATATTGTTTTTGAAAGTAATCCCCCAAAAAACAAAAAAAAGTTATGAGGGGTTAAACTTTTTTAGAAAATGAAAAAACTATCATTAAAAAAATAAAATAAAGAAAATATTTTTTTTTGTTTTTTTTTTAAATTATTTGATTTTTTTTAAAATTATTTGTCAAAATGCAATATAGCATTTACTGTGAATAGTATATAATGGAATGCGTTACAAATCTTCACTGCTTGTTTTGATTGTGGCCGTCTAAAAAATTTTGTGTGCGCCATAATCAGCTCGACGAGGAAAGGCGTACTTTCGGGCCTTCCAGATTTGGCCTCGGTTTTTTGTTTGATGAGATGCTTATACCGGGTGAGTTTCAGTTCAGGGACACCTCCTAAAATTAGGTTGTTTTCGGAGCAATTTTTTTACAGCTTATAAATAATAATAATGGCTAGAAAATGGCATACAAAATATTTATTTGAACTTTTGTTTTCGTCGGGAAGTAAGTTAAATTATTTTTTTTGACATCTCCTATATATTTTTGTACTTTTGGATCCAGAAAATAAATTTACATTAAAAAAAAATCAATTAAAAGCTTTTTAATTTTTTAGAAGGTACGTTTTTTTTTATTTATTTTTATTAACATACAAGATTTATTTTTTTATAAATAAAATCTAATTTATTTGAATAATGAGGGAAAAATACAAATTTTATGTAAAAACCAACATTTGGCATTTTTTGTACTTTTTTAAAACGGTTTTTTCTTCATAACTTATTTTTTTCAAATGGCAACCTCCTTGAACACTCTCAACTTTTTGGTGCGCTGTTGCAAAGGCTACAAAATGGCCTATTTTTTTTTTCTTTCACTTTCGTTTTTTCCAGAAATTAAGTCAATAGAGTTTTTTTTGTTTTTACTAAAGAAAAAAAGAATTAAATACTTTTTTAGATGTAAAATGGTTTTATGAATTCAAAAATGGAAAAATATACAGGAGAGTCATTATAAAAAAATAAATTGCCTTAGTTTCAAGTGAAACTGGAAGTGCATTACGCCATTTTGTAGCCCTCGTCAAGAAATATAAGATAAAAAAACTTTCTTTATCGGATTAAAAACAAAACCATTTTGGGTCTATGAACTGAAACTCACCCGGTATGCTAAATAAAAATTTAAAAATTACCCCCTCTTATTTAAAATAAAAAATGGCTATTTTCTCAATAAATATTTCGAGAATAAGAAAAAAAACAACAGAGGTGAACTAGATTTATCGAAGAGAAAATTTAAAAAAAAAATAGTCTTGTTATCATTTTAAAGTTCTTAAAAATTCAATTATGTATTTTTTTAATAATTTTGGCCTTAAAATATAACTTTTTGTAATTATATTAATTAATTGCCCTTCTTACACACATTTTTAAACTAAATCCTTTTGGTCTTTTTTAGCTATGGAAGAAATTTTATTTGAGGGTAGAAATTTCAAACTTGTTAGTGAATCTGAGCTTCCTGAAATTATTAACACCCTTGACAGTTATTTGCCAGATTCTATAAAGGTATGTGTTTATTTTTAAAAGAGTAAAATGCAATTTTCCTGCTTATATTACTAATTGTAAATATGTATACTTTTATTAAATAACTATCAAAGTAAATTAATATTTTTAATAAAAACTGTATTGGATCATATAAATTTAATATAAGAGTAAAATACTTGCTTACCGTCAACCGGGGTGACTTTGGCCAAATTTTTCAAAATAAGCGTATATGACGAAAACTTTTCGGTTATAAATTCTTTATGTTTTCATTATAAATTATTATAATTTATAATAAAAGTGATAAATGGTATGCCAAATTAAGGGCTTTTTAAATTTTAAAATACTGATTTACATTTGTTATAATCTGAAAAAATAGTTACCCCGCAGAATTTTAAAATGATTCACATTGAATTAAAGTAGGCCGTTTTCATTTTAGGATTCTATAGTATTTTATATACTAACATAAATTTATAACCATACTTGTAAAATCAATAGAGGTTTTTTCTGTTACAAAACTTTTAAAATCAACATTATACTAACTCATAAAATCAACACTATCCTAGCTTTTAAAATCAATAAAAGTTTAGCTTTCAGAATTTTGAGGTTAGGCAACATGTGACTTAATTTACTATTTTACTATTTCTTACAACTACTTATGTTTTGATTAACACAGTTGTCCAAACCGAAGTGACTGATCGATTTCGTGCTTTTTAGCACTCATCAGAGCCCGAAATCGATCACTTCGGTTTGGACAACTGTGTTAACCAAAACAAAAGTAGTTGTAAGGAATAGTAAAATATTAAATTATTACAAATATATTTTTCTACATTTTTAAAATGTACCAAATTTTTCAATTAATTAATTGTGACTTATTAATTAAATTATTAAGAAGTTAGTATAAGGTCTAAATAAATGCTTGTCAACTTTTAGGACAAAACAGGAATCTTTCCGACTTTTTTAAACTTTTTTCGACAGGTGGGGCCAAGCAAATATGATTGGCCTTAAAGGGCCAAAGTCACCCCCGATTGACGGTAGTAGTTTATATTAATATTTCTTAAAGTCGTTGTTCTTAAAATGTCTTATATGCACTAAAGAAGGTAAAAGTTAAGTTAAAAGTCTGGGTTAAAGTTTATGTTTTAAGGTTAACTTACACAATCATTAAAGGTCGATTCAGGCATAATTATCACTAACTTCATTAAACTGAATTAACAAATTAAGAAATTAAGAAAATTAAGAAAATTAAGAAACATAACCTCAAATTCTATAATAAATTTTTCGTGGCATGCAATAATAAGGTATCTGCCAAATAGATAATAAGCATGTGTAAATACGACTTAATAAGTAAAAAGAAACACATATCTATTGCGTAGGAGGAATATTAATATTTGCAGTTGTTGGATCTAAAAATTGTGTTTTAAAACCAACTTATTTCCAAAGGAACCTTTTATTTGTTTATGTAACTACTGTGTTTTTCCTTAACACTGAAAATGTACGAATTTTAAAATACAGAGGTGTCGCCATCTTAATTTTTATTTTGATACTTGGATAACGATTGTTTATAAAATTTTGCACTAAAGTTTGTGTATTTCAGAAATTCTTCTTTTTCTATGGTGTGTTTTAAGATTCATTATTTTATGCTATATTTTATCTTTTATCTTAATTGTCGCATACCACGCAAAATTTATTATAGAATTTAAGGTTATGTTTCTTAATTTTCTTAATTTCAAAATTTCTAAATTCACTTTAGTGAAGTTAGTGATAATTATGCCTGAATCGACCTTAAGACTAAACTCACTAAGAATTTAGCTAATATATTAAAATGTGTCAAGTATACAAAATATTTACTTTTAAATTATCTTAGGCCATGGCGCCAGTTAACTAGAAATTATAACTAAATGCATCGACTATTTGTAAATATATATTTCTATGTAAAAAAATATAATAAATATTTCTTTGTTGTAGGACCGTTTTTTTAAAACATTGTTTAACTTTTTAGTTTCATCAGACATTAAGAACTTATTTAAATGACCGAGTATGGAATTTTCATTTTTATGTGGCAAAAACGTGGCCGGACCATCCAGTGATACTACATTTTCCGGGAATGACATTAACAGTAAGTAATATTTAGGTACCTAATGGCAAACTTTTGAAATACAACTTTCAATTAATAGAAAATTACCAAATAAAAATTACATAAAAAGATAGCCTTTATTAATATTAAGGCATCTGCCAAAAATCGTTACTGTATTTTATAGGGTTCCATAGATATTAAATAAAAACTACTTTTCAGATATACCCTTAGACGGGTCGAAGCTCCCTTATGGCTTATTTCCGGACCAACTTTTTTTGACATTCTTGCACCTAGAATCACCCCTTAAAGTTTTGTACCTTACTTTTGACTCACCCTGTATAATAATGAAATCCCTAATACATATAGCCGATTTAGCTAGGCTAAAGTGAAGTAAAGTGTAAAACTCTGTTGAAGAGAAAATTTAACACATACGTAGATATACCAGGTGGGTTTCAATCCATGTACACTAGGGTGGAGCGAAAAATTTTTTTTCTCCCAATCATATAGCACTATGTACCAAAAGTTGCCTTTATTATAGAATATAACCAGTAATTTTTTTCAGTTTTTTTGGAAGTCGTTTTGATTCGCCGCGGGGGCCTTAAAATTAATCAGAATTTAAGAAATATTTTTTCACAAAAATTTGAGAATTGCATTATAAGGGTTTTTGAGGTTACTGAAATCGAATCTGATGATAAAAAAAATCTAACTTCACCCCCGCGGGGTAAGGGGGTAAATATTTTGGTATTTTTTATGTTTTCGTGGTTTTTGAGGTTTCTAAAATTGAATCATGATATAATTTTTTTCTAAATCCACCCCTAGGGGGTGATTTTTTGAAAATTGTTACTGGGCAGTGTATTTTATAGTGTTTTTACAAGAATCTTAAGAGCATTGCTGCATAATTAAATCATAAAAAGCATTATTGGTCTATTAAACAATTTTTTTAAATTTCTTAAATTCTCATAATTTCAAAGATCCAGCGGGAATTAAGACGACTTCCAAAAAATCTCGAAAAAAATGCAGGTTATATGCTATTATTTAGGCAAGCAATTTTTTTGTAGCTTCTATTTCTTAACAAGTGCTACAAAATGGCATACAAAATTAATGTTTTGCACTTCCGGTTTCGCCGTAAACTAAGTCAGGTTTAATTTTTTTTGTAATGACAACCCCTCTATATTTTTGCATTTTTGAATTCAGGAAACAATTTTAAATCTAAATAAAATCATTTAATTAATTTTTTATTTATTAAAAATAAGCCTAATCGAGCAAAAGTGGAAGTGAAAGAAAAAAAGTACGCCATTTTGTACCCCTTTACAATAGCGTACCAAAAAGTTAAAACCATCCAAGGGAAAAGTCCAAACCAATGAAGTTATGCTGAAAAACCCGTTAAAAAAAACAAATTTTGGTTTTTACATAAAATTTGTATTTTTCCCAAATAAATTAGATTTTATTTAAAAAAAAATAAATCTTGTATGTTAATAAAAAAATTAAAAAAGCGTACTAAAAAAATAAAAAAGTTTAAATGATATTTTTTTAATATAAATTTGGTTTCTGGGTCCAAAAATGCAAAAATATATAGTTTAGTTTAGTTTAGTTTATTTATTAATCCAATAAGACCATACATGAAACGTGTACAATGTCATCAGTACAGTGAAAAAATAGGCATAGGACAAGTCTAAATAATAACAATAATAATCTTAAAATAACAAAATTACCTTAATTACTTAAATATTTCAAAAATAATCTTAACTGTTTAAATACTCTTGTAACTTATAGTAACAATTTTGTATAAGAAAAGTACGTAAAGCTTTTTTAAACTTGTTAAAGTTATCAATACTCTTTATTGCATCTGGTAGTTTTCTATACATTTTTGTACCAACATAAACTGGATTTTTTTCGTACAACACAAGATTGTGCAATGGCAGGCAAAGTTCATCCCTGCCTCTTGTGTCATTCATTAAAAAAAAATAATTTAACTTAGTTGTGCAAAAAAATAATTTTGTATTCCATTTTGTAGCCCTTGTTAAGAAATATAAGCTACAAAAAATTTGCTTTGATCGGACTGAAAACAATTCCATTTTAGGGGTATACATTAATTGAAACTCACCCGGTATACCTACTTTTCACTATTTGGAAATAGGAATTGCAATGCTTGGGTTAATTGCACTTTTTGTAAAAATAGTTACCAAAATGATAAAAAATCCTTTTTATATCCAAATATACCAATTTACATGAAATGGAAAAGTGTTTTAAATAATAAATTAAATTAAATCAAGAGAAAATATGATTTTTATAAAGCTGTCAAAAAAATAAATATTGGATTACGTACCTATTCATATTACCTTGACATTTAAAACTAATATTTTAAGGATTTTTAAAAAATATGGTTTTAACATGACAATTTTTACAGTAAATATTTACTGCAAACATGTAAATGTGAATGTCACTTCTAAATAAAAATTATTTATAATAATATTTATTAATTTATATTTTAAATATACCCTGTATTTTGTAAAATTATATTCCATTGATATTATGTTCACGAGGAAAATGTACACCCAAGGTCTGTAAATACTCTTTTCTAAAGGACGAGAAATATATCCTGTATCCGTACCTACCTAATAATCACGATGAAGGATATTATCTACTTAGGTATGAAAACATAAAAAAATTGTAAAAAATATTGAGAATTAATTTTTGTCAGATTTCGAAGGCTATTTAAGAAATTTGGGTTTTGCTTACGCAGTAAAAAATTACGGCATTATAAAGTTGACATTACACTGCAATGAAGGGCTATTACTTCGTGATTGAGTGATTCAATTTGAGTCTGTACAAGGTCAAAAGCGATGTCAGCTTTTTACAGTGTAAAAAATAGTTTAGTTCATTAGTTTATACTCGTTCCGGACCTTTAGAAAAGGTAGTTTATACATACTCAAAGTTACTGTTGCTACTGCCAGCATACTTATTTTATTTTATTTTTATTTTTGGAGTAGAACTAGACTAAAAGCGGTCTAAAATTGGTCTTTTAGTCTTCTAGACCCTCTTTGAAACTTCACCTTTAATATTCTACCACATACAATTTTATAGTCATGACTAGGGTTGTAAACTTCAAACTCTTAAAAAAAGAATAGGGCTAGAAATCTAGACACATTTTTATTCATGAAAAAAATCGCGAATGTATGGATTCGTCAAGTAAAAGACCAAGAGCGTCAACAGAAAATTTGTACCTACGCCTTTGCTTCAAAGTTTTATAAAATAGAAGAAAACAAATTAATTATTATCTACCTGAGAATACAATTTATATGTATTTATATGTATTTATATGTATGTAGTATGCTGTACTGATAAATGAAAATACCTTACCCCTACGATGACTTTTTTACCCCTCTTTTCATTAATCTAAAATCGTGCTTATTGTTTGCTTTTTAATTTATAAAATATAATATTTGTATATTAATGCGTTATAATTAAGAAGTATGTGTATTAAATATAAATTATATTCTCTCCCTAAATATTAATTCGTGATACTAGGTTAGGTACCGGTGCTTTTTTTTTAATTTTATTTATTTTTAAAAAAGTTTTTTATGGTAGGTGGGTAGTTTGAGTGGTTCCCCAGGAGAGTACCGACATAAGGACCTATTAATATCTAGACTGACAGTCATAATTTCAGACCGCAAGAAATTTTCCTAGAAACCGAACATGTCGTTGCTACTGCAAAAACATTGTTAAAATCAAGTCTGTTATACACCAAACATTTGTTCTAACAATTAAGGTTAAAATTGTGACAATTATGACAATTTTAATGTTTTTATCCAAATGTTCTATAGTTTTTTAAAGTGTTTTGTTCATAAATTGCTTAGAATATACTGTGAATTCTGTTTAAAAACGTTTCTGTTTAAAATTATAGTTTTAAAATATTTATAACTTACGTGAGTAGTAATTTTTGCGTATTTTAATAAAAGTCGCAAAATTTGTTAATAACGAATGTATTATCAATGCTGAAGATACATTAGGGCTACCAATTGATGATTTAAAACTTTGTTTTAAATCTTTCGGAAGATAAATCTCTTGATGTAGTTTTAGATAATTTCGTAGATCGTTTATAATAATTAAATTCATGCCTTATTATTAACAAAGAAAACCTTTTTTTACCTAAAACAAATAAGTAAGTTTAATTCTTAAACCAAAGTAACAAAATATTATCAAAATACATCATTGATTAGCTCTGTAAACGGCCAATACAAAACTATACCATTTTTAAGTTAATTCATCTTCTTAAATAGCGTTTATTAGAAAATATTGAGAAAATTAATGCAAATTGTCATAAATTATTTTCTGTTAATGTCAAATTTTCATGACAAATAGAATAAAAATTAAAATTAAAAATTATTTTGTTTAAATTATCCTCTTGATGACGCACTTCCCTCCGCCATTTTCGGTCTGAAATTTCGTGTATGTCGGTACTCCCTTTTGTGTAGTGTGTAAACTACCTACCTACCCTAATAAACCTGCCTATCCAGTGCTCTAATGTTGTAGAAGCAATAAAGCAAATTAGCTAATTAGCTTTAAGGAAAGCCAAGAATGTTCCTTGAAAAATAGTAATAAAAAAAATATTTTCTTGACTTTTCTGGAACAAACCTTGCTCTACTAGCCCTGTCAGGCCCTTGGTCCAAAATAGTATATTGCGCACCGAGTACGCGAACCTAGTTTTTAGTGCACGGGAGTGCTTAAGCACTCGAAGTGTACTGAAAATGGTTTCCGTCGAGGTGCTTATACTATTTTCGCCACGAATTAACACTTAAACATAAAAAAAAAGCAAAAATTGTCTAAAAATTTATTTGTCAGGGAACGTTCAATTACTACGTAACGCAAATTTTGATCATTTTGAACATAGGTCCAAATTTTCGGGTGGGCTTGAGCCCCCTATATATATATATATATATATATATATATATATATGTGTAAAAATGTAAAAAATATATGCGTAATTTTACTTTTATAGTTACGCCTATTTATTTATTCATCTTTTTCTTAATTTTTCACTTTGTTTAGCCCAATGGAAAAATATACGAAAGTTTTGGAGTATTTTGCCCTTGTGATCAACTAGATAGCTTAAAACTTCTCGAACAAGAAGATATTTTAATTAATTGGAATCAACCGATATATTTAAATTTTACACACACATTAATTATGTCAAAAATAGAAGATTTTTATCGAGACATAGGAACTGTAGAAAAACTATATGGAGATGTTTATGTTTTGAGTGATCCAAGCAAAGCCGTAGATACGCAAGAAGAAATGTAAGTAGAATATTATCATTAAGTAAAAAAACAGCCGTCTCACTATGGAACGAAGCGGGCCATACGTTGAACATCGTATCTTTCTTGAAAACGGTAGTCGGGATTTTGATAAAATTTGGTATGTAGCTATTTTTAGGTACGAGAAAGCATTTTAGCTAGGTTTCATTTTTGGCAAAAATCTGGAAATCTGGAAAATGTGGAAATGTGGAAAATTTAATTTATTTATTTTTATATGATTAATTATCATTTAGCGTATAAGAAAGATATTTAACTAAGTAATATGGATAAGTTCTAAAAAATAAAAAAAATGGATAAGTTCTGGAAAATGTGTATAACTTCGAAAATTATTATATTAGCTAATAAGTTTGGCTTTTTCGAGTGGAATTAAAACATTTACCTAACTATTGAGTTGAAAATTTTTGGAAAAAATCTGTAAATATTCTGGAAAAATTCTGAAAAAGTTTTAAAATAGTGACAAAAAATTTTTATAAAAAAAATGTAATAATAAAACAAACTAAATAAAGTAAATAATTTTTATATCGGTACTTTTATCAAAAACCAGTAATTCCTTAGCTTCCTTGAATAATTCCTTTACTTTATTTTTACAAGTAGGTCTCATACTGGAAATTACTGGATCTGAGGCTAACAATAAGCTATGCGAGATATCCTCATTGTTTGCCTCTCTAGACATTTTTCTTGCGTGATTTTCTCTGAATTTTTCCAGAATTTACCAACTCAATAGTTAGCTAAATGTTTTAATTTTACTTGAAAAAGCCAAATTGTTTACTTAAATTATAATTTTATAAGTTATACACATTTTCCAGAATTCTTCCAAATTTCGGATTAAATACTTTCGCAAAAATCTTTCTTGTACACTAAATAGTAAATATTAAAAAGCAATTAAATTTATTTTTTTTTAAAGATTTCCAGATTTCCAATTTTTTTCCAAAAACAAGGTTAAAACAAAAATTTTTGCATAGGTTTTTTCCTTACTTAGACAACTATAATGCAGTTATAAAAAATATGCGGGACTTAAACGAAAAAACAAGAAATGTCGGAAAATTAAAAAAAAAAAGGATAATACAAAAAATAGGGGATATACAAAATATTTTAATTTTTTAAATAATACTCTTTTAAATTGTTATTATTGCGCAATTAATAGAAAAAGATTATATTGTAAGATAACAAAAAAAAAAGACTACAAATTTTCGTAGCATAATTAAGACATCTAATATATAATATAATTTATCTAGGTAACCTTAGTTATAGATGGAAATTTTGCCTCTACTCAATGTATAAGATAATTAACTATAAGAAAAATGTATTTAAACCCTTATTTTTCATTTTTTGTTTTTTTTACCCTCATGCCCAGCCTATGTCCCGGTTCGTTCCATAGTGCGTCTGGAATGGGCGAGAATACTTTCATAAAAAAAGTTATGCCTAGAAACAAATTATTTCATTTTGGGGCGAGGGGGATCATGAAAAAATGATAATATAATTTTTTATGTAATTTTAATGTACCAATTACACAAACAAAAAATAAAAAATAACCTCCTCTTTTTTTGGATTTGTGACAAGATCTTGTCTATTGATAGATGGTTTTTAATGAACTTTGATATAGTTACCTAGTGAATCTAAAAATGATAACCATATCCTCCCATTTTTTTTTATTTAAAACAATTATTTTTTTTTTTATTTTTGTTTTGCTATTAAAAAATAAGTTTTTTGAGGCACTATTTTATCGCACGTCCTAATTTAAAATAATCCTTAATTATTATTATTATTATTAATTATATTAATTAATAATTATTAACTACTTAATAAATTATTAAAAATAAAATTAATTTTTAGGGTTTGACGGTCTAAGGGGCTGTCCATATATTACGTTAACAAATTTTCGAAATTTTTGTTAGTGTTTTTTTCTTTGATCATATTTTATCAGATTTATAAATACTATTGTGAAAGTTTATTTTTCCGGTGTCACAATATATATAGGTATTGCAAACGGCATTTCTGCAGTATTTCCGTTATGGGTGTACCAAGAATTTGCAAAGCAAAGTCAATTTAACACTTCGTTAAATAATATTTATAAAAAAAGGAAAATTATATTTACCTACACTGAAAAGAATTTTTTTATTATTTACACCAACGCTTGTAATTTTTACAAAAAATAAGATTTTATTCAAAGCTTTGCAAAGTAAGTAGTTAGGTAGGTAAGTACACGTACATACGCTTGTATTGGTATTGTGTGTTGCGGTTTTATCACTTTGTAATTATTCAATTTTTGTATTCCCATAAGTAGACTTTTTTGTAAAAATGTTTTTTCAATATTTGCAATTTTGGCAAATGCGACACTTGATTGCTGACTTTTTAAAATGTCCGTCCGTCTGTTAGTCTGTCCATCCATCCGTCTGTCGGTCCGATGTCACGATTTTTAGGAGCACGATAACTCAAGAACGAATAATCCGATCGACTTGCAATTTTTAGCAAAAATCAATTTCTACGAGGGTTTGATCCCTATTGTTTATTAAAGTAATCGCCCCAAAAACAAAAGTAATGGGGGGTTAAACTTAAAAAAAAAATCGAAAAAAGCTGAAAGAAAATTCCGATTTATGTAACTTTTTCAGGAAAAATTAATTTTAATATAAAGATCAATTCTACCAATTTTAAAAGTAATCCCCCCAAAAAATTTCATTAAAAAAAATCAATTTTTTTTCGTTTTTTTGGAGAAAGAAAATGAAGAAAAAAATAGTTTTTTTAAAGTTTTTCTTTTTGAATTTTTTTTTCCAAAATTTTTTAGTTTAAAAAAAAAGAACCTATTTAAAAAAAATTGTTCCAATTTATTTTTTTTAATTTTTTTTTTCTTCGTAAAAAGAAACTAAAAAAATGCAAAAAAATATTAAAAAAAAAAGTTTCATTTATTTATTTACGAGGGGCTAACTGCGAGGAAATCTTTTGTACAAGCCAAAGGAACTCAGGAGGAACTCTGGAGGAACTCTGAAAGAACTCTGAAGAACTCTGGAGTAACTCCGGAGGAACTCCAAGGAACTCCGAGGAACTCTGAGGAACCCTGAAGAACTCTGGAGGAACTCCGAAGGAACTCAGAGGAACTCAGAGGAACTCTGAGAAACTCTTTCCAAAAAGGAACTCTTTTGTACAAATTTCAGATGCGGTCAGAAACAATTATTATTTATTACCCATGCGGATTAACGTTTTTATTTTCAAACTAGATGAGCTGTTACAAACACCTTATCAAAACATCCTACCTTTGGACCCCAATTTTTTTTGAAAGGGCGCCATGTTTGGTAGAAACCGTCAGGACAAAGCCTTTTTCCTGAAGGTAATTTTGGGGCGCCAATTTTTGTTTTGTAAGGGCGCCAAGTTTGGTAGAAACTGCCAGGGACAAAGCATTTTTCCTGAAGGTAATTTTGGGGCCCCAATTTTTGTTTTGTAAGAGGGCGCCAAGTTTGGTAGAAACCGCCAGGGAGAAATCATTTTTTCTTGAAGGTAATTTTGTGACGCCAATTTTTGTTTTGAAGGGGCGCCAAGTTTGGTAAAAACCGTCAGGGACAAAGCTTTTTTTGAGGGTGCCTTATTGGCAGTAGTGCTTGTATAGCAGTAATTTCTACTGCTTATTTGCCAAAATTTACCCCTTCCAGAGAGAAACTCTTAAGGAACACATGAGGAACTCGGAGGAACTCCGAAGAACTTGGAGGAACTGCGGAGAAACTCCGAGGAACTCCGAAGGAACTCTAAGGAACTCTTTGCAAAAAGGAACTCTTTTGTACAAATTACAGACGCGGTCAGCCCACCGTTTATTTATAATTTTTTTTTAAACAAATTTTTTTCATGTATTTGGGAAAATGCAATATACCATTTACTGTGAATAATATATAATGGAATGCCTAGCATCATGCAACTAGCATTACATATCTTTACGGCTTGTTTTATTTATTTGGCGCAACTTTGGTATATAGATACCCGCTGAGCACGAACGTTAAATGCACTTCCTATACTCTTTCATAAAAGGTTAATACTTAACGTTTAACAATAACTTTATGTGGAAGTTTTTTTACCTTTTATATAAAGTTACTTCATGAAGTTATTGTATAACTTGCTATGAAGGTTACTTAAACTTTCATAGTAAGTTTCATAAAAACGTTAAAGATTAACTTTGGAACTTATATAAACGTCTAAATAAAGTTACATTTCTTACGTTATTATGTGACTTTTTATAGATGTTTATATAACTTTCATGCAAAGTTAATTCTGACGTTATTAGTTTAACTTACTATAGAAATTATATAAACGTTTACATAAAGTACATTTTGAACGTTATTGTGTGACTTTTTATGGATGTTATTTAGTACAGGGATCTGTATAATTTTTCAATTTCAGTGCACTTGACAGCGTTATGCTATAGCAACATCTAAGTTTCTAGCACTAACTAAACTTTTTAAATGAATAAAGTCGCGTTCTAGGATTGCTAGTTTTAAAAGACAGCTATCTTTATAGGGATATACTACTAGTAACTTACTAGTCACATTATCGCATTGGTATGGTGATCCATAGATATCTGGAGGCTTCAGCCTAGAGGAACTAGTTCTTGGGGACCATTCCCACTGGGAAGTTCTCGGTGTCCTCAAGTTGTTGAAAATGGATTTAGGTGTGGTCTAAGTCTAGGGGGGTCGATTTTTTCATTATTTTTTTGGTATCTCTTCGCGTTTTCAAGATACAAGCAAAAATTAAAAATACATGAATGAACGTTATTTTCTGACGTCTCTTAGACGTTAAAAAAAAAGTCCCAACTTCCATTTAACGTCTAAAAAATAACGTTATTTACTAACTTTTTGTAGGTAGGACATTTACGGTTCTATGCACTTTCATAGGAAGTTAGTTCAAATTTTTTACCAACGTTGCAAAGTTTCTTTTAACTTTCATACATCGTTCATAGGAAGTTATTCTTTTTAGATTTATTTTTTGAAATAAATTAACCTAACAAAATCTTGCTCTTAACTATATATATATTTTTATATTTCAAAGCTCTTTTACTGGATGAGATTCCATAATAGACATTTTAAAGTTTTGTAAAAGAAGAAATCAACGGAGTACCCAGATGATTAATGTAAAAAAATATCAATAGAGTAAAAAAATGCATGCAGCACTTTTAGCTGTAAAATTTCCATAGAAACTGCGAATTTTAATAATCCGATTTTTTTTTGGAAAAATACCAGAATTTTTTCCACTTATGCCATTGTCATTTACTGTATTACTATTTTGTACTGTTTAATTATATGTAGTTCTTATTTATTTTCTTTAATCTAATGTTTTTTTTTTAATTGGTGTATTCTCAAAATACAACGCGTGCATACAAATATTTCCATGGGAAAATAACAAAATATATATTTTGAAGATATTTTATATAAAATGAAAACATTCGTGAATTTAGCTAAGAAAATTTTTCATCCTACGAAAATCTTTTGTCCCTCCGTGATTTTTTCAGGCTATACGCAATTATGCTCTTTTTTAAAATAGCACTTTTCTGAATTATTCAGGATTTTTTTTAACACTTGTTATAGGAAGAAAAGCCAAATGTTAAATTAAATTACTAGAGCAATTTATTATGCCGATGGTATCATTAAACTATAGTTATTTACCCCTTTTACTGCAGTACATGTAACATGAGTCATATACACGTGAAAATGGTTGCATGATATGGACCTACTTTATGTTACATAAAGGACTTTCAAGGGTGTTATACAAGTAATATTTGAAAAACAATTTACACGTAACTCAAATTATATATTTAAAATTTAGATTACTTATATCGAGTTGGCATCTTGTTGCAGAAAAAAATTAATACTTCGGTCAGAAAAACAATGCTTCCTATAGTTTTTTATTATTATAAGTACTAATCACAACGCCTTCGCTAGAGTATTATACGGTAGTTCAAATTTTCAAAATCGCCAAAAAACGTCCTAGACAAAAAATTCTTGGATACAAATTTTTTTCACATTTAATGTATTTCATAAAAAAATAAGAAACTTAGAAAATATCCGTTTGTCTGTTTGTCTGGCAGTCCAATGTTACGTTTCTTGTGGACACGATAACTCAAGAACGAATAATCCGATTGACTTGTAATTTTTACTAAAATCAAGTTTTGTGAGTGGAAGATCCCTATCTTTTTTAAAATTAATCTGCCTAAAAACAAAAATATTATGGGGGGGGGTTAAAGTTTTTTAAAAAATGAAATAACTATAATTAAAAAAAATCAAGATTTTTAGTTTTTCGGAGCTAGCACACCCCCCCCCCCCCCCAGTTACGGGCCTGCCTCGGAGTCCACTTCTATGCGTTTGACTTGGTGCCCCTACCAACAAAAAAAAACATTAAAAACGATTATTGACGACTAAAAAAAAAAGATATACCCCCCTGATAATTTTGACAAAAAAAGGTTCTCTTCACCCCTGATAATTTTGACGGCTAAAAACACCTGGAGAAAATATTTAATCCCCAACAAATAAAAAAAAAGGTCCTCAACTTGGAAAAAAGATTTACCCCCTAATAATTTTGACGACTAAAAAGCTTTACCTAGTGATGACTAAGAAAAGAAGAAAAGCAAAAGACGCCCCCCTACGCTGGTGCCCTGAACCAGGGGCTCGAGCAGGGGGTTCACTTGATTCATGCAAAGGCCGGCTCTGCTTCTATGGATGTCAATGTAAACATTTTTTTTTAACTTTGGGATGTACAAAATTGAAAATAATAAAAAGTTTATGGCCAATGCAAAAATTTAACACCATTTTACACCTCTCTCCCAAACCGATTTTTTAAGAAACGAAGTTTTTCAGGATTATTATATTACATCTTACATAACACACATATAACACACCATACATACCAAATTTAAAGTATTTATCTTAAAGCTTTATTAAAACGCATTTTTTGTTTTTTTTTCTGAACATTTTAGGAAAAAATAACATGATTTAGGCAAAAAATATTTTATTTTCGATAACAATACTGTATGAGAAAGTGAAAATTCTTTCACCAAATGGTTTTTACCAAATGGTTTAAATCCAGAATCTAGATACACTTTTGTGTCCATTTTTGTGTTGAGATGAATTTGTGTCCATTTTTGTGTTGGGATAATTTTTTTCAGATTTTCCGTTTGGGTGAAGATTTGGCATCATTACCCTAGTGAAAAACATTTACTTTCCCGCTGAGAAAAATAACTTCCTATGAACGTTAAATGAAAGTTAAAAAAAAAAAACTTTGTAACATTAGTAAAAAAGTTGAACTAACTTCCTATGAAAGTGCATAGAAACGTCCTACCTACAAAACGTTTGTAAATTACGTTATTTTCGGAAGTCTTTTAGATGTTAAATGGAAGACGCCTAAAGACATAAAAACATATCTTATGGACTTCTTTTTAGGGATGTTTAAAAGATATCTGATTATGATGTCTATAAGATGTCTTTTAAGTGTCGGTACAAGTGCTTAACTTCGATACTCATCGCTAAAAATAAATTAACCAGAATCAACTAGATCTTTTTTTGAAAAACAAAAATATTAAAAAAAAATCTTTTTTATTTTTTTTTAATTTTCTTTTTAAGAAAAACAAAAAAATTTAAAAAAAAATCAAAAGAGAAATTTCCAAAAAAAAAACTGAAAAAAAAAATCCAAACCAAACAAATTACTTCTATTCTAATTCTTATTACGCTTTTTATATCAATACGACCGTACCTAGCAACGTAAATGGAAGGGGGTATTATGTTATAAAGTCGCCTGTGCAAGGCGTCAGTAAAGCGTCATAAAAAAGATGTCTTAAAGACGTTACCTTTTGTAACATACGACGTCGTTAAGACGTCTTTCAGATGCATATATGGCGAAAACCCACGTTGTTAAGACGTCTTAAATGACGAGCTACGGCATCTTTAAGATCTCTTTAAGTCATCTTTGTGCTGTCTGGGATATCGTCAGAAATATAAATTTATTTAGATGTTTATATAACTTCCATGAAAATTTTCTATAGAAGTTTATGTAACTTTCATAGCAAGTTACACAATAACTTCATGAAGTAACTTTATATAGAAGTTAAAAAAAACTTCCACATACAGTTATTGTCAAACGTTAAGTATTAACCTCTTATATTATATTAAAAAGTCCATTTAACGTTCGTGCTTAGCGGGTTGACCCCTTCTAAGCATTTATGAACAAATATTTTCCCAACACAAAAGTGGACATAAGTGTATCCTGTATCGTTTTAACATTAATATGTTTTAGACGAAGGGGGGGGGTAGAGGGCTGGAACCGTTAAGAAAAAGTATCCCAAAAAACCGTTACGAAAAAGTGTCTCAAAATTATGTGACGCTTACGGGGGATAGGAGACTGAAACCGTGTCTCGTAACTGGAGGCTTAAAACATATCTCAAGTTTTGGTCGATTTTAAAATTTTCGGATTTTCATACCAATAAAGCCCTTCTCTCATGTATTCAAGCCAAAATAGATAAATATTAATCATAATACATGATAAAATGCTAACTGAGTTTTCCGCATCTCAAAAAATGGTAAAAAACCTAAGCGATCTAAACCTAACTCATTTTCCTTAGCAAAAATGAAGTATTGTTAAGCTAGTTCTAGATAACTTAAGATAATTACTTGTTTTTATTTTACGTTAATGACAGAATTAATATCTGTCAAATTAAGTTACGTTTTTTTGGCTAAGTAAAAAGTTTTATAAATTATAATTATAAGTATAATGGTAATAAACAAAACGATGGTAAACCTTTTTCTGATTCACAATTGTTTGAGAATGATTTTTATATTTTTATATGATTTTTACTCTTGACGACGATGATTCGAGTTTTGAACTTGAAGAGAACCAGAAAAGTATATTCTATAACTAGTTTGGAATAGACAATATTCCGCGCGAGCGGAAAGTTTGTCATACGAGCCGGCAGGCGAGTATGACGGTCCCGCGAGCGCGGAATGACTATTACATACGTGTTGTAGACTATAATTTTTCTTCGACTGCAAATATGAAACACTGTATGGTTTAAACTACGGACAAGGTTAAAAACAATGTTTTTTGTGACTAGACATTGCAAATGCAACAAAACACATATTTTTAAATAACGCAATTAATGTTATTTAATAATTTTATCAAATGAGTACTTAAAAAAGATTTTTATTTAATTTTAGCACATATTTACAAATTATAATGCAAAATTTGAAGGTTATGTCAGATCGTTGTGACAGATATCAGGTTTAAATATTTAACACTAGATGGAGCAGTTTTAATTTTTTGAACTAAATTGATAAAAAACTGGCCAAATATTAAGAAAAACTAATAAACTTTATGTAATTTTAACGCAAAACTTTAAATTGCATTAAATTATTCAATGTTTCATGGTAAAATATATATATTTTTGCTAATTTTACTACAGTTTTATTTACTTTCATAAACAAGAGATGGCACTACATGTGCTCATTCTAACACTTGATATTAATATATTTATACCGTATCTAGAGCTAGAATGAATTAATTCTGTGTTTGAAAAGAATGTAAGCAAATACACACAGTTTTCAAACACAGAATGGATCCATTCTAGCTCTAGATACGGTATAAATATTCCGTATCAAGTGTTAGAATGCGCACATGCAGTGTTGTTTATAAAAGTAAAGAAGACTGTAGCAAAATTAGCAAAAATATATATATATTTTACCATGAAATCTTGAATAATTTAATGCAATTTAAAATTTTGCATTAAAATTACATAAAGTTTATTAGTTTTTCTTAATATTTGATCAGTGTTTTATCAATTTAGTTCAAAAAATTAAAACTGCTCCATCTATTGTTAAATATTTAAACCTGATATATGTCACAACAATCTGACATAACCTTCAATTTTTGCATTATAATTTGTAAATATGTGCTAAAATTAAATATATTTTTTTTAAATACTGATTTGATAAAATTATTAAACAACATTAATTGCTTTATTTAAAAATATGTGTTTTGTTGCATTTACAATGTCGAGTCACAAAAAACATTGTTTTTAACCTTGTCCGCAGTTTAAAGTCATACAGTGTTGCATATTTGCAGTCAAAGAAAAAGTATAGTCTACAACACCTATGGAATAGCCATTCTGCGCTCGCAGGACCGTCATACTCGCCTGCCGGCTCCTATGACAAACTTTCCGCTGGAGTGGAATATTGTCTATTCCATACTAGTTATAGAATATATTATTTTCTATTTTAATAAATTGAGTTTCGCTTATTTGCTAAGGAATCGCAATTTTCTTGGCTATTACTTATCTAATTAGACGTATCTCATTTATATTATATCATATTGATGTAAATAAATAAAATTTTACACTTAAATAATATTTACTTAACGTTTAGTATAAATACTTATGCCCAAAAATATCGGTGCTGATTTAAAATTCAGAAAATGTTTAATAGCTCAGAATAATCAAATTTTGAGATACGTCTTTTTGGCTTAGAACGGCAGTATAGCTGACTAAAATTAAAATTTGCCAAAGAAACATTATCATTTTGCAATTCGTCTAGAAAGCTTGTTTTAAAATGTAATTCCTTATTTCAGAGAACTAGCAGAAGACGCCGAAATCCTCCAGTTAACTCGTGAACATGCCAGCTTCATCCACGAGCTTTACCCAGCGAACACATTAGAATGCATAGAACTTTTTGAGGCACTCATGGAAAAACTACCTTGCTACGGCATCTTCACGTCAAATGGAGATCTAGCAGCATGGATGATGCAGTCTTATTACGGAGCCATGTTTTCCATGCAAACGCGGAGCGATTATAGGAGAAAAGGATATGGCATAATTCTTGCAAAGTACCTGACTAATATAGTAAGAGAACGAGGTTATATTCCTTTTGTGGTGATCCGTCCGGAGAACGATGCGTCGAAAGGACTTTATTTTAAATTAGGATTTTCTAAGCATTTTCAAACAATTAGAGCAAATTTAATACCTTATAAGGTCAGTGCGGACGGTAAACGAGAACAGTAAATATGAGGTTATTAATAAGTCAGGTCGAAATTACCTATTAAAAGTGGAAAAAATTAATCATATAAAGTTTTTTGGATTATAATGCAAAAATTTAGCTTTTGTACAATGTTCAATAAGTAGCTTTCTGTTGCTTCTACGAAAAAAAGTATGGTAAACAAAATTAAATTCCCAACAGACACCATGCGGAACTGCTTCTATCAAAACTATACCTATAGACCATTTTGTAGAAAATTTAGCTATAATTCTAGATTTAATTTAGTACCACCATTTTTCGTAAAAGATCGCCTAATTTGAATTATTACACAAAAACTAAATTGTGGTACCTAATTTTCATATTTTGCTGGACTCGCTTTCATCGAGCGAACTCAAAAAATTTATATGGTTTTCCTGGGTCTAAGTTAAAACGTTGATGTTTTTTCTGACACATTAATCTAAATATTTCAAAAGTAAAACCTTATTGCTTAATTTTTTCTATGCAAGAATACCAGGCTTCTGGACTCCTATTAAAAATTTAAATATGATCATTCTTTTACAGTATCGGGAGAGCTGCTTTATATGAATTACCATAAGAAATATTATTTATAAATTTATATTTATTTTCTAAATTTAGATGAGAGATTAAGGCCCGGTTGTACAAACCTCGCTCAAATCTGAGCCTACCCTGTCTGTCATGGAAACGATTGTTGCAACAAATGTTTCCATAGTAAAGGAGCCTCGCTCAAAGTTAAACCAGGTTTGTACAATTGGGCCTAAGTATTGACTAGTACAAGTTTAGAAGTACTAGTGCGCTAAAAACATGTTATGAAACGAGTGCTTTATACAATTTTTTCTATTTTACTCTAAAATTAAAAAAAAACTTACATTTAACTTGATGACTAATTTATGGATTGTTATTTTGGGTTGGCATTAAAGATGCACCATGTTTAAAATTCTAAGCAAAATGCGTGTGATTATGAGCTTATAAGAGTCGCAAAATAGAAAAAAATTTAAACATGTAAACAACAACTTCCCTGATATTTTAAAGGAATTGATACCTAAATTTTGGTTTATTTAAGATGAATGACCTGCATACTTAGATACATAAATCAACAGTCAAATAAAACAAAAACTTATGCTTTTGTTTAACAGGCTGAAGCTGATTTAAAACTGGTTTCAGTGCGTTGCAAGCAGTTCTAAATCTTACGTTGCAACGTCTATATCTTTATATCACCATTAATAGGCTATTATTATTAATAATAGCAAAACAAAAATACAAATCAAATCATTTAATGTAAGAGCATACTGCTGAATATTTTCAATAAATTACTAATACTAGCTACCTAATATTTAATTGTAGCGACAAGTGGATGAAGGTGTTATGTAATTTTTTTTTAAATTTTGAAATTTGTTTGATAGAAATAAATTCATAAATTGTAATTTTCAAAACATTCAAAAAATGTTACAAAACACTTTCCACTTTAGTAACAAATTCAGGGTGTATTTGAAATAGCGTAGGAAATTTTAACAGGTGATTCTACATGATAAAATATGACAAAAAGTTCCTATAAACATATGTCTAAAAATGCGTCATAAGGGAGCTACGCCCCTTTGAAATTGGCTAAAAAAATCGGTTTTTATTTAATAACTCAGGAACCCTTTGAGATATATTAACGAGGTTTCGCACGTGAATTAATCCTAATAAGGCACATCTTTGTATGTCATTTTCACGTACTTATTTAAACCAGGGGTGTGCGAAACGGGAGGGCCTTATCAGTTTTTTGTCCCAAACTTTTTTCTGTGTAACTTTTTTGCAATTCTATTTTTGAAATGATTCCTCAGGTCAAAATACATAAAAAAGGTACTCTTGTTGTAATACTGTAGGATTAACCGTTTTCGAGAAAAGTTCATTTGAAGGTGAAATTTCACGGTTCGAGGACGAAAAATTAAATACTAAAATGTCGAAAACCAAAATTTTAATGATGCAATGTTATTCTACATCAAAAACTAAGAAAAAACGTTTTCATACATGTAGGTGGAAAAAAGCTTTTAAAGCTACCATAGCCCTTTAAAAATGGTGCATATTTAGGAGTCCATAGCTCCATTAGGATTGATTTTTGGAAGTACCTGTATATGAGGTTTTTTCTTAGTTTTTAATGTACATTCGCCCTGCATCATTAAAATTTTGGTTTTCAATATTTTAGTATTTAATTTTTCGTCCTCGAACCGTGGAATTTTACCTTCAAATGAATTTTTCTCGAAAACGGTTAATCCTACAGTATTACAACAAGAGTACATTTTTTATGTATTTTGACCTGAGGAATCATATTTCAAAACTAGAATTGCAAAAAAGTTACACAGAAAAAAGTTTGGGACAAAAAACTGATAAGCCCCCCCGTTTCGCACACCCCTGGTTGAAATAAGTACATGAAAATAACACATAAAAACGGGCCTTGGTAGGATTAGTTGACGTGCAAAAACCTCGTTGATATATCTCAAAGGGTTCCTGAGTTATTAAATAAAAACCGATTTTTTTAGCCACTTTCAAATGGGCGTACCTCCCTTATGACGCATTTTTAGACATATGTTTATAGGAACTTTTTGTCATATTTTATGATGTAGAATCATGTGTTAAAATTTCCTACGCTATTTCAAATACACCGTGTATAAGTGTTATCCCTTTTTGCCCATTTGGGCCCCTTTACCCCACCCTGATGCAATTCTCTATACTTTTCCTAAAAAGTTTATTTTTTGCCTTAAGCATTATGGATAATAATGTTATCATATTATGATAATATTATCTTTCAGAATTCTTTCTTTCATATATATTTTTTTTTTTTTTGAAAACTTGATACTTAAATATATTTTTTAATTTTTTTTATACACATTTTTGAGATGCGCAATGAAATATCTTTTATATGATACCCAACTGGGTAGGGTTCGCTAAAAGAAATGTTTGTCAAAATTTCCATTTAGCTAAAAAAAAAATTAAAAAAAAATACCTGGATTAGATTCTCGCAAAATAAATCCACGTACTTAAATGCCAAAATTCAGAATTTTAGATTATATAGTTCCTGAAATAAACTGCTGTGGAAAACGGACAGACCAATCTAAACCATAAGGGTTCCGTTTTTTGTTTTTGAGGTACAGAAACATTCATCTCAAATAGCCAAATACATATTTATTTTTTTATAATCGTGAATATCCGAAAACATTTAAAGTCCAAATTTTTAAGTCTGTTGTCAGAAATCTAGCATTTATTTTTCAGCACATCTAAGCGCACAACTAAGAATATTGTAAAGTGTCTATACCCAATTGTCTTTTTAGCAAAGGTTTTTGTATAGAATAATATTCTATTTGAATATGTAGATCTACAACAAAAAAAAAAACAAAAAACAAAAAAAATGTATTAAATTACCTATGCTTTTTATCAAAATAAATGTTTGTAGGTACCGTTAACCGGGGTTAAGTAAATCACTGGGGGTAGAGTAAATCTAAGGTTCGTTCATAAAAAAAATCTCGCTCATGCTCGATTTAATGAGCACCAGGCTGCCAGACCACTGCCGATAGATGGTACTCATTAGCTTTGAGCTTGCACTTTACCCCAGTGATTTATTTAAGGGGTTAGTAAGACCCTTTAAATTTTAAAAATATTTGTTTCAACTATTTTTTTTATATAGAAAGAAAAAATATATCAATGTGAATTTTTTTAGGTATGTTAATTTATATTCAAAAAAAAACTGCAAAAGGTAATAGATTTTTAAAGTGCCATTTTTTGGCCTTTGTTTTGTTTAAATTGGGTAATTAAAAATTGCCAGTGTTGATGTTCATGTCAGATATTATTCATTTAACTAATTATAATAACTTAATTTACACCATTGAAAAAATTAAAAATCGGCTTACAGGTTTCTTTTGGCGTCCCACTTTTTTCCGATAGAAGTGTACCTAGAAAATTTCATAATATTTTTTAACTTCCTATATAAAAAAAGTTAAAAAAATATATATTTTTAAAAATTGAAGGTAGAAAGACCCCTTAACCCTTAGTAAATCTTGACCAGAAAATAAAACTGCCGCTTTTGCATTGATTCTAGCCTTAGCGCTAGTGGGTGAATGCAATTTTTTAAGCAAACTGATAGGTATGCTCAAAAGTTCCAAAAGGTTCACAAAATGTACAATTGGTAACTGCTACCAAAGTACCTTATTGGTATCTTTTTGGTCCCCCCTCTTAGGATAATATCACAAACAACAATAGATTTGATGCCCTAATAAATTATATATATGAAGCATCTACTGGGTGTCCCACCTAGGGGAATCAACTCATTTTAGCGGTATTCTTTATTAAAGCGATTAAAATAAGTTTTATATCAGTTAGTTTTTACCTCAGTCGTATATGAAATCCTTTCCAGGATTTTAAGGAAATTATATATAATATATACCTAAACCTAGGGTAAAACCCCCAATCGTTGGCACTCCGCTAATTATTGGCACTGGAGTGATATTTTCGTTTATATAAAAAAATTCTCCATTGGTACCTTAATCTAACTTTATTTTTTACGAAGTGGCAATATTGCTAAATATTATACCTTAAATGCGATAAACATATTTTCCCCCCCCCCCCTGGGCAGTAGAATCTCAGCAGTTTCGTGTAAACTACGTAAGTGTGAATTGTTAAGGTTTATGCTAAGGAATTGCTTTAAGTAGAAGGTTAATAAAATATGTTTATTGATGGACTTACTATTTTTTTCTCTATAATTTTAATAAGTATATGCATTCTACTTATTAATTAGCCTTAAAAACTTTATTTTTCTTTACATTTTTATTTAATTTCGACGGTGCTAACAGTTGGTATTCAAAATTAAACTAAATTCTAATTATTGGCACAGGTGCCAATAATTAGCCTCTTTAGTAAAAATCCTATTCCAATTATTGGCAACCAGTTAAAATGCTAAATTAATAGAATAAATAAAATAAAATTGAATAGATTTATTAGTTGTACGGTTAAATATACATACGTATTGCCACATATGATATAAGACAAAACCAAGTCCATATTTTAAAGCGAATGGGCTATTATACAAAAGATACAGTTGTTGCTAAAAACCTATTTCAAATAAATGAGTTCTAAACAGCGTTTAATGAAAAACTTACAGTTTTTCCTCAATGCATATGAACGTACCTATATAAATTTTACACTTAATTTTGTCTATAAACTTAATTTTTCTTTAGAATTTAATTTTTTATCACGGTGCCCCTAATAGGTGTCCAAATTATATTAAAGTCCTATTATTGGCACAGGTTTATTTTATGCAAAAATTGTGCATCAAAATTAGTCTAAAAACCTAATAATTCTTTTAGATAAGTGTACCTAAGTAACTAGGTATTATTTTATGGATACCAATTAGTATTGGGTAACTAATATTTTAACTTTAATATAGAGATATTTAAAATATTGTATTTCTAAAATAAATTTGAGTTTTTGTTTACAGACTTTAGTTAATATGTATTAAACTGCAATATTCCAATTTAAATATTTTTTTTGATACTAAAATGTTTATTATTCAACAAAAAGTAGGTACTCAGTAATTTTTTCCGTTGCTTCAAATCAAAAATTAGGTGCCAATAATAGGAAAATCTGGATGCCAATGATTAGCAAAAAGGTGCCAATAATACGAAATTGTGTATTCTTGTAATTAATTTAAAAAATTCTTTAATATTATTAAGATCTCAGTTTAAATTTTATATGATATATAAAATAGAATAACTACTAAATGATGTAAAATATTTTATTCTTAATAACATAAAATATTTAATAAGTTATAATGATATATATGTGGAAAATTTCTTAAAGTGCCAATAATTGAGGGTTTACCCTATATGGTTTTTTTACAAAAATTAAATGATATTTTATTTTATTTATTTCCTTATGTTTCTCAAAAAGGACTGATTTACTTAGGAGGGGCTTCCATACCTATAGATACTATTTTGCAATGTACCAGATTCCCATTTCAAAATTTTGCTATTTTTTTTATTTATATTGTATTTAATTTTTGATGGTTTTACGATATTTTAATAAAAGTAGCATAAAATCTATACAATTTCGTAATTATCCGAAACCATATTATCCATATACTAAAAATATATTTGTATTATTAATAGTACAAATCATCGCTTCCAATATTTTTTAGTTGTGCAATCAATATGATCCGATATGATC
The DNA here is from genome assembly GCA_958510825.1 of Brachypterus glaber. Lineage (NCBI taxonomy): Eukaryota > Metazoa > Arthropoda > Insecta > Coleoptera > Kateretidae > Brachypterus > Brachypterus glaber. Next base: position 31,629,278 of record OY294047.1, read on the forward strand.
ACTAAACATTGATCATAATAAATCCTAACATTATATTTAGTTATTAAAAATGTGCTAAGCATATATTTATTTATTTATTTATTTATTTATTACAAAACGGTTTTTTTAAACTATAGATCCAAAATACCTAATAAGTAAGCTTTATTGTTAGTATAATCCATTTAAACTAAATCTCACAGTTTTACAAAATTAGAATTTGTCTGCAGTCATAAATGGCGCACCACAGTGTTGTAATAAACATTATTTATACTTTATAAAATTATGCAAAAAATTATTTAATTGTGGCAGAGCGCCAATTTTATGTTAAAGAAAATATAAATAATTGGGAAATTATTCATGTTTTTTGGTATACCGAAGCTAGTACGTACGTAACTATATATATTAGCAGATAATGCGCTCTTATCTGCATTAGGGTACTTCAAACAACAAGATTTTTAAAAACTCTTCCCTCTTGTCGTTAAAAATATTATAACATTTTGTGCCAAAAGTCAGCTAGAAACTAGATTAGGGTCTGCTTAATTCATTCAATGTATGAATTCTATTTGTTTTTTAATGCACATATTGGTTTAAATCCGGTATACAGGGTGTATTTGAAATAGCGTAGGAAATTTGAATAGGTGATTCTACATGATAAAATATGATAAAAAGTTCCTATAAATATATGTCTAAAAATGCGTCATAAGGTAGCTATGCCCCTTTGAAATTGGCTAAAAAAATCGGTTTTTTTTAATAACTCAGGAACCCTTTGAGATATATTAACGAGGTTTTGCACGTAAATTATTCCTAATAAGGCCCATCTTTGTATGTGATTTTCACGTACTTATTTAAACCAGGGGTGTGCGAAACGGGGGGGCCTTATCAGTTTTTTGTCCCAAACTTTTTTCTGTGTAACTTTTTTGCATTTTTTTTTTTGAAATATGATTCCTCAGGTCAAAATACATAAAAAAGGTACTCTTGTTGTAATACTGTAGGATTAACCGTTTTCGAGAAAATTTCATTTGAAGGTGAAATTTCACGGTTCGAGGACGAAAAATTAAATACTAAAATGCCGAAAACCAAAATTTTAATGATGCAATGTTATTCTACATCAAAAACTAAGAAAAAAAGTTTCCATACATGTAGGTTGAAAAAACGCTTTAAAAGCTACCATAGCCCTTTAAAAATGGTGCATATTTAGGAGACCATTGCTCCATTAGGATTGATTTTGGGAAGTACCTGTATATGAAGTTTTTTCTTAGTTTTTAATGTATATTCGCCCTGCATCATTAAAATTTTGGTTTTCAACATTTTAGTATTTAATTTTTCGTTCTCGAACCGTGGAATTTCACCTTCAAATGAATTTTTCTCGAAAACAGTTAATCCTACAGTATTACAACAAGAGTACCTTTTTTATGTATTTTGACCTGAGGAATCATATTTCAAAAATAAAATTGCAAAAAGTTACACAGAAAAAAGTTTGGGACAAAAACTGATAAGCCCCCCCCCGTTTCGCACACCCCTGGTTGAAATAAGTACATGCAAATAACACATAAAAACGGGCCTGGATAGGATTAGTTGACGTGCAAAACTTCGTTGATTTAATAAAAACCGATTTTTTTAGCCACTTTCAAAGGGGCGTAGCTCCCTTATGCCACATTTTTAGACATATGTTTATAGGAACTTTTTGTCATATTTTATGATGTAGAATCATCAGTTAAAATTTCCGACGCTATTTCAAATACACCGTGTATATCTGGTATGCCATTCAAAATTTATCAATAAAAAAATATATAACAGTGATTATATATTTTTTAATTTACAAATATGGTACAGATTAAAACTTTTGTATTTTTCGCGATATAATATACCATGGTATACTTGATAAAAAAATGTCGTGCCTTATAAAAAATATTATAATTTTTATTTTTTTTCCAATTTTTAAATGAAGTGCCCCTCTAATTTTATTTTTATTAAACTGAAATTTCGCATAGAATTTTGTTATGGTGTTTTTCACGACATGAATATAATTTTTAAAAAATCGTGTTTTTTATATACCCACCCTAGTTTACATACATAGACCCTCCGAAACAATATGCTTAAAAAATGTAATTGCCCCGATTTAAACCAGAGATGGTAACTAATAAAGCCCATCAAAACAGTTGACAAGTACATACTCAGAAAGCCCAGAAAAAGTTCTGTAATTGTGCTACAACAATTGTTGTGGGTTAAGCCAGTATTAAGTTATAAGGCTAAAATTAAAAATATTTTTATTCAGGTTAGAGTACATGAGTTGGATATTCCAAATGCCTATATGTTCTTGTAAATAAAATTCCAGTACTTGTATAGGTACTACGTACCTAGTATGCGAGCTAATTAACTTAAATTAATAACTTTATTAAGTCTTTAGTGCTCGGGTGGAAATTTTTGAGACGAAGTCAAGTCAAAAAATCAGTTGAGAATGCTAAAGACAGTTTGCGTACGTGCACAGTGAGACCCTGTTAAGTTTAGGTTTTTTGGAATGACCACACAAATTTTTTTTTAGTTATTGAAAGTAGACTACCCCCAATTACATAACACTAGTTACCTAAATCGCAGCTGTTCCTTCTCGGGAAATTTTTAGCTTTTTCGTTCTTTTAACTTTATTTTTAATATTATTAGAAAAAAATCTATTTTCATACATACTTTGGCACTGCATATCAATGCCGTACTGAAGGTAAATTTTAAATTTTTAATTTTAACAGGGTCGCACTGTGCGTGGGCATACCTATAAACTTTAGGTAGTAGGCTAGTAACTCCAAATTTTACATAAAAATAGTTTTAAAATTATTTTGATATAGCTGATACCAAGGCTGATATATTAAATATATGCTAGATGCCTCAAATATAGACATACTAAAAAAATTACAGGGTGATCCAGGGCTTTGAGTACACAGCAATTTCAAAAATTCTTTTTATTGACTTTTATCTCATTGTCTGTTCTTAAAGTGTTTAGGAGGAAGGTGCAGCGAGACCTATTAATTTATTTTTTCAGAATGACTTTTAGTTAATTCTGGAAAAAATAAATCGGTCTTAATGCACCTTCCTTGTAAATAAGATGGGAAATATTACACTAGTATACAAAAAAATTCTTCTCCAAAGACTAAACCTATCAAGCCTTAAGAATTTTTGTGTGCTGAAACCGAATTTTCAATTTAAAAACTTTCTACCACGTAGATTTCGAGTAAATCCGGGTTTTTGTTAGAGATGGGTTATACGAGCCCAAAAAAGTAAACTTTTTTGGATTCATCTGAGGAAAAATTTAAATTTTGGGCCTGGCTGTGGGATTTACGTAAATGCCATTTTTTTTAATAGGTTACGATTTCAGGGGGCACCGAGCAAAATAGTGGGGGCTCTAAGCAACAAAACAGTTAAAAAAGGGGACAAAAAGTATAATTATAATAATCGATTGATAAATGTATGCTTTTAGTTATCGCTTATAACTTGGACGGGCATTTTTCAAGAGATTCATTACCTTTTTATTTTTTCCTAAGCTTTAGAGTTCTACCGTTAAAATGCAATGCTCAAAATCCAGTATTGGACTAAGGGGAAATGGTAAGCATTGCAATATAATTGTAGAACTCTAAAGCGTAGGAAAAGACAAAAAATAATGAATTCTCTTAAAACACGCCCAAGTTATAAGCGATAAAAGCATATAATTAAAATCAAGGCGCCGGCCCCCACGAGGTCCCCCACTATTTTGCTCGGTGCCCACTGACGTGACCGATTTCCAAAAAAATGGCATTTACGTAAACCCCACACTCTAGCCCACGATTTTAATTTGTCCTCAGATGAATCCAAAAAAGTTTACTTTTTTGGGCTCGTATAACCCATCTCTAATAAAAACCGGGATTTACTCATAATCTACGTGGTAGAAAGTTTTTTTAATTGGAAATTCGGTTTCAGCTTCACTTAGGGCATGATAGGTTTAGTAATTGGTGAATAATTTTTTGTTTTTTTTTTATAGACCAGTGTTATTGACACCATTTAATGAAGCAAAAAAGGATTTTTTTGAAATTGTTTCAGCCCATATCTACTGAGATGTTTGTCAATTGTGTACTCAAAGTTGAAACACCCCGTACCTAGAGGAGTAAATGGGAAGTATATTATATTTTTGGCTTATTTAGTTAGGTAAATTGAGATATTTTTCTTAATTTTGTAGAACTATGAAGATCTTCCTCGACAAGAAATCCTTGTATACTTATATTTTTAAATTATATTTTATGAGTTTTGGAGAGAGAGAGACTATGATATGCTCGTTTTACTGTATTGATTCTCATATGAAATGATTTTGCTTAAATAGCCTATTTCTTCCATTAGCCATTTTATTTTATATGATTGCCATTTTATAAATTCAAATATTTCGAAAACTAATTAATGGATTTGACTGATTCTTTTTTTGTTTTAAAGCTTAAACATTCTCTACTTTTGTTTGTATTAAGAATGATTAAAAAAATTATTTTTGTATAAACAGCAACAAAAAATGTACAACTATGTTTTTTGTCCCATCTTCTAGGGCTTGCATGGTACGCCACTGCAACTGTTTATCAAACTTTTAAGGTCTCTCTTATTGCCGCAGTTTTAATGAATATTTTCTTTTTTAGTTCCTTTTATATTTCTACTACTGGTTTAGGAGATATCAGAATTTTCCTGAAAGTTGTAATTTTTAGAGTTAACCCAAAAAGTACTAAATCAGCAGAATTGTTGTTTTTTATTTGAAGCTCATGTCTTTTACTTCTTCTACAGTTTCTTCATCCCAGGGCAACTTTCTGTTGCCGTCTGACGGAGGCTTAACGGTGATTTCGCAGAACTGCCGCCGGATGGAGTGACCCTATTTGTTCTTCTACTCAAGTTTATCAAACCAAATTTATGTTTTTGATAAACTTGATTAGAAGAAAAACGTAACTCCGTTAAGCTTCAAATTTAAAGCACAGCATCGTTAATATTCATGTAGTATTTCTTGAGTTAACTGAAAAAATGACAACTTTCAGGAAAATCCTGATATCTCCTAAACCAGAAGTAAAAATATAAAAAACTAAAAAAGAAAATATACATTAAAACTGCGGGAATAAGAGAGACCTTAAAAATTTGATAAACAGTTGCAGTGGCGTACCATGCAAATCATAGAAGATGGGGCAAAAAACATGGTTGTACATTATGTTGCTGTTAAAACAAAAGTACTTTTTTTAACCATCCTAAATAAAAACAAAAGTAGAGAATGTTTAAGCTTTAAAACAAAAAAAGGATCAGTCAAATCCATTAATTAGTTTTCGAAATATTTGAATTTAAAAAATGGCAATTTTTTAGGTGTCCGGGATTTAATGCGCGGCAGTGTAGTTATTCTTTAAAACGTTGACCAAAGTGCAAAGGCTAAATGCTGTGAGATAAATATACATATGTCCGTATTTCAATTACTTATACGTACTTATACAGTGCGGTCCAAATGCCACCCCCCCCCCTCTTAACTTTTGAACGAGTGGAGATTTCGACTTTAAATTTGGAAAACGTAAATAAGACCGGGCATAGGGGGGTGACTTTTGGACCGCTCTGTGTGTATTTTAAAGTCTTATTATTTGAACATTTATTTCTATAAAAGCCAATTCAGTGCTTTAAAGTATTAACCCTTTGAGACCCAATTTTTATTTCTTTTTTTACCAACTAGACTGGTCAATGGTGATCACAAAGTGTTTTTGTTTGTTATTTAACAAATATTTTACATAGAAAACAAAAAAAGTGGGACATATATGATATATCTTAGTCGGGTTATATATGTCCCACTGGGTATAGTATAACATAATAGTTATTTTGAAATAAAATTTTTTTAGGACAAAATTACAAAAGTAGCCTAAAAAAATAACTATATCTTGTCTATGATATTTGATAAAATAAAAAACTTATAATCGGTATATTTAAAAAGATTAAATAATAAACTTACCTTAGCAATAGCTTGAATGTTGCTGTTTTTTATTGCATTTACTCATTGCCACTGTTAATAAAATTTGGTAGAAATACGCTCTAGGTAACTAAAATAAATCGTTAAATAATTTAACAACGTAATTGGTGGGACATATATGTCCCACTGAGTCTCAAAGGGTTAAATAATACTTTGAACAGACTATATATATATATATATATATATGTACTGCTCGTCAAACTTAGCATGAGACGTGGAAATGTAAGAGAAAGTATTGGGAAGAAGAAAGATAGGCGATGCGCGGGCCTCTAAGAACTGGTGAAACCAACCTCGTGATGAGGGGGGTGTGTCCATTCAAGTCTCACGCTAAGTTTGACAATCTGTATAATTCAAACGTTATAGGTGTGTTGTAAAAACGTTTTTACAACATCGTATGTATAACAATAGAAGAACATTGCAGTAACCAGAAAAAAGAAGGCTGTAAAATTAAAGAAGAGTAAAGATAGTGGTCAGGATTTGGCGAAGCTTACTCGTAGAAGGAGAAGCGGTAAAGTCTACAAACATTTATAAAATGTTGTAAATTTTTTCCAATAAAAAATACTACATACCTAAATAAAATACCTACATAAAACTCACTTTGGGCCAAGTCGATTTTAGGTTCATTTACACCAGGGTACTGTAGGTATTTTTAATCTATTAATTACCAGAGTCTCTGGTCCAGAGCTCGGATCGAAGTAGATATTCTTTACCGAGGACTCGTTAGAATTTTAAAAACAATTTTTTTAAATAGACACTTCAAAATATATTGTACTAAATAGACTTATACGTTGACGCTGTTATTGCGTAGTGAGTGCCTTGGACCTCAAAAAAAAAAAAATAAATAAATTAATTAAAAAAATAGATTTTTTTGTTTCAAAATATATTTATTTTTTCGGGAAAATGATTTTTTTTAAACAAAAAAAAATTATACAAAACCGAGAAAAAAACTTTTTTTCAAAAATTGTTCCAAGTGAGTCACCTTGCAATAACAGCGTCGACATGATAGAACTATTAGTAAAATATAGTTTCAAATGTTCATTAACTTTTTTTATATTAAATTTTTGCGTGCCCCAAGTAAATGAATACATCGATTCGACCAGTTGTAATTACTAATTCCCGGGAAAAAGTAGTCATTAACACCACTATAGTTCGTTCGTCCAAACTTAACACATAAAAAATTCTTCACAGCCTGTGAATCGCAGGTTACAAACCAAGTTTTTTTAGTGCAATATACCGAAATTAAACTGTTACATTGTTTATGTTTTGGAACGCCGCTAATTTCCATAAACACAACTGACGGCGGCATATCAGATCTAGTGTTCTGTGTATCAGATTTGAATTTATATTGTGCCAAGTTTGAATGAACGAACTATAGCAAAGGAACGCGTTCGTAAGCTGGCGTTTGTGAGGAAACACAGGCAGGCCGCAGCAGATCTGTCGACGTATTCGACTACTTTTTACCGGATATAAATAATTACAAATAAAGGCGCAAAAGTAACCCTTACCGACAAAAAACGGCTGTTCAGTAATTACGTCATCTAATTTTTGCTATTTTTAGATCCCCTCCCCCACCGTTACCCAATCATCACATAACATTGAAACATTTTATATGGGCCTTTACTTTTTGCAAAATTCTTCCCCCTTAGTTGCACCCATGGGTGACGTAATTGTTGACCAACCCCAAACGAACATAGGCTCGGCCGAACCTACCCAGCAATCACTGGTTCGTTGGCCGCTCGTTGGACAAACATTGGCGTGCCAATTGGCACGCATGGAAACATTAATGTTTCCTGCATTGGACAAATGTTGGCAAACCCACAGTGGGCCTACAAACTGAGGAGACATCAGCCGCCTAAGGAACGGGCTAATGTTGGCAAAACTGCGTCGGTCCTACATTGGCCGCCAGAAGGCCAACGAAATTTTTTTCAATTTTCAAGTTTATCGTATCGATTTTATAATCCAAATTATCGTTAAAGCGGCCTTCGGGCGGCCAATGGAGGATAAATGTAGTTTTGCCAACATTGGCCAGTCGTATGCCGCCTTAGGGCGACTGATCTCTCCTCAGTATGTAGTCCCAATGTGGGTTTGCCAACGGGCGGCCAACAAACCAATGTTTGATGGGTAAGTTAGAATTGGAACCGATTCAATTGTATGAAAAGTGTGATTTTTTTAAAATTATTGTTAATTTAAATGGATTATACTAAAATATTTTGTATCATTTAAAAATAAATTAATTTATTTCATATAAAGTTTGTATTTTTTAACCCACCCAACCACGCTCGAGCTGAAAAATCTGCTATCCAGATAGTAAATTTATGGAGCTGGGGTCCCCAGGGGGGCTGGTACACCCTACAAAGTAACTTTTTCAAGTCCCCAACTTTGTTAAAGTAGGAGAGTTAGAAGATTTGTAGAGGCAAAGCACTATGGGCCAGGAAAGCTGCGTTTTGGGCAAAAAGTCGACAAAATTGACTTTTAAATTTCTAAAAAGTGAACAGGGCAAACGAATAGGGAATAGCTCGAGGAATATTCCTCGAACTATATAGTTAGGACAATTATTCTTAAAATTTTATTACATTATATTAAAGAGCTTTTTTCTACAAGGCTTTAAAGTTTAAACTTTAAACTGGACTTTAAACTTTAATCTAGAAAAAACTATTTAATTTTTTCAATGCTTTTATTATTAAAATAAATACTACACTTTTGAAGAAGGAATCATTTAAGTTCTGTTTTAAAATAAAATAATTAAAAAAGTTATGAACCAATTAAATATTATATTTAATTAATAAAACTTTTTAATTCTTACGAATTGTGTACTTTTAAATTAGCAGAAACCCAAACAAGAAAGAACAATCGGGCCAGTCTCGGCCGAGTATTGGCGCCTGTCATTTAGAGGCTGGCCCACCGTCGGTGCCAAGCTTCGGCCGATCTTGAGAAAGCATCCAAATGGTAACTTCGTCCCGAGACTGGATTTTGGTCTTCGTCCAATGCTAATTATTAAATTTTGCCCGTTCCTTTTTATTGTTTTGGTCATTATCTAAAATTTTTAAAATATATACAAAAAAGTCACTATACTGAAAAAATGGGCAAATTAAATGTAAAATTATATAACTGTTAAAGTTTCGAGGTGGCAATGCTACCTACCGATCAGTAGTCTGGCCAAGACTGGCGTTCGATGCTCGGCCAGACATCGGTTTCCCAATATAAAGCCTGGGAGCAACCTGACGTTAGATGCTCGGCTCTCATGCTTGGCCCGCAGCAATTTTGTCGAATGCCTAAATCAAAGTAATGGTCCAAATAAAATAAAAATATTTTTAATTTGAATAAACCGCCATTATGTGGCAGCTGCTGTTTAGTTTGCATTTCATTCATAGGGCGGCGACACATAACATTCGTGGTATTATGTGTTGCCTAACTTTAACATGGGGCCCGGGTTTCTGGTGGGTGTTCTGTGGCCCGCAGCTAGGGTCAATCGCAAAGAACTTTTAGGTCTTGCGGGGCCGTTAGACAATTGTGTCACCGCAATTTAGAAAATTTTTGACACTACCATGTCACACATTAATTTTGTTTCTAAAAAATTACCGATAGATCGATCATCTCCCAATATTCAAAAAATTTTAAAAGAAACCCTTCAAAGATTTCCTCTTAACCTTTAAAGATTTCCTCCAATTTGTACACTTGAACTCCTCTGCGGTTTACCCCTCGAAGCTACCTTTTTACTCGTCATTCCCCGTGTCACTTTATGTCTCTTCCCCAAAAGAGACCTAAGTAATTGTTTAACAGCCAATCAGTTCGTTTCAGACGTTTATATGCAAAAATGATTAAATTATTCCAGGCAGTCACCGCACAAGCCAAGGCGTCAGGCAGGGGCGGATTTATTACATTTAATTTTTTAAATCCATAAGGAAAAAAATTGCGCATTCACCAAAAATATAATTTTGAAGGTGGGCCTGCCCCCCCTCGATGGTGTGGGGGGGGCATGCCTCACCTAAATCCGCAGTCAGGTCAGGTCAGTCAGGTTACAAAGTGGTATGAATTTTTTGTTATGGAAATATAATTCTCAACTATTAATAAATTAAAAATGTATGTAACGCTTTTTAGTTTAAAAGTTATTTGAATAGGTATTTTTAAGAGTTTGACAGTTTTTATAAGTACTTTAATAATAATTTGTATTTTTAATATTTATCTTATTCTATTTAAAAAATCTTTGGTGCCCAGCGTTATTTTAATACCAAATATTGGTTTCTTGAATTATTTATTATTATTCTAATTATTAGTAATACTTAGAATTTAATGACATTTATTTATTTCATAAAAACGAAAAAACTGGCCAAAAATAAAAAAAATTAATTCAGCTGGAATGAAAACGATATTTATTTAAATAAATACAAGGTGTAACATTTTTGGTATAAATTATCAACAAAAACAAATTAAATTGCGTTGCTTACGTTTTTAAAAAATTGGAAAAGTTTTAAAAAATAATACTGAGCAAAGGAAAAACGAGACATTTAATCAACTTCTTCAATGGTTGGTCCAGCACCTCCTGTACCTGGAGCACCAGCTCCTGGGGCAGCACCGCCAGCTCCTGGAAAACCTCCTGGCATACCACCTGGGGCACCACCAGCTCCAGCATACAACTTGGTGATGATTGGATTGCAGATGTTTTCAAGTTCCTTTTGTTTGTGTTCGTATTCCTCTTTGTCAGCGAGTTGATTTGCATCTAACCAAGCAATGACTTCATTGCATTTTTCCATAACTGTAGACTTGTCAGTTTCACTGATTTTGTCCTTGATTTTATCGTCCTCCATGGTGCTCTTGATGTTGAAGCAGTAGGATTCCAAAGCGTTCTTGGCAGAAATACATCCCTTTTGTTTTTCATCCTCATTTCTGTATTTTTCAGCATCATTGACCATACGTTCAATGTCTTCTTTGCTGAGACGTCCCTTGTCATTGGTGATGGTGATTTTGTTTTCTTTGTTGGTTGATTTTTCAATGGCAGTTACGTTTAAGATACCGTTGGCATCAATATCAAAGGTGACTTCAATTTGGGGAACGCCTCTGGGTGCTGGTGGGATTCCAGTCAATTCGAATTTACCCAACAAGTTGTTATCTTTGGTCATAGCACGCTCACCTTCATATACTTGGATAAGTACACCAGGTTGGTTGTCAGAGTAGGTGGTGAATGTTTGGGTTTGTTTGGTTGGAATGGTTGTGTTACGTTTGATCAATGCAGTCATGACACCTCCAGCAGTTTCAATACCAAGGGACAATGGAGTAACATCGAGAAGCAACAAATCTTGCACTTCCTCGGATTTGTCTCCGTGGAGGATGGCAGCTTGGACTGCAGCTCCATAGGCGACGGCTTCATCAGGGTTAATGGATTTGTTCAACTCTTTGCCGTTGAAGAAGTCTTGCAAAAGTTTTTGGACTTTGGGGATACGAGTGGATCCTCCTACCAGTACGATGTCATGTACCAATGATTTGTCCATCTTGGCGTCGCGGATTGATTTCTCCACTGGCTCCATGGTGGAACGGAACAAGTCTGCGTTCAATTCTTCGAAACGAGCCCTCGTGATGGAGGTGTAGAAATCGATACCTTCAAACAAGGAGTCGATTTCGATACTGGCCTGGGTGGAGGAAGAAAGGGTTCTCTTTGCTCTTTCACAGGATGTTCTCAAACGTCTGAGTGCACGTTTGTTGCTGGTCAAGTCTTTCTTGTATTTACGTTTGAATTCTTGGACAAAGTGGTTGACCATTCTGTTATCGAAATCTTCACCACCCAAGTGAGTGTCACCAGCGGTAGATTTGACTTCAAAGATACCATCTTCGATGGTGAGGATGGACACATCAAAGGTACCACCACCCAAATCGAAGATGAGTACGTTTCTTTCTCCCTGACCCTTTTTGTCCAAACCATAGGCAATGGCGGCGGCAGTGGGTTCGTTAATGATACGCAAGACTTGGAGTCCTGAAATAGTTCCGGCATCCTTGGTGGCCTGACGTTGAGAGTCGTTGAAATAGGCGGGCACTGTGATTACGGCGTTTGTTACGGCCTTTCCAAGGTATGCTTCTGCAGTTTCCTTCATTTTAGTTAAAACCATTGAACTGACTTCTTCTGGGTAGAAGGTTTTGGCTTCACCTTTGTATTCTACCTTAATTTTTGGTTTACCGCCTTCATTTAATACATCGAATGGCCAATGTTTCATGTCATCTTGGATGGCGGGGTCATCAAAACGACGCCCAATAAGACGTTTGGCATCTGGAAGGAAAAAACTAAACTTTAGTACAGTACAATAAAAACATATAACTATAACAGTATTTATGAAAAACTTCAGTTAATTAAAGTAATCACTAGAATCATAAACTCCAGTCTGGCATGACTTATAATATCATCATATTAATCGTAAATTATGTTAAATTATACAAAAGATAGGTTTAAAAGGAATTGAATAAAATAACGCTTATTTATCCAACACCTGATTATAAACACCCAGTTAAGGAATGTGATTGGCAATCACTAGTTATTTACTATTTTGTTGGCTAACTTGTCCCTAGCAATATGGGTTATCAGGGATGCTACCATTGGAAGAATAAGGGGGAAGAGGTAAAGACCTTTTTTTTTAGTCATAAAAATTTCCCGTCATTTTTTTGAGTCGAGAAATATTTCAATCTTTAGTTGGGAAATATGTCTATGAGCACCCCTGACTGAGGGTTATAGAGTAAAAAGTGTAAACAATAAAAAAATGGCTTAAGTTAGCAGTACCTATATAACTAGTTAGTTGCTAGATAAAGATATGTATTTTATTATTTATTATCAAAATGTGTTTCTGAAAACAAAATTATCAGTCCACAATATTTTGCGGTTAAGTTTGTTCCACGCCCATAAAATTTTATATTTTATATGGCCATCTGCACCTCATTTTATCAGCAATGAAAACAATAACAATGCCAATTGACCAATTTAAGGTCACAAGTCCTAAATTATTCTCGTTACTAATAAAGATGGAAACATAGAATATAGTTTGTTTTAGCCTAAAACTTTAGAAGTTTTGGAACTTACATACAAAAAAAGATTTCAGTCTGGATCATTTGGTTTATTTTGATTTTTTTAATAAAAAAATATCCACTTCATATTTAATAATTTGGAATTATTAATTAATAGTGGTCGGATCAAGGTATTCATTTACCAGGGGTTCTCAAAAATAAGAACTAAAAAAATAATAAAGTAACACTTTAAACTATAGTTAAATAACCGGACTTGAAAAAAGAAAATGGTTCAATTTTTTCTTAATTTTTTTTTCAAAAAATATTTTTTTTTTCCAAAAATGGAACATTTTTTGAAAACAAAAAAAAAATGGAAAATTTTTTTTTTATCTTTTTTATGTAAAATATAGTTTAAAGTATCTACTAAAAAAAAGATTTTTAAAATTATTATCGTTATATCCAGTTATATACTTCGATCCGACATTTATTATCGATAAATTGAAACAATTATTTCAAATGTAAAATTTATTATTTACTGACGTATGTATTTACGTTAACACAGACCTGCAAATGAAGGTCATTACAATTGTTTGAATTCTAAAAACTAATTTTTATACTTTTTAGTATGCCAATTTAAGCTGTCACTTCCGTTTTTCCACGACGCACACAGGAAAAAAATACCAAAAAACGGAAAAAAATCATGAAGCGTCGAATATTTATAAACCTTATAGTGTCCTCTAAATGATTTGAATACATTTTTTTGAAAATGTTTGCGGCCTTGCGTAAAAAAGTAAATTTAAGTGGCACACTGCATACCGGGTGGGCCATTTAAACGGTTAAAAGTCGATATCTCAGAAACCGTATAAAATGAGTTTTTGAAATTTGGTATTGAGCTTTAATACCAAGGGGGGGCACCTTTTTATCAAAGCAGATTTTTTTTCATCCGCACCCTTAGGTGGGAGAGGGGGTTACTTAAATTTTTTTAATGGAATGGGGGTGTTTTTTATTCAGATTCAAGTTCAGTATAAAAAAATAGATAAATGACCGAAAAAGTTTTTTTTTCAACCTCAAATTAGGCTGTTAAAAAAACTAAAATAAAAAAAAGTCATTTAAAACAACTGAAAAAATTGAATATTTTAGTAGTTTTCTATTGTTTAGGTTTATTTCATTGGTTTAAACCTAAAAATAAACAAAAGAAATCAAATCTGAATTTTTTCCAAAAATTTAATTTTTTTACCTGCCGCGTCCGGACATGGAGATAATACCTTTCTATGATTTAATACCCCATATTAGTAGTAGGTATATTTTAAAATTTAAAAAATACAGCCCTAAAAAAAATTAAGTGTGAGATATTGTATATGCAAAAATAAATTTAATTTTTTAAGCAAGACCGCAAACATTTTCAAAAAAAATGTATATAATCACTTAGAAGACACTAAGGTATATAAATATTCAACTTTCGACGCTTCATGATTTTTTTCCGTTTTTTTGGAATTTTTTACCTGTGTGCGACGTCGGGATTTTTTTACAAAAACGACTGAATTAACCATAGTATTTATTTTTTTATACAAAAAAAGTCCAAACTTACACATATTATCAAAAAATTATAAGTGCAAATAACTTTGTAAATTCTACTGGCAAAAGGACCTCGGTCAAGAGCCTAATAAATTTTATTATTATTATAACCATAGTAGGCGCAGAATCCTGGGCCATCACCCCCCTTGGACTTGTTACATGAGCTTTAATATGTAATTTTTCTTTCAATATGATAATAGTTTTACTAGTATTACAAAAGAAAGCTCAAATAATTATCTACTAAATTCCATGCGCCTATTAACAATTTTTTTCATGTCTACCTTTAAATGTAAATGAAAGATTTTTCATATAACCAACTTGACAGGGTTTTTAAAATCAATAGTCGAAATTTATGCTGAATTTTAGATTCCTATATTAGTTATATACTGTGTATATAACGAATCAAAACATTTTAAAATTAAGAAATGTTGCACTGCTTCCGTTGACACTGGGTAGTTCATGAGATAAAACCGCTGTGACGGAAAACCTATAAGGGTTCCATTTTAAGGAACCCTGAAAAGAAAGTGATTTGAATGTCTTTTTTTAACTTACCAAAAATTGTGTTATTGGGGTTCATGGCAACCTGGTTTTTGGCAGCATCTCCAATAAGACGCTCTGTATCTGTGAAGGCAACATATGATGGAGTTGTTCTGTTTCCTTGATCGTTAGCAATAATTTCAACCTTTCCATGTTGGAAAACACCTACGCAAGAGTAAGTGGTTCCCAAATCGATACCTACTGCAGGTGCTTTTGTTGCCATCTGGAAAATAAAATAGTCAAATCAATAAAGTGGTTTTTGTTATGGTACCTAAATTAAAATTAATTCTATTTAGGTTCCCTGGTTTTCATATATGTTGATAATGATTTTTCAATAATAAAATAGTCTCTGTGTCTTAAACCAAAAAAAACACGTGGTCTAAATCAGTTAAAACAGAGTTTTTTTGCAAGTTCTGTTTGGTATGAAAAGTCCAAACTATAACTACATAATTTATTATTCCATCAATCTATTTTCTAATCATCGTACAGAGTGATATTGGTAGACTGACAGTCTACCAATATCACTCTGTACGATGATTAGAAAATAGATTGATGGAATAATAAATTAATATTTTTATAATTTTGTTCAAAATTAAAAATTTCTGTCCTTATAACTACATAATTTATAAATATTGAGACCTTGAAACAATTATGATAAAATGTGTACTTCGTTAACCTTCACAAGTAGGGTTTTATTAAATATTAATAATTTTATGCCCTGTCCTTGAATTCTAGACGAGCCTTCGCTGGAAACATGCAATAAATGGATGTAAGATGGTGGACAAAAAAATCAATAATGGAGTTTGAACTGTAAAACAGGAAAGAAGAAAAATATACTGTTATACAGCAATTAACTGCATGAAAAGACGTAAATCATTACTAATAATTCATTAGTCATTTGAACCATGAACCTTGGTTCTCAAGGAAACTCCCCTATTTGGTAAAAAGACAAAAAAAAAATACTTTTGACTAATGTATCTTGGAGAAAAGGTTCTTATTATTAATAATTTTTATAATTAAACCCATTTCAACAAAGAGACCCGAGTAAAATCGGCATTTTACTGGAATTTGACGTAACCACGTGCAAAATTTCGTAAAATGATTTTTAAACCTTAATTTTACTAAAAGTTGTGCAAATACATGAATGAAATTAAGTTTAAGACAATAATTAAACAATTTACTTACTTTGTGTGTGTTTTTTCTTAGTTCTTACAAATATTAACGGTACAAGTAACTCTTATGATAATAACCAACTCGAAGGAAATTGCAAAATGTAAAGAAATTTCCGGGTAGCTGGCTATATACTAGTGACAGAAACTTCTAGAAGATTCCAGTGTTCGACCAATGACAATCCAGAATTTGATTTGCCGCACTTTTTTCATTGGTCCAAATATATAGTCTCGAACCCAACAGAGTTTTCCTAAAATAAAATACAGTTTTTCTCAAGAATTACAACACCAATTTAAAAAAATTATGGCTCAGATACATTTTAATAATTTTTAAAATAGAAGAAGCCTAAAACTTCGTATAAACTATGTCCGCTTTAATTTATCTTTATAGAAGATTCGAGACTATTTTTTGCGGGAAATTTAAATTTTAGCTAAGTACAATTCGACGGTTAGTTTAACTTAAATAATTCACATACAATGTGCAAAAATATGAAAAACTTGAATAAAGTTAGGATAGAACCAAACAGTCGGTATTTTTTATTCTACGTAAACTTTAAATTAATATGATGGGTCCCAAATGGACAGTGTTAGTTTTTAGGGTACTTCCGTATGTGGTATTCAAGGATTTACGAGAGGATTTATGTACATTGTGGTTTTAACCTTTTGTTCTGGTAAATATATTAAGGACAATAAGCATATTTTGAACAAAGAACTCTCAGAAAGATACACTTTCCCCATTGCAGGGTTTAAAACTTATAAATTCAACATAACCTATAAAAATTTTAAAAGAGTTAATTTTTCTTTTCATAATGATTTAATAACTGTTAAGAAAAGGTAACTCTATATTTTTGGATATCCGAAACAAGATTACCATACCAGCCTACTTGGCCCAAAATTATTAAGCTTTTGGAGAAATAGTATTTCTGGTGCAAAGAAATAGATAAGATTAGAGCACTGGATAGGGAGGTTTGTTACGGTAAGTAGGTAGTTTACACACTACATAAACCACTCAAACTACCCACCTACCCTAACAAACCTGCCTATTAGGGTAACCCACGAAAATTAAAATTAAAAATTTTTGAGGTGTCACCCCTTGAATTTGTTCATTGGGGTAAGAGTATCCCTGAATTTTTCCAGTATTTTTTATCAAAATCTAGAGGTCACTCACAGCCATTTTTTTTAAGGCCGAAGGATTTTTTATTTACATCTTTTTAACACAATACGTATATATACTGTACAGTATATATATATACTTTATACCGTTCAGTATAAAGGAATACCTAGTGAATGGAAAACCTCAAAAAATATCAGAAAGTTTTCTTTCAAAATGGCGGAGCTGTGCCCTTTTAAGCTCAAAAATGCACTACATTGCTTAATTTTAGGCGTAATGACACGCACAAAAAAAATTTATTGTGCGTATAGCCCATAGGTCCCCACATAAAAATCACCATAATTTTTTTATTGGATATACGGGGTATCAAGAAAAAAATAGTATATATAAGTTTTTTTTTGTCTCTAGACAAATTCTGATATACAAACATAAAATTTGTATTATTTTTATTGTATGTATATTTTAATATTTTTTTCCTGGACATCTTGTATATCCAATAAAAAAATACTACACATTTTATGTATTTATATTTTGAAATTTATCTAAAGGCAAAAAACCTTGAAAATTACAACTAAATTGCCTAAAAACCGAATTTATCTCTCAAAAATAAAAAAAAAAATATCTATATTATTTTCTGGATTCTGGATATCCAATTAGAAAAAATATATTTCTTTTATTTTTTATGAAGCTGAAGTTTGCAACGTTTTTTTGCAACGAAAATTCAAATAGTATATTAATGTACTAGTTTTATAACATAAGTTTTTAGCGCAATAGTACTTTAGAAAACTCGCTGCAAGCAGCTTGTTTTCTAAACGTACTAGTGCGCTAAAAACGTGCGTTATAAAACTAGTACTTTAATATACTATTTGAATTTTCGTTGCAAAAAAACGTTGCAAACTTCAGCTTCATTATTTTTTTCATGTTCTACGTGACAGCGTCGACATGTCAGATGGTCTGACTCAGACCCATTAGTTAAATATAGCTTCAAATGTTTATTTACTTTAAAAATTAGTTTTTTTTAACCCCTTAACGCACTCGCCCGAGTTAACTCGTTGACAGTAGGTTGGCTCTTTTTCGATCACCAGAGTTAACTCGGACGGACTTATATTGTAGAAAATATAGTTTTTTTAATTTTCTCAACGTTATTTGTTATTGCCTTACAGTGTAGAAAAAAAAATAGTGAAAAATTAACCACTTTTCGGAAAAAAGTGGTGCGTCAATGGGTTAATTTAATTTTTGCGTGCCAGTGTTTATTATACCTAAATAATATTTTTTTAAAAATTTTTTATAGTATCTTATTGAACAAAAGTTCTAGTTTAAGAGATTTAAGGTTCTTATTATACTATTCACAGACAAAAAATTCTTGAATACAAATCGTCACCACAGTATTGGTTTGTCGTATCTCCAAAAATCCCATTTTCGGGAAATTGAGATTATTATTATTATTACAATAGTAAGAGTTAAAAAAAAACTATATAAACTGAATTTTATCAATTAGGTTGAAAATTAAACTAACTAAGCCAAATCAAACTAATACAAACTAAACTATATAAACTAATTTAAAGTAATACAAAAATACAAGAAAATTTTTAAAACTGGTAGCTACAGATACATAAATTTATCTATTTTTAAAAGTATTTATGGATGGAGCTTCGACTAGATGTTCCAGGTAGTAAAAACTATGTTACTTAAAAAGTTTTTTCTGGCAGTAAACCGGTAAACCTCATGTCTTAGCCTAAGATGATTCTCGTTCAAGGTAAACAAATTTCTTAGATCCACTGTAAAAGTATTGCGTAAAATTCTATAGGTCATAATTAGGGAACCTCTTTCTAGTCTGTTCATTGCAGCAGGTAATCCAAATATTCTAAGGCGCTCATCGTAGGGAGGCCTTGTTCTTCCATATGGCATTCTGGTAGGGGCACGCTGGATGTTGTCGATTCGATTTATTTCTCGCACTAGGATACCATACTGAAAACCCGAACTCCATGACCGGTCGAATATATGATTTAAGACGAGGGGTTTATTTATTGGACCATCCTTGTACATCTATCCAACAATCTTCTACAATCCTTAACAACTCCTTTATATAAAATCATGTAAAATCCTCCACAATCATCTAAAATCTTCCACAACCATCTGAAATCTTCCCACAATCTTTAACAATCTTTATTAAAATTTTGTACAATCTTTTTGACCATCTTCCACAATCCTTTGTTTCTCATAATCCTTGTACCTTTTTTTTAAATAAATAAACCCCTCGATTTAAGATCTTTTTCTAAATATCTTATACATCTTATGCTAAATCAGTTTTAACTCTTTTTCTTGCAATATTTTAATAAAAATACCATCCAAAAGTGTTTTTATTTAATTAATTAAAGGTTCCGTTTATTTTATATAAGAAAAACCAAATTGTAGATACGACAATTTGCGGTTTTTTTTTCAGTATTGGTTTGTCGTATCTCCAAAAAGAAACAAAAAAAACCTAAATAATATAACTAATTAATAATTAGGATCCTAATGACATGATTTTATATTTGGAAGTGTGCAGAAGGGTTATTAATGTTTGGAAATAAAGAACTTTTAATATTTACTTGAACAAGCAATTTTGCAATTTTAAATCTGTCCTATTTTTTGAATCTTTCCTATTATTTTTAAAGACCTGTATTGGAAAATTAAAATATAAAGATAACTGCTTTCACTTGCTCTGCCCTGCTAAGACAAGTTGTCCTATCTGCAACAAGTTACTTGTTGAGATAAGCACACAATTGTATTGCTTCACACTAGCCCCATGTGCCTACTAAAAAAAATGTTAGGACTGGGACTAACTTAAACAGATCTTAGTAATTTGATTGGACTTTTTACATCTTTTTGTCCTTACTTTCTTAGATATATCCGCGGAGGTGAAAAATGGGAAAGCTTTTTTACTGGGCAGTGTATTTTCTGTGATTTACGAGTGATTTTAAATATTAGTATGCCACTGGTCGAATCCACACTCCAGCCGGTATAGGGCAGTTTCTATGAGGAACGTATCATAGGTATAATATAATAAAAGGTCCAAAGCTCTAAGTTCTTGGTCCAAAGAGTTCTTAGCTCAAAGCGTTCTATCGTGGTCACAGATTTGCCCGCATAG
Source organism: Brachypterus glaber (assembly GCA_958510825.1). Taxonomy (NCBI): domain Eukaryota; kingdom Metazoa; phylum Arthropoda; class Insecta; order Coleoptera; family Kateretidae; genus Brachypterus; species Brachypterus glaber. The sequence goes on from OY294047.1 coordinate 31,649,749, forward strand.
ATTTTTTTTTCGGAAATTAGCTTTTTACATGTAAAACGTCGAGAATTGAAAAAAAATTCAATTTTTTTTACTAACTTGAGACTTTCCATGGGAAAAGCAATAGATAAGCTAGAACTCTATCTAGCGGCGCTAGTTCTTGCTGCATAGAGAGGAGAAATTAAGCTAAACTATATATGTATAGTTAGTTATAACTTATAAGCTTAGTTAAAAATATATAAAAATGTACTTTTTACGTAACACTACGGTGCACCGTAGCGCTAACCGTTTTAAAGAAAATTCCAGTTAAAGAGATAATTTCATGAATTTGGTGAACTCACGTTCTGAGCATCAAAATGTTTCAGGAAAATCCGATAACCACTAAACCAGAAGAGATAGGCAAAATAAAAAATTTAAAAAAATGTTCATAATATATGTGACAATAAGAGAAATTTCAACAATTAAATAAAATGCAGGTATGCTTTTCTTAAATCCATTAAGTGCTTTAAGAAATATTTGAATTTTAAAAATTACACCGTTTTTGGTGGTTTGATTTTTTACGTTAAAATAATTTTAAAGTTTTCAACGCGTTTCAAGCGGGGCAGGAGATAATTTTTTCCTGGGGAAGGGGCAAATAAAAAAAAATTTGGTAAAAGCGCGTAAAATTTTTACATTTAGAAATACTTATGTAGAAAAAATATAGTCCAAACTAAATATTAAAAAGTTATTAAGCAAGAGAAAACCCAAAACAAAACCTCGGAAATTTTTCTACTAAAAAATGGACTTCGCTTCAAAAAGTTGGTCTTGAAAAGTTAATAATTAAATCTTTCAAAAAACAATTGGATCATCAGGAGAAAAAAAGCTTTTGGACATAAGAGGGATGATGCTTAAAAAAGCAGGTTGCATAAATCAGGGAAATGTCAGATAATTTGATCCACTGTAAAAAATAGGGAAACTCTGGTCTACGTACCGTCAAGTGGGCTGACTTCGGAAGGTTTTGGTGACTTCGGACACTTTTTCGCAAAACCCTCTGAACCAAAGCACTTGTGCACACACTCCACAACTTGTGCACGGGTACGTTGGTTCAGAGAGATTTGCGAAAAAGTGTCCGAAGTCACCAACACTGTCCGAAGTATTTTTTCCTACTAAAACAAGTATTCGTTTATAAAGTTCTATAGAACTATTGGTATACCAATCCATCAACCTATTTTACAGAAAAAAAGTAAAAAAAAAAATAAAAAATCATATCTCAAAAACGAAACAAGTTATTATTTCTAGAAAGATAACTAGTAGTAGGTATTATCAAAAATATTTATTCTGTTGGGTTTGGTTTATTCTCGTCATGGAAGGGGGCCTAAATTAGACCCAAGGGCCCATTTTTAAAATAGTAGGATTTACCATGAGAAAATAAGTAATTTGGCTTAAATGTTCTGAATCCTTATAGGAAATCCCATATTTAAACCTTGCGTTTTGATCTAGAAAAATCCCGAAACATCCTTTTAAATTATATAGTTTTCACAGAACTTTACCTTTTAAAATCAATAGGTAGGAACAATTTCTCATCTGAAGTTTAAATTTTAAACCTTTGGTCAAAAATATGAATTATATGATTATTCCCCGTAAGATTTAATATATTCCTTTATAGGAAAATTCCTATGAAGTCCCTTCAAATTACATAGGTGATTCCTACGAAAACATACCGTTTCTAGAATCCTATTTAAACCTGTTAAGTTTTAATAGTATTTCACTTTAGTTTTTACAGCGGAAGGTAAAAACGCATAGCGCGTTACGTGCCATTGTCCCAAATTAGGGATCATGTTTAATATTTTAAGGATTTTTACGGGTCTTAAAATAGATTATCATTTTCAAAACAACCCGTACTATTTGATTCAAGAGTGGGACCTGGTCAGCTGGAATGCCTAAGCACATGCGTGATAAAGATTAGGCCCGAGAAAGCGACGTTGCCTCTCTTCCTATTTTTTCCCATTTATATTTTGGCGGTAAAATGTTTTCGCGAAAATTAATTATTCCCATTAATGTTATTTTTTTATTTTTTATTTCCACGTGTACGCGGTGACGCGTGTGTTTATGATATTATTCTTTAGGTATTTAAATATCTACGATTACTTTTTAATTTATTATAAAATTTGCATTTTATTAAATAGTTTTTATTTAATTTCAATAAATAATTATACCGTTTATTAACGTAGGAAGTCCCTACTAGGAAATGTAACCGAATTTTTGCCATTTTTAGACCATCCCCCATTGTCACATATACTTGGAACATTTTATAAGCTCTTCCCCACAGTTCTTTGATATAATTGTTGAAAAAAAACTTAAATAGGGGATATTCATAAATTAAGTCATTCAATTTTTGCTATTTTTAAACCCCCTCATATTCAACTAATCGCCACGTAAAATTGTAACATTGTATATCACTTTTTGCTAGACACACAAACATAATTCTTGAAAACACCATTGAGTAAAATGTCTCAAGATAATAATCATAGAAAGAAGGATATTAAGATTTTTCTTGAGGACTTTAAAAAGTAGCCTACGCGCTAAGAGAGAAATTTAGCCTTCATTAAAAATTTCTCTCAGCTTCTTTCTAATTTAAGATTTTATCTTTTACCTATTTATCGCTATATAATTTCCCCTGAATTATATTAACACAACTAAGATGGTGTAATTTTTGACCTCAGCGATAGTCAGAATAATAGTTCGAACGCGGTCGATTTACTATTTCTTCTTAATTAAGTTGGTACTGCTAGAAGTCCGCCACTTCAGGAAAAAAAGGAAACCAGAGCTTTAGGTATTATTGTTGTTTTAAAAATAGGTTTCTTATCGCATCCTCATTTTTTCCAACAACGGTAAACAACAGAATCTGATGCAAAATGCGGTATTACGTTAAAGACACACCATGAAAATTACAGGCGTTACTCAACAATGTTATCCTACTTTACATTACATTTAAGATGGATTATGCGTTTTGTAGGTATTTTTTGTTAATATAATTGATGTGTAAAAATCACATATGTAACCGAATTTATTTAAAATGCAGAAAACACCCCAATCTTAGGTTACTCCTGGCCAAAATGACTAATGGGCAGACACCAAATCATGATTTATACAAAGATGGTCCAAGGGTGTTGAACCACTGCAACAGCAGCATCTGCCACAATTGTTTTAATTTCCAATTTTCAGCTAACTCCTTATACCCCGATTTTTATGGAGCGTCAGCGACCTCTCAACTCAACGGCTGAAGCGTCGTAAGCAGGATGCGTGTAAGTGAGAGGCATAGTAAAAAATCGACGTATAGTGAATATTTGTTCCGAAGCAAGTCACGTGACCATATGTCATTCCCACTTTGCCGTTTATAATCATAGAGTAGGAGGGAGCGCACGATAGTAACATGACTTGCTTGCTTGCGAGAAAATGTTCACTATACCTGAATTGTCTATGCATAATTTGTACATTTCAAAAAAAAAAAACAAAGCAAATGAACAAGCAAATGAACTGAACTAGTTGAACTCTAGTTTTGGTCTTAATGTTAATAGTATTGTTATTATATTATTCACAGAGCCTGTGCTAGAATAATATACGGTAGTTTCAAATTTTCAAAAGAAAATCAAAAATTTTCCTAGACAAAAAATTCTTGGATAGAAATTTGTTTCATGAAAAAATAACTTTTTTAATTGTCCGTCCGTTCGTCTTACGTCACGATTTTTGTAAACACGATAACTTAAGAACGAATAATCCGATCTACTTACTCTAAATTTTCAGGAAAAATCAAGTTCTGCGAGGGGAAGATCCCTATTGTTTTTGAAAGTAATTCCCCAAAAAACAATTCTTCAAAAAAAAAAAATTATAACATTTTGAATTTTTTTTTAATTTTTTGTTTTTCGCAAAAAGAAAATTTAATAAAAAAATTGAAAAATTAAAAAAAAATCAAGTTTTTTTGAAAACTTTTTTTTAACTTTTTTTTTCAATAATTTTACGTTTCCTAGCTAAATTTAAAAAAAAATGTAATTTTTTTTTGTTTATTTTTTTTTTGAAAATTATTTGGGAAATGCAATGCATTTACTGTGAATAATATATAATGGTATGCGTAGCACGGCTTGTTGTTAATTATAGTTTAAATTATAATCTCAGTTGGCCTTCTAGCCAGACTTCTTCCAAGCACTCCCAGATAGTCCTTAGAAATGGAGGATATATTCCCAATCCAATTTTTTTCTTAATTTCGAATAAATTCTATGTGATTGTAAAATGTATTGGGAATTATATTTCCATGTATGGAAGGGGATGTTGATTTCTGTCATTAAACTTGGTGACTACTACTTCTCAATGGGCAGTAACGGATTCAAGTAGCAGTGCTTATGTAAGAAAATTCTGGTTATGGACCTGTCAGCATGTATCCGGTTATAAAAAATCGCAAATGTACGCCAATGCATAAAAATTTAACAACAATAACAAAAAAATAAATTCATTGTGGGATATTTATACCAAACTGCTGGCAACGCGGTCATAGCCTCCGAAGGTCGCGATCGTATACAACAAAAGTGACTGACGAATTTATAACGTGACGTTAAATTTCATCAACAAAATAATAACAACGCGATATTTACAACTATTAGTGATTATAATAATAGAAAAAGTGATCGTGGAAACTTTAAAATAATAGTGACATATGTTCGTTTGGTAAATACAAGTGTTTTAAATAAGTATTGAGAATTTTGCCGTCTCATTTAGACTTAATAGTGCTTATAATCGATATTTTATTCTTATAAACGTGTAATGAATGTTTTTGGAGTCCATGTGAATTTCAATATTGTTGTTGGTAGGTTTTTCGAACATTTTCAACTAATTTTTCAGAAACATGCCCTGTTTTTCTGGCATTTTTCCTGAAAAATAAATGTTGTTTACATACACACGCTTACAGGTTTTTGCCCATGAATATTATTATGATTTAGAAGGTTGAGTTTATCTGCACGTGGCAAAATTATTACACTAGCGCCGAATGTCATGGAATAAGGATAATTATCAATTAACTAGCTAGGTCCTGTAAACAAAACAAACTAACGTGAATCGGTACGAATTATAATTAAATTAATAATGCTTCTATTATTTTAACTGTCTGTTTATGTTATATAAATAGACTGTAAACATCAAAAAATCAATAGTCTAGTAGATAGGTATATGTATTTATATATAGATATACCTAAATGTTTTTATTTTGTCAAAAATAATGTAAGTACAAAATATGTTTAGTGACCAGTGCCGTAGATATTATATTGCCGATATAGCTTAAAACTTCTGTCAATAAGGTTATGATGCAATATCACGAAATTAACCAAACCAAACATTTTTAACCAACGACCCCTCTATCAGACCGATTATTTGGAGGATTATCCCAATATTATTATACCTAGGCAGGTACCATTTATATAAAAATATATACATATATACAGCTATACTAGGTGTTTTTAATTATTCTGCTTGAATGGGAGCAATATGAAGCAATATGAGCAATATGAAGCAACAAAATGCCTATAAATAAATTTATAAATATTGGAAATGCATTATATTATATAAATAATTACATGTGACTGAACATTTCTTACCTACCGTATATTTGGCGCATTCACCAAATTGTTTGGCTTTTAATAGAAGCCTTCTTTGTTTGTCATTTAAATTCCTGCTTAGAAAAGATCTGTAATTTGAATCTAAAATAGGCACATACCTAATTTGTTATGGATGATTCAATTGGATTTCTAGATTTTTCTTAGAGAGAAAATAATACTTTAGTCAGGGCCGTAACCAGAAAAAAATCTAGGGGGGGCTCAGCCCCCAGAGTAAAAAAAAGAAAAAATACCGTCATGAAAAAAAGCTTTGTCCTTTTATACCAAACTTGGCGCCCTTGCAAAAGAAAATTGTCGCTCCAAAAAATACCAGGGGGACTCAGCGAAAACGCCAGGACGCCCTGCGAAAAAATTTGGCGCCCCAAAAATTACCTTTACCAAAATAAGCTTTGTCATTGACGGTTTCTACCAAACTTGGTGCCTCTGCACAAAGAAGAATTGGCGCCCCAAAAATACCTTTACTAAGAAAAGCTATCCCTATACCAAACTTGCCGCCCCTTTAAAAAATAATTGGCATTGGCGTCCCAAAAATTACCTTTACGAAAAAAAGCTTTACCCCTGACGGTATCTACCGAACTTAGCGCCCCTGCAAAAAAAAAAGAAAATTGGCGTCCCAAAAATTACCTTCAAGGAAATAAAGCTTTGTCTCTGACCGTTTCTACCAAACTTGGCGCTCCTGCAAAAGAAAATTGGCGCCGCCCCAAAAAAATACCAGGGGGTCTCAGCGAAAACGCCAGGGGGGCTCAAACCAAGGCCACATGTTTTTCTATTGCATTCTAATGAAGCTGAAGTTTGCAACGAAAATTTAAATAGTATATTAAAGCACTTTTTCCATAACACGTTTTTAGCGCACGAACACAAGTTTAGAAAACAAGCCGCTTGCGGCGAGTTTTATAAAGTATGTTTGAATTTTTTGTTGCAAAAAAACGTTGCAAACTTCAGCTTCATGCATTCTAAGCACACTGGCATTATACAAAAATGGGCTACATTTTTTTATTGGCAGCCTTTCTTAAGGCTACCTTTCCTACCGCTTATGCATCATCTTACCTTCCGACTTATGCGAAGGTTGTTGAATCTCCTTTCAGGAGTAATAAATTGTAATTTAGAAGGTTCAGGTAAACATAATAAAAACCAAATATTATTCCTATTTCCCACTACAGACCACGTCGCAATATGGACCACTTTTAAGCTTTAAAGTCCAAATTATTAAAGTTATACTAACTAGAAGTTTAAAGTCAAAGTTATAACTTATTAAATTAATTCTGATTAATATACAAATTTGTTAGTTGGTAGTTTATTGTGAATCATTGTATACACTAGTCAAACAATTATTGACAATCACGAGCACTGATTGGCAATAATGGACAATTATGAACAATCATGACAATCATAAACAATTATTGACAATTACCAACAACCATTAACTATCATTTACAATTACTAACAGTCATAGACAATCATAAACAATCTCGCACAGTCCAAACAATCATTTAACAATCTTCCATAATCAGGGTGGCCACATGTCAGGAAAATCAGGGAAAATGTAAGGGAAATTAATGTGTCAGGGAAATGTCAGGGAATTTTATTAAAAAAAATGAAAAATTAGGGAATTTTATTGAAAAACCTGGAATTTCATTTTTTTTTTGTTTTTTTCTTTTTTTATATTTTTTTTAACTTAAAGCCAAAAAAGTCAGGGAATGTCAGGGAAAAATATGAAAATTTGTCAGGGAAAGATTTTCAAAATCAGGAAATAGTCAGGGAATTGTCAGGGAATTTTCCAGATAAAATTCTGTGGACACCCTGATAATCTTTAACAATCTTTACTAAAGATTCTTTAAAGATGCCAATTGGCAACGACATCACAAACAATTATGACAATCATAAAGAATCCTTGACAATAATTGGCAATCATCGACAAGCATAAACAGAACAATCATTAACAATCACCAACAGTCTTTACAATCATCAACCATTATTAGCAATCATAGACAATCTTTGGCATCGACAATCATGAACAATCGTAACAATCGGTGACAAGTATAAAAAATGCTTGAAAATCTTTGACAATCAATTTACCATAAGCTTGGAAAGCATAAGAGTCCTAAAAATATTCTTATCTTCTTAGAACATTCTAAGATATTCTTAGACCAACATTCTTTTTTCTAATAATCAGTAAACAGCAGCTAAATTATAACAAAAACGGTATACCGAGGGGGTAAACCGCAGAGGAATTCAGGTGTACAAATTGGAGGAAATATGGAGGAAATCTTTGAAGGTTACGAGGAAATCTTTAAAGATTTCCTCCTAAAGGTGTACAAAATTTTGTCAGCGGTTTACCCCTCGCGGTATACTGTTCTTGTTGATGATTACGTATTTATGGCAAACAATAAAATAAAAGTATTTGTTATTGTGTTTACCTTTTTAAAATAGGCTGCTTACTTAAAAAATGATTTTAAATATGTATACCTATTAAATATTTTTAATAGATTAATATCTATAAAAATTATTGTTTACATTATTTAATTATAGTTAGTTATTTGTATCACTTGTTAAAAAATAGCATTTTTGTATGTGTACGTAGGTAAATAAATTTAAAAGAGTGGGTCTTTTTTTCAAAACAATAAGTTATTTACACTATCTCAGATTTAATTTGATTAGTTATTTTTATTTTAGCTAGAAATATATCCAAGGTGCCTAAAAATCCCGACTACGATAATACCCAGACAGCACATGATATCTTAAAGACGTCCTTTTTAGATCTTAATTATGTCTGGACGCCTAAAGACATAAAAAGGATATCATGGACTTCTTTTTAGGGATGTTTAAAAGATATCTGATTATGATGTCTTTTAAGTATCGGTACAAGACGTCTTAACTTCGATAAAGTCATCTTTGTGTTGTCTGGGTATACACGTGCTTCATATCCAGTAGGGGCCAAAAGAAGTCCCCCTTTAACTTAGGGCCGACTTTAAATTGGGAACCTCGTTTGGGACACTTAAATAAGACCACTTAAACTGTTTGTTACTTTTAAAATGTGGTCACAGTTTTTTAAATGGAAAGGGGGTGGTGTATTTTTAAAGCTCATAAAATTCTCTATTTGACCATATATTTATATTTACCATGTATATTTTTATGAAATGGTAATTTTTGTCAAATTAAAAAAAAAACAATTTTTGATAAATAAATAATTTTATGATGCAAAAACGTAACATATACTTTAAAACTAATTTTAATTGATATTAAGAAAAATCTCAAAAAATTGCACCTTTAATAAAAAATCCCGCTATGCCTCACTGAGCTAGTTAAAACTATACTGCCCGACTAAGCTATAGCTTTCTGTAGAAAGTAGTGTCTCCATTTGTCATAGCGTTTTCACGTCAACTTTACATTACATTACATGTTTGTTTAACCTCGTACTATTTACTACTTAATTAAGCATCCCCTAAGTCTAGTGTGTGGGCTAGTAGTAGAGGGAACCAGCGGTTTATACTGACTTTCGAACCAGTTTTTATAGGGAGTGTCCGCTTCACTTACGCCTTCGCCAAATTTTAATTATTAATTAACTGAAAAAGGCAAATCGGCGCCAGTGAGAATCGAACTCACGCTAGTTGGCTAGTAGGCTTGTCATGTACAGACGTGGTAGACCACTACACCAATCCTCCCACTCGGATGTAATATTTTAAAAACGCTGCTATTGACAAATGGAGTTACTGCTTTCTAGCACTAGGTCAGTATAGTTGTCTTAATTGCGTGTTTCAAATATGAAGTCGATATATCAACTCGTTCAAAAGTTAGGAGGGAGCTGACTTTTGGACCGCATACCTGATTAAGAAATAATCAATGGTTGATCAAAAACCATTTTTACGTACCGTATGTTATCGAATTATGAAGCTGAAGTTTGCAACGTTTTTTTGCAACGAAAATTCAAATAGTATATTAAAGTACTAGTTTCATAACATACGTTTTTAGTACTAGTTTAGTTTCTAAAGTACTAGTGCGCTAAAAACTTGTTATGGAATAAGTGCTTTAATACACTATTTGAATTTTCGATGCAAAAAAACGTTGCAAATTTTAGCTTCATATCGAATCTGTAGATTTCTCCGATTTTCTATTAAATTCCTTTCGAAACTTGGGATTTTATTAAAAAAAAAACTGAAACTTGGTTAAATCAAATGGTTTGGATGGTTCATAATAAAAGTCTATTTATTTCTTTGATTTTCCCTTAAATTCCTGATGATAATAGTAATATTGTCGAAACATGGTATTTTATATAGCCTATGTCGCTCACGTAGCTCAGGAATCTTTTTATACTAAAATTAACCTAAACTAAACATTTACTTGCAAGCAGAACCCAATTCATAATTTTTTTTCTTTTGCTACCGCCTAGGCGCGTTCCCCCAGGTCTGGGAAAGAACATTGAGCCAAGAAAAATTAAAATTTAATTAGTAAAAATTTAAGGTGTCTTTCTACCTTTAAAATTAAAAAAATAATTTGTTTTTAAACATTTGGATATTTTTTGTATAGAAAGAAAAAAGATATAATGTAAAATTTTGTAGGTATGTTTATTTATATTTAAAGAATACAAAAAAATTAGATTTTTAAAGTGCTATTTTTTTGCCATAATTAAAAAAAAAATCAAAAATGGTCGCCATAATTTCGGCCGTTTGGTTCTACTGAAAAAAAAAAAAAAAACGGGTCATTATTCAGTATAGAAGTCACTGTGGTGGTTTTTCAAAAAAATTTAAAAAAATTTCAACAAAAACGTCTGCCATTTTGATATATAGCGACTTCAATACTAAATATATATTTTTTTAGTCGATCTCCAAACGGCCGGAATCATGGCAAGCATGTTTATTTCAAAAATATTTTATGGTAAAAAATGGCACTTTAAAAATCTATTTTTTTGTATTCTTTAAATATAAATAAATATACATACAAAATTTCACAATGATATCTTTTTTCTTTTTATATAAAAAAAAATGTTTAAAAATAAAATATTTTTATAATTTTAAGGTAGAAAGACCCCTTAAATGCAGCAAAATTGTTATTAATCAGAGTTTTAATGAAATATAAAAAAAACTATGAATTTTTGCATAGAATAACTTCCATTAATTAAAATTTAACGCGCTATAAGAAGTAAAAGTTAACAAAAACAAGTGTTTTATTGATCTACATTCCAGTGTTAATAGTATTAACAAAGATTAAAAATTGTCTTTGGTATTAATGCACGAGCATTGAATGTGTAAGAGAGATCTAATTATACACCCGTCCCCCCAAATGGAAATAGCTTTGAAAAAAATAGCAAAATTAGGTGATGATAAATTATGCGAGCAAAGGGTCTGTAAACTTCAAAACCTCTGAGAACGAAATCCTAATGAGCGCCAGTTCTTAAATAGTGGTAACAGTTCTTCAGCAGACTACATGCTAAACAATATTAACAAACTGAAAATTCTTTTGCACAATTCTAATAGTGTTTTTGTTGCTGATTTCGATTTTGTTTAGACAAAATTTCTATCTGTTCCCATTTTTGATAAAAACCGTTCCAAAATGTTATAAAAATTAATATGTTATTTTTGGAGGCCCATATTTAAATTATTATAGCAGCTACAAAAGTTATTTCTAGTTTAAATTAAAGTTACATCTATGCTCTATAAAATAATTACGAAAAATGTCTGAAAATCGTTTTAAAAGTTCAGTTAATGAATTGCCTTTGAGGCCTCTGCAATGCTGCTTAAAAGAAGGTGAATTTATCTTTGTTAAGCAGTTTTATATATTTAACGTCAAATTTATTATATTTGTCAAGCCTATGTGTTTGTCAATTTTGATAAATATGACAGCAACACTGAATCGTCATTGCAGATGTCTTAAAAACTAGTCTTCCGTTGGACACCGGAAATAAAATCCAGATAATTTTCAATACGGTTATAGAGCAAATATATAACTTGAATTCAAGCTATAGAAAACCTGCGTAGGTGCTTCCATAATTTATTTATTGTCCACCTAAAATAACATTTTTTAATTTATTCGAATTTTCGGCAGGGTATTTCTAAAATACGGAAAGAGATACAGATTTGATTTAAATAGAATCGAAATCAGCAACAAAAACACTATTAGAATTGTGCAAAAGAATTCGCAGGTTGTTCAGCATGCCGTCTGTGGAAGAACTTTTGCCACTATTTAAGAACTAGCGCTTATTAGGATTTCGTTCTCAGAGGGTTTGAATTGTACAGACCATATGCTCACATAATTTATCATCACCTAAGTTTGCTATTTTTTTTTAAACCTATTTGTACTTGGGGGGACGTGTGTATACAGGGTTCTCACCAACCCTGGAAAACCTTGAAAACCTGGAAGACGCATGGAATACCTGGAATTTAACATTTTTCTTAAAAAAAAAAACGGTTTTTACCTGGAATTTTGCTAATAGCACCTGGAATTTAACATACGGAAATATAATTTATTCAAGAAAAATTAAAACACTAGACACAAAAATTAAAGAATATACAAAAAAAAATATCCTACATTTTTAGGTGATTTTCAAAAATTGTCGTAGAGTAATGATAAAAAGGCAAATTGAAGCTTTAAGTCTTTAGTTTTAAGATCCTGAAAAATATTAAAATATTTTTATCATTGACCGTCTTTGAGTAATCATAAAAAGATCAGCGGTAAAACAAATTTCCAAATTTTTGCTTGCATTGCAAAAGGTCCACGGTCTTCAATATTTGTTTCTTTGTGATTTTGTCTAAAAGCTCTTTAGCTTCATCCTTCTTAATTTAAGCGCTAAAAGAGCTCTGTACGATGATTTTATGCTTATCGGCGTTAAAAGCAAAAATTACACTTTTAAATTTGATAATTACTCGGGAACTAATAAGCGTACAGAAAATTGAAGTATGCTTCAGCCCCCCCAAACCCTCAAATTATTTTTTTTGAATGATTTTTTAACTTTTTGCTGCCTGCGGCGCTAATGTTTGGATTTTTGAAATTTTACAAAATAATATGATCCATTAAACTGGAAAAGGAGAAGGATAAATATTTCTAAAGATTTTCGGCATTAAACATAATATAAGTTTTATTTTAAGAAATTTACCATACCCATTTGAAGTTTTATAAAACAATTTGCTTATCCGGAAAAACTATAAAAGACTTAAAATTTTTGCCTGTGGCGTTAAACTTGATTAGCAGTTTGGACTTTTTTTATTTATATAAGGACTCACAAATTCAAAAACACACTGCGTTGAGGTTCCACCCTTCCAAGGGCGTAGATCTTTTTCTTCTATGGGGGAGGGGTAATACCCAGGGCCGGCCTTTCAAGCCTCAAATTTGGCGCCCCTAGCAAAAGAAAAAACACCCTAAAATAAAGCTTTTTGCGCCTACAAAAAAAAAATTGCCCCTCAAAAAATGCCATCAAGAAAAAAAGCTTTCTTTGTCCCTGACGGTTTCTACCAAACGTGGCGCCCTTACAAAAAAAAAATTACGGCGCCCAAAAAAATATCCTAAGACAAAAGCTTTGTCCCTGATGGTTTCTACCAAACTTGGCGCCCTGCAAACAAAATTGGCGTCCACGCCTATGGGGCGGGTAATTACCCCCATTACCCCCCTCATCTACGCTCTTGCACCCTTCTACTTTTTACCTGTATTGTTTGGAACAATTTTGGTAATTTGTATTGTTCGGAATAATTTGTTCCTATTATAATATCCCGATTGGAGGATATTATACTCCGTCCAGTTATGCAAGACAGTAAGGGACGCGGCCCGTTTTACACCACAGAGTGCATATATAGCATAATTATGCCTGAATCGTAGTGTATCAAGAATTTAACAGATGTCGGTACTGTTTTCCTGGAAAGTTCCTATCCAAAGACTCGCATAACAAGCAGAGTACATATGACAGGATTGGCTTGATGTGTCGTCATGTATCTTGTAATGGTTGTTATGCGAGCCTCTGGATAGGCCTTAAGTTGTAATGTAACCTAAAAATTTGACGTTTTTCTTGTGTTCAATATAATTTACGTTTGTACAATATGTAGAATATGCTAATTTAGTGTGAGTGTATGAAGAATAAACCAAAAAAGTACCAAACCAATACCATACAAAATAACTTTAAGTATAACCATTTTTTTATGTAACTTTCTCTTCTTTTATTAGCTTTAACGACCGTCAATCATTGTCATAGACAAAAAATGTCACAATATTTTATATGTTCAAAAGGTAGAGTTTTTAACCAATGATGTAGCTTAAAAATCGCGGGAATTTTAAACTACTATCTTGCATAATTGGACGGACTATAGTTAAAATAATTTACCGTAAAACTTTGCAACTTTGCCCAGAGCTTACAAATTTGCCCAGGTGATATGATTTTTTTTCTTTGAACGTGGCAATATAGCAAAAAGGTTTGATGTTAGCAGTTCGCTTTCTAGAAGTGTCGAGACGCGCTCAGTACTTCAACAGCTGCCCTACTGTTGTTTTGTGGTTCAAAATCAGGTAAGCAAATATCGGCGATATTTTGGTGGTTTTTAGCACTGAAAGCTAAGGTTTGCTGTTACTTTATTTATTGCAATATTTTAATGAAATTTGGACTAGGTTTGGACTTTTACTTCCTTTACATATTGTTACCAAAATAGTGATATAAAATTTTAGCTTATGTTAAGGGGGCGGCATTTGCAAAAGAAAAATGAAAATCAGATATTTTTATGTTCAAAACTAGTCCTGTTTTGTGTCAAAATATTTTTAAGAAGAAACACGCTCATTTTTTTATGTTCAAATTCTGTTTAAGAATGAAGTCGTTTTTTATTAGTTTTAAGCTTTAATGTTATGTTACACTTTTCATTGTATGATTTTTTGTATTTTTGTAGTTTTTTTAATAAAAAATTATACTCCCCACTTTTTAATTTTTTTATTGCATCCCTATACATTGAAAAACATTTTTTAAAACGTATACAGTGGGCAAGGCTGTATAAGCATCGTTAAAATTTCCTCAGAGTAATTTTTATTGTATTGTTGGCAAAGTTGCAATTTTTGGATGCAACTTTGCCCACCCCTCTCTTATTTTTTTTTCTCGCAATTATCGTTAAGCTAGTAATTATACACTTTGACTTGATTAACTTGAAACTGGAATCAATCATTTGCCTTAATTACTTTTTGCCGATTTTTTTTACAAAAATGTTATTAGCAATAAACCATATTCACCTGGGCAAAATTGCAAGGTTTGACTGTATGTTGCCGATTTATTATTTATGTTACCGATCCTTCAGTCGGGATCGTAATTTTTTACGGGATTGCATTTGCTGGTAGATAAGGGCATATCCACAGGCTCGCATAACAACATAGTACATAAGAATGCGATGCCGTGATTGGCTTGAAGTGCCGTATCTTGTAAGCCAATTACGGTACCGCATTTTTATGTACTATGTTGTTATGCGAGCTTGTGGATATGCCTTAAGTGTATAATATTATTGTCTCTAAAATTTAAAAAGAAAATACATCTACATAAAATTCAGCATATTAAAAACATTCGTATGTCCTTCCTGTTTTCGGCCCACATAAATTTGGTCATGGTCATTCTAATTTTATGCCAAATAACATAATATTCTGGCTAGATAAGACGATATGAGTTATTTTAGGTTTCAACATGTAAAAGTTATTCAGGAACGGTCGCTTAACCTTCCATTGCAAAAACGTTATTATTTTTGTCGCACTGTGTTATTATTAAAGTTAATTGTATCTACTATGTAGGACTTATTAGTAGTAATTGTATAGTATACAAAGTAGTAGTAGTAATTGTATAGTACCTATACATAGTACCTATAACTGTTGATGCATTTTGTAGCAATACTACACTCAGAAAATTTCGTTGGATTGTGAATACTGAATGTTATTTGTTAACATATTTTTTATTTATATCGCCACCATTGGTATTTAATACTATACTTGTGATATTATATTATACTGCAATGTGTGTATTGTATACAAAATGTTGTCATACTAACATAGAGACCGTGCTGGTACATCTGAATCCCCACGCAACATGTGTTTATTAATACTGTAACATTTGGTAAATTATATCACAGTTATTCATGTTATTCATGTCTTTCACAAGTTTTCGTTGTCCCTTTTCTTTTTACTTTCTCACAAAAAAAGTATTGTAATAGAAACATCTTATTTTTTCCTAAAACGTCGAGAAAAATCAAAATAAGCAAAAAGATATCTTTCGGTCTGTCTATCTGTCGTTCTGTCTATCTGTCGTTCTGTCTGTCTGTATCCACGATAACTTAAGAACGCTTTGAGCTAGCGACTTGAAATTTGTTACGTACTTGTATTTTAATATTATCTTGGACAAGTTCGTATTTCAGCAAAATCGGTTTGGGGGAAGGGGGGTTAAATTATTGTTTTGGTAGTTATTAAAATAAAATTACAGAAAAAAATGTTATTGTATTTTTTTTCAGTGCCCCCCCCCCCGTACTACCAAAATGTAAAAAACTTTTTATTAATCACAATAAGAGAAAAATTTAAAAACTACATAAAAGGTAATAATAAATTTTTTCCAGCCCCTCCACCTCTCTGGACATAGCTTTTTTATTATTCACAATTGAAGAAAAATTTGAAAACCACCAAAAAGGTAAAATAAAATTAGACAAAATATTTTATTATGATTTTTTCCATGAACCCCCCCCCCCCCTCCAATATGTAAAAAAGTGTTTCTGGACATAACTTTTTTAGTATTCACAATAGAAGAAATATTTTAAAACCAACTAAAAGATAAAAAAATCCCTCTCTCTCTCACAAGCCCCCTCCCCCCAATATTAGAAATTGTACATATTTTTTTATGAGAAAGTAATCTCGCTCATTCGAGACGGCTGGTTTTTGTTGGTACTGTTTTCTTTTTCTTTCGTTTTATTACCATCTTTTCGAATCAGTTTAAATGCGCTGATACCGCTCACGATTTTTTCTTCTTTTTGTGTATTGTATTGTATATCTATTTATTTTCCTGCCAGGGGACTGTAATGCTACCAAGCCGAATCATGTTTTTCATAGAGAAACGCTAAATTACTACTAAAGAAATGGAACAGGGGTGACATGTATCCAAATTACATAAGATAAGATAACTTTATTTGTATAAAATTTTTCAATTTTTACATTACATAAACTTTACACTGTGTGTTTTGACAAACCTAATTATGTGGGTACATATCCTACTATAGTTTAGAATTTACGATTCAAACTTATTAATGAAAAATGCATGCAAAATGATGGACTTTTTTAAACTAGTATTTAAAAATAAAAAAAATAAATTTTTGCGTAAATCACAAACTTGTATGGTTATTACATTGTGAATCACAATTTAATAACCATACAAATTTGTGATTTACATAGAAATTTATTTTTGAATCACAATGTAATACAAGTTTGTGATTTACATAGAAATTTACATGGTTTATTTTTCTTTATTTGTAACTACTAGAAATTTGTGATCAATTTTAATTACTTTTGTATGAAATTGTTATCTTTGACTATGGTTTGGGGACATGGCAGGGGACTGAGTTTTGTCGTATATAAAAGAGCATAACGAAGTATTCATTATCTATTTTAAGATATTGTTTTAATTCAATAATAAACATAAAAAACTTTTTACATGAAACCGTAATTGAAAAGAACATTTTTATTTTTTGTAAATAATTAACTGGGGACACAAATTTTCACCATATGTGAGAAATACCCATATAAAAAAATATATGGATCTCAAATTATAATTTGTATACAAAATTAACAAAAATTAACATATAGGTTAATTTTTGACGATTTTCTAAATTTAAAAACCTTTTAGTTGGATATCAGCTGTGAATAGAATAGGAATTAAAAATTCAAAATTATTATAAATGAATGTTAAATAAAGTTTTAAAAGACTATTATATACGGTTCGTTATTTTTTTAAGAATTTTAATGCCATTGTTTTTTTGTTATTTTCTATATTCTAGGAAAATCTAGTAAACTATTTTCCAAACACAGAATTTTCAAAACAAGTAAGTAATAAAATATTTTTAGTACAAGTTTTGCGTAGATTTGGGTTCGGTATATATTTTCAGCGCCGCAGGCATTTTTTTTAACGTAGAGCAAAATACAGCTTCCCTGCCACCGTCATTGCGCTTGCACCTAACCTAAGTAGTTTAAACTACTTAGGTTAGGTAGTTACAAGAGCACTAAAAAGAGTTTACTAGTACTATAGAACAAAACAATAACAATGCAATATAATTAAAATTGTTAAAAAAGGCGAACCATTTAAAATATATTTAGAGGAACTATCCCATTTGTATGTTATTTATAATTCTACATTCATGGCTCTTTGCCACAAAAAAATATATATAATTTTTTAGACAACAAACATTAACTGTACCACATGTATATGTTTTAAGGTCTTTTATTGTCTTGTATAGTTATTTTTTAAGACAACTTAGGCTGTAAAGGCCCACACTTTTACTGTTCTTGGTTTTATCTGAATTTATTTACAATGCTAAATAATAAAATTTCATGGTCGAAGAAATAAATAAAAATTTTAAACTTCCTTATTCTCAAAGAATTGAAAAATTATTATAATTCGTAAAAATATTTATAATTTGTACGAGGGTCATTTAAAAACATTTTACTAAAAAATACTTAGAAGGGGTTTCTCTATAAAAAGTAACTCCATATTTTTTTACAAAATATTTTTAAATGTAATAGCCATTTTTAATAACTTGTTTTATTGTAGTATTAACTGATTTGCTTATCTTATCTTATCCACACTTCATATGCCAACTCAGCATTGCTGAGTAACTATTTTTTATTTGAAGAGCTCTTTTTTGTATGTATAATCCAAAAAGCATATTTTTTGACACATTAAGTGGATACTCACTAGAATTATATTTGGGGATCTAAAAAAAAAACCTGCATGATCTTGTATGATGGTTCTAGCTGGTGCCTTAACAAGCTTCATAGTTTAGTGAAAATATTTTTTAAAAGAAAAAAAAATTAAAAAATATCAAATTAAAAAAATATATATATTTTGGTTACGCCAGTAAAACAACCAAAAACAAAAATCATTTTTACCCCCTACTTATAAAGATTAGGTACTATCTATTTTTGCAAAAAAATCTCATCCAATTTTGGATAAAATTCACAAACCACCAGTGCTATGTGATACGTTCTTAGCCCAAAATGTCATAAATTTAAATAATAATAAAAAAGCTGATCAGCAAAAGTTAACTGAAAATTTTACTGAAAAGGAAGACATTCATCGTGCGGAGTAATATTGGTAGACTACACAGTTTAGGGCTTCTGGCCGTCGTTAGTACCTAGAGCCAACTGTGTAAAGAAGTAAAGTCATTAGATTGAAATATGCTTATTTGGTACAATGTACGATGATTGAAAAATATATTGATGAAATACACAGGACCACAAAAAATAAATTTAGTTATTTGTAAATCAGACTATATTTTTTCTACGTATTTTTTTGCGCTGAAAACGAATATGACAATGAAAAAAATTCTTGACCCTCAAAATCTTGAGATATAGCGCACAATGTTTTTTTTTTGTATGCATTCAAGGCCGAAAAAAAAATACGAAAGATTTTAAAAGAAAAAATTCTATGGAAATATTGTTAATAAAAATTATTCATGCCAAAACTTTCAGATTTTAAATATCTACCCTAGTTCATTTTTGACAGGGTCACAAAATCCAAATATGGCACTTTTTTCGTATTTTTTCTATATATTTTATTAAAAATTTTATATAAATAATATAGATCCAGCCAAAAACTTATATATGTAATACTATATATGCTTTATAAAAAAATAACAATTTGTTTATCTCCAGTGGAGAGTCTGGGGTAGATTTAACGTTGCACATGTCAAAAGAAATATCATAAAATTGTCTGATATCCTTAACCAGACTGTTTTTCTCAAGTTTTTTTAGCCATTTAAACAAATTTGACAATAAATGATCTTCCTGATACCTAATTTGTTTTAAAACCACACGCACAGTGGAAAATTTTTCTCATAAAGCTGGTAAAAACATAAAATTTTACGCTGTTTCACCGGGAGGGAGGGAGTCAAAATTGACAAAAAGTGCCTTACGTAATACTTAAACGGCTCTATTTTATTTTTTATTAATAAACAAAAAGTGTAATAATGCTTTCCCGTAAAATTTTAAAATCGGACGACCTCCAAACGCTTGTTTACCATTTTTGCAAAAAAAGATTGTTTTCGGTTTTTACCAGATGTATGATAAAATTTTTCCAATGTGCGTGTGGTTTTGAAAGAAATTGGGGATCAGAGAGGTCCTTTATTGTCAAATTTGTTTAAATCGCTAAAAAAGCACTTGAGAAAAACAGTCTGGTTAAGGGTATCAGTCAATTTTATGATATTTCTTTTTTCATGTTCAACGTTAAACGCCCCCCCTACTGTCCACTACTGGATACAAAAAAAAATTGTTAATTTTTTATAAAGCATATGTATGTAGTAGTATTACATATATAAATTTTTGGACGTACCTATATTATTTATATGAAATTTTTAATAAAATATATCGAAAAAACACGAATAAAGTGACATATTTGGATTTTGTGGCGCTGTAAAAAATTAACTAGGGTAGATATTTAAAATCTGAAAGTATTGGTATGAATCGTTTTTATTTAGCAATATTTCCATAGATTTGTTTTTTTGAAATCTTTCGGTTTTTTTTTCGACCTCGAATGCATTCAAAAAAACCTGTGTGCTATATCTCAAGATTTTGAGGGTGTAGAATTTTTTTCATTGCCATATTCGTTTTCAGCGTCCATAAAGACGTAGAAAAGATATAGTTTGGTTAATGAAAAACTAATTTTTTTTGTGGTCCTGCGATATTGATCATTTTGGATTAGTCCATATACTACTCTTCTACTACTAAATGCTTTAAATTAAAGTCCATTTCCTAACTTTTTGGACTTGTTAGGTTTTAAACATAAAATATAATTAAAGTAAATAATCTTATTTTTAAAACGCAACAAGTCCAAGAAGTTAAGAAATGAACTTGTTGCAATATGAAAATAAGCTCCTCGTATATTATATATCGCCTTGTAAATTCCGAAACATAGTATCTGAAAAATGACCACTTGACAGGTATAAAAAAATACCCTTTTTAAAACAATTAATAAGGTATTTATTTAGAACCTTATTAATTAAATAAGTTCTTATTCATATAAACTAGTCAATTATTAAATTACTACCCTACTAATTCCATAAAAAAGAATAATTTCTAGTCTCTGGCAAGTTCCCATTTTTCTGATACGATGTATCGAAATTTACAAGGCGATATGTATGATACATATATGTATATCATATTACGATAATATCGTAATCATGGTTTCTTTTTTCAGACCGAAATGAACGATAAAGACATATATTGTGATAATATAAAGCAAGAGCCAGACGCATACATCATGAACACATCGGCTAGTGTTCCCATTCCCACTCGGAAGGACACTTCGTCAGACTACAGGGACTTCGGACTGGATTTCGAAAATTCGCCGATTTACAACAACATGGGGCTCTTTAACACTAGCTCCAATTCGTTTGATGATAACACATTCTGGCACCAGAAAATGACCAACAATGAGGCGCTGAAGTCAGAAACGCTCATACATATGGATGATGATGATATTTTCCAGGTAAAATGCTGATCCAGTATTTGTAATCTTAACTAAATATTTGGTTGCCATACAGGGTGTATTTGAAATAGCGTAGGAAATTTTAACAGTTGATTCTACACGATAAAATATGACAAAAAGTTCCTATAAACATATGTCTAAAAATGCGTCATAAGGGAGCTACGCCCCTTTGAAATTGGCTAAAAAAATCGGTTTTTATTTAATAACTCAGGAACCCTTTGAGATATGTTAACGAGGTTCTGCACGTGAATTAATCCTAATAAGGCCCATCTTTGTATGTCATTTTCACGTACTTATTTAAACCAGGGGTGTGCGAAACGGGGGGGCCTTATCAGTTTTTTGTCCCAAACTTTTTTCTGTGTAACTTTTTTGCAATTTTATTTTTGAAATATGATTCCTCAGGTCAACATACATAAAAAAGATACTCTTGTTGTAATACTGTAGGATTAACCGTTTTCGAGAAAAGTTCATTTGAAGGTGAAATTTCACGGTTCGAGGACGAAAAATTAAATACTAAAATGTCGAAAACCAAAATTTTAATGATGCAATGTTATTCCACATCAAAAACTAAGAAAAAAAGTTTCCATACATGTAGGTCGAAAAAACGCTTTTAAAGCTACCATAGCCCTTTAAAAATGGTGCATATTTAGGAGACCATAGCTCCATTAGGATTGATTTTTGGAAGTACCTATATATGAGGTTTTTTTCTTAGTTTTTAATGTACATTCGCCCTGCATCATTAAAATTTTGGTTTTCAACATTTTAGTATTTAATTTTTCGTCCTCGAACCGTGGAATTTCACCTTCAAAATGAATTTTTCTCGAAAACGGTTAATCCTAAAGTATTACAACAAGGGTACCTTTTTTATGTATTTTGAGCTGAGGAATCATATTTCAAAAATAAAATTTCAAAAAAGTTACACAGAAAAAAGTTTGGGACAAAAAACTGATAAGCCCCCCCCCCGTTTCGCACACCCCTGGTTGAAATAAGTATTGAAAATAACACATAAAAACGGGCCTTGGTAGGATTAGATGACGTGCAAAACCTCGTTGATATATCTCAAAGGGTTCCTGAGTTATTAAATAAAAACCGATTTTTTTAACCACTTTTAAAGGGGCGTAGCTCCCTTATGACGAATTTTTAGACATATGTTTATAGGAAATTTTTGTCATATTTTATGATGTAGAATCATCTGTTAAAATTTCCGACGCTATTTCAAATACACCGTGTATACAAAATTTAAAGAATTTTGGGTGCACCATCTAGAACAATAGTTGATATACATATTTTACTATTTTTAAGATTAAGGTAACTGTAATGTGTATCAATGGTACACTGTACCATTGGTACCAATGGTACACTGTACGATAATGTCCCAGAATTTATTCCCATGATATATCTCAGTTATTTTAGAGTCCTCTTCTTGAAGAGGATAAAAACTTATATTAAATGAGATCAAAAAGACCTTAGCGCCTACATTAATATCACCCCCTTGGAACCAACCACCTTTTGTCTTTGTGCACTACCTCTCTTTTTTATTTAGTGATCATGACAAAGCTTTAAATTCTAAATTTAACAGTATCATACACTTTGTACTTTTCTTAATACTGGCTTAAAACAAACTAAAGTTAG
The DNA here is from genome assembly GCA_958510825.1 of Brachypterus glaber. Lineage (NCBI taxonomy): Eukaryota > Metazoa > Arthropoda > Insecta > Coleoptera > Kateretidae > Brachypterus > Brachypterus glaber. The sequence goes on from OY294047.1 coordinate 31,672,672, forward strand.
TGGTTAAAGTAAGGGTTTCCACTCGAGTGATGATGCGGCATCAAGGGGAACACTACTTTGACCCCTACAAAAGTGAACACAGAACTGTATCTAGATCCTGAACTAAATCTTATTATTTATCTGAATGAGGCTACTAGTGTACGGTTTTTCATATAACATTAATTTAACTTTTACTATTTTGTTTTCTTTAGGTTGACAAAGCAGACCTCTTCCAAGGTCCAACCCTTGCTGAACTCAATGCAAATGATGATACCCTTCTTCTCAGCGATTTAAATTTCGATGACCTCCTACTTCCAAACGGTCAAAGCTACATCTCATTGGGAGGAAAAAGTAATTTGAACTTCAACAACAATATCGACAAGAAAATAGCTGCTATGAGCTATCCTCGTCAAGCTATGTTCTACAAAGAAGTGGAACTGCCATCTAGTGCACCTACTACCAACTTGGATTACGTCCATGCTCGAAATGCTTTACCTGCTTCTTCTAGTGTAACAAGTTCAAGCTCATCCTTGGTACAGTCACCATCGTCTCCTCAACATGTGGCTCCCCAAAAGTCATTTAACCCTGATGATTTATTAAAACAAGAGAACTACATGTTAGGGCAGTCAGTTCCTAGTCAGGGACATCTCTCGGCTGCGGTAAAACATGGTTACAAGGAATTGTCAAGGCTTTCCTCATCGGCACCAACACACTTAGGGTTAGAGCAGATTTGGCAACGTAGAGAGCCAAGAAAGCATTTGCTATCTACCAGTTCTTTAGCTGAAGCTGGATCTACTTCGTCGATTTCGACGGGGGGTTTATTAAGTCCAGATCCTCAGGATTTGTCACATGAAGAAGGTGATACTGATGAGGAAAGTGATGTACATTATGAAGATTTTTCCTCAGATGGTAAGTAAATATTTCTATACAATCGTGATTTTAAGCTGAAATTTTCAACAAAGCATTTAGCAAGTATGCAGTATTAATAGTTAGGATAATATAAATGATATGAACTAAGTATATTATTTAAAATTATGTATTTGTTATGTGATAAAAGACTTGTTTATTTGTTTGTTTGCAGTCCAGCTATGTGTATGAAACAAATAAGCATTCGAGCAACTATGCGCCATAATAATGGAATTTTTATATTTATGATATTTGTTAAAAAACTAATTGATTTGCTGAAGTAGCGACTTTTGTAATATTCACAATATATTAACTTGAAAGAAGGATGTCGTTTTAAATGCGAGTTTTGGGCTAAATGAGAAAAACATGTTTTTGTTTAAAAAAGTGCAAAATGATGAAAAGAAATTATAAAAACTGTGTACCAAGTTTATCTGTTATAAAGAACAAAATGAAAAAAAAAAAAGAATAAAATAAAAACTCGTCAGGAATTATTTGTTATCGTAAACCCGACAACCACGCATTATTCTTGCGCTAAATGTGACTCTTTATCATACTGAAAAAAAAATATTTTTTTTTAATCTAAAAACCAACATACTAACATTTAGGTAGAATGTATAATAAAAACACTGTACCTACAATATTAATTAAAATTATTATTTAAGTTTAAAGTCTATGTGTAACTTTTCATAATCTAGTTTTAAATCATACCATGGAAATAAACTTATTTAACACGTTGAAACGCCACATTAAATTACTTGTCGTACTGTCCCATGGAACTGCATGCTTTGAGTTATCGTTGAAGCCGCTGGTTTGCTTACAATGTTATTATAGTATAAATACTTTAAAAATAACTCCATAATCGTACTAAAACTTAAGTAACTAGTCACAACAGTCCAGCCTAATTACACATTGTGTTACAGCATGTTAAATTCGTAAAAACTAATAAAACAACAATATATTTTAATTTTATTAAAAAGCCCCTTTTCTTTGGCCCCACTGTAGTAGTCAGAATGCAAAGTTATTTTTATTTTGACGACATGACATTTGACACTTGAAGTTTCGTTAGGTGCAATGTTTCCAAATCGTGCATTGACATATGTAAAAATTCGTTAATTTAATTAAAATAATTAATTAAATTATGTTCCGGGATGTAAAAATGGCTGAAATTTTGGCTAAGTATTTATTATGTATCTATAAGCATGTGAAGTCTTATCGTTGCAGGCGATTTAGCCCAAAATATGATTTTTTCATAAATATGGAGTTTTTATGAACTGGAAGGGTGCTTCTAATTCTAAAATAAACAATTTTGGATAATTTTTAAATATTTGTTGAAATTTACAAAAAAATGTGTGGCCACCTATTTTAAAAAGTTTTAAAATTAATAATGCACAAAAAATTGAAATATGAGAAAAATTGAATGTGGATACCCTGTAAATCGAGAGCATACTAAATATGTAATATACATAAATGAGTGAAATGAATAAATAAATCATTATTGTTAGAAAAGGTTGTTTCTCTTTCTTTCGATTTAAATTCAAGAGTTTTAGAGTTATGTGGTTATTCTAAATATGTAGTATATAATAGTATAATATTTTGTTTAGGTGATTCTACAGAAGACGAAGACAGCACAAGGCACTCAAGCAAACGCGAACGCTTCTTCTGGCAGTACAATGTCCAAGCAAAAGGTCCTAAAGGTCAAAGATTGGTCACAAAAGTCAAACTTGAAGATCCTCACGTCCTCCATGAAGTCGCTGACCCCGTTTTTAGCCCAGACTGCTCCTTGCGAGGCATCAAACATAGCGGCAAGGCTAGAAAGGGCGACGGAAATGACCTAACTCCAAACCCTAGAAAACTGAACAGTATAGGGAAAGAGTTGGATATTTTGTCTCGTACTATTAATGATATGACCCCCGTAAATGAGTTGCCATTTAATGTAAGACCGACGTCGAGAAAAGAAAAGAACAAACTTGCGTCAAGGGCTTGTCGATTAAAGAAAAAAGCCCAACACGAGGCAAACAAAATTAAATTAAGTGGACTGGAAATAGAGCATAGTAAGTATCGCAAATATTGATTATCATGATATACAGCCCAAACAAATATAGGTATTGTTATTCGATTTATTCTAAAAGCGTCACTTTTTGTTCATGTTTTGCGGGCGAAAAGTTGGAGTTCGTGGACCTAGGGCCATAAAGTTTTTTTGGCCCGCTAAATTAAACTTGTTATTTTAAGACTTTTTTAAATAAGGTGCTTTACCTTTACTGTAATATTTATAAAGAAATATGACCTTTTGGTCAATTTTGGTCTTGAACTAACTATGTTCTTTTTGAATGAAACCGCACGCAAAAGAAATTATCCAATTGTTTTTTTTTAGCGATTTGACTGGATAGTAATTTGTCATGGATAACTAAATGGGTTATAAGATAGTAAAAGACAATATTTTTTTTAATTTAAAATTAAATATATTTTAATAACTCATTATACAGGGTTATTTAGAAATAGGTTCGAGAAATTTAAGAGGTGATTCTACGTTAAAAAATATGAAAAAAAGGTCCTATAAAGGTTTAGTGGCACAATTTCATTTTTTTTTTTTTTTTGATAACGGTTGATCCTACAGTGTTACACTGTATGACATTTTTTATGTATTTTTAGTCAAGGAATCTATATTTTTTACCAAAAATTCAAGAATATACATAAAAAAGTTTGGGGCAAAAATGTGTTAAGCCTCACATATCGACACTCCCAAGCAACAAAGATGTAACTCAAGTTAGACCCATTTTGAGTTATACTCATAGGTAAACGCCTTGAAAAAAGACACACATGGTGGTACTACTCAGGTTTCTCCACAGTCCACTTTAAGCAAAAGTTTACTTAAAATCACTAAAGTAAGAAATTCTAAACTTGAATATTATTAGAAACAAACAGTAAATAAACAATAAATACTTAAACAGTTAAATAGAGAATTTTATAAGCTTTCAAATGATGTATCACATGACTTTCTTTTCCACTTCAATCATTTACCCACCCTTAAATAACAAAAAAAATATTTTAGAAATTTAGCTGTCGTGAAAAATTACCATATGAGTTACGGCTTTGTTGCTTGGGGTATCGATATTTGGTCCGTCTAGGCACGCCCCTGGATAAATTCAAAAAAATAAATTAACATAAACTAATTTCCCTTCTAAATACTAGTATACATGCAAAAGCTCGTCGCTCTAGCTTAAAGGGTACAAAAGTTAATAATTAAAAACCTTATTTTTATTGCAAGCCGTAGCTCCCTTAGGACTCATTTCCGAACCAACCTTTATAGAAACTTTTTTTCATATTTTTTAACATAGTATCACCTCTTAAATTTCTCGAACTTATTTCTGAATAACCCTGTATAGTAAAAATCGAATAAAAAATATTGTATAATATACGAGATAAAAGTTAAATTTTGATTTCGTAGATTTATTACCCTCGGGCCGGCCAGCCATCCGGCCCTCGGCTTCTAAAATCCTACTAAAATATTTATATCATAAATATTTATAATAAACAGAATTTGCAAATTTTATAGTATAAAAAATAACATTGAGTCATGCCATGTTCGGATAAATTTAAATTGATGCCACAATATTTTATCTCAAATACAAATATACATACATAATCACCAAAATAAGCAAATTCCTATGTTAATAGGTGTGTTATTTTATATAAATAACAATGTTTTCTTCTTTTTAGAATTGATACTAAATAGTATTGAACAAGCCAAGCAAATTCTGATAAAGAAATTTAGTAACAAGTCTGAGTCGAAAGAAGAAGTATACAAAAATTTGGAGAAACTTGTTAAAAATTGTCAAAGTAAGTATAGCACTAAAACTGCTACTAAAACTGTTACCAAAACTTCAGAACTACCTACTCAAGACTTAGCCCACTTAGCCATGGGGCTAAGCGCGGGCTTCGTGGTTCAGTTTTTCTAGTTGCTTATATCTTTATTTTAACTTTAATAGTAAATTAAGTAATGGTTCCGTTTCCCTCTAAAACCATACTAACTGGAGGGAGGCTCAGGGACGAATTTATTTCAAGGGGGGGGGGCATCCATAAGGAAAAAAATTACGCATTCACCAAAAACATAATTTTGAAGGTATGCAAATATATCTTGCTGGGGGGACATGCCCCCCCCCCCCCTAAATCCGCCGCTGAGAGGCTGGCATCCTTTCTTCATTATGACTTTCTACTTTGCCTTATAGAATAAAATCAATTCATCATAATCATCCTCCCGCACTTATCATCACTGTTAAACAAAGGCCTACCATAGCCTTATCCAGTTGTCTCTATCTTGTAATTCTTGTTGCCAATTGCTGATAATTCTTTTAAGGTCGTCCGTCCATTGCACTATGTGGACAAATGGGAAAAAAGTCACAAAAATTATTTCAGCTGTTAAATGCAAAGCAAATAAGTTAATTATTGGTAAAATGCCATATTTTTTCTAAAACTTAACCCCGGCCCCCTAAAACCCCCTAATAAGGGAATATTATTTAATTACACTTCCAGGCAAGCTAGAAATTTAAAATTTGGCATACGCATGGGGGAGTCCGAATATAGCCCAAAAAATCATAAAAACTTACCCCTAGCCCCCTCAATCCCCGCGATTAGTTGTTTTATTTATAATACCAGGCCATCCACTTGTCATAAAATGACCCAATGTGTCCTAAAATCGTCATAAAATAAAATTACTGTCATAAAAGTCATAAAATTTCATAAAAAAACTCATACTTTATACTTTAGAGCGACCTGGGAGATATTTTTTTTTCTGAAGTTTAGTTTGGTTTGGATGTAGAAGGTAGAAAGACCCCTTAAACAAAATTAGTTGAAACGTAAATTTCCCTAAATTATTTTGTTTTTTTTTTAAATTAATTTTACCAAGTTATCTATTAAGTAAAACATTTTATTCTCTAGCAAGAACATAAAAAATACGTGCAAGGACCGGCCTATCGACCATATCGTGAAAATTGGCATATAGGAACTTCCGAGGTCGCTGAAACCGTTTCTGGTCCAAAACCACCCCCCCTCGCGGTGGTCTTTCCGGTAATTCTTGTTGCACGATAACTCAAAAATGCTTTGAGGTAAATTTGGTATTTATACTTTTCCTTCCAGAAGTTCTCGGTTGGAATTTTTTTTTTGGTAAAAATCGGGATGCAAATGGACAAATGACCTATTTTTAAAAGGGTTATATCTAAGGGAAAGGGATGTTAGAGGCGGGCCGAATTTAGAGGGAAGCTTCCCCGGGGCCCGTTCCGTTCCGCATATAGCCAGAAATAATATAAAAATATAAAAATCGACTGTTGGTAAACAAAAAACCCTCACGGACACATAGTGCATCGTGTGGGTGGTCTTTCTTAGAGGAAGTTCCTTTGCTTGTTTTATAAAAGAAGCATGAATAAATTATAATTAAAAAAAAATATTTACTATTATTTGATGTTTCAGAAGTTCGAATAGCGGGACAAACCACTGAATATGTAAATAAAATTATAGAGAAGTATAGACCTGGGTCGCAACATGTTACTATAAAAGAGGACAAGGAATATAAATGAAAAAGTATAGCCTAATTTTATAGCTGGTAAGTAAATCTTTATATTAAATTATATATTTATACAACACAAATTAATCGTTTTTTGACGTTATTACAAAAGTTATCAAACGAAAATTTATACCAGTTAAAATAGACTCAACAAGCTATAAGTTTTCCACTAGCTTTTGTTTCAGAGTAACAAAGTATTTAACAATAATTTGAATTGTTATTTAAAATAAAATAATATTTTACCATATGGTAAAATTGGTTAAGAAATACTTATTACTTATTTATTATTATTATTTATTATTTATATTTCATAAATTATTTTATTTCTAATTTACATATAAGATATATTTTTTATAAAAATATTTAACAAGAATCCTATGAATTTTATCTAATTTAATGTCCACTTACATTTTCTAGATTGCCATAATAGTTTTGTGAAACCCTAATAATCTTTAACTAGGAAAAAATACCTTTAAATTAAAAAGAACTAATTGTTACATAGGGCTATCTTTAATTAAAGGACCTTTGAAGGACCATAAGGAGGACCAAAAAGTAAAAAAAAATAACTTAAAATAGCATTTTGTTAAAAATATTAAATAATAATTTAACTTGAAAACTATATGAAACGTTGCAAGCACCCTGTCAAAACATCGGCACTATTGTACACTAGAGCTATCTAGTTTGCAAATTTCAAACTAGGTGTTTTGTTTGATTTTAAATTCTGAATTTTTAAAACATTATATTCTAGCAAAAAACTGTATATAACATTTTTTATAGGGCTTAAAAAGAGCTTTTATTTAAAATATAATTTTTTGAAATCGGGTTATAAATATGTGAGATATTCTAAAAAAACCTTTTGCTGCTTTAAACGCCAATATCTCGAAAACAATGCGTTTTAGGAAAACGTTGTTTATAACATTTTTTGACCAATTTAAAATTAACTTTTATATAAGTGCTAAATTAACCAAATACAATAATAATTGCCTTAATTATAAACAAAAAACGCTAAAAATAGGAGTTTTACCCTATTTTTACCCCCTTACCCCCAATCGTTTACCCCCAAAATCTAATCAGCTCTTCGGAATACGATAAGAAATATGCAAAAAACCGCAAGTCGATATCTCATGTAGAAATGGACAGACAGACGGACGCAAAATTTTTTTACAGATTTCGACTCAGAATGGTCTAGAACGTCGAGAAATGTGAAAAAACGTGGTCAAAGATTTTGACTTTTCGGCGAAGATTTCAATACATCGGCACTCTTAGTAGCACTAAGTGCCGATGTAAAATATTACAGTTGGTTTTAAAAGTGAAAAAATAAATGAATTTTCAAAATTTTGCATTTTCTGTTAAAATCACGTTTAAAATTTGGATAGGTATAATTACATTTCAAAAACAAAAGCTGGTACAAAACTTTTGTTTGAGCACATTTTTAGCTTGTTTGTTCTACAATGACTGGTATAAAATCTGTTTTGATATCTTTAATAATAATGCGAAAAACCGATTCATGATAATCGGGTAAATCATTAAAAAAAAATCTGAATACGGTTATTCACAATTTTCTAATAAATATTTTACAATGTTTATTATTTTTTAATTATTTCAGCAAGGAATGGTACCAAAGGAGTGATGACTTTGATCAAATATTTAATCTGTGTAGATAAAGTTGTTATAATTTATTATGTATAAGATTATTAATATTATAATTTAGATATAGGAAAGAGCAAAAATTTATACATTGTTGCTTTTTGATATTTCATTATAATATAAGTCTATTTATGTGCGTTATAAAAAATAATATGTTTTTTCTCGAGGTAGCGATTTTTACAAAAATAAGTTTTACAAATAATATTAATTAGGGTTTTTATACAAAAAAGAACCAACATATATATTTATCTATATATATTGTGGTGTTATATTTGTACGTTTTATATAGATGCTTAAAATTTTACATTTAAAAATAGTAAGAGCATAGGTATGCTTTTTATTTAATAATAAATTAGGAATAGATTTTTATAAATATATTATCAGATAATTAAAATTAACATTTAAGGTTTTACTACAAGTCTATATAAAAATATAAAACTTGATAAAATATAGTTTATCAAGTTTATTTTGCGATACAGTGCGCTCTACAACTTTTTTAATATCAGAAATATTCATAACTTATTGTGTAGATATAAAACATAAATAATAATTAGTATAAAGGAACGATAGGACAAAGGGGGTAAATAAAAGCTGCGACCCTTTATACAGTCGTTTCTACAATTCTTTATACAGTTTTATAAAGTTATTCTGTTAGTCTTTTTAAAGGTTTAATTAACCTTGAATCCTTTAGGCAGCCATTTGTTTATACATGGAGGAGCTTTTTAAAGGAAAATATAAAAGCATGGACAACGGCCATAAAACTAAAGAATTGATAAAAGGCTGTAAATTATAGAGTGTATAAAGGGTTATGGAACGGGCTGTATAAAGCGCCATACCCTTTATTCGTCCTTCCTGTCATTTAATAATAATAAACAAGAAATTTATTTATATGTATATATATATAAACTATTATAGAGGTTAAATGTTAGTACATTAGTACAGGTAACTTTAGTTGGTTCTATTTTGTATTACTACATTCAAGTTGTTACCAGCGGGGGCCTTGAAAAATGTCTTATTGAAACAGCTACGAATCGGAATTCTTATTAAATCATATAGTATCTTTTAAGAAAAAAATCAATATGTCAAGTACTTTAAAAAAAGACACTTTGTTCCGAAAAGTTCGGTACACATGTCTTTTTTCGGAAAAGGCCGTCTTTTTCGGACTTTTTCTGGACTTTTCTATCCTTTTCTGCCTTTTTGTAATATTTTTTAAATTTTGAGCATTAAATTTGCGATTTTATATATATGGGGGGATTTTTAATAACAAATTATATTTTAGCGACCAATCAAAGTCCAAACCAATCTTCTTGAAAATAATCCAATGTTCACCGGATCCGAGATCCGCGGAGCTGGAGTAAGCATTTTATTTATCAGTGACTCAAAAAACCAAAGATGTTATGAAGTTATTGTGAAAATTAAAAAATTATTAACTTATTTACAATAATTATTATAATATTCCGTGTCAGCACCCCAAAAACTCCCAAAAACCCCATAACAATATTCAAAACAAAATTAAATATCTGCGTGTCTTCTGTCCTACCCAAAAACCTTTAATTACCCATTTAGATAAAAATATTTAAAATTAATAATTAGAAAATGTCTTTTTGTGAACTTTTCCGGCCTTTTTCTAAGTGGAAAAAACATGTTTTTTCCACTTTTTTATTTTAACCTTTAGAGGGCGGGAAAATTTCAGTTTAAATCGAGTGTCGATTTTCCCCGAAATTTTCATAAATAGAAATTTCTACCACCCCCGTCAACGGAAAGCCAATTTATTTTTTTTTTTCGTAATTTTAGCCTCAAATTTGGTATACCCATGTTTTTTGGTACGGTGAGTACGAAAAAAAATAGTGAAGAAGATCCTTGAGGTTCCCTTGAGCTTGAAAATTGACATTTCGTGGCGAAACAACGATCCCTTTAGGCTGCTTGCCTCTCAAGGTTACAAAGTCATGGGAAACTTCAGCACTTTTTTCAATATTTTTTTCGTACTAAGTGCACCAAAAAACATGGGTATACCAACTTTAAGGCTAAAATAGGGAATAAAATTAATTTGACCTTGAGATGGTATTTTCAAGGTCAAGGGTTTGGACTTTTTAAAATAGGGAATAAAATTAATTTGACCTTGAGATGGTATTTTCAAGGTCAAGGGTTTGGACTTTTGTAGACTATTTTTTCCTTATTTAAGACGCCAAATTTTGCTTAAAAAAACATATTGATGTGCGCAAGGTGATAGAAATGTCTACCATCCCCGCCCTCTAAAGGTTAACTAAAAATTACTTTCAATGTAAAAGTAAAAACTAATGGTAATGCAGATTCAAACCTATATAGATTTTCAATAAGACATTTTTTTTATACCTTCCCTGTAAAAATGCGTTTTTACAAGAGATAATAATATTAACTAGCTAGAACTAGTACTTTAACTTATTTAATCTAGCATATTTTCTTGGAAGACTCCTTTAAAATACGTCACTTAAATTATTAATCCACCTAGGCAGATACTATTACTCTTGTAAACAGAAACATAGGAAAGACATGATATTAGAAAGGACAATGAATCTTTGAGAAAAATATAACTATTGGACTGGCTAAACTCAAAAAAATTTCATTACAACGTTTTTTATAAGGTAGATTTTTCTGAGCTAGTGCAAATACATTAGTTGTTTACAGTACAGGTGGATTAAATGAGATATTACCCACGAACTCACGTGTACCGTACAATATTTTATCCAACGCCTCTTTATTCTGCTCAAAATATGTATTTTTTAAATAGGTTTCACAACTTAATTTGTAGTTTGAAGTTTCTGCTCAAATCTGAATTTTAGTAGCTTTTTAAATTATTAGATTAGTTAAAAATGTTTAATGGATAAAAAATTTTTACCTAAAGATAATTGATAGAAATATCGTACTTAATTAACATGGATCTGTTATATCATATCTATATGTTATATATTTACAATATTAATTAAAATAATTATGTATGACGTTATTTTTGCCCATTTTACTGGTCCCTGTAACTTTATTAAGTGACGTATTTTTTGGACGATTCCTTTTTGTGGCATGATATTGCATTAGTGCAAAATAAGTAGTAATAACTATAAGTATAAATAATTAGTTAGATGTTATAATTTGGTTAGTTAGTTCTAGCGCGTAACCCATAAACACCAAAATTTATGTTATATTGACTTTAAATATATCATCAAGTGGCACTGCCACTGTTTTTTATATTAATATTTTTTAAAAACTTTATATAACTATTAAATGCGTAAAATAATTAAGTAATTGTGAATTAAAATTAAATTTTTAGTGGCGTAGCTAGGATCACTAGTTTTTCGAAATAAATACAACAGAGCTTTGACAGACCAAATACCCTGGTAGAAAATTACGATGGAAATAAACATTTTCACGACAGATTTAAAAATCAAAGATATGTGTTTTTCACATAAGACTAAAGTTAGGAGTCTTACATAAATACAACATAATTACATCATTATGTTGAATCACGTATTTTTATGCATAACTAACATAAATACTACAAAAAATTAATGTTATGCAAAGTCGTTTTTACATTATTTTCTGCTAGGGTATTTCTGTTACTTGATACTTAGAAAAATAGGCTCAAATTAATGTCACCAGAAATATATTAATATATTTATAATAATATTAGACATTTATATAATTATAAACAACAACAATATTAATAATCTTTTTTATTATATAGTTAGTTTTGTAGTAATAAACGTTTTGTCTAAGAAAAACCTTACCCAAGTACTTGTCAATTTAATACTCGTTTGTATGGTAACTGCACTAGTACAGTAACTAGCTTATTTAGTTTAGCTTCTTGGGTTATAGTTTAGGGACCTCTGTACAGAGGTAGCTTATTGGGCTGATTCATAACAAAAAAATTAAATTAATACAAATATAATAATATAATCATAGATAAGAATATAATGACATATATTGACAGGAATCTTCTAATTTTAACATTTTTATAATGTAATTCCCACCACCCGGGTGGGTGCATCCAAAAAAAGATTAAGCAAGTTCTCAGCCCGTAATTGAGCCAAAATAAATAAATAAAATAAGTAAATTTTGGATCGATTCAATGCATCAGTGAGCTGATATCACTTCCCTCCAATGTTTATTTAAAATAAACCTTTTTCAAACAATATATGGAGTGTTTTTTTTTCTAAAACTTTTCATTCCGATTAAAGCGAATTCTTTATTTGATTGTGTGTATCTTGTCACGTCACAAATTCGACACAATTGGATTGCTGTTTTTTTATTCGTCGTGAAAAGTTTGAAAAATAAAATGCACCAATAGGCATTAGGCCTGACCTTAGATAAACCAACCGAATTAATAAGTAGTTTCCGTGGTACTAGTACCCAGTCCGCACAAATTCATAGCAGGTACATAACCACTGTTCTATGTGATGTTGCTGCCATGTAATTTTTATAGTCCATGTATATTCCTAGGTGCATAACAATGAAAGTAGGCGTTTCCGAATTCTACTTATTTCTTTTAAATACATTTTATAATACTCGTTCCTTGTTATGGAGTGCATCATAGGTTTAGACATGGTGAAAATTTTTACGTCTTTTTGATAAACCTAATAATAAAGTATATAAAAAACTTTAGATATAGCATCCATCAGGTAAAATTCTTATGCGATATGCATTTTTACTGTGAAAGCAAACTTTCCTCCAGGCTTAAAAATCTTGCGCCATACAAAAAGCCAATGTTTAGAGAAAAAATAGCAAATAATTATCATTTCAAAAAAAAATATATATATATTTTAATTTTTTGTCTAAAACTATCTAAAATCAGTTAATGTCTAAAATTACATACGTTTCTACTACTTAAGAGTAAAACTTTTATTATTAACAACAATTTTAAGAATATTAGTGATTTTAACCTATAAAAATTAAAATAATATAGACGCCATATTTAGTGCAAAATTCATAATATTTTATATATCGTGTATGTTCTCATAGCATATTTATGACATATAACATGCAATATTGCATGTTATGAATCATACATATGTATGTTACATCTTATGTAATATGGCACCTGTAACTTAAAAAATCTTTCTGTTATAGGGCATGTTATGTAGCATACATATGATACAATAATACAATACAATATCTTTATTGTCAACGGCTATACATAATATAGATGGACAATGGTCAAAAATAATTATACACATAATATAAATACATAAAATAAATACACGTAGTACAAGAATAAGTTAAAAATAAATACACAAGAATAATTTAAGTTAAAAATATCTATACAAAATAAGTTAAAATATGTTAAAATATTGCCAAACAGTTCTCATCCGAAACATATTCATCCTTTTTAAAATCATATACACACTTTTCCACTAAATATTGTTTAAGTAATAATTTAAAAGAGTTGTAATTTTTGGCAGAAGGTATATTACTGGGTAAACTATTATACACCTTAATTCAAGAAAAATAAGATTTTTCATAAAGGGCTAGCTTGTGCTTGGGTATAGCCAATTGATTACCGTGCCTTGTGGGATAATCATGATAATTTTCACTTTTAATAAATCGAGCCAAGTTTAACCGTGCATATTTAGCAATGTTGTAAATATAAATTGATGGAAAGGTTAAAATTTTGTGTTGTTTAAAGTAAGGTTTGCAGCTATCATTTGAATAAAGGTTAAATATTCGCCTAATTGCCCTTTTTTGCAGTTTAAATATACGTTTACAGTTTGTACCTCTACCCCAAGTATAACATTATAAGATAAATGGGAGTAAATAAGCGAGTAATATACATTTAAAAGATGTTTCTGAGATAATGTATGTTTTAGGGCAGAGATAGCAAAAATAGCACTTTTAACTTTTTGAGAAACATAGTTTATGTGTTCCTCCCATGAAAGATGAGGATCCAAATAAACACCCAAAAATTTAACTTTGTCAGAGAGCAGAATGCCATTGTCCAAAAAATTTACTGGTAACGCCTTGCGTGCTGAGAAAAAAATACATTCAGTCTTATCAAAGTTTAAAATAAGGGAATTTTTAGCACACCATATTTTAAAACCTTCCATTATTTGTTTTACAAGTAAACGTAGTTCTTCAGGGCTACTTGCAGCAACAATTACTGAAGTATCATCAGCATACATCGTGATTTTACATTTAATATGTGCAGGTAAATCATTTATGTAAAGTGAAAATAAAAGTGGCCCCAAAACGGATCCCTGTGGTACCCCGAGGTTGATATTATAACTTCTAGAAAACTTATTTTTATATTTAACTTTTAAAATGCGGTCTGTTATATATGACTTTATCCACTCTAAAAATATCCCCCTGAAGCCCATTCTAAAAAGTTTCTCCGGTAGAAAATCAGGTCTAATAACATCAAAAGCTATACTCAAATCAAATAGCAATCCCATCACATATTTTCCAGCATCTACTTCATCGTAGATGTATCGAATAAATTGATTTGTGGCCGTTTCTGTGGATCTCTTTTCGCGAAAGCCATGTTGAGAATCAGTTAAGATAGAATTATTATTTAAAAATGTATAAAATTGTGTACTTATGACCTTCTCTATTATTTTCGAGAAAATGTATGTTATGTCTCATGTAATATAGCACATGTTACCTAAAAAATGTTTCTTTAACATGTTGCATCCATATATGTGCGGACTGGGTACAATGACCAGTACTTGGGTATAATCTTTACTAGGGTTGTACACTGCAACAATTGCTTGGCCATAGCTACGCCTTTGTTATTACTAGCAATAGTAGGCGTATTTAGAGGGGTGGCTACTGGACTCTTTAACTACACCACTGCTTCAGCCCCAAAGAAAATTTCTGGATACGCCTATGCTAACATGTATATTTATTTATGTTTTAATATTTTATAGATCAACTGTAATTTTAGTTTTATTTTTGTTTTTGATAAATCGTTTTCTTGTTGTCACTTTAATGTTACTTTTATATGAAATTTAGATAAGTGAATTGACCTGTTTTCGGCCACCATATGCCCATTATCGGCCATATTTAGAAGCAAGGAGAATCACATTGGTGTAAATTGAAAATGTATTATTTATGTTACTTACATTATGTACAATTGGCGAAATAATTAACCAGTACACCCAAAATTTGTACCATTTAAATCGAACTTGTCACGAAAGACAAAATTTGTTATCATTTAATGATGACTATGTCACGAATATCTGAAACTAAGTATAGTTTTCGTCTTGTTTGAAAAATATTTTTCTCAAGTGTCAAATGTGTCAACATGATTAAGCTAAGCCAATAATAAAAACCAAGCACTTAAAACAGCTAAATTTTTAAAAATTTGGTGACCTCAAGGATCGGTACTGTTATGGTTAATTAAATCGCCAATGCATTTGCATTGCAATGGTTTGATTTATGACGAATTGGCCAAGAACCGGACATGTCCGGCTAACCAGTCAATTCACCCTATTACCTAAGCGTTAAACTTCTAAGTAAATATTGTTAAAAACGATATTTATGCGTATAAAAAGTTAATTTTCAGAGATTTACCTTATTTTGTTTACTGCTATTATTATAATATAATATTTAATGGTTTTACTGGCAGTTCTTCCAAATAAAATCATTTTTGTTTATGATTCAATTGAAAGGAAAAGTTTTTTATTGGAATTATGAATTTAAGTTTTAAATATGGGACACAAGCGTTGTTATTTGCTAACCTGTGTTTTTTTTAACTTCAATGTGTTATTAATGTATGCACTGTGTGAAGTTTAAGGCTTTGCAAAGGAACCAAATGGAATTTCAAATATAAGAATAATGTCAGATCAATAATTAATTTGAAAAAATAAGATTTTTAAGTATAGGGGAAGGTGGGCCAGCATGAGACTTGAAAAATCAACCTTAATTATTTCAGTTATTAAAAATATATCGGTCAAATAAATTTTGGGTGATTATGTTACCTTAAATTAACAATAAATAAAGTACTAAAGTCCAATATCTCTTTCGGCAACAAAAATAATTTGAATAAGAAAGTCAAACTGTCACATCACACAGCCTCATGGTGGTCCATAACGAAATGTCTCATGGTGGCCCAAATGCACATTTACAAAAAAATATATATATTTTTTTAAGAATATATTTGCATTTTTTTTATATAATTTTTAAGGGCATTAGTTGTCTTTTAAATTAATACAAAAAGCTTATCTTGAAAGTTGATTTTAAACTCGCAGCCCGTGCGCAGAGTATTGGTGCAAAAAAAATCGACGCTCAAAACCACAGGCACTACTCATTTCAGGCTAAGCGGGCCGTGAACAAAAATATATTGGAATGTCGGGATGAGAGGGGAGGTAACTATTAAATGACCAATGCGGTTCTCTTCCTTTCCTGTAAAAAAAATCAAATTCTCATGGTGGCTCATGTCTCATGGTGGCCCACCTTCCCCTACGGCCGCCTAAAACAAAATGTCGTATCTATAAAAAAAAATTGGATTCTTGGTTCTGTTCATTTTTGGGATCCTTGTTAAATTTAGCGCCCAAAAATGAATAGAACCGAAAATTAGTTTTTTTTTGTCTTAGGACGGCATTATATTTGTGGCTTGATTCTAAAAGGGCCAATATCACTTTGTCAATAGCAGCGTTTTCACATAAAATCTGATATAATATTTTAAAAACGCTGCTATTGACACAGTGACATTGGCCCTTTTTGAACGAAGCCACAGATATATAGTTCTCCGCATGAAACAAAGTCTCCGACGAAAGGGGGAGGAATCATTCGCGCTCTCTTCTTTCCGTCATAAGCGTTATAAGGCGTGCGTTCCTACAACGGGCTCCCACTTGCCCACACATTCCAAACATATTTCCCGTAGCCACAGATCCGTGCGTCAAAGTATATTTAAGCTATAAATAATATTTTTTAAGGTTTTATATTTTTGGTATTAACTAATTATTATTATTAATCTGACATTATTTTTATCTTTTCTGTCATGAATTTGTAATTGTTTTAGGCTAATGTATACATGTTATCAAACGGTTTCCTTACAGAGATAAACTTTACTCAGGTACATACATTTATATGTATTAAAACAACATATTTAAAGAAAACCTACAGGTCAACAAAAAAATGTGTGCCAGATAAAATTGTAAAATTGATTAAAATAACATTTATTTAAAATGTTGGTTTTACGTTCCTTTGATTAAAATCAACAATTGTTGGCCATGGCTATATACTTTATAGCCATATAGTATATAGCCATAATTTTGTGCATAATATTTCGTTTGATATTGTAACTAATAGAATGAAAAAAATAATTTAAGACAGATTTTTGCATAGAATCTTTTATATCATGTAGTTTTTTAAGATAATTATAAATAATATGCCTATAGTAGTACTGTTTTACATTTCAAGTTTTTTTTTTTACTTTTAAAAAGTTTAGATACAGGTGAAAGTCTGGCTAAGGGCTTTATAAAATTTAACTTATAATTAATTAGGATTTTTTTTTATAAAAAATATATATACACATATGAGGGGTTCAGAAAAAGTCCACAAGGACTTGATCCACTTCTGCTCTGAACCCCTCATATGTGTATTTTATTGTATATTTTAGCAAATATTTATTTTTAAAAAGTATTTGGGTTAAAAAAATAGCAATGGTAAAATATTAACTTAATCTTTATTTTTTTTTTAATAAATGTTAAACAATTGATTGAACAATAATTAATAATTTAAAATTTTATAATTTAGGTATAAAAACAATAATTTGTTTTTATTAAAATATTCGGAGGATGATCCATAATTTCAGCTTAAAATATGCTCAACATATGTTTCTAATGCATTAATTAGTTCTTAATAAGTTAAGTAAATAGGTAATAATAAACTTTCACCTGAATCTATACTTAAAAATATTATTTATGTGTTAAAGAATGGTCAAAGACCATAGTAATTACAAATAATTTGATATTGATTGGCTATATAAAAATATATATTATGTAGACGTCAAATCGTATGGTATAAATAGGGAGTTTATAATTTACAGATTCTTTACGTATCCTCTCGGACGCGAGAAAATAGTTATTTACCTTACGAGAGAGGAAACTAGCATTTTGCCCATAAGAAAATTAACTCACGAGTCTTAAAGCAGAGTGGGTTAATTATAGACAGAGGGATATTAGTTTACTCACGAGTGATACTAAGTTTTATCCAATAAATAGCTTAGAAATTCATGTTTAATTGGATTAATGTTTTTTTTATTTTTTAAGTGATAGATACTATAATTTTAACCTCCTCAAATAACAAATAATGGTAGTTTAGTTAAAGTGGCAACCGGTGGACACCCAAAGAGTCTGCTTTTCAGTTATCTGATTAAATTCAAACTTGATATATTATAAATCAACCAGGTTATTTAAAAGCAAAGGTTTGGGGAACCGTCGGTGTTCGCTTAAAGTAAAATAACTTTATTTTTTATTCAAGGAGTTGAGTTTGTAGTATGTAGTGGAGGAGCATACGGATTCTCTCTTGAAATGTTGGAAAATCTGAATTATATTTTAAAAGTGGGGAAGTTGGAAAATCTGATTGTTGTTGGGAATTTCACTTTAAAAAAATTGAAATCGTGTGTCTTAGAATACCGGGCATTACAAGACCAAGGTACTGCCCCCTTTTTTTCTTTATTTTAAAAGTTAGAGATTTAAAATTTGGAACACCTCTTATTGCCATTAAACGTCACCTTTTAACATAAAAAGTACATATAAGTCACTTCCGGTTTAACCGGAAATTATACCAACTTTCGATTTTTAAATGCGCCCAATGTTTTTTACAAAT
Organism: Brachypterus glaber; assembly: GCA_958510825.1. NCBI lineage: Eukaryota > Metazoa > Arthropoda > Insecta > Coleoptera > Kateretidae > Brachypterus > Brachypterus glaber. The sequence goes on from OY294047.1 coordinate 31,691,558, forward strand.
TTCAGTTCTACGCTTCATTCTGAGTACAATGATACCAAAAAAGTGAAATTTTAAATTTCAAAGTTGTTTTTATTTAATTTTTAGTTTTCATAATAGGTAGGCCATGATTACTTAAAATTACTCGAAATAATCTAAGTAACCATAGAAAAGTATCGAAAAGTACATTTACGCTGAAAATTCCATTTATAACTTAGTTGCACCATTTTAAAAATTGCAAAAATAGTTTTAGCTCAAAAACAATTTTTTTTTAATGGCAACATATTGGTACAGTTAACTCCACAAAAAATACAAGTTTTCAATATGCCACAGTGTCAATTTTATTGATAATTTTTTGTAGTATAAGTAGGATTTAAGATTTATTAATTGATGCATTTCCAATTAATTTATAACTATTATAAATTATTTTAACAAATATTGTTAACATTGATAATCGCATTGTTTGTAAACAGTTATTCAATTTATACAATAAATTTGCAATCTTGCGTTTTTTTTTTTGATTAAAGTGTACACCGGTACCATTAAAAAGTACCATCATTAAGGAATCTAACAATATCTTTTATTTTTATTTATGACAAATAAAACCATTTTTATAAATGAAAATAGACGTTAAAAATCATATTTTCGTGATTTTAGTAACAAAGTTGACTTTGATTTTAGTAACAAAGTTGACTTTGAAAACTACAGAAGGCAGAATTTTTATATGTCAAAAAGTTAAAAAAAAAGTTTTTAGCGTAAATTTATTTTTCTAGGGTTTGGACAGATCATTTCGAGTAATTTAAAATAATCATGGCTTTACCTATGATAAAAACTAAAAATTAAATAAAAAACTGACAATTAAAATATCACATTTTTATAAATGTTCTTTTTAATGTTTAAAATTACCGTTTTATAACAATAAGAGATGTTCCAAATTTGGAATGTCTAACTTATAAATAAAGAAAAAAAGGGGGTGTACCTTGGTCTTGTAACACTCGGTATACTTTGCGACGTTAAGGGTTTAAACTTTTTGTTTTTGGAGTGTCCGATAGGGTCCAGGGTTCTGTAAATTAACTAGACCCTAATAAATGTCATATGTCAATAAAAGTTCCCTACTAAATTTACATTTTGTGATTTGAATCTTTTGATAAAATATTTTACTTTATACAAATTGTATATATTTTTATTACATACTATATTAATATAAAAGAACTTTATGTAACAGTTAGACTTACTTATATAATATATATTTCTGTGATATACCTTAGCATTATTTTACTTTTGTAACCCTATTTGTACCAACTTACAATTGTGAGTTCGAGATTAAAGATCTTTTTGCTCCATTTCTTGCAATTTCATCTTATCTATGCTCCATGTCAACTGTCAAACTGTCATTAAAGATTGCTTTGACAGTTGCCACGTAGTTAGCAATGGAACAAAAATAGTAAAAACAACGTTAATCCAAAACTCACTCTATTAATTAATTAAATTACATATCAATAACGGATAATAGGTTTAAACCTATTATGCGTTATTGATATCTAAGATGAGTCGACATGAACTTTTTTAAACTTCTCAAGGCAATTGTCACCAAAAATTATGTAGCTATAGCTATAGCTATCAGGGTATACCCTGATAGCACAAAAACCTTCTAAGAAGATTCTTAAAATAAATAGCCGGAAGGACAGCATGTTTCTTAGAAGCATATCTATTTTGCTCAGGATATTCTAAGAACGATTAAAGAAATGCAAAGGATACCGTTTTAATCGTGCTGGGAGTTCCTAAGAAGCTTCTTATAAGCCTCTGTATCAAATAAGAATGTTTTAAGAAGCATGTTAAGAATGTTCTTAAAAGTAGGTACATGTACTTTTAAGAATATTCTTAGCATGCTTCTTAAAATATTCTTATTTGATGCATTTAAGTTATAATATTGAATATTGCGCATGCGCAAACAAAGTAGATAGGCGTTTCAGATTTCTACTTTAATGTAGTTTTTCTTTTTCTTTCAAATATATTTTATGATACTCGATCCTTTTTATGGAGTGATATCATAAATTTGGACATGGCAAAAAAAAGTCTTTGTGATAAACCTAATAATTAAAGTATATAAAAATCTTTAAATATAGCATCCATCAGGTAAGATTCATTGCCATATGCAGTTTTACTGTGAAAGCAAACTTTCTACCAGACATAAAATTCATGCGCCACACAAAAATCCAATATTTAGAGAAAAAAATAGCAAATATTTATCATTACAAAATATAATAATTTAAATTTTTGTCTAAAACTATATAAAATAACTTTATGTCTAAAAATACATCCATTTCTACTACTTAAGGGTAAAACTTATGTTATTAACAGTAATTTTAAGAATATTTGTAATTCTAACCTAATAAAATTAAAATAATATAGACGCCATATTACTATTCTAAAAACATTCCCATTAGAATATTTTAAGAATATGTATTTGGGAATATTCTCAGCAAAATACTCTAATCATGCTTAGCATGTGCACTATAGCATTATTCCAAAAATATTCCCATTAGAATATTTTAAGAATATGTTTTGGGAATATCCTTAGCAAAATACTCTAATCATGCTAAGAATGTTTAGAGTAGAAGCACTTATGCTACTACAGCAGTGCACCTTTTAAGAACATGCTTAGCATGTTTACAGCATTATGCTAAGAACCTTTTCAAGGGAACGATTAAAAAACCTTCTTATGATGAAGTGTGTTATCATATCATATATGAAGTAATCAATGGAATAAACACACATCCCCTGAGGGCGAAATGGGTTTCAAAATTAAAGCATTTTTTGCAAATTTGCATACAGTTATCTCAGGGCTACCTTAGTATATAACCACTTTTAGCAAAATCAATACCTTGTCCGGTTCTTAGGTAATGGTAAAAGTTTCTCAGCAGACTCTGTAGGCAACAGTTAAATCATATTGCAAATAGAATTTAACGAATCTTATAGTATTTTTTCCTCTGATTACAAATCTGTTTAAAAATTATATCTAGCTTTTGTCAGTTTCGAGAAATATTGTTTAAAATTTTTACATCAGCTAAGTAGTCATATTCGGACATTCATACGTAAATAATGAAAGATCAAAATGAAAATTCAAAAGTCTAAATTAACGTTTACTTTATGATTTAAATAACTAAAGTAAAATTAGTTGTCATGTTTTTCTGGATTTTGTTTGTTGGCTTTTTTTCTGTACCTCTGAAATAGTGTTAAAAAGTGTGAACAAATTTTTTGTTGTCCATGGACTGGATCAAGTACACTACTGGATATAATTGACTGTCATATTGAAAGTTATATTATGACATTTTATATCTGCTAGAACTAGTCTACAGACTTAATTTACATCAAGCTACCAGACAACAAAAAATTTGTTCACACTTTTTAACACTGTTTCAGAGGTGTAAAAAAGAGGCCAATAAACAAAATTCAGAAAAAGGTGACATTTATTTTTACTTTAGTTATTTAAATCATAAAATAAATGTTCAATTAGACTTTTGTAATTATATTTAGATGCTTTCATTATATACTTATGGGTTTTCGAATATGACTATTTTAAGAAAATTTAACACCATATTTCTTAAAAACAACAAAAGCTACAGATAATTTTTAAACAGATTTGAAATCAGAGGAAAAAATACTATAAGATTAGTCAAATTCTACTTGTAATATAATTTAACTGTTTCTTACAGAGTCTGCTGAGGAACTTTTACCATTATCTAAGAAACGGACAAGGTAATGGTTTTAGTAAAAGTGGTTATATACTAAAGTAGTCCTAAAACAAGTGTATGAAAATTTGCAAAATGTGCTTTATTTTAAAACCCATTTTGCCTTCAGGGGATGTGTGTAAACAGATGGTTCATATCGAATACAGTTTATGACAAAAAACGCACGTTTTTGTATCTAAGTGTTTATAAAAACATGTGCCAGACAACTAGTCTGATATGGCCCTTTATTTTCCGAGCTGTTCCAACCATGTCACTACACTACACTTCCCTGAACCTACCGGACCTTCTTGTGAAGATTTTGACGTTTGTCCAGGGACTTTCGGAGAGTAGAACGACTGACAGAACGAGTCTGCAGACTCATGAGGTTGTGATCGTACTCTATTCGTTTCAACGCTATGCGTTATATTTTAACGGTTGTTCTATCAGTGGTTATACAATGTAGAACTTCTACATCTTGAAAGTCAAGAATACGTACCCAGGCAACAAACTTCTTTAAGGTTATTCTGCCAAATCGATTTAATTGTTTACCACAAGCTTTGAAACTATTGATGCTCTCCATGATTATATATTTAATCTGTACATAAATAAATAAAATAAATAGAACGACGATTGTTTATGTTGCTAAGAGCAGATCGGATCTTTCTCAATACCAATATTGAACAAGTGCCTTGATAGCCCACATAGGCTAGTTAGTATTAATTTGAATTCTTTAACCCCTTACCGCATAATATTTTTTTTACACGACCAAGACTAAAACCTAATTTTACGCTTTCATTTTCGGGACTAAACTTGCCGTTTTTCTGCCTAGGGAATAAAAATCACGGCAACCTTGATAATATTAAAATATTATACTTACTATGTGCTTTGCTGGTTCAAAAATTAGGTTTGGTGGTGTTTTGTAATAAATTAGCGATTCAAACCAATTTATTTGATTTTAAAAAGAAAACCTTTAAAAATAACATTGTTATAACAATTTATACATAACTTAAAATTTATCATCTTCGTCCATTTTTTTGACGTTTGTGTCAACCATATTAAAAAACAATTGAAATCGCTATAGCCATGAAACTGACTTTTCGAAATTTACAGGCATCTTGGTTAAATTACGAAAATAAAACAACCGATTTTAGACGCGTGGTTTTTAATTTTAATTTTATCTACCTACCTAAATTATGTTTGGTCCTGCAAAAAATAGTGTATATACCTCAGGACTAAACTTGGCTGTTTTAGTCCCTTGCATTTCTGTTTCCCTCGCTCGCTACGCTTGCTCAGGAAACACTAATGCAGCGGGACTAAAACAGCCAGTTTAGTCCCTTGGTATATAAATTTTATATTTTTGACATATCTTCATATAAATAGGTACATACAGAGAACTTTGTAACGTGACAGCGACAGTTAAAAAAAAAAACTGAAAAAATCTTCTAATTTTACCCCTTTATTCCACCCCTATATTTGCCAAAAACAATCTCAGTCTAGAACTTTGGATAATTAGAAGTTTTTAGGTCGAAGCGTTTTTGAGTTAGCGTGGTTAAAAATTTCCCGGACAGACAGACGATTAGACAGACAGGTCGACAGGCAGACCGACAGACAGATTTTTTTAAACGGAAATCATATTTTTTGAATATCAAACGTCGAGAAACGTAAAAAAGGAATAAAAACTTATCAATTCTTTTTACTAAAGCAAGACTTGGGGAAAGTAAAACGAGAAAAAAGTTTATTTTGTGCTTTTTATGCCTTGGGAATTGTAAGTTAACCTCAAAGTTAACTTTTAAATGAAAATATCAACAAGTTGTTGCCAATAGCAATATTAAGTAGGTGGTTATTTATCTAAAATTAATTTTGACTGTCTAAAAAATAATCTGTCAAATTGAAAATTACTAGAAAAATTATGAATTAACATTAAAAACTGCATTGTGAATTTATATTTTAAACAAGATAAGCAATAAATAACAAACTAATATATTTAAACATAAAATTTTGTAGATAAACAAGAAATAAGTATAGTTTGGGTCAAAACAAGAAGAAATGCTTGTTATAAAATTTTTAACTTAAAGGAAGATATTAATTTTTGTAAACCAATATATCAGAATATGGAATTATTACTGCAAATAACCAAACAAGATCCTGTACCATAAGTATTATATGATTTTATATTATTATTAAAATTAAGACCATAATTATTATATGGTTTTATATTATTGTTTAATTGAAATTAAGACAGTGTTTAAAATAATTTTATTTATATCATTTAGTAAATAGTTCAATCTTGATTTATTGTAGCAAAAGGCCGGTTTTTATTGGCGCACCCTGTAATAACAAACTCGCCACATCGCGGAAAATTTTTTCCCAGTTTAGGGTTTTAAAACTTTGTTAAACGGTATGCTCTTTAGACACCTAAATGAATAAAACGGACTGAGATTTAAAACATAGGTATTTAATATTTAGATATGTTAAACATTCAAAGATTAAAACGTAGAATATTTAAATTATTTCTTTAACAAATAACCTCGTAAGTAAATTACTAATAAATATGAAATAATAAGCGCACAGAAACCTCTGAGAAAATAACTCATCAGTCTAAATTTTATTCCGATAAAATCAACCTCACGTATACAACCTCTTGTACTACAGTAGCTTAAAGATATATCTCGAATTTAATCTTAAGTGGGTCATCTATTTTATTTACAAAACTTGTCAAGAAACTTTTTCTTTGCACGTTTTTTGGCCCCAAACGAATTTAAGCTAGTTTAATACTTTTATTCACAACTGTATATGTAATACATACATTACATGTATTAATAAAACTCGGGGGGTAGGTACGTGATTACATGTCTAGACCTGTAAACTAAATATTACTGGTGTGGATCATAAATCAATAATTTCCGGTAGATGGCGCCACTGTGAATCAACATGGCTGAACTGCGTTATTATAAAGAGTGCATTGTGAGCTATCAACAATTTTTTTTGTTATTTTTTTTGGGTGTTATAAAAGGTGCCTTGTGAGCTATCAACAAATGTTTTTTTGTGTATATGAAACTTTAGTTTTATATGAATGTGCTTTTCTTGTAAAATTCAGGAAAAATGATTTGTGGTAAATATGAAAAGAACTTAAAAACAAAGAAAGTACCTATTATAGTATTATTTTCTTCATTTGAATTCAAACATCTAGGTAAGTTTCAAAAAATTTATTAACGTACTTTATTTTTAAATACAAACAGTTGCGAATAAAATAGTATACAAGTCTCCCGGAAAATGGTACATGTCCTCGACTTATAAATGGTCTCGCTAGGTTTCGACTTAGTTTTATATGATTGTGCTTTTCTTCTAAAATTCAGGAAAAATGATTTGTGGTAAATATGAAAGGAACTAAAAAACAACGTATTATACAACCTATTATAGTATTATTTTCTTCATTTGAATCAATAAACATCTAGGTAAGTTTCAAAAAAATTAGTAAGGTAGTTTATTTTTAAATACAAACAGTTGCGAATGAAATAGTATAGAAGTCTCACGGAAAATGGTACTTTTCCGAGTCGACCTGTAAATTACAGGATTAAATCTACTATTGCATGCATGCGCCTTCGCCATAATTGCAAATTTTTGGTTTGGATTAGGATTACCTACGGTATTTCGAAAAATCTCGAATCTCGAAATCAAAAACACTCGTTTGCTTTAAAGTTTATTTCTGGTTAAACATTGGGGCAATGGATCCAAATCGATTTAGGTTTAGAGGTAGCTTAAGTCGCTCAATGACTGACTAGTTTTTTATCCGAAAAACGACTACCAATTACTGGTACGACTACTGTAGTCATTTTTCGGATAAAACAAGATCGTATGAAATTTATAAAATTTTTAGAGGGTTCTTTTGCTAATATTTAGAAACAATATTAATTAGGAGAAACTAACAGAAAGGACAGATATTTTTAATTTTAACAAAATTATAAAAATATTAATTTATATTTTCTAATCATCGTACAGTCATATCGATAGACTGACAGTTTCGGGCTGCTGGCCCTCTTCAGTACCAAGATTCAACTCTGCACGCTGATTAAAAAAACGTATTTAGACTTTATTGGCAAAAGGAATATAGTCATTAGATTGATGTAGACTTGTGCGCCATCTATTGCTATATGTAAACAACTATATACCTCTCCTAGTCTGGTGACTTTGAATGATAGCAAGTTGAAGTTTACCATTCAAAGTCTCCAGACATGAAGTCAATACTTGACGTAACTACCCCCACAACTCAGGAGCTACGAAAACTATAACCTTGAATAAAATCGAATCTAATGAGTTTTCGAAAATACGCCGAGACAGGTCAATTTCTATTTTAAGGGGGATATCTTTTGACATAATAATTGACGTAACTACCCCCGGCACTCAGGAGCTACCAGTTCAAAAATCTTAAACGGGAATGTGGGTCATGTAATACATTATTGAAAAGGTTTTTCTGGTTATAACAAAGGTTTATTTTTTTTTAATCGGTTCAGTAGTTCTCGAGAAAATGTATGACAAAAATTAAAAAATATGCATTAATTAATTAATTTAAAGACAATATTTTTACATTTATGTTTTTTTTTTAATATTAATTTTAAAAACACATAATAATACCCGTTTGTGGCAGTTTTTTTGAAAAATTTTACCTGCCACAAACGGGTATTATGTAGTTTTTTATTTATGTAAAAATATTATGTTTTTAAATTAATTAATTAATGCCTGTTTTAAATTTTTGTAATATGTTTTCTCGAGGACTACTGAACCGATTTAAAAAAAATAAGGCTTTGTTACAACCAGAATTAAAAAACCTTTTCAATAATGTATTACATGACCCACATTCCCGTTTGAGATTTTCGAACTGGTAGCTCCTGAGTGCCGGGGGTAGTTACGTCAATTATTATGTCAAAAGATATCCCCCTTAAAATAGAAATTGACCTGTCTCGGCGTATTTTCGAAAACTCATTAGATTCGATTTTATTCAAGGTTATAGTTTTCGTTGTATCACCCGGTATGATATAAGCTGGATAAATCCATTAATTACGTGAGCCGCAGAAAAAAAAAAGCACTTTCATTAATAGTATATTATTCAATGAGCGTATAATAGTTGCTATTAATCATTGAGAGGGAATTTTCGGACACGAGCCGAAAGGCGAGTGACCTAATCACCCGAATAATTAATAGCTATTATACGCGAGTAGAATACTATACTTTATCCATGGTCGTTCTAAATTTTAAACGATTTATTTTTACAGACCCCTGATTAATAGGCCTATTAATCACGGCCGTGGATAAAATATTTTATTACATTATTATTAAAGATTGTTTGTTAAAAATATTAAAAAGAAAGTGTAATTTTTTCTGCGGCTGTAATGTGAGTTACCATGGATTTTGCTACGTTTTCTTTTATTATGACAAGGCCAAAAGAATACAAAAAATAAATGTTTTCTTTAAATTCGGGATTATTTCCGGAATTTTACTGGTCTGGGACTTGCATGCCCTAACCAGTTGACTGATTTTTTTTCAGAGAGGTTACGTTCAAATACATTTCTCGTTGTTATCTATGACTCTTCAATTGCAATTATCTTTAATGGCACCCATCAATTATTTGTCCGTACGCTACCGATGTCTAATGCAGTGGTTAATCATTGGGGTATTTCATAATACACAAATTTTTGACAAATTTAACTTCAAATTTTGAAGTAAAAACCCATCTCATGAAGCGAAAAATACAAAAATAAGACTGCGCTTTCAGCTAAAAAAATTAATTAGGGTCCGCCCCACTTCATATGAATATTGGCAGAAATATTAAAAAAAAATTAAGGCTTTTTTTAATCGATTAGCTAAAAAAATGCACCTACTCAATTGAAAAATAAAAAAAAATCCTTGGCTGTTATTTTCAAAAAAAAATTCAAAACTCCAGAAAAGGAGTCAAAATCTTTTGAAATACAAAAAATAAAAAGTTATAATGTTTGTTACATATGGCAGGGCGGGGGAAGTTAATTTCAAAAAAAGATACACATTCAGCCAAATTTTAATTGTTGAAAGCAAAGTTTTATTTTATTATTGTTTATTATAAATAGGTACAGGGTATACCCTATATACAGGGTGTACTAGAACTCACGTTCAAAAAATTACATGTACAGTGGTGTATGAGCGCACATGTAATTTTTTTAACGTGAGTTCTCATACACCCCTTAACAAACACAAAAAAAAACAACTTTACAAATTTAATTTTGTATGAAAATATTCTTATTTTTTACAAAATTTGAAAAACCCCTGTTAAAACTATAGACAATTTTCCAAGGGTGCCCTGCCCCTTGAAAGCAATCTCAGCGGAGCCATGGTCCCGGATACCCCCGGGGTGGGCGCCTATAGTTATTTACATTTTTTAATCATTAAGATATTTTGCAAAATTTTAGCTCAAAAAAAAGTAAATTAGTCTAACTTTAGTTAAAAATTGGAAAAATAAATAAATATATTTGTTTTAGTTTCCCTGAGGAAAATCTTGCCTTAGTAAAAAAAAACTGAAAAAAACTGATTGTTTTTTTTTACGTTTCGACACGTTTTATATCCAAAAAATATGATTTCCGTAAAAAAAATCTCTTGGTCTATCTGTCTGTTGGTCTGTCTGTTTATATGTCTATACGGAAAATATGTGAGCGCAATAATTTAAGAACGCTTTAAGCTAAAGACATAAAATTTGGACCAAAGTTCTTGGCTGGGATTATTTTTGGTAAAAATCGGGGTAGGGTAAGGGGGTAAAATGGGGTAAAAACAATTTTGTTGTATTTTTTTTTTCAATTTACTTTTCGTTTAACGAAAAAAGAAACTTTTTTGAATTTTTTCTTATCGAAAATTTTAATTTTTTAATTTTTTTTTGTTTTTAATTTAAATAAACCCAGGCCTATAGGGGAAAGTACTTTTTTGTTGGCAGCAATTTTTGTTTAATTATTTGTTACATAAAGCTTATTTTTTTATTTTTTAGGACCTAAGCTCACCAGAGGGGACTTTAATTTTTCAAAAATTCTTGTTTTGTGACATACCCTATTGTCTGTATGCTACCGATGTCTAATGCAGTGGTTAAACATAGAGGAATGTTAAATGCAAACAGTCCTGGTGGCTAAGTACACAAAAGAACTTCTACTAGCTGAACCGCTTATTATGTTTGTACAAGCACTCTATGGACTGACTAAAAAAATCAGTTTAGAAAAATATGGAGACTTTAATATACAGGTAGACTTTTAACATACAGTGTGTCACAAAACAGCGGATTTACCCAGGAAACCAAAAGACGTCTTTTTAACGTAAATTATTGGGCACTAACTGACCTACATGACGTCATATTATGACGTCTTGCAGTCGTCCCAGTGACGTGTATAAGTCACAGCCCAGGGACGTAACATTACTGACGTTATAATAACGTCAGAAATATGACGTTAGAATAACGTGTTCAACATTGTATATCTTTTCAATTAATAGTTATTTATGGTATGAAAGAGGTAACTACGATTTTGCCCATGAGAAAATTAACCCACAAGACTACAGGCGAAGAAAACAGAAGACAAAAGACTTCATAAAGTCCTTAACCTTTAATCAATATATAAAATTTAAAACTTTTTTTAGTGGTAGAAAACAATATGTGGCGCCACCTATAGCCTCAGCATTAAATTAACGTCCCAGCGACGTACAATTTTGATGACGTCAAGATTGGACCAAAAACTGACGTATTGTCGACGTATGATATGCGTCGTATGTATGACATCACAAATATGACCTAAAACTGACGTCGATAGTACGTCGGGGACCTCATCTAGTTTCCTGAGTTTTGAATTATTTACAGAAACAAATTCAAGCTAAATCAAAATTTAACGTGTTGCGCTACAGATCGTCAGGTTAGAGTTACAAAGTTGTATGGGCACAAAACACTTTTCAAAGAAAAAGAAAAATTCGCTTTCTACTTTTTTTTTACAAATAATAAAGATATGTATTTTATCTTTTTAAGGCAAAGATTGTGTTTCTATTGAAAAATCTTAAAACGCATACCTATTTCTCAAGTTAAATATTATGGCCTGTTTAAAGCAAGATAGTAAAATAAAAATCGCACAGTGAATATTTTTAAAACAGATTCGAATATTGGATGTGCGAATATACTGCGTAGTTTATTTTATAAAACCTAACTATATTCTATATACAAACATATACTATTCAAACCTGTTGTAAAAATATTTACTTTCCGATTTTTAATTTATTATCTTGCTTGAAAAAACAGACCATAGAAATGACATACAACTCTGTAACTTTATTGAAAATATTTTTTGGTCAGCACATAAAACTTTGTAATTCTGTAAGAAAATAATACCGTTAAATATGAGCACCTAGATGCTAATTTGATTAAATATATTTAATAGCACCTATACTTGCTAAATAAAGAAAATATAAAAAGAAATAGCTATTATACAGGGCGGAATTTCCAAAATCGTGAAAAATTACCCTAAATCAATTTTTTTTTATACAGAAATATTTTTTTATCGAATTTTAAACAACTTTCAAAAAATCTAATAACTTGAGAAGGAAATGTCCGATCGATATTTTCAGGAAAAATCAAGGCGTTTGGGAACGTTCAAGTATTACGTAACGCTCCTGGGGGGGGGGGGGGGGGGTGGGGGTCATTTTGGAATGTTAAGCCCATGTTAATGGTATAGGAAAATAGCGTTACAGGGGGGGGGGGTCCAAAATTATCATAATTTGCGTTACGTAATACTTGAACGTTCCCTTTGAACCTAAAAACCTAAAAAGTAAAAAGTTGTTTGTTTGTTTTACTGTTTAACGTCGTTTTTCGCTGCTATGGCCTAATTGACGGGACCGCCATCTTTACGTGCCCTCCGAAGCACGGTCCTCAACAGAACTCGCATCCACCCTGAAATGTGTTTACAGTTTCACCTGCAACCCACATTACAGTTAGTCATCGAAGTAGAGTAAAAAGTTAATTTTTTAAAAAATTGTAAAAAATATAAGCAAAAGACCGAAAAACAAATTTTTAGGTAGGGGACAGGCTCCCACTATAGCTACGGCCCTGCGTAGTTTAATACAGTGCGGTTCAAAAGTAACTTTTGAACGAGTTGAGATATCGATTTCAAATTTAGAACTTTTAAATAAGACAACTTAAACTATCTTTAAGCATATATTTGATACTTTTATGTCTTAAAATGTGGGCAGGGGGGCATGTGGGGAAATTTTTTTAAATGGAAAGGGGGGTCGAGTGATACATTATTTTAAACCCTTTAAAATTCTCTATATAACCATACATTTTTAAATTTTTTAAACATGTTTTTTAAGGTTTTGATTTTTCAGTTTTTTGTGATAAAAAAATAAATTTTTAAGTTATTTTTTTGGTAATTTTTCTTTATGTCAACTAAAATTAGTTGAAAAGTATAATTTACCTTTTTTCATTATGAAATTAGGCATTTTTAAAAAATTGTTTGGATTTGTTAGATAAATTTTGACAAAAATACCCATTTTCAACCCTATTTTAAACCCAAAAAAAAATGTTTAAAAAAAATAAAAAATATACAGTTAAATGGAGAATTTTATAAGCTTTAAAATGATGTATCACACGACCCACCTTTCTATTTAAAAAAATGTCGCTCCATGCCCGCCTGACCACATTTTAAGAGCTGAATGTATTAAATATATGCTAAAAGATAGTTTAAGTTGTCTTATTTAAAAATTCCAAATTTGAAGTCGATATCTCAACTGGTTCAAAAGTTAAGAGGGGGGGGGTGACTTTTGGACCGCTCTGTATAGATAAATATGTATAACGACTGTTAGAAATAAATAAATCTCTAAACAAAAAAGTTACAGTAACAGTACTGTTCTGTTACTTAACAAAACCTTTCAAAAAAGTATAAAAAATATAAGTACTTAAAATATTCTATTGAACATATAGTAATAATGTTACTGTAACATTTTTGTAACACCCGGTAATCTTTTACTCGTGGCAGATGTATTTGTTAGTGTACTTTTTTAGAAGGAAAACTGGAATACATTGTCTTCGAGTAATTAAGTCGTCTTTACGTTGCAGCTAACAATTCCGAAAATTTAGAAAAATTAACCGTGAAGTCTTTATTATAAAGATGAATTCAGAGGCCAATGTAATATTTTTCAAGATATTTTTCGTCTAAAATAATTTAAAGATACATATATAGGTAAGTAATTTTAATAGTCTTGTATGATGTACTTAAAGGACTCCTCGTAGATTATATCCATGTTTCTTTTGTATAGTAAAAATTATTGTATAATGTAAAAAGTGAATTTACTACACTTAACTATCTTTAATTACCGAATATGTGTAAATGTGTATAAATAAATTGAATTTATGTACAATAATCCTAAATATTAGTGAAATTTTGAAGCGCCGCAATTCAATTTAAAATTACACAACATTACAACTGTATTGTTACAGTAACATAAAATTATTTGAAATTACATAAATTACATTAATTTCCACCTTCTTAATTATGGACTATGTAATTTTACGGGAAATTACATGCCGATTATGGTATTATACAGTTTTCTTTTATAGAAAATTTTACGAATCGGTCTACGTAACTTAAACGGTCTGCATACTTTATCAGCTTCCCAAAGTTACTTTGTCAGATAAACAGTTCTCACTGAACGAATGAGATGGTAGAGTTCTTTATACATTCTTTACATTTCCTCTAGAAGAGCCTTGTAGTCAGTCCAATTTCATATTTCATATCCGTTTCCTCAGTTTTAAGGTTACTGACCCTGGTAGAAAAGTAACATTGTATTAACGTTTTCGCAACGTTAAATTATTTCCGCTTCACACCGTTGGATACTAACGTTATACTCTAACGTTGCCACAACGTTGTCTTTTAACATTGTCACAACGTTGTGTTTTAACATTGCCAAAACGTTATATTTTAACAATGCCACAACGTTCAATTTTTTTTTATTTATGGGGACATTCCAGTTCCTTGTTTAATTAAAAAATACCTTGAATAACAATAAACCACTGTATACAGTGCATAAAAAAAGGGGCATGGGGAGAAAGCCTCCTGTAACTCATACACTTTCTTCCACCAAGCCTGCATAAGACCGCGCAGGTCTGTTTAAAAGTCCGGTTTGTTCACCCTACCCTCTCACAAGTCCGCAGAAATCCACCAACCTGCAAATCCAACCACGGCCAAGGATTTTTTGCCTATTCTATTTGTTATAACAAATTCTTTTCAATTTCGTCCACAAATAGAGAGCTGAGTCATCGCCTTTTATATTTATTTAACTTATTATATTGTATTTGTATCTATCTCAACTGCGCTTGTATTGAGATATAATACCTATAATAATATCTGCCAAGTCCGCAGAAACACCCGCAGAAACATCAAATTATTATGATATCAACGTTGTATTTTAGAAAAAAATTAACCTTAAAATATTGTTTAATTTAACGTTAGAATATGACGTTGAATTTTTGTGAAAATTTATTGTTAGAATATTGTTTATTTTAACGTTTACATGTAACGTTAAAATCTAATGTTGAAATATTGTTGATTTCAACGTTACTATACAACGTTAAAATTTACTGAAAATTATAGCAAAACACAACGTTGCGTGAAGTTGTATTTTAGTGGTTTCTACCAGGGAATTTTATCCTTAAGATTTTCCTGATCACGTATTTATCTTAACCAAAAAAAAAATACACAACTAACCTACGTTAGGTCTTGTAAAAATTACAGCACAAAATATACATTTCGTACAAAATACTTTTACACTATTGATCATGTATACTTTGACGCACGGATATGTGGCTACGGCATATATGTTAGAAATCTGTGTACAAGTGAGAGGCCCGTTGTAGGCATGCACGCCTTATAACGCTTTTGAGGGAAAGAAGAGAGCGCGAATGATTCCTCCCCATTTCGTCGGAGACTTTGTTTCATGCGGAGAACTATATAATAATAAATTTATTTTTTTAATACACGATTAATTCACATACTTTTTTGAGTTACATAACCAATCTGTGTATTTTTTACATGGTTAATAATAAAAAGTTGCATGTATTTTTTACTTTGTGGAGTAATACACACGTGATTGTGCAGACAACTGTTGTCAGAATTAAGCTATTTTATCAAAATAAATAATTTTTTACCCCATCCTTGAATATCTAATCCTGCTATTTCTACATTTGGAACAGATTAAATATTTTAGTACACTGAAATATATATACAGTGCGTATATTAAGTCTGGAATCACCCTATTAACTTTTCAGTTAAAGGTATTTAAAAAAAGCGCTCAGACAGGTCGATTTTCAATTTTAATTTTGCAAATTTAGGTGTAAAAAAAGTTAACAAAATTTTCACCACCTTGCGCCCTCCCATCACAACTTTTTTTTTGAAATAGTAACCTACCCCTTATAACATACCGTTAAAAGGTTATTTAATAAGCTTTCTAACGGTGTATGATAAAGCCTTATTTGACAAAGGGCTTATAAAAAAATAGGTGGTTATTTTGAAAAAAAATTGAATTGGGTGGGTGCAAGGGGGTTAAAATTGTGATAACATTTGGTGTAAACCAAAATTTACAAAATTAAAAATAAAAATCGAACTATCTGAGCATTTTTTTTAACTTTTCAGTTACAAGTTAAAGAAAAAAAAATGCTCAGAGTGGTTGATTTTTATTTTTAGTTTTTCAAATTTTGGTTTACACTAAATTTTATCACAATTTCACCTTTGCACCCACCAATTCCATTTTTTTTTTCAAATAGCCACCCATTTTTTTATAAGCCCTTTGCCAAATAAGGCTTTATCATACACCGTTAGAAAGCTTATTAAATAAACTTTTCAACGATGTATCACAAGTGGTAGGTTGCTATTTGGAAAAAAAATTGTTGGGGGTGAAAATTTCGATAACTTTTTTTACACCAAAATTTGCAAAATTAAAAATAAAAATTGACCTGTCCATGGATCCAAGCGTTTTTTTTTAAAGACATAAGTGAAAAGTTAATCGGGTGATTCCAGACTTAATGTACACACTGTATTTAAGTAAATTTCCTTAATTCTCAGAATTACTTTACGATTTTCAGAAAGAAGATTTCAATTTAGTTTGTCCCCTTTTATTTAACATTTTTATGTCTTCTTTTAAGTTAAAAATATCAAGTGCATTCAAATAGCGGAAAATATATTTGATATTGTAATAATTACAATTAATATAAAAGTATTATTAAATAAATTATAATGGTAAATATAAATATGTTTCATAATAAAAAGTTATCAATAACATATTATAACAAGATATGTAATTTCAGACAAACTATATCTAATTTGTGGTTATGCGGTTGATTTGAACGTTCTAGTGAAAAAAATACATATTTTATGTTTGTTTATATGATAACAATTTACACAATTAAATTACAATTATTTATTTACTGACAATCTTTTAGCAGTTCACTATTATAGATGTAGGTGGAGGTTCAATCATAATTATAATTATAATTTTATTTATTGTATACCGGGTGTTTTTCAAAGGCGACTCGCTCCTCTATTTTTTTTTATTCCTGGAGGTAAAAGAATGAAATTTACAGGGTGTCTGTAAGGCAATAGTTTGAATCATATCAAACCGAAAGTGAAAAAAAAATAATTTACTTGATATGATTCAAAATATTGTTAAACCGGCTCCTCCATTTCTTTATGACATCAACGAGCGTCATGCGGAAAAAGGTACTGGATAAATGCTGAGTGTATTTTTTTTAACAAACTTCTATTATTTTATAGAGAATATGAAAATAAATATTAACTTTTTGGTATAATTATAAAGAGAAAAAAATAGAGATAATAAAGTAAAAAAGCGAAAAATGTGTTTTTCAAGTTTAGTTTTAGTGTAAAATGAAAAGTAAACAATTTATTTAATAAACTGTATTTTTTTACTAATGTTTGTTCCAAAACGAATAGATTTAGTGTATACGGCCCTTTTTTAGATATCCTGATATAATATATACTTTTTTTGTTATCTTATCATCAGTTCCTACGTAAATAATAATAAATAATTCTCCTCTGTAAAATAAAGTGAATAAATTAGTTTTTTCTTTAAATTAAAAACAAATTTTATTTATAATATTTTTTGTATTAGTTATATTTTGATTAACCTTAGAATAATTAAATTTCTTTATAATTCTCTAAATTTTAAATTTAAAATGTATTTTTTTGCACACAAACCTAGGTTTAGGCAAAAATCAAAATATGTATGTACAGGGTGGGCCAAAAAAAACCGGCCACTTTTTAAACCGTTATAACTTATTTTGTTTTGTTTGTTTTGTTTTAACCTCGTACTATTCTACTTAATTAAGCATCCCCTAAGTCCAGGACTTGTGTGGGTTAGTAGTAGAGGGAACCACTGGCTTATACTTTCGAACCAGTTTAACTTGTTTGCCATTTTACCGATCTATACAAAATTTGGAATGAATATGCTCAAAACATGTAAGACTCTGTAGATAATTTTAATTATTTAAAATATTATTATATTTTTCAGTAATAAAGCTTTTTCTAAAGGGGTTACTTTAAAGCAGTGGGGATTAGAGCAAAATGTATAATTTAAAAAAAAAAATCGTCTTCATTATGTTAAGTGGTCTTTCCTTAATAGTTATGTATATTTTTCTTTTAACTTAGGATTGTATTTTATTTTTTATATTATTTTTTTGGAAAGGATACAGCTAGCAGTAAATATCATAAAAACACGGATTAAGTAGTCTGCTACTCATCTCAAATTATTTTTGACAAAAAATAATATGTCAAATTGAAAATTATTAAAAATCCCGAATCAAAATTAAAAACATCATTTTAAATATATATTTTAAAGATGAGCAATAAATAAAAAACGAATATATGTATTTAAATTAAAACATTTGCAGATAAACAAGAAATAAGTGTAGTTTTGGTGAAAACGAGAAAAAATGCTTGTTTTAGAAACGTTCGATAAAGGATAATGTGAATTTTTGAAAATCAATAAATCAGAATATGGAACTTTAACTGCAAATAGCAAACCAAGATCCTATACCTACCATAATTATATGGTTTTATATTATTTATAATTAAAACAGTGTTTAAAATAATTAATTTTATTTGGAATGAAAATATAATACTTTTTTATTTAGCCAACAGTTAAATCTTGATTTATTTTAGCAATTCCTTGTTTTTTTTGTTATGTTCATAAAGTGTATGGTACAATTTTTGAATGTGCGTACTTGAATAGTAATTTTTCTGTTATTTCGTAACCATTTTCCTTAAAATATACATCTACAATTCAGCTTTTACTTTTTTTCTTATTTTTTTTATGTAATTCGACATTTTCACATATTTTTGGTCATTTTGAATAGTTTTTAAATTGACAGATTATTTTTTGAGAGATGTCAAATAAATAACACGCCTACTCAATCAGTTTTTTTATCTTAAAAATTAATTTATTGCAATATGTAACCTTTCAGAAAAATAAGAATAAAAAATAAACTATAACCTCGTACTATTCTACTTAATTAAGCATCCCCTAAGTCCAGGACTTGTGTGGGCTAGTAGTAGAGGGAACCACCGGCTTATACTGACTTTCGAACCAGTTTAACTTGTTTGCCATTTTACCGATCTATACAAAATTTGGAATGAATATGCTCAAAACATGTAAGACTCTGTAGATAAATTTAATTATTTAAAATATTATTATATTTTTCAGTAATAAAGCTTTTTCTAAAGGGGTTACTTTAAAGCAGTGGGGATTAGAGCAAAATGTATAATTTAAAAAAAAATCGTCTTCATTATGTTAAGTGGTCTTTCCTTAATAGTTATGTATATTTTTCTTATAACTTAGGATTGTATTTTATTTTTTATATTATTTTTTTGGAAAGGATACAGCTAGCAGTAAATATCATAAAAACACGGATTAAGTAGTCTGCTACTCATCTCAAATTATTTTTGACATGTCTAAAAAATAATATGTCAAATTGAAAATTATTAAAAATCCCGAATCAAAATTAAAAACATCATTTTAAATATATATTTTAAAGATGAGCAATAAATAAAAAACGAATATATGTATTTAAATTAAAACATTTGCAGATAAACAAGAAATAAGTGTAGTTTTGGTCAAAACGAGAAAAAATGCTTGTTTTAGAAACGTTCGATAAAGGATAATGTGAATTTTTGAAAATCAATAAATCACAATATGGAACTTTAACTGAAAATAGCAAACCAAGATCCTATACCTACCATAATTATATGGTTTTATATTATTTATAATTAAAACAGTGTTTAAAATAATTAATTTTATTTAGAATGAAAATATAATACTTTTTTATTTAGCCAACAGTTAAATCTTGATTTATTTTAGCAATTCCTTGTTTTTTTTGTTATGTTCATAAAGTGTATGGTACAATTTTTGAATGTGCGTACTTCAATAGTAATTTTTCTGTTATTTCGTAACCATTTTCCTTAAAATATACATCTACAATTCAGCTTTTACTTTTTTTCTTATTTTTTTTATGTAATTCGACATTTTGAATAGTTTTTAAATTGACAGATTATTTTTTGAGAGATGTCAAATAAATAACACGCCTACTCAATCAGTTTTTTTATCTTAAAAATTAATTTATTGCAATATGTAACCTTTCAGAAAAATAAGAATAAAAAATAAACTATAATTTAAAATTTAAATTTAAATATACTTACCTACTGAAGAAAGACCACTTAACATTATGAAGGCGAAAATTTTCTAATTATACATTTTGCTCTAATCCCCACGGCTTTAAAATAACCCCTTTAGAAAAAGCCTTATTACTGAAAAATATAACAATATTTTAAATAATTAAAGTTACCTACAGAATCGGACATGTTTTGAGCTTATTCATTCAAAATTTTGTATAGATCGGTCAAAAGGCAAACAAGTTATAATGGTTTAAAAAGTGGCCGGTTTTTTTTGGCCCACCCTGTATAATTTTGTTAATTATAATTCTAATAAATTCTAATTTTCAGATAAAAAAAATAAAATAAAATTTTATTTAAAAAATGACAAAAAGTGTCAAATTTTTACAAAAGCAGGATATTACACATAATTTAATGGTAAATCCGAATATATAAAAATATACGGGGTGCTCCATTTAAAAATCAAATGTTGGGGTCGTTTCCGGTTAAACCGGAAGTAAAGAAGAAAAAATTCGTTACGTGATATAATTTAAAATCTTTTTTTATAGACACTCTGTAAATGTTATTCTTTTACCTACAGAAATAAAAAAGTTATAGGGGCGAGCCATCCTTAAAAAACACCCGATATAGGGTTATTTTGTAGATTTTCGTAGAAAAATAATAAGCGGGCTAAACAGCAGCAATAATTCCATCTGTCGCATAGCGACGTTTCATGTCAACTCTGATGTAATTAATTGAATACTCTGATATTGACAAATGGAGTTACTGCTTTCTAGCTTAGTAGGGTATTATAATTACTTTATAATTTAAAACTACGAATATAATGTAGAGTCAAATTCACAGTTTTTCAGACCGAAGTCATCATAGAATAAAACTTATATCGTACTTTGCATAATATAGAATTATCGTCCATTTTACCATGGTAATTTGCTATTATACAGAGCATGTCAAAAGTCTGCCCCCTTTAACTTTTTTAACAAACACAATTATTAATTAATTGGCAGTTAAATAAGGAAATATAAAAAAAAATTAAAAAGTATCAGTTTTCGCCATTATATTATGTTTGTAAACTAATATGTTTATGATTTTAATGCACAAACTGGGGTTATATTTTTTATGAAACACGCGTAAACTAAACTGCTTAGCAAATGAAGTGAATCAATAAAAAATTGATATTTTTTAAATCACTATATTTCAAAAGACCTCTAGCCCCTTCTATATGATTTTTCTTTAACTCAAAAGGTAGGTTTTTGACTTTATTTTGCAATGGAAAAACTTTTAAAAAATAAGTATTTATACAGGATGCACCAAAATAAATAGGTAGGTACCTACCACTTTTTTTTGTATGAAATAAAAATTTAAACAAAATATACATTATTATTGACCTAACTTCCTATTTTTAGCTTATTTTTACAAAAAAATATTTTTTTCTTATTAGCATTTTATAATGCAGTACACAAGAGTTTAAGATATCAGCTTTAAATTTGAAACACCTTAATGACATAATCCAAATATTTTTTTTAATATATATTGAAAATAAGAATTTTAGTCAAAATCGACGTCAAAATTTATTTGAATAAATCAAACTTTTTTTTAAATATTAATTTCGTGTTAAAAAAAAAGATTTAAACAAATTTTAAATAATATGAATAAAAATTAAAAAAAATCGTATATAAAAACAAACAAAATTGACAACTCAACAACTTAAAAAAAAATAATAAGTTAAAAGCTATATGGTTAAAAAGAAGTATATATGATGATATATTACGTCCCCACTTTTCCTTTTAACAAAATGTTCCCCCTTGCGCCCCTGCCTCCCTTGTGCCCCATAAGTATATAAAATATATACCAAAAAAATAGCAAAAATTCGATGATATAATTGTTGAACAGCTCCAAATAGAAAATAGTTACTTACAGTAATTTACTACTAATAAGTGAGATATATTATCCGGGAAAAATGGCCTCCGAGGGTCACTAAGGGAAGGTTCAAGTATTAGGTAACGCTCCTAGACGGGGGGGGTCATTTTGGAGTGTTACGCCCAGGTTAATGGTATAGGAAAATAGCGTTACAGGGGGGGGGAGTGGGGTTCCAAAATGATCAAAATTTGCGTTACCTAATACTTGAACGTTCCCTAAGGCTGAGTGGGTTATTTTTTGAGTGGGTAATATCACTTAATTCATGCGTACAGTTCAATGTTATAATGTTTATGTTGCTGATATTTTATATAGATTATACAAATTACTCTTAGCAACTAGGCTAAAATAATAATACTAGATAGTCACTCATTTAAAATGGCCTCAGAAAAACGAGGCATTTATAATGAGGTGTTGGATAAATATTAATTTAATTGTATAAATTAATTGTTATCTTCTAACCAAACATAATAAAATAAAGTAACAAGACATAAGATTGAAATATAACATTTTAATCAAATATTAAAATACGGTAAGAGTGACGTTTAATTATAAACCCGTATGAAGCAATCAAATTTTCATAATTTTCTGTTTTTATTATTTGGTGACTTTAGGAGAGAAATCTTTTGCTTTTAAAGTAAATTTAACATAATATTATTGGACAATAAACAGATTTCGGCTTCGTCAAAATTATAAAATTTTAGTCATTATTAGATTTGTTTCTTGGATCTTTTTTCATGGTCATGAATTTGGCCAATTTCTGAACCCCGTGTGTAATAAAGGTATACAGGCTGGTTCAAAATTCGTAAAACTAAATTTAGGACACGATTCTATATCAAAAAAAATACCTCCTAAAACCCCCCTTAAGGGAGCTACAGCCCTTTAAAGTTTTATCCTAAGATATGTTTTTCTTTATTATTTCAGGGGCAGTTTAAGCTACAAATATGCTTACTTACGCCCTACAATTCTTTCTAAAGGAGCTACGCCCAATCAACCTAAATTTTAATGGCATCTTTAAAGTGATCGCTTCCTTACGAAGGGTTAATGGTAAGTTTATTATTATTTTGTCTTCATATGTGTATTAAATCTTTAGTTCCCTTGAATGTAAAACCTAATTTTTGTAGCTTAAACCGTTCGTGAGACATGGGCGGATTTAGGGGAGGGGCCATGGGGGCCATGCGCCCCCCCCCAGCGAGATATATTAGCATAGAAATACCTTCAAAATTATAATTTTGGTGAAAGCGCAATTTTTTTCCTTATGGATGGCCCCCTCCCCTAAAATGAAATAAATCCGCCCCTGTCGTGACATATTAAAGAAAAACAGATGTATGAAATTTGTATCGCCCTGTATTATTCAGTTTTAAATTAAATATAAGCAGGTAGTCTTAGTTTTTTTCCTGTACTCTTTACTGATATACTAGTATTAATAATAAAAAGTTAGACTGCATAATAATATTATAATAAATCAGCTATTTAACATTTAAACTAAACACATTAATTGGTAGATTGCTTCAACCAATCAAATCTATCTGTTAAATATAATTGCTACCAATCGTGGTATCTTTCAATTATAACTGATGGAGTGTTACTATGTACAAGAACTAGTAATTTTTAATGTTTATCTAAATTCAGATCTAAATATTTTACATATTCTGCCATTTTTCATCAATTTTGATATTTAGCTTTAAGGTAGGACGAATATTCTTATCTCTTTTTTCCAAGACAAAAGCAATGGTACATTTTTAATTTCATTATGCATCTTATGTTTGTTATACACGACGGAAAATTATTCCAAAAAAATATCCAGGTACTAAATATCATACAGCTTTTCGTTTACCGCGAATATCATTACAGTGCAAATTCATTACCGCGCATATTAACACTTCTGCGCAAAATTATATCTACGAATATATTGTTACCGCTAATGGTCTATAACCAAAACCAAAAAATAAAACCGAAAAACCAAACCAAAACAAAAAAAAAAACAGCAAAAACCAAAACCAGACAAAAAAATAAGGAACTAGCAAAAAATTAAAGCAAACCAACACTTAAAAGTCAAAACTATTTAAAAGAATCTGACAAAACCGCATTTTTCATATACGTAATAGATGTCAACATAAACATGGCGATTCGTAAAACAGGGAGTTGCTTTCTCTCTCCTGATCGCATCCCTCCCTCCACCACCCTTCCCTCACCATCCTCCTCCTCTCCTCCCCCTGTCACATGTAATATACCGAATCTGGAGGTGTATTTGCAGGAATATTTTTTGAAACAATTTAAATCTTCAAAGGTAATTTGAATGAATAATTAATAATAATTAATTTCATACAATAAATTCATGTTTGAAATTTCTGATTTTTGGAATAAAAAAAAATTCGTTAAATTTTATTAATATTGAATAAAAATAAGCTAATAAGACATCAAAATTGCCTTAATTTTGCATTTTAGTTGACACTTTGTTATAATATTACATTATCAAGCTTTTCATTTCAAAGAACTAGAAAACTGGTATATATTCGATTTTATGGTATATATTAGAGACGAAAATATCCCGTCGTTATGGTAATGCCTTGTTTTTTATTGGTTGAAACCGATATTATGATAGTTGAAAAAAATAGTCTCTTAAATATTCCAAACAAACTACAAACTGAACTACTTTACTCAACTAACTGTATGCGGGGAATTATCTCCAGCGGTAATAATACGCGGTAACAACCGTGCGCTGTAGTGATTTGAGCGGTAATAATTTAAGCGGTAAATATGTCCCCGCGGTTATAACAGCTGCGCAGTAATGATTTGAGCGGTAATGTCTGCGCAGAAATGATTTGCGTGGTAAAAGACAAACCAATATCCAGAGCCGGCCTTTGTATGAATCAAGTGAGCCCCCTAGGCCGCGAGCCTACAGGGGCGTTTTTTAGCCTGAGCTTTTTTCCTCGTTCGAAGGTGTTTTTTTTTAGCTAGGGGCGCCAAGTTTTGGTAGACACAGTCAGGGACAAAGCTTTCTTTCGTGAGGGTATTTTTTTGGAAGCCATTTTTTTTTGTAGGGGCGCGCCAAGTATGGTAGAAACCGTCAGGGACAAATCTTTTTTTCTTGAGGGTATTTTTTGGGCGACAATTTTTTTTTAGGGTCGCTAAGTTTGGTTGAAACCGTTAGGGACAAAGCTTTTTTTTAGGGTGTTCTTTTTTGCTAAGGGCGCCAAGTTCAAGGCTTGCTTCAGGGCTCGGAAATGCAAAAAGTCCATAATATTGCAACTTTTAACAGAGCGTTTCCATGATCCAAAAATCCTCTAAGACCTACTCTCTTTTTTTGTTTAACCAGAGAACCGAAGTAAATGTTTACACGGAAGCAACCATGCCACCGAAGCAGGTCAAAAATAACACTGAAAAGCGAACAAATAGACCAGATCCCTACCCTTAAACATTATTTTATTGCATCAGATCATTTAATAGTTAGCAAATTTTAAAATAAGTCTTCTAGAATTCTAGAGTTCTAGAATTCTACTAAAATTCTAGTCTATTTACAAAAACTACAAAAAAAAAACAAAACAAAAAACTATGGGAGTGCTTTGAGTCTGGAGGTTTTAAACAAATAGAAATAGCTTGTTTTATTAGTTTGCCCAGATTTCTGTAATATTTGGTAATATTTGATTTCGTACACAATTAATTCTTATTGAAAAAACTACATATTTCTATGTTTAGTAAAAAAATGCCAATACTCTTATTCGAAGACAGCAGCCTGCGGTAAAATACTTTGTAGTAAATAGATATTATGTAAATAAATTAGGTATACTTTGACACAATTATTAAATTAAAATTCTTGAAACTAGTTTCTGATAAAGATATGAGTAATTTGATAGATGAGGTCTTCAGTTCTTGATACCCATGTATTTAGTTATTATCTAGAGCAATTTAAATATTATCATGTTTAATATAATTTAAATTTTTGCTTTCATTTAAAAAAGGAGAAAGCGGGAAAATGCCTGCAATTATTAAAAATAATATAATAATAAAATTGTCACCAAACTTGGTTTTTGTTCTTCTGTTAAACCTTTTATTATTTTCCCAAAATTTAAATCATACATCCTTCCTTATTTGCCAGCAGTATTTCATTCTAGGGTAAGTCTATCTTTGTTATAACTTTCAACTACCTCAAAATGATCAAAATTTGCGTTACGTAATACTTGAACGTTCCCTAACTCTGTGACCAAAGCTTTGTGAAAAATCTTTATCTTCCTTCAAAGTACTTCTTCAAGAGCAAAGTTTTCAAGAGCTTTTTCCTATTGTTTAAATTTGTGTTTGAGGACAGTAAATGTTTCTTTGAACTAAAATAAATTTTTATTGTGCTCTTCTTTGACTAATGTGCGTATTCAGAATCTTTGGTTCAAATTAAAGCTTTTGTGTTTTTCCTGTTAAAATTTAAATAGAAGACGGTACGAGTCACTCATCTTACTTTACCCTTCCATATTATTTTTAATTTCTTTTTGTTTTTTAAAAGCTATACAAAATATTTAAATTAATTGAGTTACGGCTATGGAATAACCTAAATAGGTCAGTAACTAGGAAGACATTTGCTCGTTTAATGAAAATTCTAAAAACTTCTCAGACAATTATAAATTTTATGGAAAACTATGCATATAATCAAGATAAAAAAACAATATTGCATAAGGAACGCAACATACGAGACACAAACTCATGGGAACTCGAGCGATAGCTAATAAAACGTCATAATAACACCTACACATGACCTAAGGTCACTTGAGTTACGCTACAAGTTCGGCTGTAGTCCTTTTGTTCAAGCGTACAGTATTTCTCACAAGTTGTTAAATGTAATATGATAAAAAGAATGCAAATTTATTTTCACTAAATTTTATGCCGCAGTTTAATTAAAAGACTGTATTTTGTACCCACTTGGCGCCAACCCACTATAGATGAGATATGAACATGTGGAATAACATGTAAAGTAAGGTATCTGTACTTAATATGGACAAGTATGCGATATGGTCCGTAAGATTGCATTTCCGCGTATAGCGGACTATATGGCCATATTGTTTTTTGTATACCTATTTGTATATGTATATCTATTAGATAATATTTTTCATGTATAAGCGCATAATTTAAGAAACTCTTATAAGGAAAATTAATATACTTGTGTGGAGCAGGATATACTGCCAAGCACTTTTTGTCTTTGAAAAATATATTTTTGTTGGTGATATGGAGCAAAAATGTGATATGAAGCAAAAAATTGAGATGGAGGAAATTTAAAAAAAAAATCAAACTAAAAATATATTTATAAGAATTTTCTATACACGTTCGCTACCACAGACTCTTATAAGAGTCACAGAGTACTTCGTGTAAGTGGTTGCTCGTGGACAAAATCTAAAATGCAATACACAGTTATTAAGAAAAAGTCTCATACTTAAGTGCCTATTCACAGGCTCGCATAAGAACATAATACATAACAATGCGATGCAGTGATTGTCTTGATGTGCCGCCATGTATCTTGTAAGCCAATCGCGGCATCGCATTCTTATGTTTTATGTTTTTATGCAAGCTTCTGGATAGAAATGCTCTCGGAAATACCCAGCAAATTCCAGTTTTATTTCTAAAGTCTTTAGACTAAAGATGTCTGTTGTAAGAAGAGATGAAAAGTGTACAATATATTTATGATAGAGAGGAAATATATTTACTTTATTCCGAAAATAAAAGTTCTTCTAGTACTCTCCATTAAATTTTTGTTTCCATAAGACTTTCTGCATCAAAAAAATATGTCTCTTACACCAGTCATTGGACTCCCTTAACACTTTGGCTACTACTCTATAATCTGGTTGCAGAGCTCGGTGCTATGGTATTTTTTGTATATATAGATCGTGCACTCACATATCGGCCGAAGCCGACATGCACACCCGGTAACAGCCGCATATGTATATAAATAGAGTCTAGAATATATACTTCGCCACACACTGACACACTCGCATTTACACCCCGCTGCTTTGAAAATGACGCCTGGCTCCCATGAGAGTCGTGCGCGCTGTGCCAAGAACGGGGCGCACTCTCAAGAAAGTCATACACAGTGAAAGTGTTAAAATATTTCTTGGCAAGTGCAATGCAATGCAATTTATACTAAACGCAGAATCATTAGTATGTTAAATTTGGTCACTTCAAATTGCATTGTACTTACTTAGAGATATTAGAATGTGCGGCTGGATTAAGATATCCTTTCCATATTATCGTGCGTAGACACTGTATATACAAATAGCTATCCGGAGGATGAAAAATTCCATAGTACATACATACTTATTAAGATTTATATCCTTGGGCACTAAAATGTAAAACAATAGTTATAAAATAATACACATAAATTTCACACAGGTCAAAAAATATTTAATTTAATTTGAAATTGGTAGTGACTGATCCATTTTGGGTTTAATGTCGGCTTGGCCTCTGCATAAATTTATCTTTTATGACCTGTTGTCGGCATCTATTTTTTGTGGTGCAAATTGAACTCATCGTGTTTTGACTATTTTTTTAGGCAAACCCATCGGGCTTTAATTTATTGTATTTAAACTTGAAGTTTTAAGGGGCACGTAGGTATATTAAACCAAAAAAGGTGAGGAATTAAATTTAAATAGTGTCGCATAACTGTTTGAAGTGTTCAAGAATTTATATTACATTTTAAATGTGTTTTGGACTTGTATTTCTTTACTTTGTAACATGCTAATGTAAGATGTTTGTTAATTGAATACAAATTGCCAAAAGTGTCGACCTTAAGATACTGAAATCTTTTATAATAATGGAGGCTTTAACATTTTCACTCAAATTGTAAAATAATAATAGTGGAACAAACTGTTTTATAATGTTTTACATACACATTTTTAGGCCTTTTAACTCTAGTTAACCTAGAGGTCCATAACTTTTTTTGCCAGCCACGAGCTGTATCATCTAGGTCGCTACCTTTCCTAAATATACCGAATTCCTATGAAGATTATGGCCAGGGAAAGGGTACTGAATTATTTTCTTCATAATAATACTGCTCAGAAGATATTCTGTCTCATTATTCCCAACAAATTGTTAAAGAAATTGGAAGGTTTTTATTTACCCTGCAGTCGGACAGATCAGAGACCACAATCTCTGGACAGATTAAATCGCTTTCGATCCCCAAAGTGAACTGTTGTTTCTCTACCCTGTAAGTTGGTTAAGCGTGATTCAGCTTCTCCCTTGTAACGGGTCTTTCAATAGAAGTAATAGGTTTTTAAATAGAGATTTCTCGGTTCCCTATATATATATATATAAACAGGGCTATTCAGAAATAAGTTTGAAAAATTTTACGTTAAAAATTATGAAAAAAATGTTCCTATAAAGGTTGGTCCTGAAATAGGCCCTAAGAGAGCTGTTACACTATATGACATTTTTTATGTATTTTTACTAAAAAAATACACATAAAAAAGTTTGGGCCAAAAGCCTCACATATTTTATCCGTCTAGGCACGCCTTTAGATAAATTCAAAAAAATTAATTAACAAACTTATTACATGCAACAGCTCGTCGCTCTAGTTTAAAGGGTTATTAGAGTTATTAATTAAAAACCTTATTTTTATTACAATTTTAAAGAGTCGTGGCTCCCTTAGGACTCATATCCGGACCAACCTTTATAGGAACTTTTTTTCGTATTTTTTTAATGTAGAATCCTCTTAACCCTCTTAAATTTCTCGCTATTTCTGAATAACGCTGTACATACGAACCGGGTGTCCCAACTCTATTTACCCAGCGATTCAGGTGTCAAAATATTCAGTATAGTTTGCAGTTTTATCATGCGTTTAACGCTTCCCGGCCGTTCGGGAATGATTAAAAAATACTAACAAATTTCAAGCTCAGTTGTGGGTGCTCAACGTTTGTTCAATAGAGAATTGGGTCGACGTCACTGCGCAGGCTATACACCGCACAGTGGTCAGTTTATGTGATCTGGCTCGGAAAAAATACAACAACAAAAATTAAACAAATTGTAACCCAGGAAAAAGTAAGCCTACTAACTTCTTAGCATAATGAAGAAAAAAATCATTGGATCCTCTAGCGAGTAATTCCCTGCGAGCAGATACAAACCCGTTTTTTTTTGTATGTTTGTAAGTGGTGTGTTCTATGGCATGGTGAGGGCAAGTTGTATCGATTTATCTGGAGTTTTCTTTTGCAAATTTTGACAGGAATAAGTAACATTTATATTTTATTTTAAAATTTAATGTGACTTGTACATTAGGTTGTATTTTTTTTTTTTCAGTTAAACCGGTTTTTTTTTTGAATTTGGACTATATACTTTCATTGTAGCACCTTGCTTATAATCAAGATTGCACAATGTCAAGTATATATAGCTGTTTTAATTTATCTTAGAATAATTTGCAGACACCCGCAGAGTCTAAGATTTTATTTGTTTAGCATTGGCTGCTGGTATCACGCGTTGCACCATATTAGACGCATGGAAGGAAAAGCGAGTGCCGGGTCTAAAATTTCAAACGGTATTAAGTTTTATACCCCTTGCCCTTCCGAGACTAAACTAATGATAATTTTTCGATTTAATTGTGTTTTTTTTTATATTTGCTATGCCTAAAAATAAGAAAAATAAAATAAAAAATAAACCATTTTTTTTTAGTTTTTGCTCGAGTTTTCGTTTCCTTAAAGTTTCAGGAGAGCGGTATTATACTAAATTAAATTTGCATATTTGTTTGCATACATAGAAAGTCTGTAAAAGCATTTTGGATTAATATTGCCTTAAAGAAAAAATAAAGAAGTAAAGTCACAGTTGTGACACCCTGGAGGGTAAGGGATAAGTGAGTCAAGTGACTTTGCGGACTATTCAGACTCTATTCAGTGTAAAGTGAAGTAGTTGTTAGAGAATTTCTAAAGAAGAAAAAAGTAAATAAATGCTAAGTATTGTGGTTACCCAAAATGCTTCAAATTGTTAATATCTATATACCTATATAACAATAGAGTTGACATAAAGCCTTTAAAAGGATAAAAAAATTTTTACGCACCAGTTTATTAAAACTGACCACTGTGCGCCACACTGTGAAAAAGTTTGAGCATGAGTTCAATTTACAGGACAATAAGCCACCAACAAGACAACGAAAAGCGCGAAGTGAAAGAATATTGCAGCTGCAGCGGCTAGTATTGCCAATGAGCCTTTGTCGATTTCACGATGATCGCAACAATTAGAGCTTTATAACTTAAACTGTCTTTTTAAACATATCTACATATATGATAATTGTAACTTTTAAATTAGGGGCAGGGTTTAAAATGGGTTGAAAATGGGAATTTTCGTCAAAATTTCTCTAAAATAATCGAAAAAAAAAACTTAAATTATATTTTTAAAATAATTTTAAATACACATCGCCAAAATTCTTGACCCTTCAATTAATTTGAAACCTAAACAAAAATTATTCTAACAAATATGTGGGTTCAGTTCTACATTGAAATGTAAGGCTATTTTCAAGAAATGAGTACAAGGTCAGGAATTAAATTTAAAAAGTTGTGTCAAATAATTTTTATTATTGAAAAAAATCAAAGGTTGTTAAAAGGTTGTTAATGGCTTTCGGCGATATGTTGTTCCATTCTTATTGAGCAGCAACAATTAGCTCCTGGAGGATGAACGGGGGGTTGTCTCTATTCAAAATTGCCATTTTTAGTATATCCCATATGTTCTCATAAGGATTCATGTCAGGTGAGTTTGCTGGCCAGTTCATTCTTTGAACATTCCCTTGCTTTAGCAAACTGGTAACACTTCTTGTGCGGTCAAGAGTGGTATTATCGTCCATAAATTTTTTAAATGATCTCCAATTTCGTTTCGCAATGGATAATGGATAATAGTTGAATAATATTTTAGGCGTAAATTGTTTGCTTGAGGACAGCGGAGGACATATTGGTTATTGACAACTTTGTTTCTCAAAATTTGTGACGACTTTGATTTTTTTCAATAAAAATTAATTTATACAATTTTTAAAATAAGTTTCCTGGCCGTGTACTTATATCATGCAAATAACCTTCTATGTGATAAAGCATTTCAATAAAATATAGAATTGAATCCACATACTTGTTAGAATAATTTTTGTTTTCAAATTAATTGGAGGGTCAAGAATTTTGGAGATGTGTATTTAAAATTAGTTTAAAAATATAATTGCGTTTTAAATTAATTGGGGTGTAAGAATTTTGGCGATGTGTGTGTATATATAATATAAAAAATTTCAAAAAAAGTCCAAAAATCGCAGGTTTTAGTTAAAAAATTATAAAATTAACATCTTTAAAAAAAATATTTCAAAAATTAAATAATATGTGGTCGAATAGGGAATTTTATTTGCTTTAAATGATGTATCACACGAACCCCTTCATTAAAAAAATTCCTTCCTATCTCCTAACCACATTATAAAAGCTAAAAATATCAAATATATGCCAAAAGATAGTTTGTCTTATTAAAGTGTTCCTAATTTGAAGTTTATATCGTTAAAAAATCCATAGGGTGACTTTTGGACAGCAGTATAAAATGACAAACTTTTTCCAAGACAGACAGATAGACAAACTGACTTTTAAACATAGGTATACAAGAACAAATTTTTCTACTACCTAATTAAGTGCTAGCTTACATATTATCTACCCTTGTCAAAGCTTGTTTACCTTGGCAACCAATAAAATCACTGAACTCATTTATTATTGACCGTTGTTAAGCGACGGTCAATAATGATAAAATTTAAGACAACTACTAACTTTTTTTAGCTTATATGTCAAACTGACAGCTATGTCAAAATAATTTTTAAACTATATTTTTAACTGATGTTTGGAGTTAGCTTTAGGTAGTAGAAAAAAATACTATATGCACCACGTAGTGTTCGAGACTGAAGCTTTTTTGCTGTGACGAAGTCTAGTATACTGAATAAAAAAGATTTTAAATATTGAAGAAATGAGCTTGTACGCTGTACACTGAAAGGTCAGGCGACGACTCGTGTTGTTCTTTAATTGTGTTAATTAAAATTAATAACTGATTAAGTATTCATTTATATTATCTTTATATAATTTTAAAATATTATGTAATAGTGGAATATCTACTATTTATTATAGCTTAATTTTTATCTAGAATACCGAAATACCTTGTTTGTATGCCCACACGTGCTGCACGTCAGTTATTATGGCACTCTTCGGATCAGAAAGGATATTTGTTTTCAAATTTCTAAAATCCTTAATAATTATTCTGATTCAGAATTCCTGAATCTCCATTGTAATTCTGTCAGTAAGTAAGTACTGTAAGCAAGTAGACATTGTAGTGTCTGTACATTTAACGGTTAACGTACATAAAATTTAAACAGCCTAACACTATGCTATTATTATTATTTTTTATTTAGTTTTTGCTATGGTGGTAGAATGCATTATTTTCCATTTATTTATTTTTTCATAGATTTGAATATGAACACCTGGTTTGTTAAACAGGGCGGTTTTTTAAATAAGAGACTGTTGTATATTTCAAGTGGTCTTTAAAACGAATATAGTGTTCTTCATTTAGTTATCCTGTAGTATTTTTTTTTTTACTTTTTTCAGTTTCCTCCAATCTCTCCTATTGAGTACGAAATTCCCCAACTAGTCTAGTCTAGTCTGGATTTAACCTGCCTTTTAGTTACCCGATTAGTACACCAACCTTCCAGGGAGGTTCCTGAAATATACCATCGGTTATAATCCATATTTTCAGGAACATTGAATACAAATCTTGTTACGTTCATGCAAGCTTTGAAGGTTAAAATGTCAGCTGTGTGTTACGTTCCAGGAAGATAACAATGGTAGGTCTCAGAAAAGTAGACCGGAAATATTGGCGCGTAACTTAAATGATGCCATCGTTTCAAGTTAAAATTCCTAAATATACCTTACCAAAATGTTCGTGCACAATCATATTAATATAAAAACATCATATTTGTACGATTTACAAAGATTTTAACCATTTGCCATTGTTTTTTTCAAATTTAATTTTGACATTTCTACTTAAAATTACTTGAACCAAGGCACTTTGATTAAATATTTAATTGATAACTGTGTTAGCAACGCAATGCAAATGACAATGCAACCTTGCAGCTATCTTCCAGGAAGGTAACTTATGTTATGTTATATTCCTGAAATCTTCCAGGAAGTTAACAAATGTAATGTTTTAATTTTCTACGCTTAAAAGGTTTGAGGAATGTAACTTATATAATGGAAGGTTGCAATGTTCCTGGAATGCAACTGAAACCTTCGGTGCTGACGAAGTACAGCTATAGCCTACTATTTATTTGTAGAATATACTTTGGAATGTGAAGCATTACACATTTTAATGGCTTGTTATATTAAAATGCCATGTTATTCATGACACCTGAGTGAGAAGAATACTGATTGACACTAATCTCTTACTTCTCTTGATTATTAAACCTAAACGCTTTTGCACGTTCTCTATAACGCAGCTTATGAATCAATTAAGTGAATAACAGAATTACATATTATGATGGTCATTCGAATAAAAATCAATAAAATAAATCAATTTTGATTTATTATAGAGTTTAACTTTAGAAGGACTTTACTATGGGATTAAAGAAAATTAATTTTCTAGTATTTTTCAGAAATTTTTTATGGTTTTAGTTTTGTTTTCCATTATATCCTGTATCGTGAGCATGATTCTGTAAAGAGTTTGCAATTTTATGAAGCTTTTTTTTTCCCTGTATTATGAAATGAAAACATAACCAGCTGATCAAGTATAGTGAGTAAAGAGCCTTAGTTTTCTTCAGGGAAAGGTTCTAGTATGTCGGTTCAATATTATCGAACGCGCAAGTGAATTCTTTTTAAAATGCTATCCATTATTACTAGTTTACAAGGGTTTTATGTCCAACTTAATTTTTATGTTTTCTTACATATTTTTTAAAACTGATTCCAAATCCGTCAAGAAAAAAAAATTGTTTCGGTTTTCGAGATAATCGTCCCTAAAGATTTTGTAAGGGGACAGTTAGAGAAATTATATATTTTCGTTTAATATTTACAAAAAATAATATATGGAGGTTTTGAGACTCGCTAAAAATGAATTTGATATTAAAAAAAATCTATCCTCCTCTGATTTCTCTCCTTAAGGGAGTAGAACCGCCCCTATTCATATTTGTTTAATTAATGTGATAAAAATTCGTACATAGGGGTTTTGGGACTCATTGAAACGAATTTTATTTATTCATATATTAACAAATCTATCTCCACCCGTCTAAGGGTGTAGAACTACCCCTTATACTTTCCTGAGGAAACTTTCCTCAGGAAAGTATCGCATTAGAAAAAAACAATGAAAATTGTCTATTGCTTTATTTACGTTTTTCAAAAAAATTAACGTTTTGAAAAAACAAAATTTTCTTTGAATTTTTTCTTTCGTTTTTGGTTTTGACAAACCTAGGCCTAAAGTATTGTTTTGTTAAATGCAGTACATATATTTTTTTAATTAGCTGATAAAAGTTAGTCACTTTAGAGTGTTACGCCCATGTTATATAACGCAAAAGCGGCTTAGCGTGCCAAACGTATACCACAGGGTGATATTTTGATAATTAAAGCCAAGTTATGTAAATATTATTCTGATGGTAAAATAATATTCACAGAACTGTTGGAAAGTTGGTTACACTTGCACAACTAGCTCAGCAGAGAGATTCTTACTTTTGGGGTTGTCATATGTGGGATTTTATATATATATAATTAATTTTGGACTTAAAACTATATTTATCAAAATAAGTAAAGTTTAGGAAAAATGTTTATATCATATGAAAGTTTGGGTTATATTAAAACAAATTAAAATTAGATTGACATATGAGTTTATATTAAATAAATTGAATATTTTCGTAAGATTACAAAAATTGACAGTTAAATGTTTCTTTAAAAATGTTCATGAGTAATGATTATGCAAAATTTAAAATGTGACAAAATATGGGTATTTTATGAAAAATGGCAAATCTTCATAAAACACAGATACTTAAATTAATAATAATAAAAATGTTTACGACCTGAATTATAATCCTTGGATCCAATTCTGAGATTTTCCGATGATAAACCATGAACTGACGGAGCAAAATTTGTCAACCAGTGTACGCTTAAATATGACAAAATTCCATAAATATTCTCCAATTCTGGTTTCCAGATTCAAAACATGCAATATTACGTATTCATCTGCTTTTGACGGCAAAGGATGATTAAAATATATACGGATTTCCAAAAAGATTATGATTTCCTTGTCTTGATAAACTAGATGATTTCTCGCTAAATTTGATGTATATTTCTTGAAAATATATCTACTACTCATCAAAGGATGTATTAAAAATAGTTATTTCCATTAATAAACGTTGGATGAATGATATTTGTTTGTAAAAATTAAAGAAAAGTATTTCCTTTTTTTACGACGACATTTTGAAATACATGTGGTTGCGGTGAAATTTCAAAAAGTAGTACATTAAAAATGCTGATACTAAGAATACTAAAAAGTATAAAACTAATAAAAACCGAATAAACTGAATAAAACTGATACTAACTGATACTAACTGAATAAAACTGAATAAAACTGATACTAACTGATACTAACTGAATAAAACTGAATAAAACTTTAAAAACCGGCCTGAAAAAGAATAAAACATTCTTTTACTATATTTTCAATTAAAACAATTAAAATTCAATTACCTTAAGGTTGTATATCGGCCATCAGTAATTTAACCCCAAACACACGTGCGTTGAGATATGTTTAAAATTTGACTGAGAGAAAACGCAGTACGAATTTTAGCTTGTAGCGCACGCATGACGTCACTCCTTTAAAGAGGGCGCTTAAAAATATAAATCTCAAATTCCAACAATTATACGTTATTTTGTTATTATAATTGAACCAATATGTTTCCAATTATAAAACAAACATGTACAATTAATAAAATACAATTAATAATTGGTTTCTTAATTAATTTCAGTTATTAACAAAATAGCAAGCCCTGTAAATATCGGTAAATGTAGTAAACTAGTAGAACTTCGATTTTAGTCAAAACGAAAATACCTAGATGGCAGTTATTTCTATTTTCATAAAATACAATTAATTAATTACCAAAAGTATCTAATAATTATAAATTAACGAAAATACTCGACAAACTGTAAGAATTTCATAATAATTGTAATCACAACTTTAATTAAACAAAAATATTTCATACGATACAAAAGATTTCCTGAATTACCGACATTAGGATTTTGACAATCAACCAAAACATTGAATATTTTATTGAATGAAATTTTAAAGTATTTTTACATGAAAATGATGTGTTTATCAAAGAAAACAACGTACTAGTCCAATAAAATGAGTTCAAAAGGAATTACTTAAAATGTATACAAAATTGTGCAAATTTTTGAGGTTATAAAAAACAAAACATTTCTGAAAAATGTTAATTTTACTAAGGAAAAGTGATTCAAACATTATAATAAGGTAAGCTTTTATTAATAAACGGATAATTAACTGTTCTTTCATATTAATAAGCCATGTCAACAAATAAATTCAACATAAATCATATTTAACATATGTCGGATAGACTAAGTTATACGACAAATTAAAAAAAACAAAGTAACAGTCCCACAGCACTGTTACACGTCAGTTGAACGTGAAAAAAAAAAACAATAAAAAAAAATGACTGAAACCCATATAGATCATAGTAATCTAAAAATATTTTTTTTTCTTTTGTTTTACATTCTCTTAGATCAAATTATCTAAAAGAATATAAGATTCTTTTCATTCTTTTAAGTTATGCCAGGATTATAATATGGCTTTAACGATTTTACATGCCAATTACCCAAATTCTTATTATTCTCATCCACCAAATTATATACTAACGGTGACAATTTTTTCTTAACCACACATTTAATAAATTTAGGGGCTAATTTAGCATTAAATCCTTTACTACTATCGGACAAAATTTTATTTTCTTTATAGACTATGTCTCCTTCATTAAAAGATAAAAGTCCTAACATTTGACAGTTCCAACAGACACCACGACTTTGCAGTTCTTCTATAGAAATAGCTTCTAAATTAAGTTCTGATTGATCCAAAGCTGTATCAATATTTTCTGGAGAATTATCTTCAAAAGTTAATAAATCATTATTTTCATTATTTGTATTTATATTTAATTCATGAATTTTATTTTTTGTAAATGATTTTTTATAAAATAAATCTGGATTTATAGCTGTACTATTAAATACTGGATTTTGAAATTTACGTGAAATTTGTCTAGCATCTTCTAAACGCTTTGCATAAACTTTTAATTGATCTAAATTTTGAATATCAAACATTGCTAATTGTACTTGGTAAAATGGTTGAAAATTCCGCATTATAATATGTAACTTTTGAGAAATAGAGGGGGGATTAATTAAACGGGCAAAATAATTTTCCATACAGGAAATATAGACAATAATTTTTTCATCAGAACCCTGAGTTCGACTTCTTATTTCTTCCCATAACATAAGTTCATAATCTACTGGTAAAAAATCTGTTTTCAATCTTTGAACTAACTCATCCCAGTTTGATACTTGATTTCTGATTGCTCTATAATATATTAACCCTTGATCTTTAAATAATTCTATGGCACTTCTAAATAAAATATCTTTACTAACGTTTCTACTAAAACAAAGTTCTTCGATCCTTTCTAGAAATAAATTTAAATTACTAGATTGGCCATCAAAATAAACATTCCATTTAGAAATTTGAAAATTATTATATGGTAAAGAACTGGAGGAATATAAATTAGTACTTAGACTATTCGGAACAAGACTAGATTGAATAGGAACACTAGGCATTTGTCTATTCGAAAATTGACTATTACTAGAAAAAGGTTGATTACTAAAATTCTGATTAAAATTTTGATTATTTAACTGATGTGTTGGTTGATTAGAAATTATTGGTATATAATTTTGTGAATTGTGATTATTTGAACTAAAAACATTGTGATTATTTACTGGATTCGGATTTACTTGTATATTAGTACTATGATGCGCATTTATTTGATTATTGTGATCTATATGACTATTGTGATCAGTATAATTTACATGACTACTTAAATGTTGATCTATTTGCGAAACAACTGGACTATTAACAAAATTTGGACTATTTGGTTGACTAACAAATTGAACCGAAGGTTGATTTTGGTTACTTAAAGTTGGAGAATTATTTACTAAAGGTGAATTATTTGCAGTTCGATTAACCTCTTGAGTATTTTGATTTACTAAAGGTTCTTGAATTGAAATTTGATTTGAATCGTTAAGAATTTGTAATGTTCGAGTTAAAATAGTTACGTCATGATTATGCGTTGCTGTGCTATCTGGGTTTTCAAAGAATTCTACTAAATCTCGAAAAACTTGACCCGTAGTTTTTTTAATAAAATCGGAAATAATTGACTTTAAGATTTCTATAGCCTCATTCTTTTTAAGAATGTGATCAGGAGTGTGAACAACTAATCTTTTTACTCTAAAAGTTAAATGTATGAGTTTAGTTTCTACTTTCTTAAAATTTAAACGTGTATC
The DNA here is from genome assembly GCA_958510825.1 of Brachypterus glaber. NCBI lineage: Eukaryota > Metazoa > Arthropoda > Insecta > Coleoptera > Kateretidae > Brachypterus > Brachypterus glaber. The sequence goes on from OY294047.1 coordinate 31,731,446, forward strand.
TCTATAAGTTTCTATATATTCTTTCAATAAGTTTAATTTTTCGAAAATTACATCAAATTCAGGATCGATCAATAAAGTGGAAGGCATACCTACAATCCGATTCTCAGATTTTTCAGCATCTAGATAGACTCGTAGCATTGCACATTTCTTAGCATTGGTGATATCAGTACGCTGACCTCGTATGAACAGTTCATAGTCTATTTCATCAGAAAATAGCAGATCTGGCTCCATTTCTTACTAAAAATACAGAATACAAATTGAATTAATAAAAGTAATATAATTAAAGTGATATATTTTTTTGAGTAATCCTGGTTGAAAGAAAATGCAAAAATCTTTAAAGATTTATAATATAAAAAAACCCAAGACTTTAACTCAAAGTTAAATGTCTTCTCACTTTTTCCCACAAAAAATTAAGAAAAAAAAAATTAAACTGAAAAATGTGAAAAGTTTTTAAATTTTAAAATATCTATGTGAACCTAAAAAAAAAATTAATATAGCAAAAATATTTTTCTTTATTTTTTTTTTCTTCTGCACGAAAACAAAGGTTTTCGACGCCTCTTCTGCAAAGCAGATCCTGGGCAACAGGATAACAAAAAATTTTATTCCTTTTCTCAAAAAGAAAAAGAAAACCCAAACAAAAAATATTTTTTTTCAACAACCAAAATTGCTAAAAAAAAAAACAAATAAACCTAAGCTAAAGTTTACGTATAAACTTTTGTGTAGGAATGATCAGTTCCAAAAAATACAAAACACAAATTATTTTAAGGAATAATCCAAAAAATAACTACAGGACAACGTTAATTATCAAAAAAGTTTTACTGTTTCTTGGGATTAGGAGTGATCAAACCTAAAAACCAAAAAAAACAGGCATCAAATTTCAACTATATCTCAAACACACAAAAAAAACAATGTGTGTGAATCTAAACAAATATACTAGATTGCTCAAATTAAACAGCACTTGTATAAAATTACTGATTTTTCACGCAAATAAAAGTGACCTTTTGTCAAAGCTAATCTAACATTATCTTACACCGTGCTCAAATACACTGGCACCGAATGCAAAAAAAACCGTAGTATGTGCACACTAAAAATATCTCCCTGATTATTTTCCCCGTATAACATCAGTATACAGCCAGAAAAAAACCAAAAGCAGGCACCAATTACCACAAAAATTTAGGCTTTTAACTTGACAAAATTAAAATCAGAAATATTACACAAATCTAAGCATAAAAAAATGATCAGATTCTGTTTTTAGGTTAAATATATATTTTTTCAAATATATCCCACTTTCATACGTTTATTTTTCCTAACAAAATTAAAAAAAGATAGAATTTTGAGCGCCAGAAAAATAAAGTTCACAAAAAAATATTTTTCATAAAAATTTGCAAGTTTACAAAATTTTACAAAAAACACCAAAAAAAATCCAAAATTAATAAATGACAATATTTGACAAAACTATCAAAAATATCAAAAAAAGGGAGGGGTTCACCCAAAAACTTCAAATGACAATTTATGACAGCTGTGGCAAATTATGACAAACGGCGAAAAAATGACAAAATTATGACAAAAAAATGACACTTGTCAATTGTAAAACGTGACACAATTATGACAAAAAAATGACAAAATTAAAACAAGGGCGAGAAGAAAAATGACAAAATTAAAACGGGGGCGCCAATTGTATAACGTGACAAAAATATGTCGTTGGGGGCCAATTGTATAACGTGACAAAAATATGTCGTTGGGCGCCAATTGTATAACGCAAAAGCGGCTTAGCGTGCCAAACGTATACCACAGGGTGATATTTTGATAATTAAAGCCAAGTTATGTAAATATTATTCTGATGGTAAAATAATATTCACAGAACTGTTGGAAAGTTGGTTACACTTGCACAACTAGCTCAGCAGAGAGATTCTTACTTTTGGGGTTGTCATATGTGGGATTTTATATATATAATTAATTTTGGACTTAAAACTATATTTATCAAAATAAGTAAAGTTTAGGAAAAATGTTTATATCATATGAAAGTTTGGGTTATATTAAAACAAATTAAAATTAGATTGACATATGAGTTTATATTAAATAAATTGAATATTTTCGTAAGATTACAAAAATTGACAGTTAAATGTTTCTTTAAAAATGTTCATGAGTAATGATTATGCAAAATTTAAAATGTGACAAAATATGGGTATTTTATGAAAAATGGCAAATCTTCATAAAACACAGATACTTAAATTAATAATAATAAAAATGTTTACGACCTGAATTATAATCCTTGGATCCAATTCTGAGATTTTCCGATGATAAACCATGAACTGACGGAGCAAAATTTGTCAACCAGTGTACGCTTAAATATGACAAAATTCCATAAATATTCTCCAATTCTGGTTTCCAGATTCAAAACATGCAATATTACGTATTCATCTGCTTTTGACGGCAAAGGATGATTAAAATATATACGGATTTCCAAAAAGATTATGATTTCCTTGTCTTGATAAACTAGATGATTTCTCGCTAAATTTGATGTATATTTCTTGAAAATATATCTACTACTCATCAAAGGATGTATTAAAAATAGTTATTTCCATTAATAAACGTTGGATGAATGATATTTGTTTGTAAAAATTAAAGAAAAGTATTTCCTTTTTTTACGACGACATTTTGAAATACATGTGGTTGCGGTGAAATTTCAAAAAGTAGTACATTAAAAATGCTGATACTAAGAATACTAAAAAGTATAAAACTAATAAAAACCGAATAAACTGAATAAAACTGATACTAACTGATACTAACTGAATAAAACTGATACTAACTGATACTAACTGAATAAAACTGAATAAAACTTTAAAAACCGGCCTGAAAAAGAATAAAACATTCTTTTACTATATTTTCAATTAAAACAATTAAAATTCAATTACCTTAAGGTTGTATATCGGCCATCAGTAATTTAACCCCAAACACACGTGCGTTGAGATATGTTTAAAATTTGACTGAGAGAAAACGCAGTACGAATTTTAGCTTGTAGCGCACGCATGACGTCACTCCTTTAAAGAGGGCGCTTAAAAATATAAATCTCAAATTCCAACAATTATACGTTATTTTGTTATTATAATTGAACCAATATGTTTCCAATTATAAAACAAACATGTACAATTAATAAAATACAATTAATAATTGGTTTCTTAATTAATTTCAGTTATTAACAAAATAGCAAGCCCTGTAAATATCGGTAAATGTAGTAAACTAGTAGAACTTCGATTTTAGTCAAAACGAAAATACCTAGATGGCAGTTATTTCTATTTTCATAAAATACAATTAATTAATTACCAAAAGTATCTAATAATTATAAATTAACGAAAATACTCGACAAACTGTAAGAATTTCATAATAATTGTAATCACAACTTTAATTAAACAAAAATATTTCATACGATACAAAAGATTTCCTGAATTACCGACATTAGGATTTTGACAATCAACCAAAACATTGAATATTTTATTGAATGAAATTTTAAAGTATTTTTACATGAAAATGATGTGTTTATCAAAGAAAACAACGTACTAGTCCAATAAAATGAGTTCAAAAGGAATTACTTAAAATGTATACAAAATTGTGCAAATTTTTGAGGTTATAAAAAACAAAACATTTCTGAAAAATGTTAATTTTACTAAGGAAAAGTGATTCAAACATTATAATAAGGTAAGCTTTTATTAATAAACGGATAATTAACTGTTCTTTCATATTAATAAGCCATGTCAACAAATAAATTCAACATAAATCATATTTAACATATGTCGGATAGACTAAGTTATACGACAAATTAAAAAAAACAAAGTAACAGTCCCACAGCACTGTTACAGTTAATAGTATAGGAAAATAGCGTTACAGGGCGGGGGTGGGGGTCCAAAATGATCAAAATTTGCGTTACGTAATACTTGAACACTCCCTAATGTGTTCGGCCGTTTCTGGTGCTTCTGAGCATAGACGGCAAATGTCAATTTCAGATTTTCCCATTTTTTTAAGATGATATCTTAACGGGCAGTGTCCGGTTAACAGCCCTGTATAGGTCTTTAGGTCCGCCTTGCTGAGATCGAGTAACTTTCTTGTTCGTTCAGGTTCATATTTTTTGAATATTTTGGCCTGTCTTAAGTTTTAGTCTTTTCAATATCGAGTTTTGATTTTGGTTTCCTATTCCTTAATTGCCTTTACCTGATGGCTTTTGTTAAAGCCACAGAAAGGTTCAGGGCCAATAAATTGAGTGCATGCTCCCTCTCTCGCGAGAGAGTCCGCAGCCTCTTTGCCTTCAACACTCTCGTGTCCTGGCACCCACATCAAGGAAACCTTGTTGGTTTCTGCCAGTTGTTTGAGGGTTTCGTAGCATTCCCAGGCAAGCTTTGACACAAATGCACATGAACTTAGTGCCTTTAAGGCTGCTTGGCTATCTGACAATATGCATATTTTTTGCCCTCTTTTGCCCTTATTCAGGCATTCTTGAGCACAAATTTTTATGGCGTATGTTTCCGCCTATAAAATGGATGGAGTTTACCCCATTGGTATCGATAGTTGGCATCTCGGCCCATGTATGCCCGCACCAACTCCTGACTCCATTTTGGACCCATCTGTATAGTAGCAAATCGTCCCATTTTACATTTCTGGTCCTCCTGATGTCCAAGTTCGGCGGTCAAAACCTCCAGATACTAATTTTTATAAAAAATGACAAAAAGTGTCAAATTTTGTCACGAACATATACGATTTCTTTCATTTTCCCTTATAAAGACTTTGGGGTGGATTATCTCGAAAAAAGAACCAACGATTTTTTTCTTGAGGGATTTGGATTTTTCATCAAAAGTTATATAAGAAAACATGTAAATAAAGTTGCACATAAAACAAAAGTTGAAATTTATAAACTGTGCTATTGCAAGTAATTAGTATATATGGACTCCGTATTATGGAGGGCTGAAAATACAAACCGACCAACCAACACCATTTACAAAAAACGAGTTTTTAGTTTCCAGTAAGTCATATGTATGTATGAAATGTATTATACTTGTATGATATTAATATTATCATTGTTTTCGCTTTCGATATATTACACATTTGTATTGTGATAAAGCTCGTCAAGGTGAATCCAACGATATCGATACCCCCAAGCAACAAAGCCGTAACTCATATATTGTCATTTTTCACGACAGCTAAATTTCTAAAATATTTTTTTTTGTTATTTAAGGGTGGGTAAATGATTGAAGTGGAAAAGGAAGTCATGTGATACATCATTTGAAAGCTTATAAAATTCTCTATTTACCTGTTTAAGTATTTATTGTTTATTTACTGTTTGTTTCTGATAATATTCAAGTTTAGAATTTCTTACTTTAGTGATTTTAAGTAAACTTTTGCTTAAAGTGGACTGTGGAGAAACCTGAGTAGTACCACCATGTGTGTCTTTTTTCAAGGCGTTTACCTATGAGTATAACTTAAAATGGGTCTAACTTGAGTTACATCCTTGTTGCTTGGGAGTGTCGATATAATCAAGTTAGAACACAAGAAATTGAACTTGGTCTGTTTGTATTCTTAGCCCCTCATATTATAATAATATTACATAGCCAAGGGGAAAACAATTAAGCATAATTTGTACAGTGATTACGTAATTACTTTATTAAAGATTACGTGATTTACGCGATTCTTTATAAGATTATTTGATTATTACGTAATACACTGAGATAAATTTTTACACACACGTGCACGGGTAATTTACTTGCAGCTGCTGCTGATGTGAATTTACACTCGAAGCGTTAATATAAATGTGGTGTGTATTATATTTTTACATCCAGTGTGTAAATTTTACACCAACGCGTAAATATACTTTTTACCTAAAACCCTTCAATTTATTAAAAAAAAAAAAATAGAATAACCATTTTGTTATTTTTCTATTTATGAATAGTGTTTTAAGGAAAAACTACGCAACAGAAAAATAAAACGTATATTCGTAATCAGCGCTACAAAAAGTACCAATATAAAATAGAAACAGAAAACATACACAAGTCTTAACAACTCAAAATTTGCAGACCAGTGTTACTGCCTAAATAAGTAAAATATTATAAAATGTATGTTTTAATCACACTTTTTAAATATTTACTTTTAATCAACACTTACCAATTATACGTACGCTCTTACAAACGTAAACAATTATAATGGTCGTCAGCAGGGATTCTCGCTTCTTAAGTCACGTGACTAGCTTAACGCCCGCGATTGGCTAGCTTGCACATCAGAAGTGTGATTTTTACACTTCGGGTGTATTGTTACTAAAGGTATGTTTATAAAAATACACTTTCTTGAGCTCCGAATGTATTGTTGCAGAAGGTATGGATGTAAAAATACACACTCTGGGTCAAAATCACCTCACGTGTGTAGTGTCACATCAATGTTGATGTACATTCATATAAAGGTTCAAAATTTACACATAGAGTATATATTTTTACACCTTTTCAATGTAATTTCTTTCAGTGTAGATTACCACTGCTTTGTACAGTGCTTACACGTAGTCGTCTACCCCTCGTATATAGCCTATTAAACTAAAAAAATCGTTTGGCGCTGATATACAGGGTTATTTAGAAATAAGTTCTATAAATTTAAGAGGTGTTTCTACATTAAAAAATATGAAAAAAAGTTCCTATAAAGGTTGGTCCGGAAATGAGCCCTATAGGAGCTGCGGCCCTTCGAAGATGGACATATTGAATGGGGAACAAAAAAAGCACCAATAAAATTTTAATGCTTCAAGGCAATTCCTCACTTAAAACTAAGCAAAAAATTATTCTTTACCAAAACACCTAAATTTAATATTAAAGGAGTCATAGCCTTTTAAAAAGTAAAATTTTTAGTGGCACAAAATGTTACTTCCTCTCACTTGCATTTTTTTTAATCGGTTGCTCCTACATTGCTACACTATATGACATTATTTATGTATTTTTACTGAAGAAATCTATATTTATTACAAAAAATCAAAAAAAAAAAATACACATAAAAAAGTTTGGGGCAAAAATGTGTTAAGCCTCACAAAAAAATAAATTAACATAAACTTATTGCCCTTATTAATATTAGTATACAAGCAAAAGGTCGTCGCTCTAGCTTAAAGGGTACAAGAGTTATTAATTAAAAACTTTCTTTTTATTACAATTTTAAAGAGCCGTAGCTCCCATAGGACTCATTTCCGGACCAACCTTTATAGGAACTTATTTCTCATATTTTTTAACGTAAAATCACCTCTTAAATTAATTAATTTTTACAAAATCTAGACAGTAACCGTCAAAATAGTAACGTTATAACTATAGCTTCTATTTTTAACATGAGAAACAGAAATGTTTGGATTAAAAAACATAAAATATATCAAAAATTGCTTTGGCTTATAACACAAGGTGAATATAATTCGTAGAATCTACAAGGTAAATATCTAAATAAAATTAGGAAACCCTCCATACATAAATATCACACTAGAGTGATATGAAAATATCAAACTAGTGTGATTAAAGGCGTTTTCTAAAAAAGAAAAGAGTGCAAAATGTCATTTTCAAAGATGATAGTAAGAAAAAATGTTTATACACTTCATTTGTAAATAATTTATTAAAAACATGTCATGGCTATTGATCTATTTATTCTGAACTTTGTTCAGAACAGCTTCAGTAGCAGCGCCTGCTTGATATGTATTCGATTTTCTGTTAATAAGAGGTGTTTATATGAGTTACGATTGTCAATTAAATGAAAATCACAAGCTGAATTTTGACAAAATAAAGGTTTTTGTTTGCAAAAAAGTAATGTAATCGGGTGTTATTAACGGTACTTAAGTACAATTGAAATAAAAGATGATGTGAGGACTAACATTTATAAGTGAGTTAAAAAAACTTATGTGTTAAAAATTTAGTAGTTTTTTTGGATACCTAAATGTATTATCCGTGCCCGAATTAGATTGCACCTGAGTCATACCTAAAACCTATTATCCTGCTCTCGTATAAGGGATTTCCCTCAGACGGAGTTACGTGAACCGCACTCGAATTGGTATGATGCTCGCTTTTTGGCACACTTTCGCAAATGAGTCAATGCAGAATAATTCAGACACGGATAATACAATCATGCATATACTTATACACGTGTATCGTTGTTTTAACCAAATATTTTTTAGTGAGATGATGAGTACCTATGGTCTGTTTCATCAAGCAAGATAGTAAATTAAAAATAGCAGTGAATATTTTCAAAACAGATTCAAATATTGGATGTGCGAATATACTGCGTAGTTTATTTTATAAAACATAACTATATTCTATACACAAACATATACTATTTAAACCTGTTGTAAAAATATTTACTGTGCGATTTTTAATTTACTATCTTGCTTGATAAAACAGGCCATAGTAACATTTTTGAAAAAAGTATGTGACTCGGTATCTTATATCAGAATAATAATTTCATTTAATTTTTTATGCAAAAGTGGCGCGATTTCTAAAATCATGAAAAAATAACCCTATATTTTTTCTTATAGGTAATTAAATAATGAGCCAATATTAATAGCACAATCATTCTGCCAGAAGGTTTCTTTAGTTTTTCAATTTTTCAAATCTTCATAAACAAAATTAATCAATTTGGCAACAGCGCTGTTTATTAATTTCTAGCCAGTGGCGTACTAATCTTAGGAGTTTTTTTTAATCTGATCCTAAACGACTGCGTATATTTTTTGTTTTAGTTTGAGAAAATGAAACACAAACACTTTTTTTTAATGGCCCCATTTCTGAATAACCCTGTATAAAAAAAACAACAATCATCTCTTCGTTTTTCTCTATAATTCAGCTAAGACAGATACTGCTAATATTGCCATTCAGCACTTGAATTGCAGTTTCCTAATTTACAACATCCAATATCTTACTTAACGAGATCGCCTTTTAGCGAAAAGGTTATTATAACGAGCTGTAAAATAATTTAAATTTAAGTACCTATCTTAAGAAATTATAAATCGGTTTAGCTTCATTTACACATTATTGTTGTCTGTTACCCAAGCCACACATTTTTTTAAATATTTAGTAATGCATTGATATATAACTTTTTTCAAAAATATAGAATATTGGGGCCTTTGAAATAAAATGATTCTTATTATGTTTTTCCTTTTTTAATATTTATATTTATATCATTACTGCTAAATATTTCTTCCAAAAATATAAAATATAATGTCAAAAATATTATTAATTTTATAAGAATAACATATAACTATGGGAGGCATATCGTAGTGGCTAGCGCGTATGCATAGCAAGTCTACTAGCGTGAGTTCGATTCTCATTGGCGCCGATTTGCTTTTTTCAGTTAATTAATAATTAAAATTTATCGAAGGCGATAAATGAAACGGACACTCCCTAGAAACTGGTTCGAAAGTCAGTATAAGCCGGTGGTTCCCTCTACTACTAGCCCACACAAGTTCTGGACTTAGGGGATCCTTAATTAAGTAGGATAGTACGAGGTTAAACAAACAAACAAACAAACTTATAGCAATAATATATTATTGATGTCTTTAACATTTCAAACTAGCTAACTTAAATCTAGATTATATTACTTAATGTTTTTTGGCAATACTAAAAAATAAATTTATCTTTAGGGTCCCTTGATCGGGTAGGGGTCATTACCGCGCATCAAATACCGCGCCGGCCAATACCACGCGTCCGTTACCGCGCTGTCTTTACCGCACGTGGCCTTTACCGCGCGGACAAATACCGCGCATGTTGTTTACCGCGCGTGGCCTATACCGCGCTAGCAAATACCGCAATGTCAAATTCCGCGCGGGACCTTTACTTGCGGATTTTCCAGTGTTTCTATTGCTTTTTTTTAGCATCATTTAAAATTTTACGGGACTCAATTTCTGTGGTACCTGCTATGTGTGAATGTTCTATTTCCATTAATACATTTTTATTAATTGTATGTATTCTACCTGTACATCTTATACTGTCGTATTTAGTACATTTCCATATTATTTTATCTTTAGTATTCCTCTCTTTTCGATACATGTAATTTTTGTATAAAGCCAAGTAATTGCCTCGTTTACTTTTAATAAATTTAATAAACATTATTTGTTCGTTTTTACTACTATACTAAATATAATTTTAAAAATAATATAGAATATAAAAATATAAAAAATGCCGTAAAAAACATGTAAGTAAATCCAACAAAAAAAAACCCTTTTGTCGATAAATAAAAAAAACTTTAATTTTATTGATTCCTAAAAACAACCAAACCAAAATATTTTATTTTTATGCGCGGTAAATGACACGCGCTGTATGGTCGGCGCGGTAAAGGACACGCGAGCTAAACAACAGCACGGTAACGGACGCGCGGTATTGGCCGACGCGGTATTTGATGCGCGGTTAAGGCCGGCGCCCCCTTGATCGGTTATTGCGAGTGGTTTGTCGATTTAGTCGCCTGACAAGAACTTCCAGAAACCCAACCGGCTTACCACCAAAACACTTAAACAAGTAACCGATCTATGTTCAAAGTTTAAAAGTTAAAAGTTTTCCATTTTTATTCTTTTTCCTAAAAGAATAATATTATCTGCTTTTCGCCTATTTTTTCCTTATTTAAATTAATATATTATACTGTATATATATTGTATATGGCTAATGTTACTGACGCAGTGTTGAAAACATTTGCCGACTGGCAAAACAATCAGTTATAACTATAATTATTATGATGCACTATGGTCGTATTTAAAAAGATCCAATTACCGAATTCTTCATTAACTTCGTCAATTATGTTAAAGAATGGTAGGTGATAAAGATATCAAGAACTCGAAGAGGTGAAATTCATTTGTTACACAACACCTTAGCCATATTATAATGTTTTTTTTTGTTTTAGTATTAGAGTTTTACCTCAAAATAGACACTGAAACTTTTTCTATATTCGATAGTGATGTTAGATATTCTATTTTTTATACAAAGTTATTTCATGAAGGTGCAGATTTTAATAAATTTGAGTCCATAGTGATTGAGTGATGGAGAGATGAGGGGGGATATAAACCTTATTGTTAAATTTTATTATCACTAAATGAGTATGTACTCTAATTTTATTTAACCTTAATATTTCAACATAACGTCTTGTAAATTTTAGGACGTCGTATCTCAAAAAAGACAACTTTACAGGAATGAGAAATAACTCTTTTTCGCATTATTCATGTTGAAAATGTACTTTTTTAATATAAACTTAATACATTTTTAATGATTAACTTACCTTAAGTCATTTTATTGTGTATAAAATAAATAAATACAAATAAAAACCTAATGTTTATAGATACGACATTTTGATGCTCAAAATTAATATATTTTTTTAAGATACGAGCTTTGAAACATTATTAGCGGAACGCACCTCTTGCATCGCATGCGCAGTGTTATTCAAACTGTCATTTAGCCAAGGTTGATTCAAACACCGATCAGCTGATCGGTGGATTCATAGAACAAAATATATATGCAAAAGGTGCGTTCCAAGTCAGTTAACTAGATTTAAGAGATACAAGGTTTTAAAATTTATTAATCTGTAATCATCTAAGATACGACGTTACTATTTTGTTTATATTTTTGTTATTTAAAAAAAATAGCAGGTGAAACTTATTTTTTAGATGTAAATTAATAATATAAAGCGTTTAAATCCAAAATCTCAAAATCGAAAAAAATTGAGATACGACGTCCTGAAATTTACAAGACGATAAGTGTATTTTAAATTATATGTATTCATACTTTTTTTATATTGACAAGATAGGTATTTTTTGTATACTTGGTATATATTGTAATTTGTTGTCAAATTGGTACATCCTTAAATAAATATATTATTATTATTATTTAGTTTTAAATTATCTTGTGTGGGTAAAAAACTATTTTTTTTTAGGTTGTATTGTCAGCCGAGTTAAGCATATGTACCAAATTTTAGCTGTCTAAGTATTAAATATTCTAAGTCGTCGAAAAAGACTTTGGCAGATTTGCCCTAAACAAACATACTAATAACAAACATTGCAAGTTAAATAAAAGCTTGTAAGAATTACTTTTATTATAAGGATCAATTCTACCAATTTAAAAAGTAATCCCCCAAGTCCAAACAAAAAAGTTATAGAGGGGTTCAACTTTTTAAACAATCGAAAACAGCTGAAAGATAATTCGGATTAACTCAACTTTTTCAGGAAAAAATACTTTTATTATAAAGATCAATTCTACCAATTTTGAAAGTGGTCCCCGAAAAAAAAAGTTTAGGAGGGGTTAAACCTAAAAAAAATAAAAAACTATATTTTTCAAAAAAATAGAACAAGTTTTCTTTTATCGCAAAAGGAAAAAAAATAAAAAAATGTGAAAAGTTTTTGATTGAAAAAAAAAATGGTTTGATTGTTTTTTTGCAAAAAGAAAATTGAAACTAAATTTTTTGAAAAATTTGGAAAAATTTAGCTTTTTGAATTTTTATTTTTGAATTTTCTGTTTTCAAATTTTTTTTATTTTCAAAAAAAAATCCTTTTTTAAAAACAAATGTAAAATTAAATTTTATTTTTTTTTTGTTATTTTTTTTATATTAGATAAAATGCAATATACCGTTTACTGTGAATAGTATTAAATGGAATGCGTAGCATTACATATCTTTACGGCTGGTTTTAATTTAATTCCGTAAAAGTGTAGAGTGTAATAAATTAAAGACCAAACAAATAACCAATTTAAAGTGTATTATTAATAATTTTCTCACACTTGCACTAATAAAATTGATCAGTATACGTCGATAGTGTGAAACAACGGTACGGAAACGCATTGCATAAAAGCTTTGGCTTCCGCGCCGTGCTCAGTTAAATTCCTAATTTATAGATTTGACTGGAGGCGATCATTCGAAAAACGCATTACCATAAACCAAAATAAATATGAACACTAATATTGAAATTGAATCTGAAATATCTCGGCATTTTTTTACTACATACATACATAATTTATTGTTATTTTACTATTCGCAGAGCAAGCGCTAGAATAGTATTATACGGTAGTTTCGAATTTCCCAAAATTGCCAAAAAATGTCCTAGAGAAAAAAATTTGGATACTCTCAAATTTGTTGTCATGAAAAAATTATAAAGTTTGAAAATATCCGTCTGTCTGTCTGTGCGTCCGTCCGTCCGTCTGATCACGATAACTCAAGAACGAATTATCCTATCGACTCAAAATTTTCAGGAAAAATCAAGTAGTACTATTAGATGAAGATCCCTATTGTTTTTAAAACTAATCCCTTCAAAAACAAAAAGTTATTGGGGTTAAACTCGGGTTAAACTTAAAAAAGAATTAAATCCAAAACAAACAAAAAATTTGAATTTTTTTAAACAAAAAAAAAATTGTTGTTTTTTATTTTTGTTTTAAATTTTTAATTTTTTTTTTCAATTTTTTTTTGCGTTTTTCAAGAAAGATCTCTTTTTTAAAAAAATTGTGAAAATATTTTTGAATTTTTTTTTTATTTTTTTTTGTTTTACGTAAAAATAAAATAAAAAACAAATATTTACATAGTTGAATTTTTTTAAAGTTTTTTTGAAAACAAGATTTTTATTTATTTGGGTTAATGTAATATACCATTTACTGTGAATAGTATATAATGGAATGTGTAGCATTAAATATCTTCACGGCTTGTTTTCATTTATTGTGCCTTAGGTGTCCATTTTGAAATAAATGTGTTAATGGGTTTAATGTTTAATATCAATTTCAGTCGTAATTTACCTTATATTTGATTATAATAGGCTTAATAATTTATGTTGTGTTACATTGTATTTAAATATACGAATATTAAGAGAGTATGGATTAAGTTAATCTTTTATTTTATTGTTTTTTAAAATAACATGACATGGGAATTTAGAAGATGAGTTAAAGACCTTTAACTGATAAAAATGATGCAATAATAGATTAAAGTAAAACTTTTGTTTTTGTCATGACAGAAATAATAATTATGATTATATTTTAACGTTTTTATCAACCAATCATTTAACAATATTTCTGACCACGTGTTTATTTCTTTCCAATCATATTACAGTTATATCGGGAATTTTCTACTGTAGAAAATTCTAGTGAGACTCGCTGCAGTATTTTGTTTTTCAGTATTTCTCTTTTACAACAAGATTCCATACCTAAAACTAATTAATAATTAAATATTACTATTTATAATTATTGTTATTACTTTATTATTTACCAAAAAATACCACAAAATATTCTTTTTATAAAATGTAATGACAGGTTTTATAGATTGACTTTTATGAACATGCTTGCAAGCCTAGCGCAGGACCGCGCTAGTCAGTACTGCAGTAAGTGACTGAACATTGACAGAACCATAATTTTCAATTTAAAAATGAACAAAAAAGGTTTTAGTTTAGCAATTAAGAATTAAATTAAATTAACTAAATTAAAGAATATGCCTGTACAAATATTAAGATAAGTAATAAAACAATTTTTATAATTTTGAGATGAAAAAAATAAAAAAGTTGGTTTGACATAATATTATTATAAATCGTTAAAAAATAATCTTGCGAATTACACATGATTCTTCGAATTATCGGGAAAAAATCATAGTTTTCATTCAAATTTGCTGTCAAAGGAAATAATTACTCCAGGGCGATGCCCCGGTCGTAATTATTTCCAGACCACCTAGCCAAATTTAGCGTAAGTTATCGTTTAACTTTAACTTTGGCTAACTTTTGCTAAGCTCCATAGGCAAAGTTTTATAGACAGGATTAGGATAAAACAATAATAATATATATCTAGACCTTTAAAAAGGATGACTTAACATTATTTTTAAAGAAATTGCTTTTTAAAATATAGGTTAATATTTCCCCTAAACTTTAATACTATTAAATTGATAGCTTGATATATTATGTTTTATTTGCACTAAAAGAAAATTAATGGCCTATGCGTATGCATAAAATATTTGTTGGTGAAAACAGCATTCGTGAAAAGCGGTGACGTGGATTTCCTAGAATCTAGCAAGAAATATTAATACTTACTAAAATTGCAATTTTAGAAGCTTATAGACAAAGCGACAGACAGCTTAAGCTTCATATATGAACCTAGTACTAGGTCTGAAATCGAAAGCAAACAGCATTACGGCAAAGGATTAAACTTTGTTCAGATACTTTTTCTTTATAATCAGTAATACACTACACACTGTAAATGGGAATATGGTAATTTCACATCAAATAAAGCAGGTCATATGTTACCAGCAAAGTGGTAAATTTAAATCAGTACTGTAAATTCACTGTTATCTGTAAAAATGTGAATATTTATTTTAGTAATTTTACTGCTATCTTTTGTAGAATGTAAGCTATAATTACGGTTATTTTCAACCAACATTGTAAAAGCAAAATTTTTGTACCGACAGGAAAAGAGCTGAGATTTTACTAAACCGAGTAATATTGAGGTTCATTTTAATAAATATTGTAAATTCACGTTCTGACATGGTGGGTTTGCTTTAATTATTACAGTTAATACTATTGAAAGATTGGCGGACAAATTTAGAGTGCGACAGGAAAAGAGCCCAGATTTTACTAAACTGAGTATTATTGAGGTTAATTTCAATAAATATTATAAATTCACGTTCTGATATGGTGAATTTGCTTTAATAGTTAATACTACTGAAAGATTGACGGACAAATTTAGAGTGCAGTCGCTGAAGACAAAAAACAGTCTTTTCCTCGAAATAAGTCCTGGGTAAACCACTCTAGGGTTCGTGCTAATTTTTTTTAGGGGCCCCCAAATCACCTAAAGTAGGGTTTTTAGAGAATATCTTAATCTCATTTACGTACCATTATATTTCATGTTTTAAATCTGCAAAATTAATTAATAATGGTAACCGTCACTTAATTTTCCTTAAAGACATAACATAGCATTGCTTATATATAATTTCTATTCGAGAAAACTCAACAATATTTGGTCATTGGATTAAAAATGAACATGGAAAATACTATAAATTAATTAATTAGAATGGAATATAAAAAATTATTTATTAAAAAAAATATTAATCCATATGTTTTTACACATTTTAAAAATATAAAAACGCTACTTTTTCAACTTTTAGTGAATAAATTAATTTAGTTATTTTCAAAAATGACGATTTCAAAGGCACCTTTTTTTTTCGCGGTCAGTTAAGATTCAACAAACATTTTACTTTATAACTGATATAACATTGTTTTAATAATAAGAATAAATGCGCTAGCAGTAAAAAATATATATATATATATAAATCACGGCCATGGTAGAAAAACAAAAAAACGGTAGAATATTTATTTATATACCAAGGGGCTAAATTGGCTGTTTTAGTCCCGCTGCATGAGTCTTTCCTCAGCGAGCGTAGCGAGCTAGGGAAACAGAAATGCAAGGAACTAAAACAGCCACGTTTAGTCCTGAGGTATATACACGATTTTTTGCACGGCCAAGCATAATTTAGGTAGGTAGTTAAAATTTAAATTAGAAACCATGAGTCTAAAATCTGCGAAAAGTCAGTTACATGACTATCGCGAAATGTCCAAACCAAATGGTTGACACAAACGTCAGTTCAAAAAATGGTCGAAGACGATAAATTTTATGTAATTTAAACAATGTTATTGTAAAAGGTTTCTTTGTTAAAATCAAATAAATTCATTTGGACTCAGGGTCATAAAATATTTGTTGGTGAAAACAGCATTCGTGAAAAGCGGTGACGTGGATTTCCTAGAATCTAGCAAGAAATATTAATACTTACTAAAATTGCAATTTTAGAAGCTTATAGACAAAGCGACAGACAGCTTAAGCTTCATATATGAACCTAGTACTAGGTCTGAAATCGAAAGCAAACAGCATTACGGCAAAGGATTAAACTTTGTTCAGATACTTTTTCTTTATAATCAGTAATACACTACACACTGTAAATGGGAATATGGTAATTTCACATCAAATAAAGCAGGTCATATGTTACCAGCAAAGTGGTAAATTTAAATCAGTACTGTAAATTCACTGTTATCTGTAAAAATGTGAATATTTATTTTAGTAATTTTACTGCTATCTTTTGTAGAATGTAAGCTATAATTACGGTTATTTTCAACCAACATTGTAAAAGCAAAATTTTTGTACCGACAGGAAAAGAGCTGAGATTTTACTAAACCGAGTAATATTGAGGTTCATTTTAATAAATATTGTAAATTCACGTTCTGACATGGTGGGTTTGCTTTAATTATTACAGTTAATACTATTGAAAGATTGGCGGACAAATTTAGAGTGCGACAGGAAAAGAGCCCAGATTTTACTAAACTGAGTATTATTGAGGTTAATTTCAATAAATATTATAAATTCACGTTCTGATATGGTGAATTTGCTTTAATAGTTAATACTACTGAAAGATTGACGGACAAATTTAGAGTGCAGTCGCTGAAGACAAAAAACAGTCTTTTCCTCGAAATAAGTCCTGGGTAAACCACTCTAGGGTTCGTGCTAATTTTTTTTAGGGGCCCCTAAATCACCTAAAGTAGGGTTTTTAGAGAATATCTTAATCTCATTTACGTACCATTATATTTCATGTTTTAAATCTGCAAAATTAATTAATAATGGTAACCGTCACTTAATTTTCCTTAAAGACATAACATAGCATTGCTTATATATAATTTCTATTCGAGAAAACTCAACAATATTTGGTCATTGGATTAAAAATGAACATGGAAAATACTATAAATTAAATAATTAGAATGGAATATAAAAAATTATTTATTAAAAAAAATATTAATCCATATGTTTTTACACATTTTAAAAATATAAAAACGCTACTTTTTCAACTTTTAGTGAATAAATTAATTTAGTTATTTTCAAAAATGACGATTTCAAAGGCACCTTTTTTTTTCGCGGTCAGTTAAGATTCAACAAACATTTTACTTTATAACTGATATAACATTGTTTTAATAATAAGAATAAATGCGCTAGCAGTAAAAAATATATATATATATATAAATCACGGCCATGGTAGAAAAACAAAAAAACGGTAGAATATTTATTTATATACCAAGGGGCTAAATTGGCTGTTTTAGTCCCGCTGCATGAGTCTTTCCTCAGCGAGCGTAGCGAGCTAGGGAAACAGAAATGCAAGGAACTAAAACAGCCACGTTTAGTCCTGAGGTATATACACGATTTTTTGCACGGCCAAGCATAATTTAGGTAGGTAGTTAAAATTTAAATTAGAAACCATGAGTCTAAAATCTGCGAAAAGTCAGTTACATGACTATCGCGAAATGTCCAAACCAAATGGTTGACACAAACGTCAGTTCAAAAAATGGTCGAAGACGATAAATTTTATGTAATTTAAACAATGTTATTGTAAAAGGTTTCTTTGTTAAAATCAAATAAATTCATTTGGACTCAGGGTGAATGTATATGAAAAACTAAGAAAAAAACCTCATATACAGGTACTTCCAAAAATCAATCCTAAGAAAAAAACCTCATATACAGGTACTTCCAAAAATCAATCCTAAGGTAGCTATGGTCTCCTAAAAATGCACTATTTTTAAAGGGCCATATATGGCCCTATAGTAGCTTTAAACGCGATTTTGCGACCTACATTTTTGCTTAGTTTCTGATATATAATAACTCTGCATCATTGAAATTTTGGTTTTCATAATTTTAGTATTTAATTTTTCGTCCTAGAACCGTAAAATTTCACCTTCAAATTAATTTATTTCGAAAACGGTTAATCCTAGATTATTAAAAAAAAAATACTTTTTTTATGTATTTTGACCTAAGAAATCATATTCTAAAAATAAAATCACAAAAAAGTGGTACAGTAAAAACTGATAAGGCCCCCCGTTTCGCACACCACACCCCTGGTTGAAATAAGTACATGAAAATAACATATAAGATGGGCCTTATTAAGATTAGTTCACGAGCAAAACCTCGTTGCTAAATATCAAAGGGTTATTAAATAAAAAATGAATTTTTTAGGCACTTTCAAAGGGGCTTACCTTCATTACGACGCATTTTTAGACATATGTTTATAGAAACTTTCTGTCAAATTTTATAACGTAGAATCCCCCCTTAAAATTTCGGACCCTATTCCAGATACACCGTGTAGGTAAAAACTTTTGAGCCACTTGATCTGAATATTACGTACTTGTTTTTAGTAATCATTTCTCTGTGTGTAAAGTTGTCGAGTTAGCTTCTTACAAAACTTTATAAGGTATGCGTAAAAGATAATTTGAATATATTCTAGGAATTTCTACATTAAATCATTTCAAATTAATACGGCAAAAACTTTAAATAGTTCAAACCGCACATAAATAACAGATATCATAGTCACGCTGGTCTGAAAATAGATTCAACTCAAAAAGGCTTTTACTTAGGGTTTCTTTACATATTTTATACAGGGTGATCAGTAACTGACATGGCAACATTAAGGAAGTGATTTTACATTCAAAAATATAAAAAAAGCTTCCTATAAAGGTTGGTACGGAAATGAGCCCTAAGGGATCTACGGTCCTTTAAAATTGTACTAAATAAAGTTTTTAAAGAATAACTCTGGTACCCTTTAAGCTAGAGCGAACTTTATGTATTTTTAAGTAGGAAAACAAATAAAAATGTCAAAAAAGCTACAAACAAAAAAGTTTGGGGCAAAAAAGAGGCAAAGCTCTCCATTTTGCATTCCTCTGGTTAAAGTTACCAAATCCAAACTACATAGGATGTTTGCTTTATTAGTAAGGCATGTACAAACAAAACAAAAAAAAATTAAAAACCCTTAGAGCATACATCCCCTTTTACTCTTAATTTTTATGTCATGTACCAAAAAAGCTTATTTCAATAGTTTTCCACTGATAAGCTATAAGGGAATCTTCATAATTTTTCAGTGCAAAAGAATTAACCTACAAAATATCCAAAACCAGACGTTTTTCGGTATTACTCAAAATTTCTTCCTTCGATTTTTTTAATTTTTAGTTTGTTTTACACTTATTCGATTCCTTAACAAAGTTTGACATTAATTTTGGATGCAGGTGATGCAGGGAAATAAGCCTTTTTGGGATGAATCAATTTTCAGAGTACCGTGCATGTGGTATTATCGAGTAAGCTGTTTATGAAAGCTGCCAATTAATGGTCTATTGAATCGGTAAACACCATAAATAATAAAACAATTTAATCACTGCGTGTGTATGTGTGCAGATTTTCAGGATTTCTGCACGTGATATTTATTATTTATTAGGTAGTAAGTTACATTATTGTATCTAACTGTAGTTATGAAAAACGCATAGTAAATTATTGTAAATAAATATTGCGTGGTAGGTATTTATTAATATTTTTTTTCATGCTTTTTTTAACTAAAGGTCGTGTAGGCCAGGCACTGAATTCATAAAAGGGGGCTTTCGCTGCAAAAAAGGTCAAGAAGAGTTATAATTAGCTAGGTTTGGACAGTTTGGTGTCCTCATTAATAATCGAACTTGAACGACCGCCGCTAGCGCCGCCATATTGAGAAAATGGTACCGAAAACTAGTTTTTCGAGAATATCTTATCTCCAGAGCCACCTAGGTTAAAAATAGTTATTACAAAAATTATAGAGCATGAAATTTACTGTAACTTTTGTTGGAATCATTTTTTCAACAGACGAGTATTTCACGAGTTACAGAGGACTCAAGCTCAACAAATATCTACAATATACAATATATGTATTTACTGACATATCGGGAAAATACAGGGTGAAGTAACTGGCATGCCAAAATTTAAGACGTGATTCTGCATTCAAAAATATCAAAAAAGTTCCTGTTAAGGTTCGTCCGAAAATGAGCCCGAAGGGAGCTATGTCCTTCGACGATGGAGATATTGAATGGGGAACAAAAAAGTCCCAATAAAATTTTAATGCTGCAGGGTGATTTTTCATTTAAAACCAAACAAAAAAGTATTCACCGAAACGCCTAAATTTAATATCAAAGGAGTAATAGCCTTTTAAAAAGTAAAGTATTTTTGGTGGCACAAAATGTCTTAATTGCATTTTTTTAAACGGTTGCTTCTAGAGTATTACACTAAAAGACATTTTTTATGTATTTTTACTCGAGGCATCTAAATTAAAAAAAAAATCCAAAAAAATACACATAAAAAAGTTTGGGCAAAAATGTGTTAAAATGTTGTCTTAACCCTCATAATGCATTTTGTCCGCTTAGGCACGCCTCTGGATAAATTCAAAAAAATAAATTAACATAAACTAATTGCCCTTATTAATACTAATATACATGCAAAAACTCGTCGCTCTAGCTTAAAGCGTATCAGAGTGAAAACCTTATTTTTAGTACAATTTTAAAGAGCCGTAGCTCCCTTAAGGCTTCATTTTGGAGTGTTACGTTATGGGGGAGGGGGTTGTCCAATGATCAAAATTTGCTTTACGTAATACTTGAACGTTCCCATTGACGTAACTCGTTTTTCAACATATATGGATTTTTTTCAGTTATTTTTTACAACGTGGTCTTCAAATTAGGGCCTTTAAATTTTCATAGATTAATCTTGTTAGTTGTTTTGTTTTGAGCAAAGTTTACACCGGTTTTAAATAAAACTAATCAAATTTTTAATATTTTTCCGTAGAAGTTGTTTTATTTATAAAGAGTACATATTTATAAATTTAGGAGAAAATTTATTTGTATTTTCCTATTTTAGGTAAAGGCTGATATTTATTAAAAAATAGGCAACCTTTCTATATTTAAAATGAATAAAAAAAGAACTTAAAATATAGTTCCTTTAAAAAACGAAAAACTCACCCTGTTGAAAACATCCTATTGTTACCATATGCAAACCATCCTGAAACCATTGGTAGGAATAATGGTGGAACTTTTTTAGTTTCGATAGACTAATTTCTTGAAATTTTATACGGAAAGTATACTATTTTCTACAGGAGGTACATAATTTTCCAAAGAATCCAATAAGAAGTAAAAAAAACAATCGGACCGATTGGTAAGTTTCAATATGGAACCGATAGGACCTTTTTAACAAAACATACTCCAGAAAACTTAAAGTTCTTCTTTTTTCCTTTTTGTAGGATACTAGAATACATCAACATATGTGAGAAAATCTAGGAGGTCTAAATTAATGTAAAAAATTGTGTAAAACCAAACAAGGCGACATCTTATCTTAAGAACTACAAAATAAAATTTGTTTTAAATATTTTAAGTACTTCCGACTATTTATAACAACAATAATCTCTTTATTATGATATTTACAGAATTCATGAGAAATCCTTACTAAGGCCAAACTTTGCAAACACTGATATGCATGTCATCCCATTGAGCTGAGGTCGATTGCATCAAATGTAAGCACTTCCGAAAATCCTACCTCGGAAATAACAAGATTATTACGAAGTGTTATTCTTCTTTTTCTTCTCCTTTTTTTTCAATTTGACCTTTTTTACGATAAATGATCAGCACCACATAAATATTTTATTTTTAAACACCGGTTCGCATCAAAGCGGTCTGAAAATTCTCCATACCAATATTTTTCCTCACTATTGGGCGGGTTCCCTTTTAAAACAACCGTCTCACTTTGTAATAATTTTTGCGCAGGCGTTAACAAAAATTTACCTTTAAAATTCATAAAAAAGTTATCTTCAAGTGTTCATCGTTTCCAAATTAAAATTTATTAGCATTATACACAATTAAAAAACTTACATATTCACGACTCATTAAACACGTTGGCTACCACGAGAGTCACCGGCGACTCTCAATATTTTTTCCATATTAGCTTTTATACAGGTTAGATTACGGGTGGTAGCCAACGTGTTAAAACTATACTAATAAAAAATACTTTTAAGGAAGATCACTATAAAATAATATAAAATCGAAATTAGGCCATAAATGATAGCAAGGCTGGAGCAAATCCGCCGAAACGGTCTTTTCGCGACAAATAACTTCCAAAGACTGCACTGTAAAAAATGGGTGGAAATTTACAAGTCAAATATTGTAATTATTACTAGCATATGCATGAAAATATTTTATTTTCAAGTAAAATCACTGCAATGACTGTGACTTTTTGATGAAAAATCTGGTGGTTAAATAAAATATGTAATATACAGAAAAATTACATAAAAATTTAAAAAATATTGTAAAGTTTAGTAAATTTACCTAAAACAAAGTAAAATTACATAAAAGTTTTTAAATTTCATATAAAACTAATAGTCTAAGTTTGTAATGGGCACGCTGGGCCTTCAACATTAAATTCGGTCAGTGTGTAGCGAGACATGAAAATAACTGCAGTTATTCTACTCATTGTTATATAATTGAGCTCTATATATTATTGTAAAAAACGTTTTTTTTAACAAGGTTTTTTTTTGTGTTTTGTTTTTAATAAAAATATAAGAAAAATGCCAAATTTTTTATTTTAGATTCAACTACAGACGTTTTTCAATAGTTTTTATTAGTTTTTATGTAATGTGTCAGACAAAAAAAACTATTTGGTTTGTCTTCAGGGGGTGGATTTAGAAAAAAAAAATAATATTCAGTTTCAGCGACCTGAAAAACCCATTATACCAATTTTCAAGAAAACTTCCCCGGCCCCTCAGGAGGTGGAGTTGTAATTCTGTTATTCCAAAATTCAGTTTTAGCTACACAAAAACCCGTATATACCAATTTCGACGAAAATATTTAAAACATTTAAAAATATTTTCCCTTCACCCTCGCGGGAGTAAAGTAAGAAAATTTTTATTATCAGATTCAATTTTATCAACCCAAAAAACCCCTATATAGCAATTTTCAAATTTTTGTGAAAAAATATTTTTAATTAAACGAGAATTTTTGTATTTCGGTATAGTTTTTTATTGAAAAACATATAGATTTCTGCCTAGCGCTTTCGGAGTGTTAGTCCATCTTCAGGGCTGGCACTGAAAGTAAGTAAAGGGGGGGTCAGTTAGATTTGAACAAATTTTGGGGCACTTGAAATTAGGTTATGTTAAATTTTATTAAATTACTTACTTGTCAGTGCCTTACAGGGTGCAGCAGAGGATAAATAGTTGTTGGAAAGTACATTTAGAGCAAAGGGACGATTACATACACTTTAAAACTTAAAAACTAACATATTAAAATTGCGGGACATCTTGACATTTAAAATATTTTTTTCTTCTTCTTCTTCTTCTTCTTCTGCGTAATGGCTATGTTCAGGGGGGTATATGGCCAGTCCAACAAGGAAGGACAGGCGGCCAGCGACGATCATTTTCAGAACCCCCCTGAACATAGCCATTACGCAGAAGAAGAAGAAGAAGAAAAAAATATTTTAAATGTCAAGATGTCCCGCAATTTTAATATGTTAGTTTTTAAGTTTTAAAGTGTATGTAATCGTCCCTTTGCTCTAAATGTACTTTCCAACAACTATTTATCCTCTGCTGCACCCTGTAAGGCACTGACAAGTAAGTAATTTAATAAAATTTAACATAACCTAATTTCAAGTGCCCCAAAATTTGTTCAAATCTAACTGACCCCCCCTTTACTTACTTTCAGTGCCAGCCCTGAAGATGGACTAACACTCCGAAAGCGCTAGGCAGAAATCTATATGTTTTTCAATAAAAAACTATACCGAAATACAAAAATTCTCGTTTAATCTTATATACGGTATACAAAGTCAAAAAATCTTTCTTAAAAAATATTTTATTTTTGTTGGCAGCAGTATTTTTAAACAGTATATACAGGGCGCATTCACCAAGCTTGTAAATTGTATCTTACCAGCAATGACATTTACTTTTTCAATAAGTACTAAACAATCAAATTTTTGTTAATCGGTCTCAGCGGTAGCTATGGTCAGGATGCTAATTTAGTTCATATCACTTGGGACCCTTCATTACAATACACTGGGTAAAAGCGCTCCCTCTCAACTCTGGGTTTCTCAGATCTGAACCTGGTGTTTTCGCTAAGCGAATTCCAGTCGCACATGTGCACTCCAAGTGCGTGCAGGTTACTAAGTTTACTTGTACGCATTAATAAATTTACATGTACGGTAAGTAAATTCACACATAATATATAATAATATAATTTTACATGCATATTTAAGTAAACTCAAACAAAAATTGATTAATTTTACATGAAATATCATGTAATTTTACATACAGTTAGGTAAATTTAAATACATATTCTTGTAAAATATCTTGCAATATAAAGTAAAGTTTGGTAAATTTACATGATTTTACATGTACTTATGATATGTCAATTTACATTGTAATATTACTGGTTATGTTTTTAATTTTACATGATTATGATTGGTAATATATTACCTCTGATTATGTAAATTTACATAAATATTTTTTGTAGTGTGACTGTAACATGTTATTAAAAGCAAACTTTACAGCGCGCGTGAGCTATAATAGTATAATACTAGTTCCGACTGCTCTAAAATCGTCAAAAACCGCCATAGACAAAAAATTCTTGGATATAAATATGTTTCATGAAAAAATAGGTAACTTTAAAAAAGTCCAACTGTCTGTCCGTCTGATGTCATGTTTTTGTAAACACGACAGCTCGAGAACGAATTATCAGATGGACTCAACATTTTAATGAAAAATCAAGTTCTATGGGAGGAAGATACCCATTATTTTTTTAATAATAATACCACTAAAACAAAGTTATGGGGGGTTAAACTTTTTAAAATTAAATTTGAAAAATGAGAAGGAAATGTCGGATTGACTTATTTTTTTCCTGAAAAATACTTTTATTTTAAGAACTAATACACTGTGAAAATAAATCTGTAAATTTACATGCTGAATAAATAAATAAATAAAGTGATAAAGTGTTAGACTTAAATCACTACAACTTAAATGTAAATTTTACATGCACCTGCTTGGCAACATATTATCTCCGATTTAGAATGTAAATTTACACTTTTTTTTGTAGTGTACTACTTATTTTGAAAAGATCCATTTAAACAAAAAAGTTCTGGGTACGCAACTTGACCAGATGCCATATTTATTTTTTTTAATTAATTTTTTTATTGTGGTAATGTCATAGTCGTACCAATAGCGGTCAAATTATTCACTTCACAAAAATCCAAAAATTGGTGTGGCGGTAACGTGTTAATTACAATGTAACATTTTTACTGTTATACAAATTTTTAATAAATAAATATCGGTCTTTAACCCGGCGTCTGACAGGTGGTTTAGTTTTACAAGTAACGACAGGTGGGGTGTAATAAACCCCAACTATAAATGGGACCGTTTTTGCTTTATTTAATAAATTTTATATAAAATGTAGTAAAATATTCGAGTTATACAATATATTAACCTAAAAATAATTTAAAAAATCTTAAATACATATATGTTTATTTTTAATCGGTTAACAAAAATAAATCAAATTTAAAAAAAAATAGGAAAGCTTTTTGTTTTCTATTAACTAAAAAAAAAGAACATTTAAAATTGCCAAACAAAGATCTAAATGAATAACATAAATTATAAACTTTTAAATATTATAGGTAGTGTTCAAAATAAATTACTTTAAGTAATCGTAATATGACTGAAAAATACAGGAGAAACAGGAAGATAATAGTATATTACGCACCGAGTACGCGAACCTAGTTTTCAGTGCAAGAGAGTGCTTATTTTTTTATGAGGCGCAGCCAAGTAAAAAATCTTTCGAAGTCCACCGAAATAGTTTGCGTCGAGGTCTGTATACTATTTTTTCTACGACCTAAACATCCAAAAGACGCAAAAATTGTCTTAAAATATTAATTTGTCAATTTAAGGTTATGTGTTTCACGTTTACTCATTTTCTGACAGCAGATGTAAAAAATCAACTAATTTTCACTTTTCAACCATTGTCATAGGCAACGGGTGGAAAATAGGCACTAACTACTAGCTAGGTTGTAGGAAAATAAATGTTACTTAGTATGACACGTGGGGTGTCAGAAACCCCAGGCGACTTCAAAAAGACGTGGCCTCTAATGCTTCAATATTTATACTGCCGTTCATGCTACACTGTGCAAAGTAAAAAGCGATTGAAAGGTACTGAGGCGCTGTCTTCACTTGGCGCGAAAATAAAATAGTTACGGAGTAATATTTGGACTCTGGGGTTTGTGACACCCCACGTGTCAGACGCCGGGTTAAAGGATACCATACCATTAGTCAAGTCATATTGTTTTTTACCAGTTGATGCGGTTCTGTTATAATTTTAAAAACCTACAATGGACAGCAGTCCAATATGTTAGGCAACATAAATTTAGGTCTTCAATACCAACCCAAAAAGAAAATTCCCTAAAAATATTATATTTGCATTTTATCACAGTGCAACCAAAAATGTGCATTATATGCAAAATTATTAAAAGATACATAAAACAGCTTATTAAACACAAAAACGAGTACAAAATCTTCACACACAAGGGGGTATTTCAATGTCTGTCAAATTAAGGAGTAGGTCATAAGTTCCCTAGGAAACTTTAGACCTACTGTACACATAGCTGTGTTATAAAAATTAAAAAAAATGGTTTTTTACTTAAAAAAAGAAACAAATATCTTACCTTCATGTAATTTAAAATATAATCTAAAATGTTATTTTTACCTAAAATATGCATAATTTTATTTCAAAACAATAATAATTATACTTTTATCTCTTTCTGTAGAACTTCTCTCTTTATCTAATCTAAATAGGAGGCAGTCCATTAATAAATAGACCAGTCAATTACTATCCGGAATAAATGCTTTTAAGCATTAAAAGACTATAGTTTTTCTATAAATTCTGGGTATGGATTTTTTTCTGTATGGATTCTCTTCTACATTACCAAATATACTTCCAGATAGTAGTGATATTTTCAAGAGGGTGCATAATAGGGTTTCCAGACAAGAATACATCTATTTGTTCAGAAACAAACAAAAAATATATCTTTTAGTAAAAATTATGTGCAGAAGAGGTCGTTTATTCCAGGAATTATCTACTTATTTTACTCCTCGCAGCTTTACAGTAGATGAATATAATACTCATCTACTCATCTATAATAATTATGCGTTTAATTTGGATCCCAAAAAAAGAAAAAAAATCCTCCAAAAGTCGCGGTCGTTGACGACTGCGACCAGGTAGCTACAGCTGCGACCTAGTCGTTGAGACACCTCCAATGTATTTTAAATGTCCCTGTTTTCCTAGCTGCTGGGGAGTCGTTACTAATAACTAACGGTCGCCGTTCGTTTGGTCGCCGGTCGCTTGCCGCTCCGGGAGCAGACGCACGACTATTTCGTCACGAATTTGAAACAGTTGGTTTTGCGCTGTGACAAGTATCTTTCACTGTTTCACTCAATTAGAATTGCTTAAAATCCCTCCACTTCTCTTAGGCGAAACATCTCATCAACTTTTTTTTTTCATGATGTAATGTTAATAAGAAGAGGAGATTATCCTCTTTCGCTTGATAATTCAGAAACATTAAAAGGACCAACTTTTTAGAGATATTCATACTGATTGAAAGGCATAAACTAGCAAACACAAACACAGCTGGCGAGACCGAGGAAAACAGGTAGGGTCGTGACGACCTAGTCGCGGCTTCCCAAAAAGTCGCTGACGACTGCGACTCTTGGATGAAGCTTTAATTGTCAGCTCGCCTTTTCATCGTCGGAGACACGGAAATACAGGCCTGACTGGTATATGCTTAGCATAAAAAAAAATAATAACCGGATCGATATTAAATCTTAAGAAAAAAATCTAAGACAGGAAGAAACTGTATAAGAGTAAACTATAGTATACGAAGCGTTAATATCTTCACGGTTTATTTCCTGTGCTCTTAAGCTTCTCCCCTAGATCTTAAATTATTACGCTCAATTCGCATATGAATGGTACATTTTCAGGAATAAATAAAATAAATTTAGCTAAAGTTTCGTACTTTACATTCAATAAACTTTTGATTGTCGTTTGTTTACCTATGCAGGATGTTTTTAAGTAATAATTTACTAATTCGTATGTTTTATGAAAAAAATAGAAAGAAAATAGGAAACTGTAAAAAAACTTGATTAGATATTTTATTTAAAATTTTGAATATAAAGTACCTTTTTAATTAAAAAGATTTAAAACACATGAAAAGATACAAGACCACTAAATCCATCAAGAATCTTCGCAAAATACGTCAAACACTAAGCAAGTATCATGTAATGCAAGATATAGGCAAGTCCTTGCATATCACATATCTTGCTTTGTCATTGGTCGTACATTCAGCAAGTTTACAAAATTTGAGTTTTGCGATGGGAATTTAAATTTGAGATTTTTACGTAAAATATTTAATACAAAATTTTAAATTAAGCTGATTTTACGTATTGCTTTCCTCTGTTTATTTTAGTATAATAAACATAAATAAATCTGTGGTTTGAAATTTTCGTTCAAATAAATGCTAGCCTTGAAACTAGATAATATGTCTTTAAACAAGAAAAGACAAGTTTCCTTGAAACCAGGAATCCTCTTTTTCTGTGTATAATAGATCGAGACCACCAGGGTGGCATACTATGGGGTGGTATACCTTCCCAGTCATGTGCCCGCATTTAATAATATTAAGGCGGACTTACCACCTATAAATGCTTTCAATTAGTGGGCATTTAAGTAGGGACTTTCTAACCACTAATCTTTTATTTAATTCTTATAATTACAGGCAGACTTTCCAGATTTTTAAAGTTTTTTTTTTATTGTTTAATATCTTAATTTAGTTATTTATATAAGCACTTTTCCAAAATTTGTCTATTTTTTCTGCGTAGCTTGAGCACAGAATGTTTGGTAGGTAATATTTTAAACTATATATATTTTTCAATAATAAAATTTATTATAAAGACTGCGAGATACCTTTTATAGATATAATACATGTATCATATACATTATTGTAATTGTATTTAATTATTAATTTTATAACCAAAAACTGGTAACGACCTGAAATATTTATAAAATTGATTGAGTTGTGGAATATACGCCAAAAAGAAAACAACGCCAAAAACTTTTATAACTAAACCAACAGTTTCGTTTATTCTTTGTAAACATCCTCAGGGTTGATTAAAACGTAAAAGGCATTTTAGTCATAGACTTTTTCAATGGTAACATATAGTTAAATATAGACCAGATAAGAGCAGAAAGAAAAATATAAACAAAAATTTAAAAAACGCTACTACGGTAAAATCAGTTTTTTTTGTTTTTTTACTAATTTTATAATTTAAATTAGAATTTAAAAAAATTGTCCTAATGATTAAAATGTTTTATTTTTGATTATATTAACAAGATGCTGCAGCAAAAAACAAAACTTGATAACATAGACAAGATTTTTTTTTGGGGTATAGGAGAGTTTTCTATAAAAACGACTGCAGATTTTAATAACATATAAATAATTAATAAATATACATGTATGTTTTTCCGTATTTTTATTTAAAATTAGTAAATCACCGAACAACTTCCTTGTTCAGTGAATTTCTCCTCATAAATAAATATTATTTTTCCTTTTGTATACTGAGCTAGGTTTCCGACAAATTCCTGTATTTTCCGGGATATTTTCCAATGCATATACCAATGGTATATTATACCATATGTGCAGAAATTAGACATCCCAATGTAGCGCCTTCGCCATAATTGTAATTTTATAACCTATCCCAGAAAACCAATTTAGGATAACCTAAAAATTACCAAAATATAGTTTATATTGGTTTTTGCACTAAATGCAAGCATTTATTTTAAAATAGTATTTATTTTATTATTTTCTTTTTATAATAGAAGTTTAGCCGTATTAAAGGTGCAACACGCCAAACAAATTTACAATACGATATTTGAAGAAAGCTTTAAGACAGAGACTTGAAATTTAAACAAAGATTTTTTAACTAGTTGTTCCAAATTTCAAGTCTCTAGGTATGTCAAAGCGTTCTTAAAATATCGTAGTATAAAGTTTTTTTGCAAGCGACTTGCACCTTTAATACGATACTACTTACTCAGGTTTGCAGTCAAAATTCCATATCTTCCACAAATGTTGATGAATTTAAATGAAATAAATAAATTAATTTTTCATCGTTTCTAATGTTATTACTAGTATACTATTTTGACAAAATATGTACCTTACAAGAAGTTTCCTACAAATAGACGAACCGAAAGAGTTTTTGAAACGAATAAGGTTATTGTTTTACTTTCGGTCCATGCAAATGAAACTGACTTCTTTCTAGATAATTCTCTAATAAAATGGGTACCGAACGGATACAGGTATTGTCTTAGAAGTTTGCAAGGCCCTGTATCCACTTCTGTACTTAGAATAGCATACTTTGCATTAATTGACTCTGTATTAAGCTATGGTGTTATCATTTGAGGGAACTGTGCTGATAGTACCAGAATTTTCCGCATTCAAAGGAGAGTTATCAGGGTCATTGCTGGCTTGGGATACAGGGATGAATGTAGGGAGAAGTTTATTACTTTAAAAATACTTACATTGCCTTGTCTCTACATTTATCACTGTCTCCTACATGCTCATATTGTCTATGGTAGCTCTACAATGGGTGCGGATGTTCATGGCTACAA
Source organism: Brachypterus glaber (assembly GCA_958510825.1). Taxonomy (NCBI): domain Eukaryota; kingdom Metazoa; phylum Arthropoda; class Insecta; order Coleoptera; family Kateretidae; genus Brachypterus; species Brachypterus glaber. Next base: position 31,762,914 of record OY294047.1, read on the forward strand.
CACTCACTCCAGAAATGACATACGTATAAATTTTTATGCATTAAAAAAATCGCAAAATGGTCTAAACTTTTACTGTTTTAAATTTTTTAATAAGCTACCCACCTGCGTTCGTAGTCTTCCAAGCAATTGTTTTAAACGCATTAAATTATTTTTATTAGCCATGGCATTCCACTCTAAATCCGAGTATTTGGAGTTTGATATTAGAAATTTTTAAATTTCTATAATACGATTTTGTTCTTGTATGTAACTTTGTTTTAACTGTAACCGTATGTTTTATATTTGTTTAAATTTTACTACTATTTGTGACCTGTGTAAATGCTATTTGTGAATTGCACCAAATAAATTTTCTTCTTCTTATCTTAACTATGGACGTCTTAAATTAACTAGTCTCTCGTCACAGAGCCCATTCGCTGAAATAGTATAATCGAATTTTTAAAAATTGCCAAAAAACGTACTAGACTAAAAATTCTAGATTCAAACGTGTTTCATGAAAAAAAAATAAGTAACTTTGAAAATTGTAGTCGGCCGGCCGTCCGTCCATCTGTCATTCTGTCCGATATCACAAATTGTCCGATCGACTAAAAGAAAAAATCAAATTATATCAGAGGAAGAACCTCATTATTTTTCAAAATATTTCAACCAAAAAGATAGAAGTTATGAGGGGTTAATTTTTTTATATCAAAAAAGCTGAAGGAAAAATCTGATTGACGAATTTGTGTTTAGAAAAAAAATATTCTTATTATAAGGATCAATCATATCAATTAAAAAATAAAAAATAAACTTATAGGAGCGCAAATTGACGAGAAAATAAATGTTTACTACCAACATTAAGACATTAAAGACGCCAGTTAGTGTATCAAATTAACGAATTTCTTTTTTTGTCGGATTCTTATGTAGAAAAGTTTTTTACATTAGAATCCGAAATTTTTATTTATTTTTTTAATTTGACACACCAACTGGTTTTGTTTGTTCAGGGTCACATAATATTTTATATTGGGACAAACATATCCCATTCATTTTTTGTAAAAAAACATCTAAAACAAAAATTCACTTGTTTTGTACTTTTGATGGCATTTTATTTTATATACACAAAAAAAAGTTTCCGAAATTCAAAGAAAACTAATCCGGAGCGAAAGGGTTAAAGAATGTTTATAAGCGGAAAGGTTTAAAAAATATATAACTTTTTTGGAAATACTATAGTTTGGTAGTCCACGTAACCACTATACTACCATTTGAACGGTAGTATCACATTTGCTGCCTCTAAGAGTTCAAATCCCATCCCCGGATTGTTTGTTTTTTTAACATTATTTATTTTGCGTTTTAAATAATTTTAACTTGCGTTTAATAAGTATTTGAAAAAATTCAATATAATATCAACGTTATAATGGAAAGTATAAAAAAATTAAAAAAAAAAAACATATCTTGACTAGTAAGATTTCTACCATTGGTAGTCTACCTAACCATTTGTATTATAAAGAAGTAACTTCCTTAATGATCTTAAAATGACTGGCCATTTTCCACCAATAAAGGTAGTTTCACACCTCATTGATTACCTATGCGTTGCTTATACCACAGGTATTTTATAAGGTGCCATTTTACAAAAAGAACAAATTGCCATGAAATCAAATGATTCGGACAAATAACATCGTTACGAATGGTTTGATAAATTATCAATTTATTTTTGATAATCTCTCTTCAATCTATATCCAAGGGGATCTTCAATAAATATTTCACCACACTAAGACAATTTTTTCTCAATTTTGCAATCATGCAAAATTTTCAAATTTTTTTTTAGCTTAGTTTGGCTTTTTATGACGTTTTATGTCGATATAAATCAATTTCGAGCAAAAAAAATTGTCGATGGGTCGGTTTGTCCGTGAAATCTTGTCAACACGATAACTTAAGAACGCTTTAAGTTAGAAACTTGAAATTTGGCATACAGGTATCTTACCAAAAGTTCTCGCTCGGGATTGTTTTTGGTACATTGGAGTGCGGCAAGGGGGACAAATGGGGAAAAATACATTTTTTTACAAAAAAAAAGAAAATTATTATATAGGGGTTTTATGGTTGCTGAAATTGAATCTGATAATATTTTTTTTTTTAATGGGAAAGCTTGTTTACTCGGCAGTGTATTTTGTATTTCGGTGATTTTGCTAAAAACCTAAATTAAAAATTTCTGTCCTTACTAATTTCTACGTCTAACCACTCGTTAGTGATATTATGTACTTGAGACACACAAGTCTTTAACTTGCTACCATTCAAAGTCTCCAGACTAGGAGAGGTATGAGTAGTTGTCTACATCTAGCAATAGATGGCGCACAAGTCTACATCAATCTAATGACTATATTCCTTTTGCGAATAAAGTCTAAAAACGTTTTCTTAATCAGCGTGAAGAGTTGACTCTTGGTACTGAAGAGGGCCAGCAGCCTGAAACTGTCAGTCTATCACTCTGTACGATGATTAGAAAACAGATTCATGGAATAATAAATAAATATTTTTATAATTTTGTTTAAAATTAAAAATTACTGTCCTTACTAAAACTAAACAATTCCTAAATTACCATTAAAATCAATGTTAGTATTAAAACACAAACAAAACTTTTTTTATGAAATATAAGTGCATATTCACAGGCTCGCATAAGAACGTAATACATAATACATGCCGTGATTGCTTGATGTACGGCCATGTATCTTGCAAGCCAATCACGGCACCGCATTCTTATGTTTTATGTTCTTATGCAAGCTTCTGGATAGGCCTTAAAGTAGTGGACTTGTCAAGTTTTCTGTGAATGCTTCTCAGATAATACGTTGTAGAATGATTTGTTTTGACTAAAAAAAGTTTACATAAATATGTGCGTAAAAATGCTTAGTTTTGGAGCTGGCCTTTGCCCAGCAAAATTCATATTATGTTTCCGCCCGTCTAGAAAGGGTGCTTGCTTGTTAGGTTTTGCGTAACTTTTAGGTAATTGAAATATATTGCCGTATACGGCAAAAAATTGGCTTTGATCCCAATTTACCGATTAGATAGAAGTCATGTGGTGGTAGACACCCTGAGAACCCTTACCAACAAAAAAAGAACGTTAACTAACGACTAGTCTATCTATTATTAGAAACAAGCCGTGAAGATAAATAATGCTTCGCATTCTATAGTATACTCCTCTCAGTTTCAAGTATTTTTTCCTGGTGAAGTTTTAATTAAATTATCCCAATGGATATATTTGCTTTTTAAGTGACTCCCCCTATAACTTCTTAGTTTTTAAATGGATTTCTTTTCAAATATGATACAATTGACTTTTAATAAAGGTATTTCTGAAAAAAAATCGTTGATATTTTCTTATTTTTTTAAATTTATTTAAAAGTTTAGCCCCTTGTAACTATTTTATTTTAAGGAGTATTTGGTAAGATTAATCTTTTTAATAAAAGTACCTTTATTTTTCTGAGAACATTACGTTGACCGCACTTATGCTTCTATTTTTTAGATTTTTTAAAAGGATTGGTCCCTTATAACCTTTTTATTTTTAATGGATTTTTTTTTCAAATTTTTTACAATTGATCTTTTTAATAAAACGAATGTTTTACAATTGACCCTTTTAATAAAACGAATTTTCCTGAAAAATTAACTTGTCTTGTTTGTTTCTGAAAAAAAGTCCATCGGATTATTTTTTCTTGAGCAGGGCCGTAGAGAAGAAGATTTAGTGGAGGGGGGAGAAGGTCACAAATCACAACTTCTTTTTAGTTTTACAACTTTTATCCCCTGGACAAAAAAAGTTGATGACTAAAAAAAAACGTTCCATGAAGTATGCAGCTTTTTCAAAAAAAATGCTAAAATTGCAACTTTTATGCCCTCAACAAAAAAGTTGATGATAAAAAAAAAGTTTCCACTACTGCTAATATTACAGCTTTTATATTTTTAACCCATGAAATATGCAACTTTTTGCAATTTAAAGATAAGTGTTCTTGAGTTATCGTGCGGACAAGAAAACGTGACATACGGATAGACGGTAGGAAAGATAGACGGACGTATAGATGGACGTACGGACAGACGGACGGAGGACGGATATTTTTGAAAGTTGTTTAGACTTGTGTAAAAAAACTGATTTTGGAGAAACATATCTTTTTTTGGGTCAAAATTAAACGTATAGGTATTACTCCTATGCTGTGAAGCTACGAGGAGTATAATAATAAAATGAGAAAATAAAAATAACTAATTTACTAAGAAAATTAAAAAAGGTGCTAAGGGTTTCAAGTGAAGTGGTTTTGAATAATTTGGTAATTCGTTCGCAAAAAGGGGTTCCGTAGGTGAAGGATTGGTATTTTTAAGGAATCTTTCTACCTTCAAATTTTAAAAATATTTTTTTAAAATATTTTGTTTTATATAGGGTGCTCGTTTTTCGACCTCAAGCATGGGTATCTCGGTATTATAAGAGATACAAGATCGGTTAAATTAGAAAAAACTTGCGCATTTTTATGCTGAGAAATAATATGAAAGAAAATTTGACCTCACATTTTTTGTTTTTTAATTATCGCAAAAAAAATAAAAATCCCGGGTTTGATTTTTCTTTTTTTTTTCTTTTGAGCGGAAACCGACCAAGCTAGATGTTTTTAATTGAAACATTGTTAAGGTACTTTTTTGCAAGAAACCTAAATCTGTTATCCAATTTTTCATGGCATTTTATATGCATTAGTTACACTTAACTTCGTTTTTTCTTATGGGCGCTATTTTTGATTTTTATATTTTTGAATAAACTTTTTTTTCTGATTACGATAATGTATCACACGAGATTATCAAGTTTTACATTTTGAGCGAAATTAAAAAAATCCTTTTTGCGCAGAGTGCTTTGAAAACAACGAAGCAATTACTTTAACGGAGGTTAGGTTTGAAACCGTAAATATGGCCAATGTACCCTACGCGCATACGTGAGCTCGGTATTTAGTATTTGATAATCTAAATGCCGAGCTCACGCATTCGCGTAGGTGACAATGCCACATTAACAATATAAATTAAATAAATATAAATTAAATAAAAAATCTATTGTTTGCTTTTTCATATATTTTTTTATAAAAAGGAATTAGACATTAGTTTTTCCCGATTAAATGGGATTTATGGAGCAATCGTGTAGCCACGGGGACAATGGAAGTAACTACACACCCAGAGGTCAATAAAAAAATTAAAATCTTTAGAAAAATTAAATAAAAATATGTAGTTAAAAAAAATGGCCGTTACCCACCCACCCCCAGATGAAAATCCTGGTTAAGGGAAAATCCAAAATCGTTTTTTTAATAAATAAATCCTGCAAAAAGATTTTATTACGTAACTAATAAATATAATTTATTTAAAAAAAATATATATTATGAAATTAGCAGCTTATGTTGTAAATCAATTTTTATGTAATATTGTTTATAAATAAATTTAAAGTAAATACTTTTATTAAAAATCGTTAAAAAATGTACACGATACATGAAGAAATTAAGGTCAATATTTATCAACAGAAATTTCTATGCTGTTATACACGGCCTATAGCCTAAAAACAAATTATTTTAACACCTGATTTATGCATATGACAAAAATTAATTGGTACTAATTAAAGTGATTTTTTGATTTTTACAAATACATAACTTTCATCTAGTAGACACTATCGATACCTTATTTCTAAACTGTTGTAATTTACCAGAGCTTTGAAATTGGCCATTGGCCATTTGTTGAAGTGTACTTCCCGAAGAAGTTTTTTTATATGCAGAAACGCATTTTCGATTACAGATAACGGTATGGTACGCAAAATATAATCAGACAAAATAAGGTTTCTTCACTAAAACATTGGAGTGGAAAAGGAAAACTTTAATAGTTTTAGCTAATTTTCTGATAGTATTTTTAGGCACTGCGTTATTTCTGCAATTTACTACTTATACACGCAAAGAAATTAGTGGGCTCTGCGCTATACATTATAAGATATTTGGTAACAGTGGCAAATTATAGTGATTTAAGCTATAGATTATAAGGGACACAATAACTAATAATGTTAAAAATAAATTGGAAACGATTATATATATTACAGACACGATTATATTTATTACAGGCACTATTATAAATTTACAGAAATTTTATTATATTATAAAAATTATTAGCACGGACAATAATTAAATCTATTTAAGCTATAAATGCCATACTATTTGTTATATTTTATTATTCACTAAACAATTAAAGTATTTCATATAAATTTTTACACTGACTGCCATAATTGTAAGAGAAAGCCTTGTATTTATATAATAAGCGATTATAATTTGCTTGGTATGTGTGTTATAGCGCTCCTAGCTATAATTTTTTTTTTCCGTGTAGAAATCCCAAAAAGTGCCTCAAAATACCATTACGTACTATCAGAAAATAAGTTTTAAAAGTCCAGTGAAATACACCGAGTGAAATCTGCGAAAACGCATTTTGGATTACAGCCGATAATTTATAAGTAGGTGAGAAGTACGAGGAGTGTAATCAAGAGAGAATTTACTGAATAGTAAATATCTTGATAATTTACTTAAAACGTTAGTATACAAAATTAAGTCTAGAAAAGTCTGTACCGTAATTTCACACACAATAGTCTAGATTCGCACAACTATGGTCCAGCTTCACACCTATATTCCATGAGCAGGGTATTTAAAAAAACTTTGAAAACGTGTTGCTGTATATCCCATATACACCAACTTTCATAAGAAATTGTAAACATTTAAAAATAATTACCCCCGCCCCCTGGGGGTCTTGGACTATAGTTGTGTGGCTGGACTATATTTATGTGAAATTACGGTATTAAGTAAAGCTTGTTTTTGTATGCATAATTATTACATTACTGATTACAGGTATAGGAGCATTTCTACCATAAAAAATACGCAATATACTAGAAAGAAAATAATACATCTAGTTTCAGCTACTGTAGGTTCATCGCAAAATGCGTTATTACTAGTGTTACAGTGAAGCTTTGTAAGTCCAGTAAATTCCAGTTTATTTTATGCGTAACGCATTTTGGATTACAGGTAAAGGTAGGAAGCACTTGTAGAAGTGGGGACACTAAAATATGCGATAAGGAAATACTCGCTAACGTTAATGTACTTTTAGGTACGATCATAATTGAAGCTTTATACGTCCAGTGGAGTCCACCCAAGCAAAACAATAGGTAAAAATGTCTTATTATCAATTGGTAAGTGGACTTTTTGTCCATTTTTTTACCTATTTTGTTGCTTGGGCTTGCACCAATGTTTAAACTAATATTATCCGAACTAAACTCCATTCTTCATATCCGCGCGTAAAATGGACTTTTATTATCAGATTCACTTTCAGCAACCTTAAAAACCCCCAATATACCAACTTTCAAGAAAAACCACCCCCCCACCCCTCAGGGGGTGAAATTAGAAAAATTTTAATATAAGATTTATATTCGTCTACCCCAAAAACCCCTACATACCAATTTTGATGAAAATATTAAAAATATTCAAAAATATTTACCCCATTGCCCCCGCGGAGGAAGTTAGAAAAATTTTATTATCAGATTCAATTTCAACAACCTTAAAAACTCCTATATAGTAATTTTCAATTTAAAAAAAAAATGTATTTTTCCCCATTTTACCCCACTTGCCGCAAACCAATATTCACCAAAAATCAACCCCGAGCGAGAACTTTTGGTAACCTGTATGCTAAATTTCAAGTCTATAGCTTAAGGCGTTCTCAAGTTATCGTGCTTACTATTTCTCCTACGACTAAACATAAAAAAAACGCAACAATTACCTTAAAATTAGTTTGTCAATTTGAGGTTATGTGTTTGACGTTTACTAATTTTATGACAGCAAATATGTAATATCAGCTGATTGTCACTTCTCCACGGGTGGGAAATAGGCACTAACCAATAACTAGGTCGTAGAAAACAGTTATTTGCGCTCTTAGTAGAGATAACTGAATTTTTCTGAGTGAGGTCATATTTTGTGGACCGAAGCGGAGCTGAGGTCCATGAACCCGACCGAAGACAGAAAAAAACTTACCTACGGGTAACGCATTACGTTTTTCTCACTACCAAGGAGTTAAAATCCTATTTTATTAATAATATTTTTGACATTTATATGTGTGACAATTCAAGAAATCATTTTGTTATGGAATTACTCTATAAAATTGGAAATAGTAGTCCTGTGTCTAGATGTCCCCCTGCGGTGAATCACACTTAGTGTCCTTGTGCGGTAAATCGTTTTTTCTGTCTACGGTTTTGTTTGTATTGATTTCATCTATCACTAAGTGTCCAAGATGCTCGACTGTCGACTTTTTGAAAAAGTAATGTCAACTTACCTAGTTGGTAGTGAGAAAAATATGAGGTACCTAGTAAGAAATGAATTCAACTCCACTAAAAAGTGCCAAAGAAGAAATAAGATAAGTTTTCTATAAACTGCTGTAGAAACAAAATGCGTTTAGTTTTAGGTGCTATTACACACTAATAAAGCTTTTTTAAGTCCAGTGAAGTCCAGCTTAAGTAAAGCTTATGCGCAAACGCATTTTAAATTACAGGTAAAGGTATAGGGTAGGAAGCACGCGGAGTATAATCAGGCGGAGTGGGGACTTCACTGGAAGGTGCGACAGGCTGTCCATTGTAAACGTAGCGCTGATGCGGCGAACATTGATTGCGTTTTGACCCGGAATACGGCAGTTCAAATGCGGTGTTACGATCATTTTGCGACCAAAAATGATATGATTTGCGAATTTGACTGGAACAGTTTGGTGCGGATTGATGTCGTATCGGGTATATTGGTTTCAGTTCCGAGTGACAATTTCAGTGTCGACAGATATTTCAGTGTTTAATTTTGAAAAAGAGTGAAGTTTTTTTTTTGTAGACAACCCCTAGACGGGAAGTGCAGACTTGTTAAAAGGAAATTTAGGATGAGTATGGGTGATGCTCCACGCGGCACCACTCGTCTTTGACCTACTGGATGCACCCTCATGTGTGAGTCACCAAAACAAAATATTTTTTATTATTTTTTTTTTAATAATTTATTTTTTTTTTAATTATTAATTAAGGGTTTAAATTAAAAATAAAACTAAAATTAATTAGAAACGCTATAATTAATTATATGTTTTACGAGATGCATTAAAAAAATATTTAAAAATAATATGCGCGCTTATTCATATGTTTTTTATAAACATAGAAATTATTATAAAACAAAAAACAAAATAAAAAAATATATAATAAATTAAAAATATAATTTATTAATGGAAAATCATATTTATTTTAGAATTTAAATTAAGGTCAAAAAACACTAATTTATTAATACAATATATGAGATGCATTACAAAATATTTAAATAGTAAAAAATGATAGGTATGCGCGCTAATTTATTTAACAAGGACTTTTAAGTAAAAAAAAAATAAAAATTACACATTTTTAGGATTTTATTTACAAAAAACTTTTGAGAAAAATAATTTTGCTAAAAAATAAAAAAAGATAAAAAGAAACTTCGATCATAAAAATTAACAAAAAAAAATGTCAAAAAGGTACAAAAAAAAATAAATTTGAAACAAAAAATATTTTGACAAAAAAAATAAACAAAAAGAATTTTCAACAAGATAAATATCGAAAAAATTAAAAAATACCGAATAAAAAATTAAGCCAAAAAAATATTACTGAAAAAAAAATATAAACAATAACAAAACTTTTACTGGTACAAATTAGACCTTCTAAAAATTTTAAAACAATTATTTAATAAATAAATTATATGCAAATATATATTTTAAGTTTACAAGCTCTTTGATGTATAAAATATCAGTTTTTTAATATTTTTGGGTGGGCAGCGTATTATAAATGTTCAGCTTAATTTTTTGAATATGGGAAGTTCTAAAAATTTTAAAAAACTAATCTGGGCTCCGACGTGCACACCGGCAATATACTGATAAAATAGTTTATTTGTCTCAACTAAATATTTGGTTGGATATGGCCAATTAAATTATTTGGTTATGACAAATAAATTTTATTTCTGTCAAATAAACTATTTTGCTCCCATTAATAAATCATTTTGAAATTAAAATATTTGTTTACATGAACTAAATATTTATTTGACTCAAATAAAATTTGTTACTCATAACCAAATAATTTAATTGGGCATATCCAAATAAATATTTTTTATCAGTGTATGGCAGGCACTGAAAGAGTTAAGGACTACCCTCTAAATATTCATACAGATTTAAAGATTTCTTTAAGGAACATTTTAAAATGCATGTAGTTTTCAATTTATTATATTATTCAGAGCCCCTGAGCTAGAATAATAATATACGGTAGTTTCGAATTTTTAAAAAATTTCAAAAATCCTCCCTGACAAAAAAATCTTGGATATAAATTTGTTTCATGAAAAAATAATCAAGTTTTTTTTTCAAATGTTCGTCCGTCTGTTTGTCTGTCCGTCCGTCCGATGTCACGATTTTTGTGAACAAGATAACTCAATAACGAAAAATCCGATCGACTTGAAATTTTCAGAAATAATCAAGTTCTACGAGGAAAAATCCCTATTGTTTTTGATAGTAATCCCGCCAAAAACAAAAAAAGTTATGGGGGGTTATACTGAAAAAAATAATCGAAAAAAGCTGAGAAAATTTCGATTAACGTAACTTTTTCAGGAAAAAATCATTTTATTATACAATAAATTCATGGGTCAGTCCTTAATGTGTTAATACATTTGCCCCTTAGTTGAAAGTTATGTGGTCTAACTGTAAAAAAAATATAAAAGATGTTTAAAAAAATAAAAAAAATTAGGTATAAAAATAATAACTGACAATTAAAAAACTACATTAAATTTTAAATTTTAAACGAATTCCTCGGAAAACACATGAGGGATGTACAAAAAACGCAAAAAGTGTTAATAAATCAAATAAAGTTTTGCTTAAGAGAATTAGGACTGTCAGTTATTATTTTTATACCTAATCATTTAACTCTTACAATGGACTCCAACGACAAGTTTAAAAAAAATATTTTTTGCTTTTTTATATCAGACATAGAAGCTGTCGAATCATCACAAAACTTTTTTATTAGTAAATACTTAATTATCCAAATTCCTTCATATTTTTAGAAAATCTCTAAATCTTTAAGGGACAAATCCTCTAGTTTGTTTCATTACACTTCAAGAAGTGTACTAAATAGAACCGGTCCAGTCTTTATTGACTTAACAGAAAATATTTATATTTCGTTATATTTCCAGTAAGTATTTCTTAAACAAAGATATGTATGTATAGTATTTTTTAACGTATATGCGGTATGTATAAGACTTGTGTATAATTACACTAGGCAACAAATCGCAACTTTTTTTTGCCCCGATCGGAAAGTAACCTTTTCTTAATAATTCGATGGCCTGGAATCTGAATCTGACCTTAGAAAAATTCCAACATATCACATTTTTGTGACATAAGTCCAGGAAATATTTTTTTTTCAAAATCTTTATAAAAAGAATAGGATTTTGAAACTTTTAGGGTATATATATAAAAAAAATACGAGGAATAAAAAAATCTATATGCGAAAAAACTACTGTCGCAGTAAGTAAGCGAAAAATAATAAAAAGTTTAAAATTAAAGTGCTGAGTTTACTTAATTGCTAATTTGTGGCAAAACTATCAAAGCATAAATATTTTATAGGACTTAATTTGTAGATTATAAAATTCTCTACAAAAATATTTATACAAATGTTTTTTTTTATTTTGCTTAGTTTGTTAGTAAAAAGTAGATAAATGAAAAAGCAATAAAATTAAAGAACACAGTGTAAACTTTTTTCCCGAGCCCAAAAAATATATTTTTCTTATCAATTTAAAGGCGCAGTAGCCAAATTTGACTGTAAAAAAAATCCAGCAGTCTAATTTTTTAAATTTTAGTATAGTAAATTATGCCAATTTAAATATAATTTATAAAAAACAATGTTGGTTATTTATTTTCGTTTTTTTAATGGTTTTACATCATAAAAATATCACTTCATTACTTACCGCATTACGTAACATATTTTTAGTTTATTTTTGACCCCTAGTGATGCTTTTTGGCGTTTTTTAGCATGAGTACGTGGCACTAAGCTTGTCCCCTTATACAACCCTCTCCTCACCCACCACACCTACTTAGTTGTGTCACAGGATCATTTTTTTTTTCTAATATTTTTTTCCTAATATCCCTAATTATTCTACCTATGAATTTAAAGTTTCCATAGTCTAAGTTAGGTATTTTTTAACTAATATTGAGAGGCCGACTCCGAATTTGTCAGTATTTTTATCTCCCATGATTTTAGAACAAAAGAAGGCTAAAATAATGATTTTTTACCACTTTTCTCTCATTTTTTTCAGAAATCTGGGGTAGTGGAAAAATTCTGAGGCCAGATTCGGTCTCAGCGACCTAAAATTGGGCAAAAAAACATATGATTGCAATAAGGGCAAAAAACCGTGTTAACTTTTCATGTGTGGCACTAATACTTTTTTATAAAAATTATTTTTAACTATGTATTTATGTTTATGTTGTATAGCGTCTTAAACGTTATATAAAAATCCTCAGTTAAAACATAAAACGTTTTTTCTGTTTTGCGACTCTTATAAGCTCATAATCACACGCATTTTGCGAGTTCTTATAGGCCCATAAGAGGTCTGTACTTTTTTTTTTCTTTTGGGTTAACAACAAACAAAAGCCTATCGCTTGAAGTTTTCCGTGCAAATGTCAACCTCGCTTTAAAGTTTAATTTTCTACAAAATTTTGTGTTTAGGTTATCTTTTACCGTGTTAAAATTGTGGCTTGGTTACTTGCAGTGAAAAACAGAAGACTACTATAAAATATACCAATACCAAACGAAAACTGTAATGCCAACCCGAAACAAAAATAAATCGGTCATCAATTTAAATGTAACTTTTTTAAAATTTTAGAGCAAAATAGAAAAAATTGTATAAAGCACTCATTTCATAACTCATTTTTAGCGCACTAGTACTTTAGAAAGCGGTTTGTTTTCTAAACTTGTACTCGTACTCTAAAAACTTATGTTATGAAACTAGTACTTTAATATACTATTTTTATTTTATCTTAAGAGTCGGAAAGGGTGTTTTCATTTTTAATGGTGTTAATTTTAAAATTATTATAAAAAATTTTATTTAAATTTAACATCTTGCTTGAAAGATAAATTGTTAAATTTTCTATTCTGGCATTTAAACCTTCAAATATTTATTGTTTTTTTTTTCAAAATTTAAATAACAGATTAAAATTAATGATTATCCTTTAAATTTGGATATCCTCATTTACAATCATTATTATTATAAATATGTTTATAATTGGTTATAATGTATTATAAGATTAAAATATTTCGACAACTAAAGCGAAAATTAATCGAATAACCATATAATAATAATAATAATAATGAAAGAAAATATTAGTGGCATATCGGACAGAAGAGAAAATTAGAAAAAAAGTCAGGTCTCAGTCTGGATTCGAACCAGAGTCCCCACGGTTTCCGGCCTGGTACTCTACCAACTGAGCTACCGAGACTCCCGTTCGAAAACTAACTAATTGGACATGCCTTCTTTTCTATTCTTCTCAAATTTGTTAGTTGTTAATTAAAGAAAAGATGATTAATTTTGTTAGTGGGAATAAACTCAATATACAATGTCTTAAGAGCCCTTTTACCCCTTTACCCTTGTGTCGTTCACATTTTAGTTAAAAAGTCCAATTAGTTAGTTCAAAAATACTTCTTAAATAATAATAATAATAATACATATCACTTATATTAAATTTTCATATGTTAGACTATTTTATTAATATAAAAAAATGATAATAATACGTTGGTCTGGATGACTACTTTGTTATCAAAATATTGTTTAAGGAAGTAATATTCATCATTATAATTATAGTTAAAAATAAATTTTACTTTATCGAGGAAATTATTTCATTGGCTTAGTTTAGGCAAAATAAAAATTTTCATATTCTGTCACTTTAAAATTAAAAAAAAATATATTTGTATTCTTTAAATATTAACAAATATACCTACAAAACTTCACAATGATATATTATTTCTTTCTATAAAAAAAATGTTTAAAAACCAAATATTTTTAAAAATTGGAAGTTAGAAAGACCCCTTAATGTTTTATTAATTCACCATAAAGTCGATCATAAAGTTATCAAAACGGTTCATTATTTGTCTTAAAAAACTGCACGATAAAAAATATTTTTTCTTGTATATTTTTTCAGGCTAAATAACTCGTCATGAA
>OY294047.1:31777338-31814118 GCA_958510825.1 Brachypterus glaber
TTGGTAAATATTGCAACGGTATTAAGATAAGAGCAATTATAATAAATTTTTTAAAAATCCTACGATACAAAAAAATTGTAACATAATGAAATAGGACGTATATCTAAAGTAGGTCTACTGTTTCTTATTAAGTTTGTAATAAATAAATTTTTATATGAATTATTAAGTTATGTATTTTGACCTGAGGAATCATATTCCAAAAATAAAATTACAAAGAAGTTACACAGAAAAAAGTTTGGAACAAAAAACTAATAAGGCCCCCAAGTCTCGCACACCCGTGGTTAAAATAAGTTCATGAAAATAACATACGAAGATGGGCCTCATTAAGTTTAGTTAACATTCAAAACCTCGTTGCTGTACCTCAAAGCGTTCCTAAGTTATTAAATAAAAACCGGATTTTTTAGCCACTTTCAAAGGGGCTTAGCTCCCTTACAACGCATTTTTAGACATATGTTTATAGGAACTTTTTTTCTTATTTTCCTATGTAGCAACACCCTATAAAATTAGTGAAATCATTTACTGGACATCCTGTATAGATCTGAAAAAAATAGTTCTTCGGTATAACTCAAAATATAGAAAAAGTGAAAACAATGAAATTTTCCGCAGTTTACAAAAATCAGATAATCAAATTAATAATCATTTTTTTGGCCCTTTCTTTGAAATGGTTAGCTACGTCCAGTGATCGGACTTTAGTTTTGAGAAGTCCACCTCGGCTTTTGCATTTTCTGCGGCTTCTAGGACGTTCTGCTGATTTAAAGCGATTTAATCGCTCTACAGTGTACATCACCACCCATACCATTAAAATGGGAATAATCTTTGAATGGTTTTCCACAAACATAGCACATAAGGGCACCGCATTTACATCTCATTGTATTAGAGCCTTTCTCTTTGAAAAAGCTTGTGCCACACTGCCAACATTTTCGCAAAAGAGCCTCCGTCATCTTATTCTCGATATGTGTCCTGGGCTTGATATCGTTATCTTTCTCGACCTCGTCGCAACTTAACGGCACATGCGACGGCTCCTTGCACATCCTGCTCGACTCCTTCATGCACTCGGGGTTGAGGCAGCGAAATATTTTGTCCGCCTCGAACAGAATAGTGGCGAATTCCAGTTCCTCGATACCTGCGGCCTTGACTTCAGCCACGGACTCTTTCAAGGCGAGTTTTTAAAACAGTTTAGGGGTTAACGCGTTATGTAAGGTTTATAGGCAAAATTCCGACTTAGTTGCTCAGACAAAGAAGATCCAGCTTTCATTCTGCCAGAACCACCTCGCAACTCTTCTGGATGCACTCTTTGCAAAAGCCGCAACCTTTTTTACAGGTAAAAATTTCGTGTGACATAACTTCCTGGTCGTAACAGCAGTTACAATTCTCCATGAGACCATTTTGTTTTGCCTCCTGGCGGGCCCGCTTATCCCCCAACTGTCTTTCCTTAATGTGACTTTTAATTGCAATCTTGTTTTATACGAACGCAACCTCCTGAAGTGGTATATTTTGAATATTATCAGGTAGTGGATATGGCCTTGGCATTCTCCTCCTTTTCAGATCCGGGTACGATTTATCCATGTTACTTAGTTTCCGGTAGGCATCCATGAATTTATTTCGGTGACTTTCCAAAACCCGGATGACCACAGGCGCCTTGAAAAGGCAACTAGAAGGTTTTTGTTTTTTTTAAAGGAACTTTAAGAATCCTGTCTAAAACTCTTTTCCTTTTATTTTTATTATATTGATTTTCAATAAACAATAGAGGTACTCTATCTTCTTGCAAAAGTAGTCTTGTGATTACTTCTTTCCTACTGTAAATTTTCCCTAGCACAACAAGTTTCTTTCTTATTTCATGGTACTGATAGAATGGAAATATTTCTTGTATTTCCAAAGCATCAACATCTATGGCAACCGTTAATTCTGTGTTATCTTTTTCCTTTAGGAAATGTCTTAATGTTATTACTGTAACATTACCATTGTCTTCTTCATAATATGAACATATTATGTTAACCATGGTAAAAAGTTTATTATTTTAATATCGGCATATAGACTCATGTTTGATCCGATTGAAGTATGAAACTTAAACACATTTAGATAATTTTTTAAAATGTCAAAATATTATTTAATTATAAATTATTATAATTAATATACCTACCAAAAAAATGTTGTCAATCATGTACAGTAAGTTACTGTCAGTAACTTTCATGTTTTGGCTAATTTAAAGTCAAAATATGTACTTAGAAAATTAGTTTTGCCATATTTGAAACAAAACCTTAATTTATTTTAATATTGATATGTCGATACCCCCAAGCAACAAAGCCGTAACTCATATATTGTCATTTTTCATGACAGCTAAATTTCTAAAATATTTTTTTTTTGTATTTAAGGGTGGGCTAATAATTGAAATAGAAAAGGTAACCACGTCATACATCGTTTGAAAGCTTATAAAATTCTCTATTTAACTGTATAAGTATTAATTTTCTATTTATTGTTTGTTTCTGATAATATTCAATTTTAGAATATCCTACTTTAGTGTTTTTAGGTAAACTTTTGATTAAAATAGCCTGTGGAGAAATCTGAGTATTACCACCATGTGTATCTTTTTTCAAGGCGTTTACCTATGAGTATAACTCAAAATGGGTCTAACTTGAGTTACATCCTTGTTGGATGGGAGTGTCGATGTATAAACTTAAATATACGACTCATTCATACAGGACGAAAAAGTATTAAAACATTTTTCCGTTCTAGAATTGTGGACTTTCAAACTTGGGCAAAATTTCAACTTCCCGAATATAAAATATAATATTTCGCAAAAACTACACAATGTAAATAAATTTTTAAAACAGATATGGATTCAGCAGGTCAAAATCTTTTATTAGATAAAAAATAAATCCCAGCTGCAAAAAAAGCCATCTAATGATTTTTTTTAAATTTGTACATAGAACGCATAACATACACCACAGAATCATAATCAGAAAAAAAATCGGAGTTGCCAGACCTTTTAGGTGAAACTTTTTAAAACTAGCCGTGTGGGGGGGGGGGGGGTGATTTTTGGACCGCACGGTATAAACCAATAGTAGAAAACAAAAATAAATGCATTCCAAGCTCCAATATAAGTTTATAAAGAAATATCTTGTCATAACAATAACTATATTAAAGAGCTAAATTAAATTGTTTGATATTTACAAATTTAAAAAATCTATATAAAACATTTTACTATTCCTTAAAACGACTTTTGTTTGATTAACGCAGTCGTCCCTCCGAAGTGACTGATCGATTTCGTGCTTTTTAGCACTCTTCAGAGCCACATATCGGTAGTAGGGACAACTACGAAAATCAAATCCTTTCCATATACCTCTATATGGAGTTTAAAAGTCGTTGTAAGGAAAAGCAAAAACAGCTAGCGACATCTACTGCTAAAAGCAGAGACTGGATAAACCTATCGACAGTCCAAAAAAGGAAGCAGTTATTGGTTTCAAGAACCTAATGCACGCTGTCGATCTATTAAAGAGAGTTTCATGCCTTTTCAGCATCCATCGATGATGGATTCCATCATGCTTTGTCATCAAATGTTAACGATTACTTGGAAGTGAGATGGTCTCCCATGAACAAGTTAAAAACCACTGGCGTTTGAAAATTATTTATGTAAATTATAATACGCAGTAATGGTTTCCAATTTACAACTCTCATATTTACAGGTACTAAAATACTAATTTCCAACTAATAATTAAATTTCGAAAAACAGATCAATGTATTTTACAATATTTGAATAACTGGAATATTTTAACATACTGGATGTTAAAAACTACAAAGAGTACCTACTAAGGTCCATTTTTTTAAACAATAAATTTTGAATTCGCAACTTTTAGCTTCACCTAACAAAACTGCTTAGGTTGGTTCTAAGGGCTTAATTAATTTTTTCTATAAGCGTGCGGAAAAATTACTTTTTCTACGAGCGTGGGGAAAGATGACTCTTTTCGAACGAATATGCGCTTGGAAAGATGGTGTTTTCCGCACGAATAATTATTTTATAAAAATAAGTAGCTTGATTATACAAGTTTGTAACATTATTGGTTAAGACAATTGTTTCCAATGCGACCGATCAACATGATAGCGTCCTAAGCTAGTTTGTTTATGTGAATTGTCTTGCCAATTTTAATTGTAAAGTTTTTATAAAAGAAACAGATGAACCTTAACCTTAACCTTAAAAAACCCTAATTTCAAAATCCTAGGCCAACTTTGATATCTCACATTTTCTTGTATATTTCCCAAATCAGAGAATTTTATTTTTAACAAAGTTGGCCGAGGACTTTGAAATTTGGATACGGACCTAAATTTTGATTTCAAGCAACTTTTCTGAATAACTTTTTGACGTATCTAAAAAGCTACTATGTTGGAAAAAAATTAAAAAAAAAAATGAAAAATAATAGTTGGCCGAGGATTTTGAAATTTGGTATAGGGGCCTAGGTGATTATTTTAAACAACTTTTCTTAATAACTTTTTGTTATATTTGCCACATAAAATGCACTTTACTCTACAGAAAATTTGTTTTTTTTAACATTCAAGGCATATTTGATTTTTCAAAACTGAAATTATGTTAGAAATTAATCTTTAATCAAACAGGGCTGAACCACAAAAAATTTAAATCGAGAATTTTTTATCTTTTCCAAGAGTCGTTTCACCAATCCGGGGACACTGTATAATAAATGTAAATTTTCCTAAAAAAATTAGGACAATCTAACTCTCCCTTAAGCTTTTTTCGATTTAAAAATACTAAAAACCAGCTAGTTTTGCACCTATAAGACCCAAACAAAAAGAAATTGAATTAAAACACTGCTATTTAACCAAACAAATCCGTTTTATTTGAAAAACAGATTTCGAATAATTGCAAGTTAAACATTTCTGTAATCGATTGTGCGGTTGTAATTGCATCTAGGCGACTGCCTTCAAATTGGATATTCAGGGCCGTGCGAAAGGGACACGAAGGGGACACTGACTCTGGGCACCATCTACAAGGAAGTACTAAAATCTTGATTTTTATCGTTTAATTACAAAGGCCCATAGAAAAAAAAAACGTCAGTCACTCTTAACCAAACTATATTTTTGTGCGCTAAAAACGAATTTGATAGTAAAAAACTTCGCCGACCCTTAAATCCTTTTTACAAAACCGCAAAATAGTTATTTATAATACAAGGGCGAAAAGTTAAATTTTTCGATTGAGTAGGTTTTTAGAAGCCGAGGGCTGGCCGATAGGGCTGGCCCGAGGGTAATAAACCTACGAAATCGAAATTTAACTTTTTGCCCGTGTATTATACAATATTTTTTATTCGATTGTTACTAATTATAATAAATTATTAAAATATACTTAATTTTAAAGTGCAAAAAATATTTCTTTTTACTTTCTTATTACTTATCTAGTTATCCAATCAAATCGCTACAAAAACAATTGAATCGTTTCTTTGCTTGCGGTTTCATTTTCAAATTAAAAAAAACTATAGCTTGGTGATTAATTTCTGTTAAAATGTGTCTGTTGTGATTTAACAATTGAAATTTTGTGTTTTTAATTTATTTTAGTCGGTGAATACAGATTAATCAGTTGACATATATTTTGAGGTTATGTTATGGAATTTTTTTTATTTTTTATGAAATGATAATAATAACTGTAGCTGGTTAAAAAGAACGGTTAGTTCAAGACCAAAAGTGACCAAAAGGTAATATTTCTTTAAAAATATTACAGTAAAGGTAAAGCATCTTCTTTGAAAAATCTTAAAAATAACAAGTTTTAGTTAGCGGGTGAAAAAAACTTTTTGGCTCTAGGGCCACAAAGTTCAAATTTTCGCCCGTAAAACATGAACAAAAAGTGTCGCTTTTAGAATCAATCGAATAAAAAAGAATATTAGCTAGCCAGCTTTAAAGTTCTCTGTTACCTAAGCTATTAAATTTTGTAGTTGCGCCCAAAGACACTTTTGATCAGAAAGTCGAGAACTATTATACATCCAAATTTTAGGCAAATTCGACTGCTGCACCTCGGTGTTCATGATTTTCTATACTCTAGTACCTAAACTATTAATTTTTGGGATTTGTACCCTGGGAAACTTTTGATCAAAATATTAAAAACTTTAATTGATTAATATTTAATTTAATTAATAATAACATATCCAAAATCTAGTAGTAGTGGTAGTAGTAAATTTTTGGCCTGACAACTAGGCCATTTCTGGCCCTTTTTGTCATCCCAGGCAATCCCAGCCATTTACTAATTTGAGTCCTCTTTAAACCTGCCC
Organism: Brachypterus glaber; assembly: GCA_958510825.1. Lineage (NCBI taxonomy): Eukaryota > Metazoa > Arthropoda > Insecta > Coleoptera > Kateretidae > Brachypterus > Brachypterus glaber. The sequence continues at coordinate 31,783,605 of OY294047.1, forward strand.
GTCCTTTCAATAAAGGTCAGGATATTGGCCCAGGGGAGATCTCTTAGTTCCTCTTGGTTGAGTCTTTGAGTTTCAAAGACTTGCAACCTGATCCTGTCGTATCTGACACACTCGGCTAAGTAATGAGAGGATGTTTCATCCCTCCTCACTCTGGGCATAGCGGACTCTCTAGAATCTAACTGAAACCACTTTTACGTAAAAAAGGAACAAGGTGTTTTGGGGGTCAGCGAGATTTTTAATATCAAATTATTTCAGAGCCCAAAATAATTATATCTAAGATAACTTTTATCAAAGGTATACTGGCGTTGCGTCGTTGGGTACAGGCGACTAGTGGTCGCTTCTAATCAGTGCTAAATTTGTGCTACGCTCATGAGCAAATGAACAGCTTGCTCATCCTCAGGGTATGAATATCATGAAATTTCGTAGCGATTAGTTACCAAAATGTCTTTTAATATTATAAAATATTCTTCTTCTTCTTCTTCTTCTTCTTCTTCTTCTTCTTCTTCTTCTTCTTCTTCTTCTTCTTCTTCTTCTTCTTCTTCTTCTTCTTCTTCTTCTTCTTCTTCTTCTTGTTGTTATAATTTTTGGCGTCGTTTTTTCAACATTTCGGCCACTATAAAATATTACATTCTTTTTAGATCAGAGGCGGTATTTTTCGATTTAGCTTGGGGAAAAGTGTTCCCTTCGCACGGCCCTGCGGATATCATTTAAATGCGTTAGTTGCAAATTCAGGTTTCCATTTCATTTGAGGTACAATTGCGTGTGTACATCAGAAGAGGTACGTGTTTGACAGTAAAAGCATACGCATAAAAGGTAAGGGATAATTTAGCTTAATCAAATTCGAATGGAGTATTTGAATAGGTACTATTTTTCCTTAGAAAGTGAAACGTTTTAATAAAACTAAAAACTGCCTCTATACCATTTATTGGCACTTTCTAAGCAGCAGTTTTGGTGGTCTTAAATTATATACTTCAAAAATTATCCACTTCACCACCTAAATTTTCTGTGTTCGAATGGATTTTGTTAAAAATTGTTATGAATACTTTTATCGCCAAAATAATGTTTTCTGAAAATTTAATAATACATAAAGTTTGTACTAATTTTAATATTTATTTGAAAGTTACACTGCTAACGTTTTTAATTTTTCTTTTTTCAAAAACAATATGATTCTCCTTCTTAAGAGCCTAAGACTTCTTTAAGAGTTCCCGTACAGCTACCGTAAATAAGTGTATATATTTTTTGTTGATTTAGGTATGGTAATTTTTGACGGTATTGGAAGTTATAGTAGCAAAAAGTATAATACTTTAAAGACTGGCTTAATAGCCTTAAAAAAAACAAACAAGTGGCTTTTCTAGTGGACAAACAAAATTGTTTGACAGTAAATTGTGAGGTTAAGCAAATGGGATTTAACACCGAAATGGTCTCGTGCCGTTTTCGAATTGCCGTTTTTAAATGGAAGGTTTTACCGCAGCACGCAATATACATATCGCACAGTGGGAGGAATAATATTTGGGCCGATTAAACTAAATTATTAAAGTAATTTTTAATTTCTTAGAATTTTTACACTGAAAAAAGAGGTCCCTGGGATAAAAGAAATTATATCTTTGCCATTTTCGCTCTTTGATCAAACAAAATTCATTTTAGTAAAAATCCTCGTACTTAGCCCAAAGAAATGCCAAGTTCTTAGTATAAATGCCTCGTTTTCTTGCCGACTGTTTTTTTCAAAGGGCGTAGATTTAAAAAACCTACTCAATATTTGATCAACAATAGTAACTATGTAGTGGTTGTTATAAATAGGGTTAAATGTTTTACGGGTGGAAACATCCGTAATTAAAATCGACCAAAAAATCATTTTTTTTTTTGCATTTTCGGCTTAAGAATGTCATGACACAAAGAGATGATCAAAATATGCGTTACGTAATACTTCAACGTTCCCTAATGTAATTAATTATATAATATAATTAATTAGTGTATTTAAATATTTTAAAATTTTAAACTCGTCACGCGTAATATCATTTATGTTTTTCTAATTTAAACAAAACTAGATAATTTTTGTTGTACTTTACATATTCCTATATGCTTGACCAGTTCATATAGTTTTTGCACCAATGTGCGTCTTTATGCATTTCGTCAGCAATTTGTTGTAGGTCATTTTGGAGGGAAAATAAGCTTTAGTTCTGTAAAAGGCTTTGATTTACTAACGATTTTCTTTCTAGAAACTACAGGGGTTGTCAGCAAACAATTTATTTTGCATAAATTTCTATTAATATGTATTTATACAATACATTAGTCGGTAGACCTATATTATAATGAAAAGGTGATTTATTAATAAATATATATTATGTTTACCTTCAGGTAAATATTTTTAATATACGATTAAAAATATTTCGTAATCGTTTTGATAAAATATTGAGAAGAAAATAGGATAGATATAAAAAAATAAATAAAAATTAAATAATTTAATCTTTGAGCTAATAATTATAATTATTGTCTTTTTATTTTCTTATCTTTTACAATAATAGGTAATAGTTTGATAAGGATAATTTAAAATAATAGGTATTTATAGATAAATAATAGTATCATAAAACTGTGTATCGACAATGGAACTGTAATATTTCGAATATATTCTGCAATCAACAAATAAGTATAGCACCAAAAACAAAAGTTTTTTTCATCAAAAATTGAAGCATAACAGAAAAAATTATTTCTTTTTGTGATAGCTTTTGTTTATTATAAACAGTACCCGGCGTATTTCCAGTTATAGTCCAGTCTTCAAGTTAATAAAAGAGGCTTTACCTGGAAATAATTCAGGGAGTTTAGATTGTTGGTTTATTGGGTAGGGTTTAAGGCCGCAAATAAACAATTTGGCGACATTGAACTCGATTTGGAACTGTCATTTTTTTAACCTTTTTTTCACAAAAAACGGACTTTTTTTAAAATATCTCAAGATCGGTGCATCCTAGGACAAAACATGTTTGATTTTAAAATAAAGAGGTCCAAATCACAAAATTTTTTGTGTCATTATTTTTTTGTACGACTTATAGCTAATTCACGGCACCGCCTAGGCGGTGCCTTAAACGTTACACTGTAGGGTTTGAGATTTATCTTTATGACTTGGTTTGGAAGGTTTTTTTAAGCTTAATACAATGGTGATTCAATAGAGAATCGGTTTATTCATGATAATGGGGCACAATGTGTGAATTATTAAAAAAAAAATAATTTTACGTAAATTAAAAAGAAAGTGCCAGATAGATATTTTTAATTTTCACCCAAAATGTTCTAAGGGGCATGCTTAACTGACGCGTCGCGACGATAAAGAACATGTTTTGGTTCTTCGAAAAAAAAAAATTAAAAATCTAAAAACGTATAGTGTAACGTTTAAGAGATATTTTAAAAATCCGTTTTTTGTGAAAACACGTTAAAAAAATAACAGTTCCAAATCGAATTCAACGTCGCACAATTGTTTTTTTTTTATTTGCGGGCATTAACCCTATCCAATAAACCAAAATCAAAACTCCCTGAATTATTTCCAGGTAAAGCCTCTTTTATTGACCTGAAGACTGGACTACAACTGGAAATATGCCGGGTACTGATTATAAAGTCGTCTTATTATTTCGAACAACTAATATACTATTTTAATATTTTATTAGTTTTATTATAATACCTACACTTCTCTTAGCTACTAGCATAATATGCTTATGTAATATATGAGGGGTTCAGAGCTACAGTGAACCAAGTCCATAAATACGATTTTTTTTATCTGCATTGATTTAAGAGATAGTTCAAAGCACACATTGTTTAGTACTGTAACGAACCAAGTCCATACCTCTGTCTTTGGACTGTAGATGGCACTAGTTCATTAATTAAAAACAAACTATACTCCGTCCAGTTATGCAAGATAGTAAGGGACGCGGCCCGTTTTACACCACAGAGCGCACAAATAGCATAATTATGCATAAATCGTAGTGCATCAAAATTTTAACAGATATCGGTACTGTTTTCCTGGAAAGGGCCTATCCAAAGACTCGCATAACAAGCATAGTACATAAGAATGCGATTCCAGGATTGGCTTATGTGTCGTCATGTATCTTGTAATGGTTGTTATGCGAGCCTCTGGATAGGCCTGAAGTAATTATACCGTAAAAATTTGACGTTTTCCTTCTGTTTAATATAATTTACGTTTGTAAAATATGTAAAATATGCTAATTTAGTGTGAGTGTATGAAGAATAAACCAAAAAAATACCTTTTTCAATACCATACAAAATAACATTAAGTATAAATATTTTTTTATGTAACTTTCTCTTCTTTTATTACATTTAATGACCGTCAATCATTGACATAGACAAAAAATGTCACAATATTTTATGTTAAAAGGTACGAGTTTTTAAACAATGATGTAGCTTAAAAATCGTGGGAATTTTAAAATACTATCTTGCATAATTGGACGGACTATAGTTCATTAATTAAAAACAAACAACTTTAAATGTCAATATTTAGAATAACGGTTTTATGGACTTGGTCCACTTTAGCTTTGAACCCCTCATATGTATATCATAGCTAAAAGAAAAACTTCTGTTTCTATAAATTTAGTTATCAGGGTGGCCCACTCAATCTGGTAGCTGGCACAGAAAATAATTTACCACTTGATGGGTATATAAAAGAGTTGATTTGCATCATAAAAAACTTTGTTATTGTCCTGTATTATTTATTATCGCATTATTACTGTGACATTAACATACATACCAGAAAACATTTTAAATTTCAAAATCAAAACATTTGTATATAAATGTTTTAATTCTAATATATTAGTAGATAGAGTGGATCAAAAACATTTAATTTATAAAATATGTAAAAATGTTTCTTATATCATCCAATTTATTATCCTCAAAATGATTAGCTCATACCTCAAAAATAACATTCATATAGGGGTGTTTTTCAGCCAAAATATAAAATCTCTATAGCCTTTAATAACACGAGAAACGGGGTATGAAGTGTATGAATTTTGGTCAATTTGTATTTTATGGACGACCTTTTAGTTTGTTAAAAAATTTAACCTAAAATACAAATTTTGTATAACGAGAAACGGGGTATGAAGTGTATGAATTTTGGTCAATTTGTATTTTATGGACGACCTTTTAGTTTGTTAAAAAATTTAACCTAAAATACAAATTTTGTTTTTTAGCCACCCTAGTAACGGGGTCTTTTTTATTGGTTATTTCTTTTACTGTACGTGCAAAAAGCAGAGATATGACTGTGTAGCCAATTTATTTATTGCTCATTTCTTGTAATAGTACAAGCAAATGAATTCTTGATACACAGAAATATTTCGCGTTTTCTATTGTACTGTTTTATGTTGTCCAGACCATTCAATGTAATAACCGTTTGTGTAAGTCGTAAGAATCTGATTGTTTATCGATACATTCATCATAAACCTTTTCCAGCCGACTCACTATGGAACGAACCGGGCCATAGGTTGGACATCGGGTAAAAAACAAAAATTCAAAAATAGGGGTTTAAATTTGGTTTTATTATATTTTATCATATTATACATTGAGTGCAGGCAAAATTTTCATGTATAATTAAGGTTAGCCAGAAAAATTAGCGCTTATATAGATGTCTAAATTATGCCTACGAAAATTTGTAGTCTTTTTTTTTTCTTATCATACAATATAATGTTTTCCTATTAATTGCGTAATAATAACAACATTAAAGTGTATTATATAAAAAAATAAAATATTATGTACATCTCCTATTTTTTTAAATTTTCCGACATTTAAATGTTTTTCGTTAAAGTCCCGCAAAGTCCCGCACATTTGTTATTACTACAATATAGTGGACTAAGTAAGGAAAAAAATGATGTAGAGATCAGACCCCAGAAGACCCCAGAACCCCTTTAATTTAAATTTTTGTGTTAAAAAACAACTAAAAAAAATTACTTTTTACATAGACTTTTACAGATATTCTTTGTGGTGGATTAATTTATTGGGAAATTACGTTATTATACTATTCACAGCCCGTAAGCGTCTGTTCATCCGCCCGTCTGTCCGTGCCATGTCACTTTTTTGTGGACAAGATAACTCAAGAACGAATAATCCGATCGACTCAAAATTTTCAGGAAAAATCAAGTTCTATCAGGGGATGATCCCTATTGTTTTTTTAATAATCCCCCCGATTTTTTTTGAATTTTTTCTTCGAAAAAATGTTTTTTTTGAAAAAATAATTTTTTTTTGAATTTTTTTTTCGAAATTTTTCGACAATTTTTTCATACTCAATACTTGGCTAAATGTTTTACTTTTTCTCGAAAAAGCCAAATTTATTAACTAAAATTATAATTTTACAAGTTACACACATTTTGCAGATTTTTTCCAAACCGTATTAAATACAATAGCTAAATATCTTTTTTGTACACTAAATGGTAATTAACCATATAAAAGAAAAATAAATTTAATTTTTTTTAAGTTTTCCAGATTTCCAGATTTTTTCCCAAAAACGAAACCTAGTTAAAATGCTTTGTCGTACCTAAAAATGGCTGCATACCAAATTTTATCAAAATCCCAGTTATCGTTTTCAAGAAAAGTATGATGTCCGGCTTACGGCCCGGTTCGTCCCATAGTGCGACTGTGTTGTTTCTCATAGGTCGACAACACCATCAACTGCACTTCTTTACTATTTACTACCGCACTTACGTTACAAGAAATCTTTGGACAAAAATTCATGTCTTTACATCTATTTCATCACAGAAACTTATTATCTAGGATTTTGTGTACTTTCCCATCATTTTTTTACGTAAATTCACGTAACACAACTTGGTTATTCTTTATTAAATAAATAATAACACAGCCACACACCTTATTGGATTAGTTTTGAAGTTAATTGGTCACTATTTACTTACTTTGTAGTGAAATTATGCTTAATTAATATTTTTCCAATATATCTAAAATTTTACTATTATGTCCCAATTGCCTCATTATGAAAATTAAAACTATTATGTAGCAATAACCACGCGTAAACTCTTAATTTGCAACTAAAAAGTTATCTTACTGTTAGTAATCTATAATGTTTTAAAAACGTGGCTAAACTATATTCTGTATAACGAAATAGAAATGTTTACTATAAAGTAGGATTTTTATGATTGCAGCGACCTTTTGGAACATTTTAGTAATACAACCTAGAGTAATCACGTAGTACAACTTTACTATTAGTAATTTAAAATGACCTTAAAAACCTTTAAAAAAAACGTTTAAAAATTTAAAAATATATAGTCGGATAGAGAATTTTATTTGCTTTAAAATGACAAAAGATCCCTTTTCTTTTAAAAACGTCACCTCTATGTGCCCTGGCCACATTTTAAAACCTAAAAATATCGAATATATGCCGAAAGATAGTTTAAAATGTCTTTGTCTTAAATGTGAAGTCGATATCTCGTTCGAAACTTCGAAAGAGGAAGGGTGACTTTTGGACCGTCGTGTAGAATACAAATGGCGAATAGGTACATGTGAATTATTGTCTAATCAATGTCTAATTAAAGTTAAATAAATCTCTAATTAATGCTTAATTAATTTTAGTAAAAAAATCTTTAAATCAATAAATCATTTTAGCACATTAATTCTATCAGGTTCATGTCGGTTATATCAAAAAACTTTGATAGAAATAAAGATTTGATTTGGTTTTTATTGTTACTAGAAACGAGTAATAAATGAATTAGAGCTTAATTTATGAGCTTTTTGCACGTACTGTAAATAAAAAGTTCCATATCTTTATATTTTATTGTACACCGTCGCAAATCAATAATTTATATTTTAACTTCGGTGAAATCACATATTTAATGTTGAATATGAGATTCCTAGTAGAGAAACGTTTAATTTTTCTATTTCATTTTTCAATAAAAATTTGTAATATAAGATTCCTGGTAGAAACGTTTTTTCTAAAACAGATATACACTATGCTATAGAATTTTTTCTCTAAATCAGTAAAATCTCCTGGGAACAGAATAAAAAATATTCTTATACAGTTTTATTACTTTCAAAGCATAAAAAACATCAAATGTTAAGAAAAGGTTTAGTAATAAATATTTAAAAAATTGTATAAATCAACTGCAAAATTTCTTGGCAATGATGGTCAAACATGTATAATCTGTTAAATCGTTTCGTAATAATTTCTAAATTTTTTAACCTTTGCTAAATAATATATATTTTTTAGTGTGTAAATATTAATATTTACACTTGAGGTCAAATCCGTAGAGTTGATACAATATCTCATGGCATATCACTGATCTGACATCAGCTCAAGGCTGTATTGACATAATTCCACCCTGTCCCAACTTAGGAAATATTATGCCCTCTTTATTAAATCTTGATACACACTCAAAGCTGTTGTAGTTTACAATAATGTAACATGAGATATGTAACTAATCTGAAAATTAATTTGCTAAAATTGCAGAATAGACTAAAGTATGCTAAAATACTATTTTTTTTATTATTATCAGAAACCACGTCTATTTATTCCTTTGAGGCGACCCCAAAGTTTAGCCAAAACTTTAAAAATAGAATTCTTTTATATTGCCAAATGAGTGTTTAAAGTGGCCAATATCAAAGGAAAATATTAAAGCGCTGGATTTTAGTAACTGCAAATGATAAAGCTTGAAAAACCCACTTAGAAAAATATAGTGGTATTAAATTTAAGACGTGATTCTCCATCAAAAATTAAAAGAAAAAACATTTAAAAATCGCTTTTAAAATAGTGTAATTTTTTAAGATATCATATTACCTACTTTTAAAACTTTATACATTGTGTATTCGTATCATTTTAAAGTTTTTAATGTAGAATCAACCGGAAATATTAAAATTTTTGTTATAATTTTTTTTAGTTCCCATTTGTGATGCTCAGAACGTAAAATTATCTGTTTCATAAATATTTTTGCAATTTTTACTTATCAAACCCAAGAAAATAGCTTTAAATAACTTTGTATTTATTAAATATAATTAATTATAATTATTACCAATTAATACAATTAATAATTAGCTAAATATAATGAAAAAAAAATATTTTTTTAAACGTCAGTTCTAAGTATTTATTTGAGCAAATGTCATTGGTCATTGATTTTTATGAAAATTTCAAGAAATTCTTCTCTACCTTGGTTTATAATTACTATTATGTAGTTTCAGAGATATATAAAAAAAAATCCTATTTTAGCCGGACCCTTATAAGGTCCGTAGCTCCCATTTTTTAAATTCTTTGGAGTAAAAATACATACCTCTATTTTTAAAAGACCATGTATTTTCTTGGCGTTTTTATTTTCTATAGTGCTGTATAAATATTACCTACATTATTAACATATCAACATATAAAAGTGTTGAAATAGCGCTTTATGTTGTTTGCAATGCAAATGATTCGATGCAAGTAAAAACACTAGTGCGCGAAAAGAAAACTTAGACAAATATGAAAGTTATTTACTGAATAAACAGTCAGTGTTTTTATTTTGCGACACCCTCTTGAGAATCTATTGGCATAGAAGTTGTATTTTAATTTTTTCCTTTTTACAAACTTGTTTAAGAAAATTTGCCTCGTTTACAAATATTATCTATAGAGTAAGCACACCTGAAGATTTGTTTTTTAGGAATAGAAAAAAAAAATTATTATTTTTTTCAGATTTACTTAACCATTCTTTAAAACACTACGAAATTTTAAGTGAGTCAGTATCTTGTATGAAATGAAAAATAAAATGACAATCATATTTACTTTTAAAAGCATAAATTTTTATATTAATATTTTAATATACATTATTATGCAAAAAACTTTTGTATGCACTCAGAAAAAGTCATTGTAATTTTAATACTAAATTTTATTTGTAAATACATATTTGTTATTTATATCTCCACCATTGAATTTAATACTTTACTTGTGATATTAAATACTGCAATCTGTGTATTGTATACAAAATGTTGTCATACATTTAAATTCCAACGCAACATGTGTTTATTAATACTAGCATGTTATAGTAAAAATTACTGTAACATTTGGTGAAGCATATCAAACTTAGAGTATGGTATACTTTAAGTTGTTGTTAAGTTGTATTTGTGGTCTAGTTTAAAGTATGTTACAGAATTCACTAAAATTAACAATCGGTAAATAATACCAAAATTTTGATTAGTATAAAGATTGCAACTACACACAATTACACACTAATAAAATAATAGATCCTTTTTTTACTTTTCTGTTATTACTAATCAAAATTTTGGTATTATTTACCGATTGTTATTTTACTAAATACTGTAACATACTTTAAACTAGATTAATAATATAACAACTATAACTTAAAGTATACCAAACTATAACTGTGATATAATTTACCAAATTTTACAGTATTAATAAACACATGTTGCGTGGGGATCCCAATGTACCAGCACGGTCTCTATGTTAGTATGACAACATTTTGTATACAATACACACATTGCAGTATTTAATATCACAAGTAAAGAATTAAATACCAATGGTGGCGATAAATATAAAAAATATGTATTAACAAATAACATTCAGTATTAAAAATACAACGAAATTTTCTGAGGTATGGATATTTTATTTCCTTGGAGTAGAAGTAGTTATTTCGGTTAAGATTAAAACAGTACAGGTACCATTTCTTGAAAGTTTAAAACTGTTAAATGCCTTTTGTAATTTTACGAATGACAAATCATAGGCTTAGACATAATCGCCTGAAATTAAACAAGACCCAAAGCTGCGTACATAATTACCATGTTTTTGGTCATAATTACGAATATCGGTAGAATTTCAGGACAGAAGCGATTAAATCTGTCGTACTTTCAGAATTTGTGTTGGACTACAGGACAAAATTATAATATGTCTGAACTAATGTTCGCAGTGAAAACACTATAACAACAGTTGCCATAAAATATAAAATTTTGGTGGCACATAAGCATTTTTAAGACATCCCTATGAAAAATGACCAATAGAGAACAGAAGAAATTTTCTATTGGTTTTTTTGAGGTTTGTACTCGGTTATTGAACTGGTATATACCAATACAGACCAATAGAAAACGACTTACGTAAGTCGGTTTCTATTGGTAAACTCCAATATAGACCAGTACAATAACCGAATACAAAGCGAAAAAAAAACAATAGAGACTCGAAAAACGTATTATTGGAAATTACCAATACAATCTTGTGTAAGTCGTTTTCTATTGGTTTATAATGGGCTTCCCAATAAAATAACCGATAGAGACCAATACAGACCAATAGAGAGGCATACAATGTATCTTATTGGAAATTACCAATATAATTTGTAGAAGTTGGTATATTGGTTTATATTGGATTTTACCGGTACAATAATGTACCAATACGGACCAATAAAGATAAAATGTATCTTATTGGAAATAACCAAACCATAGACGCCGGCTTTTTAAACGAAACCGCGAACAAAAAACCATTGTTTTTATATTCATTCAATTTGAATAATTCAAAAATAATGGTTTAACTTAAACTTTAGTAATTTTTATCAAAGTTGGAAAATGTTGCCTTCATAAAGTTAGGAAATTGCAATAAAAAATTGTAGGGGAAGGTTCAACGACTAGTGCCAATGCCAAAAAGCTTTTTGCCAAAAAATTTATATCTTTGTAAAATATAAATATTTCAAAATAATTTTTCCATTGTCGTAAACTTCAAACCTTTGTCTATAAATAGCTGTAGTTAAAAATTTTATAAAATAAATATTTAATATTTTTTTTTGCTGTTTAAATCACAGGCTGCAAAATGGCTGAATCAGCCCCAGAGCGAGGCAGATTCAACCCAGACAAGGGGCAGTTTCAAACATAAATAATATTAAAAGTTTTTATATTGGTATTTGCCAATAAATATAATATAAAATATAAACCAATAGAAAAAATATTTTTTTTTTATTGGTACTTACCAATAAATATAATATCAAATATAAAACAATACAAACCAATAGAAAAAAAAAAGTTTTTTTTATTGGTATTTACCAATAAATATAATATCCAATACAAACCATTAGATACCAATTGGTATTAATATTATAATATAAAAAAAAATATTTGAAAAAGACCAATACGTATTGGTCTGTACAGACCAATAAGTGTTTGTATTGGTATGTGCCAATAAATATAATATCGATACCCCCAAGCAACAAAGCCGTAACTCATATATTGTCATTTTTCATGACAGCTAAATTTCTAAAATATTTTTTTTTGTTATTTAAGGGTGGGTAAATGATTGAAGTGGAAAACGAAGCCATGCGATACGTCATTTGAAAGCTTATAAAATTCTCTATTTAACTGTATAAGTATTTATTGTTTATTTATTGTTTGTTTCTGATAATATTCAAGTTTAAATTTTTTTACTTTAGTGTTTTTAAGTAAACTTTTGGTTAAAATGGCCTGTGGAGAAATCTAAGTAGTACCACCATGTGTGTCTTTTTTCAAGGAGTTTACCTATGAGTATAACTCAAAATGGGTCTAACTTGAGTTACGTCCTTGTTGCTTGGGAGTGTCGATATAGATATTTCGACAAATATGAACCAATACAAAAAAGAAGGTTTTTGTACTGGTATTTACCAATAAATATAATATCCAATATAAACCATTAGATACCAATATAAAAAAAATATTTGAAAAAGACCAATACAGACCAATAAGTTTTTGTATTGGTATTTACCAATAAATATAATATCGATATTTCGTCAAATATAAACCAATACAAAAAAGAAGGTTTTTGTACTGGTATTTACCAATAAATATAATATCCAATATAAACCATTAGATACCAATATAAAAAAAAATATTTAAAAAAGACCAATACAGACCAATAAGTTTTTGTATTGGAATTTACCAATAAATATAATATCGATATTTGGTCAAATATAAACCAATACAAACCAATACAAAAATAAGGTTTTTGTATTGGTACTTACCAATAAATATAAAGTCCAATATAAACCATTAGATACCAATATATATTAAAAAAAATATTTAAATAAACCAATAAGTTTTGTATTGGTATTTACCAATAAATATAATATCCAATTTAAACCAATACATACCAATAAAATAACATATATTTTGGAAAAGAACCAATACAGACCAATACGTTTTGTATTGGTAATAACCAGTAAAAATTTTTTCCAACACAGACCAATATAAACCAATAGAGTTTAATTTTAATACCAATAAAGACCAATAAAACCAATAGAGACCAATAAAAACCAATACAAATTTCTATTGGTTTGTATTTGATTTCTATTGGTCATTTTTCATAGGGATATTACTAACTTTCTGGCATTCATTCTTTTAGTATAAGAATTACTTCTGGAACTTAAGTAGTTATTGTTTAAAAGTACAAAAATGTTACTCAGAATTGCCACACGTAAACTTGTGACTCAACTGCTACATTTTATGGCAAATGTAGACTCTTCAAAGAACACCTTCTTTGCATGTAGTGTCATTTAGACTTACGTTGTTCTTTGTTTATTTTTCGTCTACTTTTCAACAACTTTTTCTAGCACTGTATTTTAGCTAAAAATTGCTTATAAGCAGTCATCGGCGAATGTCCAGTGCTCGCATAGGCGCCGCGTCGATTCTATCGTTGACGCGAGGTTTTAAATATTTACATTTTTATTTTCTTCGAAAAACACCGATATATTTACATATTTATAGTTAATATGTATATTCAATATTGTTGTGTGTAACAAATTAGTCGTCAAATGTTTCGATTTAGTTACCTTTATAAAAATTTCCCTTATAATTCGGCAAAATTATCCCGTAAGCCTATGTTTCAGTGTTTATTTTCAACGTTGATGAGTCATAACTGAATTTATTCCGATTAATGCTTATAAGTCTACTTATATACTACCCTGCTAAGACAAGTTGTCCTATCTGTAAAAATTCACTTTTTGAGATAAGCACACCATTGTATTGCATTACACTAGCACCAAGTGCCTACTAAAAAGAAATTTCCTATCTAAAACACGAATCCTGAAACTAGCCTAAAATGTTTGTCCTATGTGGAAAATTTTCAATGTTTTCTAAATAAAATTGTCCTAACTAGTCTTTACTAGAGGGATAAGTCAGGACTAGGACTAACTTTACAGTTCTTAGTAATTTTAAAGGACTTTAGATCATTTTGTCCTAACTTTCTTGGATAGGACAAATGACATTAGTATGACAATTTATTTTTCTGATAAAAAAACATTTTTTTTTCAAAAAATATTACTTATTTTTGATTTAAAATAAAGCAGAACCCAACGCCATATTTATTTAAAAATATCTTTAAAAAGTCCAAACAAAAACATTAAAACTAGCCATATCTCAAAACATCTAATTTGCAGATAGGACAACTTGTATTAGCAGGGCAGTATAAGCCATAATCTCTTTACTTCTCGGTGTAAGGTTATAAAAAAGTTTCTTCCATACGTCATTCTTTGCTTCTTTTCAACTCTCAACTTCATCCTTCCAAGTTTCTTTTGGTTTTTTTTTTGTTGGTTGTTGTGAAACATTTAATTTTATGTTTGACAACTTTTGTAAATTATGCGTTAACTAAGAATTTCTTGTGTTAAAAAGTTTTTGCAATTTAATTGTTAATAATCATCTTCAATCGTTTTTTATAAATAAAGTCCAAACCGTACAATATCGCATACTCTTTGTTGTTGTTGTATATTGCAATTGTTTTTAGTAATACTACTTCAACTTTTTTAGAAATATCTTGTGCAATACAGTTTTTGCAACGCTGTTATTTTTTTTCATCGTCTATCGTTTTTTTTTACAACAAATCTTTTACCTTGCAAATTACACCTGAATCTGACAATCTGATAATCAGAATTTTCGAGTAAAATATTACCTGCTTGTTTTTTTACTGTAATCTTTCCATAAACTCTTTGTCATCTAGTTGGCTTATCGATTCGGTTTATGATACAGTAAACGGGTTGTTAAACTTATCAGCTATTATCGAAATATGTCATGCATTTGCAAAGTTTAGCTTTAAAGATTCAATTAAAATTAACAATTAGATACTTACAGTTTCATACCGGGTGAATTTTATTTATGTCCACCACCAAAATTTAAAATAATCGTAATTCGATAAAAACGAAACTTGTGTGATTTATATAATTTTACATTGGTTATAAAATGGCGGATTTAATTTTGTTTTAATTCCGGTTTTGCCGGAACTGGCATAAATAGATATATATTTTTTAATGACACCCTGTACTTTTTTACATTTTTGAATTCAGCCAAAAATTATATGTGTATGATTGTTTTTTTTTACTTTTTTTTTCGTTTTCGTTTTGTTTACTTATTTTTTTGTTTTCGTTTATATCGTAGTCCAAACCAAACCAAAAAGTTAGAAACACTTCATTTCCCTCACTAGGTAGGGAAAGCTCTTGTAGTCAACTTAATGTATGTCACTTATCAAAAATTTGAATTTATTGACTTGAATTTTATGACAAAACAGTTTTAAATACATTTATTTTTTTATTTATTCATTTATTTATGATTTATTTTCATAAAATAAAATCACATAAGTTATATTTTTTTAAGCATTTGAGAAAACTAAACAGTGACTATTTCCAACTTTATAGGTTATTATATTAATATTTTGGAGTTTAGTTAAATGTGATTTAGTTAAAAAGAAAAGTTCACTACAGTATAAGGTACCTAACTTGATATAACAATCAAAAATAGTTTTAAAGTAAGATAAATTCAAGAATTTTATTTACCTTGGTAGCCATTATTTTTGACTTCAGTGTATTTCTTTGGTGATTGCCTACTATAATCAAAACTGTCATTAAGCTTTAGGTAGTGTATAAATTTACATATTCTGTGTTCATTCGTATTTTGCACCGAAAACTATGAATAAATACTCTATTTATTAACTTAATTCCAAAATTTAACAATCATGTCTAAATAAACATCAGCTGTCAGATAATATAAAACGAAAAACAGGTGCTGCCATCTATCGCTAAACTAACGAAGTAACGTATTAACGTATTCTAGTACCTATTACAGAAATCATTTAAATTTATTAATTTATATTGAATGAATATAAATATTTTAAGATTGTTAATTAACAAAAAACAAAGTTTATTTTATTGATTTCTATTTATTATTATATTGATTTCTATATATATTCTATATTCAAAAAGCAACATTTGTAATAAACTTCACTACAACTAAACTTTTTAATATGGCGTCGAAATTCAAACATTTTTTGTAGTGGGAAAGAAGCCAAATAATTGTAAATAAAACAGGTATGGTTGTAAATAAAATAGTATACAAACCTCGGTTCAGCATTTCATTTCTCCTTCGGGAATAAGCAAACCTTGGAGCTACGCTCCTCGGTTTGATAAATTTCCCTCAGAAAATGAAAGAGTTTCCACCTCGGTATGTAATATGTTATTTCTGGTTAGGTAACTAGATTATTTTTTCCAAGTATAGTACTGCTTTAGAACTGTTATGATCCACATTTTATCACCTTGATTCTCTAAATGTAAAATTGTGCTACTTATTTCCTCCAAATAAGTAGCACAATTTTACGAATTAAAAAAATCTGAAAATATGCCTGAAACATAAATTATGACTCATAGCTTTTAAGAATACACTAAATTTTTTAATCACATTTCAGAAAAGGTATTATTTTACCTGAAAGCATTCAACGAAATAACCAATTAGGTATTGCCCAATAGGCAATATCTATTAGTTATGCATATCACTTCAGTTCTTTTAAAAAGCTCGTAATTATAATTATTTTAATATACTAGACGTTAAAATTTACAGCTAAGGTGAATGGATACTATATAGATTTAAAAAATAGATAAAAAATTGTGAGATTACGTACAAAAAGAGACCTTTTTAACTATAAAAAGTGAACAAGTAGTTAAAAAAGAAGAAAAATAATGTGAATAACTTATAATAATATTTTATAATAGTATACCTAATATTTTATATATTATTAGTATTGTAATTTATTTCGTTTTACCGTAAAATATATCTACATTAGTGGCAAATCAACTAAAAAAGAATTTAGGCAATAAAACTAATAGAGAATATATATATCAAGGGATTTACAAGAAAATTTTACTTAATTTGAGCTTAAAGTTACACAACGTTACTCAGATTGTAAATTTTCTATAAGTTATATATTTATAAAAAATTTAATTTTTTTAAAACATTAGGTAGGTACACACAATTTCAATTATACAAATTTACATTTTTATCCACATTGTTTGCAATTTTTCATAAAACTGTAAGTTAAAGCCAAATTTATTGATTGTAACTAGTTAACTTAATAACTCAACTCTTGATATCAAATTTAAATTTTTTATCAAAATTTTCATATGTAATAATATGGATTAAATATATGATAAAATCTTACTTTCAATTCTTTTCTCGTGGAATATTACTTTTCAAGAAAGCGTGATGAGTAGAATTTGCTATAAGTAGTGGGCGAACAAGATCCTATGCCCTCCAACTTGGCCCACCCCTGGCGCCAGTTCGGCCTACTTTACCTAATGTCGTAATTTTTTATGTAAATGCAAAAATACTTAGCTATTTTATTATTTTATTAATATTTTTGTTTATATTTTATGTACTTCAAAACGTTTGCTTATTGATTTCACAAGTTGTTAGAAGTATTTCTTTGGAATGTTGAGTATAGTGATTTCTTGGAAAATGCTAAGATTTTTACGTATATAAATTTAAATACTTATAGCCTTTAATAATTATAATTATTAAGTTCTATTAATTTTAACCAACATTTTTTTTTAACTATAAATAATATTTTATTTCGTTTATTTATTTTTTATTTAAACTCAATAACATACAAAGGTTGCTTTTACACCAATACATTACTAGCTAGCAATATTGCTATTAAGCAGGGCCAGATTTACAAAAATCGCCGTTCTAGGAAACAGATAACATGCCGCCCCCTTTTGGTGGGGCGACATGTGATGACGAAAAAAAATTATTCATAAACAAACTTTTTCAGTCTCATACACTTAAAAATAACTACAAATTTTCCACCCCCTAAAACTTTCCGCCCTAATGGGAAATCTCTATCCCATATTTAATATGTTACTGGGGCATAATAGTTTGTGATATGTTTACCTTTTTTGTGTCAATAGATGCGTTTCAAAGCAGAGAACAAAATGTCTATCTCAGTCAATTTCGCCCAAAAAGTGCAATCTTTTCCTTCTTGCTCTCATCGGTTCAATTCCCTAAAAACTTTGAATACCTACCCATTTAAAAATAGTTTCAAATCAGTCAACTTAAAAAATTAATCATAAATATATTTATAAAGGACCATAATAGTCCTTTTGTGAAAGCGGCGCTTACAATATATTCTTCGAAATCACGCTATAGGAGCTAAAGCTTACGTTTCAAATTTCTTTTTTTATTCGCTGCTGTGACTTCTTTTCAATTAATACCCCGCTGAAAATTTAACCTCTTATTTTAATGGGTATAATACCCAACAAGCCGTAAAACTAACTTTTTAATTCTTTATATTTCATAGTATACTCTTAACAGTGCATGGTATTTTGTGCTTGATTTTACAAGTAGTCCAGAATCAAGGATACGAAAATATTGCGACGTCTCAGTTCTAATTGTTGATTCGAGTGATATACGCAAAACCCATCATCGACTGCATTTAAGGGGAGAAATAAATTACTTGGTACGATATTTAAATGCAAATGAAATATTTTTTATTATTAAGAATCCAACTTAGTTTTCACTGAGATTGGTATAGTATAAAATACAATAACTTCAGAGTCGTAGCTATGGGTAAATGGAAATGGGGAGCAAATTAGTGTAACCAAAATTCTATATTTGGCTACTAAATATTTCTTAAAAAATCATAAATTTCATAATGTATATATTATATAGTATTTTCTTCTTGTTTTAGATGAATAAAAAAACTTAAATTTTAAAATTTAGGCACAATCTTTTTTTTTACTTTATTGTTGCGAAGAGTTAATATAATAATACCGTTTGGCACCCACTGGCATGCGTGTTGAAAAAATCAAAATATTATTTTATGGTCTTTCGCGCCGGATCATTGGTATTATTAACATAAAAGCATACCAACTATTTGATAAACACTTCATATTAATTAGAATATTCAATATTCATAAATTTCAAGATGCTATATCATAAGTGGAATCCAATGTGAAAAGGTCCCATTTACGTGCTCAAAGTTCAAGTGCAAATTAAAACAGCCCATGTAGATTTATTTCTTCTGAACTGATAAATTTTGAATTCACTTTCAACTAGTCTATAGATCTAAGCTCACACAACAGGAAATTACATTCTTAAATACAATAAATACAATATAAGTTTAATTTAAGAAATCCTCTTTTTTATTTTAAGTACACAAGTAAAAGCTCGTAGATATATTGAATTTATAATATTTTAAATGTTTTAAACGTCCATAATATGTTTGTCAAAATGTTAAAATTTTAAATTCTTATATAGCTGATTGTGTTTTAACAACGTTATTAATAAATTCTAGAAATATTCAATAAAAGATTTTATTAAGTTTTTTTAGATGTATTTTTCCGCAAAGTGGGATCTTTTAACTTAACAGTAAATTTGTAAATAAATAGTACTTAATTTTAATAATTTAAATTACAGGACCTTCTGTAAAAACATCGGTTAATATAAAATAACACAGTATTATAAATCGGTAGTTCAAACAGTAACTTAATACATCTTGTTAATTACTATAATATAAAAACTTGTTTTAACTAATACCTTCTATGACTATTTAAATTAATAAGCAACCATGCTTATTATGTAAAGTTTTTTTTTAAATGTATGTAAGTCGCTATATTCATACAGCTGTAATTATTTTAGACTTAAACCAAAATTGTTACAATTCGTTACTTTAGTAGTAATTTAGTCCCTTATACAATGATACAACATGAAACTTTTAGACGGTCATACTACGAAGTATATTAGTACTACTTTTTTAAAAAGTTAATTTCATACGCATCTACCGAAAGTAAAACAAAAGACGTCTCCCTTTCGAAAAAAGAAATAATTTCTGTTCACGTATTGGTAAGTAATTATTATAGTTTTGGGGCATAGGAAAATAGAGACATTTGAATATGAGATTTATTAAATCTAAGTGTTGATAAAGAATAATTTTTTACAAATATTGATATTATATTATGTTGTAGTTTGACAAATTTAATTTGGTTTTGGCATACCTACAGTAATTCAAATGAAGAAAATAATACTATAATACTTAGTTTTTTAGTTCTTTTTATATTTACCACAAATATTTTTTCCTGTATTTCACAAGAAAAGCACAATTATATAAAACTGAACCACATACGCGTAACCCAAATAAACAATTAAAAAAAAACATTTCTTTTTAGCTCACAAGGCACCGTTTATAACATTTGTTATCCTTCTTAGTCTCAAAGGTAAAAAAACGTTGACTAAAACTGTACATTTAAGTTTTTTAAACGAAATGTATTAGATTATATCCGTGTTTATCATGAGAACAGCAGTTCAGCCATCTTGCTTTAAGCATTAATAATGATATTTTAATCGGTGGCGCCATCTAGTGGAAATTAATGATTTAAATTGCAGACCAGTAATAATTAGTTTACTGGTCTCTAAATTGTATAGAATGTAGCGGTAGGCTTTAAAACGATATAACTTTACTTATATTCAAGTCTACAGTGAGCCTGCCTGGCGGGCTCTCGTCATTGACTATGAATAGGGAATGGACCCACCAGGGTATGTATTCTCTGGCTCGAGAGAACGCATTCCCGGGAGAAATGTAGTGTGGGTTGCATATTCTTTCTCTCCAACTTTCCAACAAAAAAATTATAGTGAATTCAGGGCTAAACAGCCCACTATTGACAAGAGGGTTGTCCTGAATAAAATTTTAAAGTATTTTTTTTTGTTAGCTGCTGGTGGGCGCAGATCTTTTTCTGTTTTTATTCTCATTACTTACACATTAATTTTTAGATATTAATTATAAAAAATATTCAAACCACAGAAACTTGTTTACAAATAATGAAAATAATTACAGCCTGCGCACACAAACTCGTTTCGCATAATCTGATTGGTTAAAATCCGCTAAAATACTTGGCAACGCTGCAGCCGGCTGCAGAGATCCCATCACGCTCACTAATGTTCAAGAATAGCATTTTTTAACTTTGGGGAACTTTTATATGATATGATCAGTTCCCTTCCTACGAAAATTGTTCACGTTCTCTCGAGCCCGAGAATAGATACCCAGGTGGGTTGTCGGCAGCGAACCTGTTAATACATGTAATTACATACATATAAAGTTGCGAATAAAAATTACAGACATAAGAATATGCCAGTTTTCCCGGAAAACTCTCATAAGGGCGGATTTTTTTTCCAATTTTGTCGAAGACGAATTAAATAACCGAAGATGAATGGAAATTGATTATAAAAATAACAATAAAATAATCAACACCCCAAAAAGTTATCAGAATCTTTAGTGTGTTAATATTAAATATTCATTCATCGTTTCTTCAGGACACATGTTACTATTGAATGATTTAATATTTGCTTGAAACTGTTTAAAGTAACATAATACCAATGTAATTTCTCTTTCATATCTTAAAACAATATATCTATGTAAATGCTAATGAAAATCTATCTAATAATTCATAGTTGGGATTTTTATTTTTAAAATATGGTAATTATTTGTTCGCAGTTCTGTAGATCTACCGAAGTATTTTAAATTCTTTTCATGTCAACGCGATTTATAGTTTTACTATTACATTTTTGGATATTTCTCACAATCTTGTTTATAAAGGGTATACAAATTTACATAAATTGGTAATTTTTTTTCAATTCTGTATTCCCATTAATATATTAAATCTAAAACGTTTAAAACTTTACTCTGACATAGGTCTATAGGCACAGCGGATTCAACGGTAACGAAGAAGCTGATCCGCTGGCCAGAAAAGGGGTTGTTGTATCATTTAGTGGTCCAGAACCATAAAGCCAAAAAGGTTGCAACCTTGCAAAATCTTTATTTAAATCTTGGGTTCAGGGAGAACTTTATTAAAATAAAAGTGCTTATATTAATAAAATTAGTCACCTAAGACAATGTATTTTTTTCTTTAAATATATACATTATAGATTATTATGTTGTTTATGTTGAGAAATTTAATTTGTACTATTAATGTGTAGATTTTTATTACGGATCATTTTTCTCTGAAACGTTTTTATTATCTGTAATGACCTAGTAAAGGTAAGATAACTTCAAAGGTTTATTACATAAATTGCTTTATGATTTTATATCGTTCTATCTAAAATTAAATTTTATTACATATTAAAAAAATAACTAAAATTAGAATTAAAACGTTGTTCATTCATAACAGTAACGCAATACTTTGTTTTATGATAAAGAATTTATTATCCTGGATTTATCTATTATTTTTTTTTTCATTTCTTGCATTCTTTTAAAAGAGTATATCGGATTAGCGTAAAATAACATCCGATAAAAAACTGGAAAAGCTAAATAATTATCATAATTTCTTAAAGAGAGCCTTTAAATAAGGCCTGTTTTAAAGTAGGTTTAAAAATATATTACAATAACTCTGCCCTCCTTAGTTAAAAAGTCCTAACTAACATTTTTGCCAGTTTCGGCTTATCTGCATATGCCGCTTGTTCTATGCCATATTTATCTATTGTCCAGGATTCCCACCAGTCAACCAGGGAAAACAGGAAAGTCAGGGAAATTGAAATTGAAGCCTGGAAGTCAGGGAATTTGGCCATTTATTCGAAAAATTTAGTGAAATATCAATGTTAGTTAGGACGTTTTAACTAAGGAGGGCAGAACATCCTATGGAGCTCTAGAAAGCTACCCGCATTTAAAGTGGTAAGGTTGTTTAAAAATATATATTTTTGGTACAAATTTATTTTTTAAAATAAGCTCACTTAGAGCTTATCGTAGAATCGCTCTTGCTTCTAGTTTTTTGAAATATAGGGTATAATTACTAATCACCTAATAAATTCTTCAGAAGGTATAATAGTTTGAGATAGCTTGGGGCAGAAAAATTAAACAAATAGTGATATTTGTCTTCTTATTTTGAAATTATGTCTACTTATTTTTAAAGTATGAGCCAGTGACCACCCTACCATATCCCATATTGGACATGATATTGTTGCGCCTTCGCCATAACTGTAAATATTTGTGCAAACTAAGAATCTCGTGTGTTATCGTATACTAAACTTATCTATAATTCTCCGACGTAAGGAGTAACTTAAAATTCTTAATATTTGACATATTATTTTATATCACAGATCTAAGATAATTAAATTATTAGGTAAACACACACACACTATATTAGGTATATTAGTTTCTTAAAGAAAAATAAATAATATTTACCATAAAATACATATTAGGTATGTGCAAATTGACATTGGTATTTGATACCTAATCCACGACATTCGGCATACATCAGAAATTATTAATATTATTAGCATCAATATTTGCAGATATGTGACAATTTATTTTGTCTATAAATTTATTCGCACATTTTATTGACAACTAAGTTCAGTTCAAAGTCTAAAAGTACAGTCCAGTCGGTAAGTGGGAGATTTTTAGCATAAAATTTATAGTAACGGGAGTTTTTTTTTATTACTTTTTAACCAACCTTCCAAAAAGGGGGATGTTCTACTTATTTTTTTAATGTTTCTCACACATAACTTTGAAACGGATAAAGGGAATTGGATCAAACTTTTTGTTCGTGAGCTTTAATTTGACGCTCGCATAATTTCGCATACGCTGGAATAACTAAGAAAAATCAGATAATTTTAACCCTATTTTATTTTAGAACGGCATAATCTGGTTTTAGTCACAACCAAATTTACAGAGGAATAACTCAGATTATCCGGATAACTTAATTAAGGGGCTACACAAATAATACGTTAGGCTAAAAATCTTTTAAATTATGCTAAATGTGGTTGTTAGACTTTCAATGTTACCAATGAAAAATGATAAAACGAAAGATTATACCATAAGAGATCATTTGATTAATATCTAACGCTTTAAGTTTGAAGAATATTTTCTTTGGTATTTCATTTAAAATAGGGTTGGCTGGATTTTTGGGCACTAAAATGTAAATATTACTAGATTAAATTAAATTCAAAAATTATCTTAATGCGTTGTAATTCCAGTAGCTTTTCGATATGCAAACAAAAACTATAACTCTGCTCAGATGTTAAAACTCTATATGGCTGTTAAAATTTTTTAAAAAAATAACAAAAAAACCGACTTCTGTCGCTAAAAATTAAAAAATTTAAAATAAAAGTTGGTATATGGTTGGTACCAATTTTACAGCAAACAGTTTAATTAAGAACAAAAACAATTTTTAGCATTTAATTTAAAGAATAATGAAATTGAATTATTTTTAAATGCTTTTAAGAAACATTATCAAAAATAAAAAAATAAATATTTTTCAGAAGTATTGTTGTAGTACGTTTCATCATTACTAAACATTTTCTTTGGTGAAATTGGTGATAAATAACACAGCCACGCAAAAATAGGTCAAGAACTTTTTTGGAAACCATTGTTTTCTTATATATTTTGGCGCTGAACCCGAACTTGATGTCTAAATAGCACCTCATCCGGTTAATTTTGGATATAACCTCAAAACTTATAGGATAAGGTGCTGTTTTGACATACAATTTGGATTCAGCGCCTCAAAATATATAGGAATGCAATGCAATAAGACGAAGTCCAAATTCTTGTCATTTTTATATTTTTTTCATGGATTAACATGAGATTATTTTAAAAATTAAAAACTAGGTTACTTCGTTTTGACATGACTAAATTATTTAGTTGAAGTTTACTGTCAAAAAATATTATTGCCACCACTTTACATTAAAATTTAAAATTTAAAAATAGTAAAAAACTATTACCTTTAAAATAAAATAAAAGATAAATTTATAAAGTAGCTTTCCTAAACGGAAAATCAGTCAAACGTCCAAAATGTTTTTCAGATTTAATAAAAGATACAGTTGACTTTTTGCGGTTGATAAAATTTTAAAATGGTTTCATCATCTTTTATAAAATAGAAAATTAAAAAGTAATGAAATAGTTTACTCAACTGTTAAAAAATCGAAACGAAATAGCATTGCCCAAGGAAATGTCTGAATGAAATCTTAATGCAACCCTCTCAGTTCAATAATTGCTAAAATTTTCTATTGAATAGGGCCTTAACGGAGTAATAAATATAATTCAATTATTATATTTTTCACAGCGCGCTGCAGCGCCTGCGCTAGAATAATATTATACGGCAGTTTCGAATTTTCAAAATAAATCGTCCTAGACAAAAAATTCTTGTATATAAATTTGTTTCATGAAAAAATAAGCAACTTTTTTTTTAATGTCCGTCCATCTGTCTGTCCGTCCGTCCGACGTCACGATTTTTGTGAACACGATAACTCAAGAACGAATAATCCAATGGACTTTATTCAGAAAAAATCAAGGGGAAGATCTCTATTGTTTTTGAAATTATTCCCCCCGAAAACAAAAAAGTTATGGGGGGTTAAACTTAAAAAAAAAAATCGAAAAAAGCTGAAACAAAATTCAGATTAGTTTTGTTATAAGGACCAATTCTATAAAAAAATAATTAAAAAATTGAAAAATGTTGAAATTTTTTTGAATTTTTGATTTCCACAAAAAGAAAATTAAATCAAAAAAAAATTGAAAAATTAAAAAAAAAAAGTTTTTTTCAAAACTTTTTTTGAAAATAATTTTTTTTAAGTATTTGGAAAATGCGATATACCATTTAATATATAATGGAATGCGCAGCATTACATATCTTCATGGCTTGTTAAATCTTCAAATGACGTATTAACGGTTAACAGTTTAAGAGTATGTGTAGGATTCAGAAATAGGGTCATTAAAAAAACTCCTAAAGGTTCCAGAAATCCATTAAAAAGGATTTTAAAAAATCAAAAATTTTATTTAAAAAAAAACCCTTATTTGAGATACTCGTTAAGTTGTTGCTTAAAGCAAATCACTTTGCAGGTTGCCGAATTTACCACGTTTAAAAAACATTAGTGTTGGTAATTGTGTTTTTTTTTAGAAAATCCTAAAGATATTTTGTGTTAAATTTAACTGCTTTTAGGAACAGATCTAATTATTAAATAAAGTTAAAAACTCTTTTATTATTTCTTAATGTTCCAAAGTAAAAATTTAATAATTTTAAATACCTTAACGTTTAGCAACATTTATTTAAATAGTAACTATATTAGTACTTATGGGAGGCATAGCGTAGTGGCTAGCGCGTATGCATAGCAAGTCTACTATCGTGAGTTCGATTCTCACTGGCGCCGATTTGCCTTTCAGTTAATTAATAATTGAAAATTGGCGAAGGCGATAAGTGAAACGGACACTCCCTAGAAACTGGTTCGAAAGTCAGTATAAGCCGGTGGTTCCCTCTACTACTAGCCCACAAGAGTCCTGGACTTAGGGGATGCTTAATTAAGTAGAATAGTACGAGGTTAAACAAACAAACAATCTTAGTATCTTGAATTAACTTTCTAAAAAGTTTTAAATAAAACGTATAGAGGCTCACCTCAAAATCAAGAAAATTTTAAATTCGTCGATTTAAAATAGACAAGATGAAGATATATATCGTCCACTAAAGGCTCTAGTTGTCTAACTCCAAATTTTTCAAAAATGAGATTTTTATCAAATTTGCTTCATTATCTGATTACCAACATACTTCAAAAAAAAAAAAAGTTGCATTAAACCAATATCAGCCTCAAAAAATGCAAAAATGTAAATATTTTAAGTCGCTAAGTGTCTAACTCCATCATATGATTGTGAGAAAACAATTAAATGAGAACTGTCACTAATGTCAAACTATTTCTCGACAACAGGGGATCCCGTTTCAAATATTTGTTAATTTACTGTTTGATGATAATTATAATAATTGCCATTAATAATGTATATATATTATGCCTACCTAGTAGTAATATTATATATTAAATATAAAAATATATTTTTTTTGTAATAATATTACGCGATATCCTCTTTTATCTTCCCTTGGAGTTAGACCATTAGTGAATTTAGATTTTTGTGGTTAAAATTTAATTTTCAAATAATTTATATAAAATAGATAACAATGAAAAGTTTTAAATACATTAACACATTTCAAACATTTTTACCTGTGAACAAACTAGTTTTAAAGTTCTAAATTGCTATAATCAAGTTTTAAATCGTTTTTTACGTCTCCTGAAAAATATGACGTTTTGGAGTTAGACCGTTAGAGCCTTTAGATGACGATATTAGTTTTTTTTTCAATGGAAACCAAGGAATTCCAGGCGTGATTAGGTTAGAAAATGCATTGTAAAATACTATAAAGTTTTCTTATAAACAACACAATACCCACATCTTCATTACAGACATATATAATTAAATAATTTATAGGTGTCTAGTAGATAGTGCTTTATTAAATATAAAATAAAGTTTTGTTGAATATTTCTTTAATTAATAGAAATACCCCAAAGCTACCAATAAAATATGTGTTCTGTTTAATGTTTCATAAATAAATTTTAATTATTTACTAACACATAAAATACAAAGTTTGCTATTTTTATGTTTTTTTAATACGTCGGTTATTCCACGTGAAAATTTTATTTTTTAGTTGTTAAAATCATTTACTGATAAATAATGATCAATTAAATTAAAACACAACTTTTAAAAGTAAATTTAAAAATGATATTTATACAAGAATAAATTTATATTACATGATTGTGTTTACCATATTATCATAACAATAATTTTTATTTATATTTTAATTTTTTTATTATTTTTTAAACCCCCTCAAAAAAAAATCTGAAAAAAAAAATTAAAATTATATAATCGAAGAGAATTTTATTAGCTTTAAAATTGTGCGTCACACAACCCCTCTTTTCATTTAAAAAAAATTTTCTCCTCGTTCCCCTAATCCCAGTATCAGGGGTAGTGTACAGTTGGAATCAAAAAAGTAATACAGCATTGAACTTTGAGGAACACTAAATTTTTTAAATTTTAGCTGTGTTAAGTGCTTTATTTATAATAAAAATTTTAGGGTTAGGTACAATGACAGTGGATTTAAAAACGGTATAAAATAACATTCATTTCTAGAAAAATTATATTAATATTTGTAAAAGTTGCAGAAATATATAAAATTGAAAAAATAATAACAGAAATAAAAAATAACATTGATAAAATAAAGGAAAACAATAAGGTACTTTATTTAATAGCGGTTGAAACGTTTAAACAACCCGAACCTTCATTCCTATATATTTGGTTCTGACGTGTAGAATTCTTTAATTTCTCGGCCATTTTCCTTATATTAGCCCCAAAATATATTGTTAAAATTGATTTTTGTTGGCTGGCTTAAGTGAAGAATGTTGACACATTTGACACTTGGAAAAATTATGATTCAGACGACTATTATACTTATGTATCTGACTTAGTTAACTCATCAACTGACTTTAGTGATAAGTCATCAACTGACTTAAGTGACAAGTTAGATTTAATTGGTACAATTTTTGGGTGTAGTACTTTTTAAAGATCGCAACTGTACTCTTCTAATTTTTTTTAAAACATTTTTTCAAATAAGTAAATTTAGGCTAATTCTCCATTATATGTTGTACGTAATTACTTTTATTGTTTTAACAGCCTTCCAGTTAATATTTGATCATTATTTTCCAAAAATATAATTTTTATGTTCTACAAAATTTTTGACTTTTGGTATTTTTTTTGCCAGCAAATAAAAAAAAATCTTTATTTTTTTGGAGCAGTATTATTAATTAACTAAAAAAGGCAATTGGCGCGAGTGAGAATCGAACTCACACTAGCGTGTCAAGTATTTTAATTAGAAGCCATGGTATGTATACCTACTAGTACTACATATAATATACTACATATAAGTTTCGTCAAAATCCGTAAGATGAGTGCAAAATAGTGGCACGCTAGCCGCGAAATGCCTCACAATGCTATATTAAATATAACGGCAAAAAATAAAGGTTTTGTTTAAATATTTCTGTAATTAATAAAAATACCCCAAAGCCACAAATAAAATATGTGTTCTGTTTTATGTTTCATAAATAAATTTTAATTATTTACTAACATACAAAATACAAAGTTTGCTATTTTATATTCTGTTAATACGTCGGTTATTCCACGTGAAAATGGTATTTATTTAGTTATTAAAATCATTTGTTAATTATTAGTTATTATATTATTCTCAGCGCCAGATAAAAAATTCTTGCATATAAATTTGTTTCATGAACAAATAAGCAACTTTTTTTGTCCGTCTGTCCGTCCGTCCGTCTGATGTCACGATTTTTGTAGACACGATAACTCAAGAACGAATAATCCGATCGTATTGAAATTTTTAGGAAATATCAAGTTCTATGAGGGGGTTAAACTTTTAAAAAAATAGAAAAATGCTGAAAGAAAATTCCGATTAACGTAATTTTTAAGGCAAAATTACTTTTATTATAAGAATCCATTTCACAAAAAAAAAATGAAAATTTTTTCAAAAAAATTCTTTTTTTCTTTTTTCGCAAAACGAAAATTTAATAAAAAAAAATTGAAAAATATAAAAAAAAAATTTTTTGAAAACTTTCTTTTTGAATAAAAAAATGTTTTTTTGAGTAATTTTTCGTTTTTTAAATAAAAATCTCTTTAAAAAATGTATTTTTTATTATTTTGTTATTTTTTTTTTTATTTTTTTTTGGGAAATGCAATATATTATTTACTGTGAATATTATACAATGGAATGCGTAGCACGGCTTGTTTATAAATAATGATTATTTAAAATAAAACACAACTGATAAAAGTAAATTTACAAATGATATTTATACAATATTAATAAATTTATTTTATTTGGTTATGTTTACTATATTATGTTAATATTAATTATTATTTATTACTTTTATTATTTTTTATTTATTAACTAATTAAAATTCAAAAGAAAACAAATATATAACTTTGCAAAATATTATTATGCTTATT
This sequence comes from Brachypterus glaber, assembly GCA_958510825.1. Taxonomy (NCBI): domain Eukaryota; kingdom Metazoa; phylum Arthropoda; class Insecta; order Coleoptera; family Kateretidae; genus Brachypterus; species Brachypterus glaber. Next base: position 31,813,645 of record OY294047.1, read on the forward strand.
GGTTCTTGACTAGATAAAAAAAAGACTTTGATAATACTTGAGACAAATGAAAGAAATAAAGACAAATGAAATATCTGCTACTTCTCAAGATAATTGGCAAAAATTAACAAAAAATAAAGATACCATGTAAAAGATATGTACATTCTCAGGGTCCACATGAACTCTTTTGTTTCAATTATAGCCTAAGAGCTGGTGACCATTTTTATTTCATTATTTTTTCCCAGCTGTATTTTATATATGTCTTAAAATACATTCAAACACAGGTGTCTTGAATCAAAATAAAGTTTTTTTTTCTGGCTCCAAAAACTCTCTTCACAGATTGAAAGAGGGTTGTCTGAAGAATAAAACCTGTTAATATTAAAATCCTCCCCCGAGCCCTTTTCGAGAAAATGCGGATTAAAAAGGCTTAAATGGGCCTAAATTTAGTTTTCTAGGGATTTCATAAAAATGGCTAACTCGACGAAAAAAACTGTT
>OY294047.1:31814318-31929813 GCA_958510825.1 Brachypterus glaber
ACATTAAATTTATTACATCTAGATTAGTGTATTTTCAGTTTTACACAATTATTTAGTAGGCCGGGGCAAAAAAGGCTTTAAAATGTTTGACACATGTCAACACTAAAAATTCTTATGAATTTCCATTTATCAAAATGTCATTTCATAAATTCTTATTTCTTTAAAAATTAAGTATCACATATGTCAAAGGCACTTTTTAAAGACTGTTCTTACCCCTTAGCCCTAGAATTATTGTGTATAACTATGAAAATAATTTAATCTAACTGTAATAAATGTAATGTATATACCTCGGCAAGTTAAAATAGATTTTTTTTGTAGCTCATTGCCAGAGTTTTGGAGTTTCTAGCACCCAAAAACCCGGATCCGGAGCCTAGCAATTTGAAAATAGCGTAATTTGAATGTACTTTAAGACATATATAAAATACAGCTGGGAGCAAATAATGAAATAAAAATGGTCACGAGCTCTCCGACTATTAGGGTGGAAAGAAATTATATTTTGTTAAACGGAAAATCAACTAGCTTTTCCTAGCATCTTAAAAAAACATTAAAAAAAGATTTTTCATTTCACCTGTCTTAAATTAAGTGTCGAATATTAATCCAATTTAACTTAAAATTATTACCATAAAATTACTAATTACTACACATGTCTGTTACATTTTTACATGTTTGTTTAACCTCGTAGTATTCTACCTAATTAAGCATCCCCTAAGTCCAGGACTTGGGTGGGCTACTAGTAGAGGGAACCACCGGCTTATACTGACTTTCGAACAAGTTAAAAGTTTATTACAAATAATAATTTATTACCTTAGAAAATATGACCCTCTACAACAGCATGAAAAATGTATGTTGTGAACAATTTTAAAGACCCAAAATATATTTTTTGTACGACCAAGAATAAAACTTAATTTTATGCTTCCATTTTCGGGACTAAACTTGCCGTTTTCCTCCCAAGGGAAAAAAATCGCGGCAACCCTGATAATATTAAAATATTATACATACTATGTGCTTTACTGGTACAAAAATTAGGTTTGGTGATGTTTTGTAATAAATTAGAGATTCAAACGAATTTATTTAATTTAACAAAAAAAGAAAATCTTTTAAATAACATTGTTTAAAGTACTTAAAATTTCTCGTCTTCGCCCATTTTTTCGAATTGACGTTTGTGGCGCAACCATATTAAAAAACAATTGAAATCACGATATCCATGAAACTGACTTTTCGCAAATCACATGCATCTTGATTAAATTACGAAAATAAAACACCCGATTTTAGATGCATGGTTTTTAATTTTATCGACCTACCTAAGTTATGTTTGGTTGTGCAAAAAATAGTGTATGTACCTGAGGACTAAACGCGGCTATTTTAGTCCCTTGCACTTCTGTTTCCCTCGCTCGCTACACTCATGCAGCGGGACTAAAACAGCCAGTTTAGTCCCTTGGTATATAAATACCTATTTTAATAACAGAGAAATTCTCTGAAAGAATGGAACAGAGAACATATCCATATGCTTAGGAAATAATTGATTTAGTAAATATTTACTTAAAAAGTTAACTCCTAGAGGATAACGTATAAGACTATTTTCAAATAACTTATGAAAGAACGTAACGGTAGTTGAAAGTCATATGAGGAGCTACATGTAAAAAGTAACAATAAAAAACCACGGTAATTCGTTAAGTAAAATAGAAAATAAAAAATCTTGAATAAGTACAAATGGAAATACAGAAATAATAAAGTAAATGCAAAATACACTAAGAGATCACGTTAAAAAATAATACAATTTTGATAATAAAATAAAATTAAATAAGGTATATTGAACAGTGTAGACTACACAGAAAAAGGAGATATATTTGAGACAATTTTTTTTTGTTGTCATTTTCTCTTTAGGGTAGTAGTAGTAATGGTGGGGAGGTCAAGCCTGGCAACTAGACCATATTGGTCCTTTTTGCCTACCCTGTGTTACTAGTTTTTCTACTCTAACGAGGATTTTTGTTGTTGTACCCCGGGACCTACAGTTTAGCGAGGAATCCGAACCTCGTTTTGTCCCTAAGGTGAGCTCGGCCAACAGATCTGACAGCTACTTTGTTGCTCCCTTTCCGTGCCCCCGTGTAGTATCACAGGTCCGAGTACTAGTGCGGTATTATCCACTGCAAACTTTTTTCTGTACTGTGTGCTTAGATCTTCGGCAGCACAAGTCAACGTGGTGGGGAAACGACGGTATTTCTGTTAAATAGTTGTTCCACATCCGAGGATTGAACCCCGGCCTCGATTACTAGATCGAGATGTTCACGACTGAGAAAAAAAACAAAAAGTCTTCAAAAACTGATGAGCATTTTGATGGCTCTCGCCTCTCAAAAAAGCAAAAACTAAACCCCTGAACCCCTGACGAAAGTTTGAATGACTAAAAAAATGATCTGATGACTAAAAATAAAAATAAAACGTCTCTCCTCTCAAAACAGCTTTACCACTGACGAAACTCCCACGTCCCTTATAATCGATCCTGGGTCTTTCCAATAAGGAGCATGAGATTTTAAACAAGCTACTCAGTATTTGAATACAGAGCTAAATTCTCTTACATAAAAGCATAATTATACTAGAATCCAGGATCTATGGCTGCGGAAAAAATGTAAAGAATGTGTGTGCAAGTGAGAGGCCCGTTACAGGCACGCACGCCTTATAACGCTTTTGACGGAAAGAAGAGAGCGCGCATGATACCTCCTCCTTTCGTCGGAGACTTTGTGTCATGTGGAGAACCTTTTTGTAAGGTTGGTACTTAGGTAATCTTATATTAATATGATCCAAAAGAACACATAAAAACCTTTATAAATAAATTGTTATATCATAACAAATTAACCATTTATTTGGCATACAGAGCGGTCCAAAAGTCACCCCCCCGTTCTCTTAACTTTTGAACCAGTTGAGATATCGACTTCAAATTTGGAACTTTTAAATAAGACAACTTAAACTATCATTTAGCATATATTTCTAAATTTGAAGTCGATATCTCAACTCGTTCAAAAGTTAAAGGGGGGGGGTGACTTTTGGACCGCACTGTATATAAAGCATCATTCGTTTGAGTAAAAAAAAATATTCATTTGATTCAAAGAATTTTTTTATTGCACAGAATGCATAATAGTAAGTTTATGTTATATGAATCTTATTTATAGTATAAAACTATATTCTAACGTTATGCTATTGTAGTTCAATTCTAATAAACTTATAATACAATACCCGTATATTTACAAATTTGGGTAGGATAAAAATTCTTAATTTTCCACAGGTAACTAACCATGGGAGGTCATTTATTGTTAACTCAAAAAAGTATATAAATTAAAATACTTTCTGACATTTCCTTAAATATATTAATAAATAATTCATAATTTGAAACGTAATTTAATTTAAAAAATTTAAACTTTAATTTCCAAATGGTTTCTGATAGCAAAAACAATAAACAGTAAGTCATTTTAATTTATTGATTAAAAATTCCCTAAGGTTATTAAAATATTTTAGTTTGATTTACTTAAATAGATTTTGCAATTTATACTTGTATTATGCTAATGGATTTTACACTTTTAAACGCAAATCTAATGATAATACCTACCTGCTAGCAGTAGCATGCTACTAGCAAACATTTAATATACAGTATGTCTGAAAACCCGATTTCACATTTATCCATTTACACACAGAGAATATTCTTTTTGTAAAATACATTCAAAATCATTTTAATTCAAAAAAATATTTAGTATAACAGAAAAAACGTTACTGAATTAAAAAAAACAATGCCGCGCCGGGCAAGAACATATATTTTTTTTTCTAAATCATATATGACTTTTTTATTCGATTGATTCTAAAAGAGACACTTTTTGTTCATGTTTTACGGGCGAAAAGTTGAACTTTGTGACCCTAGGACCAAAAAGTTTTTTTCTCCCGCTAACTGAAACTTGTTATTTTTAAGCCTTTTAAAAGAAGATGCGTTACCTTTACTGTGATATTTATAAAGAAATATGACCTTTAGGTCACTTTTGGTCTTGAACTAACTGTTCTTTTTGACCAGATACAGTTATTATAATCATTTCATACAAAATAAAAATTTCTTCTATAACATAACCTCAAAATATACGTCAACTGATTAATCTGTATTCATCCACTAAAATAAATTAAAAACACAAAATTTCAATTGTAAAATCAATTTCAATATTTATAATGTTTATAGAACGGTTCAGAAGTATTACTATTTTCATAACAGACACATTTTAACGAAAATTAATCACCAAGCTATAGCTTTTTTAATTTGAAATTGAAACCGCTCGCAAAAGAAAAGGTTCAATTGTTTTTTTAGCGATTTAATTGGATAGCTATTTGTCATGGATAACTAGATAAGTAATAAGACACTAAAAAGAAATACTTTTTGAAATTTAAAATGAAGTATATTTTAATAATTTATTATAATTAGTAACAATCGAATAAAAAATATTGTATAATACACGGGCAAAAAGTTAAATTTCGATTTCGTAGGTTTATTACCCTCGGGCCGGCCCAAACCTACTCAATCGAAAAACTTAACTTTTTGCCTTTGTATTATAAATAACTATTTTTATTTTACTATTTAGTATATGTTATTAAATCTGGTTTTGATAGATTCAAATTATTATGAGGTCAAATAACCATTATTTATTTAACAACTCATTTTTAAAGGAAGTTTCAAACATAGTAAATCTGTGTAATTATTGGAAGTTTTTATCCAGGAAGAAAATGCAGTAGTATTTTGATTAAAGTTACGTGGTTAACTTGAAATATTTTTATGGTAATTTTTTAATTGCTGTAAATAATTTTCAATCAATATTCCAAGGATAATTTCAATGCAATTTTATAACGCCATTTATGACGTTATTATTAATTATACCATGCTTTTAAATAAGATAATTTAAAGAAATAATGTTAAGAGCTTTGAAAGAATGACATAGATCTGTTGCACAACATCTAATTTTAAAGACCAACGTAAATCATGGATATTTTACCTACATTATTTTCAACAGTGTTCAATAAAACACTAAGAATTTTGTGAAAATATTTTTTTTTTCATGTATTATGACCAGTCATCGGCGAATTTCCAGTGAGGTTTTAAATATTTACATTTTTATTTTCTTCGAAAAACACCGATATATTTACATATTTATAGTTAATATGTATATTCAATATTGTTGTGTGAAACAAATTAGTCGTCAAATGTTTTGATTTAGTGACCTATATAAAAATTTCCCTCATAATTCGGCAAAATTATTCCGTAAGCCTATGTTTCTGTGTTTATTTTCAACGTTGATGAGTCATAACTGAATTTATTCCGATTAATGATTATGACAGGGGCGTTAAACAAACTCGCTCTAGAATGCGGCAAAACGTGATGGCAAATCAAAACAAAACAAAAAACAAAAAATGCTAAATGCTAAAAAAAAATCTCAGTAGGTTGCAAATAGATTATTCTCACTAAAATAATAATATGATTGGACAGAAAGAAACACGTGATCAGAAATATTATTAAAAGGTTGGTTAATGAAATCGTTAAAATATGAACAGAAAAATTAAAATACTTATTTGCAAGAATAAAAATCATAAAACAACAATACACCAGAACATTTTAATAAACCCTACTATTATATTTTATCCACGGCCGTGATTAATGGGCCCATTAATTACGGGTCTGTAGAAATAAACCGTTTAAAATTTAAAACGACCGTGGATAAAGTATAAAATTCTACTCGCGTATAATAGATATTAATCATTCGGGTGATTAGGTCACTCACCTTTCAGCTCGTGCCCCAAAATTCACCCTCACTGATTAATTGCATCTTTTATTCGCTCATTAAATAAAAATTTAAACATAAAAAGATTATCTGTTTCCATGGTTGATACTTTTTGCATTTATAACTAAGTTTCCTAAAGTGGTGTTTTTCTGATGTTTGAATAACCATTTTTTTTGTAATCTAAAAATAGTATATAAATGCGAGTTATAAACAAATAATTCTTCTTCAATGATTGATTCAGTTAGAAAATATTTGTTTGGGTTATAGTTTGTAATCTCTATTGTTCTTGAAAGTAAAATCGTAAATCAAAGTAATAAATAACGTGTGTGCCATAAACAATCCAGAATGTGAATCAGAATGTTAGATATATCAAATCTGGGTACCATACTTTTAGGATTTTAACATTTTCTGGCCAAAAATATTTTTAATAAGTACTGATAACAAAATATGTACAACAATTATAACGACAATATTAAAGGATTTGGCTTTTAGGTGAAATGAACATCCAGTAGATAACATTTTCATTAAATTTCAGATTAATTATTCAAAAATTATTGTGTAAAATGTTATAAATATGCAATATAAACTGCAATTCCAAATGTCACAAGTAAAAATATTAAAACAAATTGTCAATAAAGTCTTTATGATGAAGAGCGCCACTCGAAAATCTCTAATTCTAAAAGTTATACTTGTTTCCTTGAAAATAGAAAGAACTAAACGATTTTAACCTTTTAAAAATTAAGAATTTTAAACTCTGATATAAAATGTTAATCAGTGTCATTAAATTTTAAGAATGCAAGTGGTATAGGTCCGCGATAACTAATGGGATCCGCAGGTCGATCAATTTAAAATGCGGCTGATATTTACAACCGAATATATCTCTTCCTTCCTCCTTTTTTTTTGTAATGTATAATTGTAAAATATAACTTTTTTGAAATATTAAATTTTTACTCCAATTTAAGTTGAGTGAGCGAATTACTACCGTGTTAAGACTGCATTCAAATTTAATTATAATCACCTGAAACCTTACTACATTAACAATAAAAATATCTTTATTCTAATGGGTGAAACATAAATAAACTGCAGGAGCTTAAAAATAGTTATTTATATACCAAGGGACTAAATTGGCTGTTTTAGTCCCGCTGCATTAGTGTTTCCTGAGCGAGCGTAGCGAGTGAGGGAAACAGAAATGCAAGGGACTAAAACAGCCAAGTTTAGTCCTGAGGTATATACACTATTTTTTGCAGGACCAAACATAATTTAGGTAGGTAGATAAAATTAAATTTAAAAACCACGCGTCTAAAATCGGTTGTTTTATTTTCGTAATTTAATCAAGATACCTGTAAATTGCGAAAAGTCAGTTTCATGGCTATCGCGATTTCAATTGTTTTTTAATATGGTTGACACAAACGTCAAAAAAATGGACGAAGATGACAAATTTTAAGTTATGTATAAATTGTTATAACAATGTTATTTTTAAAGGTTTTCTTTGTTAAAATCAAATAAATTGGTTTGAATCGCTAATTTATTACAAAACACCACCAAACCTAATTTTTGAACCAGCATAGCACATAGTAAGTATAATATTTTAATATTATCAAGGTTGCCGTGATTTTTATTCCCTAGGGAGAAAAACGGCAAGTTTAGTCCCGAAAATGAAAGCATAAAATTAGGTTTTAGTCTTGGTCGTGCAAAAAATACAGCCTGTTCCAGAACTCGCGTACCGAAATTTGAGGGTATATTAAAAACCCTCTGGAAAATATGAAAAAAATTTAAAAAAAAATCCATCTTCAATACTAATTAAAAAGGAAGCTATTTAATCTGACCAATCCTGTTGCTGATGTTAAATTACCTAAAAATTAGTTTTTCCCAACTTATTAGTAACTATGGTTGCATTTTAATGGTTGACTCGTGCATTGTTTAAGACTTTCAACTTTAGAATCTTTTTAGGTTATTATATTTTGACAAAACCGACAGAGGCTATCAAATATTCTATTTTTATAGGGTCACTCCATCCGGCGGTGGTTTTATGATACCCGTCTTAGACGGCAGCAACAAACTGCCGCTGCAACTCCATTCAGCGCGCTGAATGTAGAGTTTTTTTTTATTAGAAACTCAGATCTTTTAATTGATTTACTGGCTATAAATTCTTAATACAAATTAATAAAATAAAAATACAATAACTGAATTTTATTTATTTATTTCAAAGTAATGAACATAGGAAAAATTTTTATCGGTGTTCCGAAAAGAGAACATTCTAGCTAGAATGTAATTTTAAGATTGGTGCAGAGGGCAAGGAATTTTGGAAGTTTAAACGCAAACAGAAAAGTGGTTGGAGACACTTCGCGAAATGCAAAAACTAAAACTAAAGTTAGTGTAGGTTTCGCCATTCAATCTGCCAGGAAACTCATGGGGTCCAACCTAAAAACAAATATTTTAAGCATTTTATGGTGGTTTATTTCTCAAAATAACTTACTATAGCGTCTCCCAATATTCCGGCCCAAATATTCAAGGAAAACCTTCGTTCGGGATTTCCTTGCCTGAAGGCATGGGGATTTTCCTGTCCCCAAACATGAGAATTCCTTGAATTAAAAAAAACATCTCTTTGAAACCCAGACTCATCCATAAAAAGAATGCTTTTTACAAAGTTTTCATTTTCTTGATGTTTCTGCAACAGCCATGTGCAAAATTCGACTCGTAAAGGATAGTTCTCCGGTGTCAAGCATTGTACTCGAGTGTAATGAAAGGGATGCATTTTTTTATCTTTTAGAATTCGTTGAACAGAGGTCTTAGACATATCAAGATTTCTAGCCACGATACTAAGGCTTGTTTGAGGTTCTTCTTCAAAAGCCTAAATGACAGCTTCTTCATTATCAACAGTTCTTGCAGTTCGCGGAGCGCCTCCAATCTCTTTTTTGTTTGGAGTTAAATTTCCAGAATTTCTTGCCCTTTGCACCAATCTTAAAATAACATTTCTGCTAGGATGTTCTCTATTGGGAAAACGAATAGAATATTCTACAGATGTAGCTGAAGCACTCCGGCCACACTCGCCATATAAAATTAGCATTTCGCAATACTCTTCTGAAGTAAACATCATGAAAGTTTTGATATTTTGTTATGACATTAATAAATATTTATGTCACATTAATCACCATGTCAACCTACAGAATATGTACCTGCAATAATTAAATTTGCTTCCATAGCTACAAATTCAACATTTAATGGTAATTTATAATCAGCAACAGTATTGGTCCACTTAAAGCGTTCTTATTTTTGAATTGAACGAAGATGGATTTTTTTTGAAATTTTTTTCATATTTTCCAGAGGGTTTTTAATATACCCTCAAATTTCGGTACGCGAGTTCTGGAACAGGCTGTATATTATACCTTTAAAGAAAATTGCATAGTGACAATATTAGGAACCCATGACCCAAATATTGACAGGGTGCTGGCAATAATAGCATTTTTTATTTTTGTCATTTTTTTGTTGTCAACTACGTCGCATGGCAATATTAGGAACACAGTAATTTTTTGAGATTGTTGTCTAACAATCTCAAAAAATTACTTTTTTGCTTCTTTATTGAGTTAAACACAAAATGGGACAAGAATGTGAGTTTGTGCCTTCCTTATTACGTTGTGCCCTGCTATAATCGAAGTGCGTTTTTGTGTACGCCAACTGTATATAGTACATTATATTGACAGACAACTTTTCGATATAACATATATATTGTGTAAGTTTAAGAGGGGGTGATAATATAAGGAACATGGCAATAATTGATTCACGCACCTTATATGTTAATCTTACAACTTTGAGATAATATTATATTACAGGAACTTTATGATTACAATTTTTATTTAATGTTTACTTTAATAAAAATGGCTTTTCATAATAAAGAGCAATGAACTTTGTGAGTAAGCTAACTTTAATAATATAAGAAATATAGCTCTAGAAGATAAGGCTACAAAAAAAAAATTAAATGCGTGTAGGTGGGTATTTGATTTTCTTTAAAACTGTAAAAATTATTTGGTAAAGAGTATAACACGGCATCATATTACAACTATAGCTAAAAACATTATTATATACCAATAATGAACAATTTATTTTTATTATCAACATTGTGGTTTAAATTAAGTATTTTATGTTAAGAATAAAATTCTCATGTAGTGGCATTTAACACCTCATAAAAACATTTTTAAATTACCACTTTATCATTACTTTATTATTGCTACACCGTAAAATATACACTATTAAGCGCCACTATGAACATTTTTGGTGCATCAGTTTAAACGCCGCAAATTATATGGACTTTGATTTGTGTAGAAAATATATTAGACCAATTAACTCCACAGTGCTAAATAAATATTTTATGGAATTTCTTGTTTTAGTGTATTTAGTAGCTATCGTTTTAAAACATTTATTAACAGAAATATTTTTAAAATTATACTGTAGTTGGGTGGCGTGACACATAAACATTTTTGAGAACCATTGTTATATAATACTTCCTGGTCATCAGCCCAGGAATAAATCCTTTCTCTCTCTCTCTCTCTCTCTCTATTTATTTGGTCTTTTTCTTCCGAATAATTAACCAGGGTTTCTGTATATAATCATGAGGTTTCCAGTGCGCAAGTACTAATCGAATATGTATCCTGACTTGCGCACTACCACTGATAAGTTACTACTGTAGTAATTTCCACGCTAATATAAAAAGTTATCATTAAAAACACATAAAAAAATTATCTTCAAATGTCCATTATTATTAACTTAAAGTTCAACAGTTCACACGATTAATAACCATAAATATATGGTTCACTTTAACTTGTACATAATACATTAATATAAAAATACTCTAGGCACACCATGGCAGATGGAAAAGCAAAAATACACAAGGCACATCATAAAAGATGGCGAATTCGCTGCACTGGAATGTGCCAAGGAGGCTACACCTGTCCCTTTCAAAGGCCACGCTGTAACTGAGGAATAAATCCTGTACCTTAAGTAATTATTGATTCAATCTACAGCAATGGTACTCAAAAATTCCTATTGGTCACTCAATTGCTACATTTTATGGGAATGTTTGCTAGACTCTTCTCTGCCTACGTTAAAAAGGTACACCACATTTTGCATTGGTCTAAATTTTTTTGTGTATCTAGACTGTAGCGCTAAAAATGTGCAAAAGTCAATGATTAACATTATTTATTATTATTACTCTTTTGGGTGTCGCCAGAGTCATTAAAACTTAATGAACTAAAACTCTACTGCACCTACAGGGAAGTTTTATTTTGCAACTTTAGAGAATGGAGGTGTTAATTATAATTAACAGCTCCATCCAAATTTTATATATAATTATATATAAAATTTTAAAATAATTTTTTATAGGTCGGTTCGGAATAACGCGTTGTGTTCCCTTTTTTGCTCTATTGCTTACTTCATAGCAATTGATATCAGGCAGTTGATTTGAATTTAGCAATGGATTATCATATCAGACAGACTGATATTTTTTTATCACTAAATTTTTTCACAATTTCCCGACTTTTCATGGCATTTTAAACCCGAATATGCGATTTTTTTTATTTTTCGGTCCACTTCGCCCATAAAACAGTAAAGCGCTAGAAAAAAAAAAGATACGCCCTTTGGCGTTGCAGATAAGCATTTTTGTAATGTAGTGATTATAAATAATGATTTTATTATTATATATAAAATATATACTAATAAAGTACCTAATATGCATATATTATAATAAATTAGAAAAAAAAAACGTAAAAAAAACGATCGGCCTTTACGATTTTTTTTTATATTTGACTAAATTATTTCTTTAGGTGTTTTAAACAATTTATGAAAAAAAAAAATCATGGGTCGGACACAAAAAGTTAAAATTTGCAGAAAACCACTGTGTAATAAAGTTGCAACTTTAATTCCTAATAGCTTGATGTTTGAAACTCGCATAACGAATAATAGACTATACTCCGTCCAGTTATGCAAGATAGTAAGGGACACGGCCCGTTTTACACCACAGAGCGCATAAATAGCATAATTATGTGCATCAAAAATTTAACAGATGTCGGTACTATTTTCCTGGAAAGGGCCTATCCAAAGACTCGCATAACAAGCATATTACATAAGAATGCGATGCCAGGATTGGCTTGATGTGTTGTCATGTATCTTGTAATGGTTGTTATGTGAGCCTCTGGATGGGCCTTAAGTTGTAATTGTAACCCAAAAATTTTACGTTTTCCTTGTGTTCAATATAATTTATGTTTGTACAATATGTAGATGTAGAATATGCTAATTTAGCGTGAGTGTATGAAGAATAAACCAAAAAAGTACCTTTTTCAATACCATAAAAAATAATATTAAAAAGTATAAACATTATTTTATGTAACTTTCTCTTCTTTTATTAGCTTTAACGACCGTCAATCATTGTCATAGACAAAAAATGTCACAATATTTTATATGTTAAAAGGTACGAGTTTTTAACCAATGATGTAGCTTAAAAATCGCGGGAATTTTAAACTACTATCTTGAATAATTGGACGGACTTTCATAGGTAGACTTACCTAAGTACCTATGTGTATCAACTTGTCTTGTGCTTTAGACTTATTTCTAACAGAGTGCCTTAATATGACTTTTTTCGACAGAAAATGTCACAATAATGCACTCTAATTTCCAATATTAATTTCCTTAGTGTCAATAAAAATTAATGAACTTACCGTCTTGCACCTACATTAAAATTTTATTTTACAGCTTTTCAGAATAAAGGTGTTAATTATATAAACTTCTCTTTTTTTCTGAACGGTAATATTTTAATGTTATTTATTGTTCACTTTAAGATACAATTTAAAAGTTCAGGTAGTTTATCTTAAAGGATCCCTCTCGCATTGCAAGAAGCCAACTTATATAAACTAATTAAATCACACCCCGACTTCCAGTCAGTTAAAACAAGATTTTTATCTAAAGAGTAAAACTTTCAAAAGGTGTTAAGTGCTATTTTGGGCGATATACGTTTTTGCACCAAATCGTTAGTAAACTTGAAATAAATATGTCAAAATAACGACAATAAGGATAATGTTGCAAATGGAAATTCTAAAAGAGGGTGGCCAAAAATAACTATTCTCATCGTAGTTTAATATTGTTTTTATTGCACTTTATGCCCGTGCGGGCATAAACTGCATTTTATTGTCCGCGCGGGCATAAAGACACAAAAAAACAGTTTTTTTACTATTATTATTATTTATTATTATTTATTATTATTTATTATTTATTATTTATTATTTATTATTATTATTATTTATTATTATTTATTATTATTTATTATTATTTATTATTATTTATTATTATTTATTTTAACAATATTAAGCAGTAGAACCGATGAGAATATTGTGTTCTTAAATGGATAGTTGAGAGCATCTACTTCCTTTTTTTCGCAGAAAATGTTGATTTTGACTTTTGATACTGACAATTTGACATTTTCATATTTTAATATACTAATAAAGTTATTTTTTAATGTAACAACTTGTATTTAATAAAAAAAGTTGCTTGGCGTTATATACAAAATCGTTCAGTATTTAATATGGTTATAAATTCTCAGTTTAGATATGTGAATAAGCGTTTTATTCACAATCATGCAGTAAAATGTCCTTTTTCTGCGTTATAAAATGTTGAAAAGTATATCATCCTTATTTACTTTTTAACAAGTTACAAGAGCTATCTTTTCTAAAGTCTAAAGTCCAAACCAAGTGCAAAAAAGAGCTTTTTTCTATTTTTTTTCTTTTAGATTTTAGATAGTGCGCTATAATTTTCGGTATGAAAGCTACATAACCAAACATTAAAAGCAATTATTTTGGTGTTCTCAACTAGTTTTTTTGCCTCAACTACGTCTTAGCAAAAAAACTTCAGTCTCAAACACTTAAGACTTAGTTCGCATACTAGATGCATAATTTACTAGTTAGTTAGTTAGGCCTGATTGTACAAACCTGGTTTAAGTTTGAGCGGAATTCCTTTACCATTAAAACAATAATTTTTGCAAAAATATTTTTCATTAGAGTTGAGCTAGCTTCAGATTTGAGTGAAGTTTTTACAACCGGGACTTAGAAAATCATCGTACAGCTCTAATTTTTTAAATTAAACCCAAAATTTTGAATTTTATTATTTTGAAAACGGAGTTGTGTTGTGTTTTGAATTTTATTATATTGAAACTGGATTTGTGTTTAGAGACCCCAAAAACTCCATAGTCTAAAGTTTCATGAATAATCGAACTTTATTTTTATGAGGTTTGTCCCTTTCATTAATCAAGTGCATAATTTGCATCTTTATTATTTCTTTTTTTCACAATGTGTATAAAAAAGTTTGACAATACCAAACAACTATTGAATTTTAAATATTGTTTATTATTTTAGACAAATTAAAATTTTGCTCCTCTTAAAAAATTGAGTCAACACATTGCAAGAGCGTTCAATCCCTTATGAAGTTATACTCCTCATCTGTGGAAGGGCAAAAAAATTGCCGCCTGTTTTTTCTTTGTTCTTTCCAAGAAAATTGAATGCGAAAGTTAAAATGCTCAAAATGCTATTATCTTCGTGTTATCTCGATGGTCGTAAGACCGTAATATATTAGTTATTGTTTGGCTGCTTCAATTCGACGTGTTAATTATTCTTTGTAAAAAATAAAGGTAGCCGAATAATCACCAACTAAAATGAAATTGAAAGGGACTAGATTTATCTAATAAGGAACATTAATAGTTGTCTTGTAAATGCGCATTCGCCATATATTTATTAGACCTAAAAACTTTAAAGTCCAAACCATTTCACGTCAACTAATAACATTAATCATTATCAATCAATAAAATAGTCTGTCCATTCTTGCATTTATTAACTTCTAGCTAATTGTAAAAAAATATTACACTGCCGCGCATTAAATTCCGGACACCTAAAAAATTGACATTTTTTAAATTCAAATGTTTCGAAAACTAATTAATGGATTTGACTGATTCTTTTTTTATTTTGAAGCTTAAACATTTTCTACTTTTGTTTGTTTTAAGAATGATTATTTTTTTTTTTTTTCGTATTAACAGCAACAAATAATGTAAGACTATGTTTCTTAACCCATCTTCTAGGATTTGCATAGTACGCCACTGCAACTGTTTATCAAATTATTAATGTCTTTCTTATTGCCGCAGTTTTAATGAATATTTTTTCTTTTATTTTTTTACTTTTTTACTTCTGGTTTAGTAGATATCAGGATTTTCCTGAAAGTTGTCATTTTTTCAGTTAACTTAAAGAGTACCACAGGAGTAAACTGTGTGACTAAAACAACCAGTTTACTTCCTTGATATATAAATACCCATGAATACGAACAAAATGATATATCCAAGTTGCTGCTAAGCTAAGTAAAGAGTTAACTCTTTCTGATCATTTTTTCATCCAGGCTTGATCGATATCAATAATGAGAAAAAAGGAGTATTAAAAGACGAAAAAATCAAGTGAAGACAATATTAGATATATGTAAATACAAGAATTATGGAGTAAAAAGTTGTGATTGTTGGACAAAGGGAGCCATGGTAAAACATGAAGAGTCCAGTGCAAAAACGATGAGGTTCCATTTTTTTCGAAATCGACATTTTAGCGGCATCTATTAGCTTGTAACATGAAGAGGCAACATACAAAACCTTACAGGGAACAATGAGATTCCACTAAAAACTGCAGTTGAAAATTTTAATTTGAATGTTTACATCTTTAAAATTAATAAAAATGTTAGGTATACGTGAAGTTTTTATTCGTGTCTGGATTCCACATAGGGTTCTAATGAATTTTTAATCGAGAAAATTACTCAGAAAGAACTCTAAATGTCATCGTTTTTCCACTGGCCCCTTCACATATATTAAGTAAAAATCTAAAAATTTATGTAGTTTTTTTAATAAAAAACAAGGATTTTTCTTCCTTTATGTCTTCACATTAGAAGAGGCTAAAGAGTATAAAATGAATGAAATGAAATGAAATTTAAAATTTAAATAAATCACTTTGATGTAATATGAATATTTATCAAATTTCATGGACAATGAAACTTATCTGGGTCAAAGAAAATGATTTAGGCCTTTTTTTCGCCATATGTTGCAATAATTTTTATGCGAACCATTGTTACTAAAATGTAAATATTCTTTAACATGATGAAAAATATTCAAATATATACATCTACAATTATATATGTATATTATACCTTAGGAAGGAACAAAATTTAGTAAATTTTTGAATTTAAAACCGTTGGACTTGAAATCAGAAAATTTATAATTTTCAATAATTTTGGTTTACCTATATTGATAATAAAGCAACCAAATAAATAGTTAAATATGAACCAAATAAATCTGGTAAGAGCAACAACACAGCTTGTTGGTCTTACAACAACACAGCTTGTTGTAGTTACCAGAAACAAAAACAAAACTTTCAAGAAACTGGCAAGTACAACAATTTGTTCTGTTATCGTTACCAGGTTTCTGGTTGCAACAACCAGAAAAATAGTTGTTCTGTATTTAATTATAATAATTATTGATCTGGTTTGGGATTTTTAGAAGATTTTTTGTCTAGAAAATGATTTAAAACAGGCATTTCTTTGAACAAATATAGATCGAAAACTAAGTTTTTTATCAGAAGAGAAAATAAGAAATCTTGTAGTAAATGTAATTTATCCATTTTTTTACATTTATACTGTAAACATATAAACTTAATATTTTAGAAAACCCAATATGGTTCAAAAATATAAAAAAATATAATTTTAATAAATTTTATTTTAATATATTTTTATTATATATATTGTTACTAAAAAAATATCTGCCTGGTGTTATAAAAATGGTCTTCTCCTTAATTGAGATAAGACCAATTTAGTTTTATTTCACTCAGTTAGAAATGGGAAGCATAGAGCAAAACAACACTTGCAAGTTTCTAGGGGTATCTGTCGACATCACTCTGACTTGGGGATCTTACACTGATGGTCTGTTAAAAAATCTTGTTACTTTGCTCTGTTAAGCTACTATTATGGTTGTGTTAATTCTATTTTAGCTTATAGTCTAATATGCTGGGGAAATAGTACACATGTGGTATAGTATGTATATGTTACAGTGTGTGATACATGTTAAAAAAATATGCAGAATTTTTCCACTTTTGGTGATATAAATAAATACACTAC
Source organism: Brachypterus glaber (assembly GCA_958510825.1). Lineage (NCBI taxonomy): Eukaryota > Metazoa > Arthropoda > Insecta > Coleoptera > Kateretidae > Brachypterus > Brachypterus glaber. Next base: position 31,831,289 of record OY294047.1, read on the forward strand.
TAGAAATGGAGATTCTCTGTATGTCCCTGCTTTTAGGTTAAAAACGGGCCTACCAGCACTACCATTAAACTTAACAACAATTTACCAATTAGTATTAAAAATATTAATGGATTCACTCAATTTAAATCTTCTGCTAAAAACTTTTTTAAATCATACTCTTTCTACTCTCTCGATGAGTTTTTTAATAAGAGGTGGAACTAGTACAAATGTGTTTTTTTTATTTCTTTTAATTTTATGCGTAATATTTATTTATTTTAGATGTATATGTAATGTTCGTATATTACTTATTGACAATATCAAAAACTTATGCCCGATTGAAATAAAGATTATTATTATTACCAGCTTTTTTATTTGACTGAAAAACTTCGCTCCTACCTATATTCATTAATCTTATGCAAAAGTCTTATTTCGAATGAATCATTTCTACTTTGATATCGTTTTGCGTTAATTTGTGTTCAATTAAACAATAGGTTGTAGGTTGACATATTAACTGCCTCTGTGTTTTGTAATATTGCAAATTAGTGGACGTAAATGATATATCATATTGTCTGCAAAGGATGAAAAGCAGACAAATAAATTTAGTATAACTTAACACACCAAAACATTTATTTATTTATTTGTTAAGCCAGTAAATTGACAACAAATCTTGGGAAACTTATACAATACATATATAATAATGTATGTATTATTAATTTTACATAGACAAATATATATTTGGGGCTGTCCATTAAAAACAATCATAAGATTTGTTTGAATTAAGAGTCCTAAATAAGATTTTATTGAACTTTAATACCAATAACCCTGTATAGTATACAGGGTTATTCTTTTAAATGGTACACCCCCCGTAACTTTTAAACGAAATGAGATATAAACTTTAAATTTGGAATATGTAAATCATACAATAAAAATTATTATTTGCCATATTTTTTAATTTTTAATCGAAGGTGGCGCCATGGGGTACAATATTTATAATGGAATCCTAGGTCCTGAGATAAGTCATTTTAAAGAGCTTAAAATTCTCTATTTAACCGTGTAACTATTAATTTTTAATATTTTTTTTGATTTTGATTTTTTTTCCTATCTGCAAAATTTCCTAAATTAAATTTTCAAAAATACTGACAATTTCATCAATTTTGAAGAAAAAGAATCTTCAAAAAAAAAATAAAAAATAAATAATAAAATAGATAATTTTAAGGCCTTTAAAATGAGGTATCACAAGCCCTAGGGTGCAATTTAAAATAATGTTCACCACAGTCCCCCTGGCGCCGCCTTACCAAATAAAAAATTGAAAAATATGACAAACGATAGTTTTTGTTTTATATGCAGCTTTTTTAATCTAATGGAACATTGAACATACGTTTGTGTATCAAATATTCGATAATACAATAATAAAATAAAAAACCGATATATTATTACCATAACTTTAACTAATATTAACTTTTAATTTAGTATTCATAATGTATTTATAATTATTAGATACTATATTTTATAAAGAATACCGTATGTGTTTCTATATTAATAAGAGAACGATGTTCCGTATAATAAAAATATATTGGATTTTCTCAGTGTATTTTTTTAATAGGATTTATTATGTAAATGTGTACGTCAAAAAAAATTAATAATTTTAAATAAAACATTAATTTAATTAATTCAAAAGTTATTCAACAAACTATTAAACCATAAAATATTGGATATCTTAATTCATGTTTTTTATTCTCAACATTAGGCGTGCGTGATCAGTAAATATTATAACAACTAATTAATCAATAAATGATTTAAAACCCTGTTATTGCTAGAAAATAACTATATAAATTAAGTATTAAAAAAACAATAAATTCCATCACACAGTAAAAAATTACCTAACACCTAATAGGTAGCTGATGAATTTTCTTTTTTTTCTGGAGTTATTTGCACCAAATAATTTGGTTTTACGATTTTAGAAAATCGGCTAAGATAAATCAAAGAAAATTAGGATATAATCACTAATTTCTAAAACAGTACCTTTCCATTTTGTGCTTGTTATTTAAATTCTTTAAAACCCCTATTTTGCTGGACATGCGTATTTTCAAAAACTTCTTTTTTTGGTATCAAACATGGCAACGTACAGCCTTTTTTGAGTCTTTAATTAATCTAAATTCCATTTTCCAACTGCCTTGTGCACATGTGGTTTATAGGAGTCTGCTAAAGTTTTTTTTCTACATCTATCTTTGCATGTAATTTACAAGACTTAAATGAGCGACAGGTTATTTATGTCCGTATATGTGACTTGTGCTCTCCTTTTGGGCAGTGCTAGAATATTGTTATTTTTTACCGTGTAAGGTATATAAAAAAAACGATAAAATCCCATATGATATGATATTATTTAATTTATTGCCTTAATGATTCGGAATTAAATTGTTTTTACAATGGGTTATCCCTTTTTAATATATTAGGAAAAATAATAAAAAGATTATAAATAATTGATAAAAAACTATAAAAAACTTTCTATTATAAAACACACTAGGATTATGATTTCAATAGGTGGTTTTTCAATGATGAGTTTTGAAACTTTTAAATATCACTTTATATAATATATCTACTCATGTTTTTTAAACTTTTTGACTTTAAAATGTATTATAATTTAAAAATATTAAAGTTATTTTTGACCAGAAATGTCACTATGAGAAATAGTATTTATAAGTTTAACAGGAATAAAAAATCGGTAAAATACTTTTGAAAATTTGCCAAAAATGTACAGCATTGACGGTAAAGATTTATTTCCATATGTACGAGTGTTTGTATACCTATATAATAAAATTTCTATTGAAAAACCATTTGTTACGCATACATAAATAATATTAAATATTGAAACGTATTGAAAGTCAAAATTCGGGACTGAATGATTGATACACAGGAAGCTTTCAAAACCTATTGGTCTGATAACAAAAACTGAAATATTAATCACACCATTTAATGGTTTTAAAGCAATTTGTCATGACATCAGTACATCATTAAATTTAAATGGTTCTCTCTACAGAATACTAGATGGGTGGGTCTAAAAAGGGATTACTTGATAATGAGGCGAGAAACAAAACGTCATAATTATGAATATACTAATATTTACATTCAGAAATTGTTGTTTTCTCATGACACTTTTTCTTATCTTTAGGTATCTTTAGGCTAAATCATCTTTTTTTGATACTTCAGTGTAAGTTTTTTTGAAAAGGGTAATTTGTAGATGTTTATCTATCAGATATATTGTTTGTTTTACGGGGGTGGTCCAAAGTTTTTTTTACATTGGGAGGTGCTTAACCTTTAAGACAATTAATTATCCGGTAGAAGGTGGTGTTTTTTTTTATTTTGTAAGTAATACAATTAAATTTGAACGTGTTAAAGATTATTAATTTGACAGTTAAAAATTATTTTTTTAAGAGCAGTTTCTATGCAGGTCTACTATGTAAGGTCTTTTGCATAGGTATTCCAAGAATATTTTCATTTGAATTTATAGTTTAGTTAGTTAAGTTATTTATTAACCCTAGAACGTGAAAACGACATTTGGATTGATGCAACACATGTCTATGAAAGTTTGTGAATATATATATATATATATATACTCTTTAGATTAAAGTCATTACCTAGTACATATCTTTTATGAAATTATTAAAAAAATATATAGTGTAGCGGGATTGGGGTTAGAAAACTTTTATTATTATTAGATTTTATTTTGAGGACTCCAAAATGATCTCCTCCAGGGTAGAAGTAGGGATAGGGTGTTATTTTTCGTAATATTGTATTGTCATTAATAATAATAATAATACTTTATTAATCCAATAGATCTTTATAGATATAGGACAAGTCAATATGATATACCTATGCAATGTACAATATTTAAAGAATAAAAAAAAATTATAGATAAGATAGAGTAAAAGGCTTCTGATACCAACATAGATTTAACTTTTTTGACAAATTTTGTGTATTTGACCTAAAGTGAGAAACTACCACTAAAAAAGCGTGTAAAAACTAAAATAAATAAAAGCGTGTAAAATATCACTACTATAAAATTATATTTAATGATATAAAAAGTTTAAACACTAAACACAAGTTTTTATTTACTCTTGCTTGAATAACGTTAGGAATGCATCAAATGATAAACCTAATGTAAAACAAATTGAATCAATTAAAAACCGCCAATAAAATTGTAACATTATCATTTAGTTTCCATATTAATAAAGGATTTCGAGAAGACAAAATGGAGTATAAATCCTGACCATGATTCTAATATTGCTATCCTGTCTTAAACTTGTTAGTTCGTCATCTGTGTCATAGATGGCACTCTGTTATAATGAAAAGATGCCTGTAAATATGATGTATCTGTATCGAGTTGGTAATGGCGTACAAAAAAATAAAGTTCGTGTTTCGTGCTCTTTCATTTTAAAACTTATAAAATTGTGTTCACTGTCTTAAGCTGGCTAGCTTCAGTTATTGCAAGGCAAGAACGTAATAAGGTAGGCACAAATATACACTTTCTTGACCCATATTGTGTTTCACTCAATAAAGAAGCGAAAAGGTATTTTTTTGAGATTGTTGTCTAAATAGCTGTTCCTATTATTTAACAAACATCATTAACTCCTTCCGTTCCATTGTATCCACTTATGGATATTTGTAGGTATAGCAAAATATGCCACAATATCCACAGTTGAATATTTGTTTACGCGATTTTCCATATACATTTTAATCTGGTATAGGGACCTTTACCTTGAAAAGCGGCTGGAGCGGAAAGGGTTAAAATTTAGTACAGAAAGTTTTGATGATTGATCAATTTCCAAATAACAATCTGGGTAACTGTTCTGGTTTTGAACGGATTGTTTTCGCCTAGTATTTTGGTGAATATGGGCGAAACTTAATGGTCTAGGTAATCACTTTATTGGAAGAACTACTATGAAGTTGCTTTTACCAGTGAATAAAAATCACCGAAATGAGAATAGAGAAATTGATTTTTGACATTCATGCTGGTTTCCTAAGTACTAGTAAATTACTAGCATAATACGTGTACTCAGAAGTCATTTTCTCTCTATACTGTTTTGCAAGGGTACAGTTGTTTCTATAATACTCTTTTAAATTTTTATACCTTATATCTATAATCGTGTGCAGGGGCGCATCAAAAATTTTGGCCGCATTCAACAAAAACTGAACACTCGCATGAAAACTATTTCTAAAAATACTTTGTTTATTGAAACTAACTAAGAAAAGTGCAACAGGCGATTTTTTTAATGGCACACAGAATAATCAAAAAAGGTTTAAACTATTAAATTAAATTAAAAAAAAATCTGTTTAATTTAACATTTGTCTCGGTAGTCGTTTGTCAGTCATTCCATGTACTTGTCCGTATCATACCAGCTGCTTGGTTCTTATCGTCTATGAGTGTATGCTTTACCCGCATAATCTCTCTAGTCCGTTTATTTCTAATCCTTTCCATTTTAGACTTTGCCGTAGCCCTTCTCCAGAAATCCATTTCTGTTGCCATTATTAACTTTCCCGTCCTATCTTTAATTGGCACTACTCTTGTGTATTTTCAGAAATGATTATAATCATGTAATTACACATCGTAAGCTTGTACATGATTGGCAATGTAACAAAAAGTTTTTACACTACAATCAACAAAATGGAAACCAACAATCATAGTTTCAAACGGTTGTAGCGAAACAGTATTCCCTTTATCCTTCTTATCGCAAAACAGTAATGACAATCTGTATCAGTATCAAATTATGATTTCCGACCACCCTGGATATTATAATTACAAATGCGAATAGATTTATTGCAAAATTTGCATACCTGCTTCTACAAAATAATTAATCTTTTGAAGTTGTTATAAGGTGTATTATTATTTATTACTAGTTTTTTAACCCCTTACTCGTATGCACTATAGTGTCATTAAACACATTTAAAGTTTTTTTCTAGGTTTTCCGCATGTGCACGTCTAGGAAGGGCTTGGTTAAGTAAAAACCTTAGTTAAGTAAAAACCTTAAAAAAAACAATTTCTTAGCATTTTCTCTATCTATTAATTTTATTTTCTTAAATCCTTAATCAGTTTGGCTATTGCCACTCGTAAATTACTTATTTACTTTACTTTACTTACTTATCGTAAAATTAGGTTTTTAAAGTTACTGTTACTACTAGACCCATGATTTTGTTGTTTTTTTTTTTAGATGTAGGATATTTATATCAATTTTTTTTTGTTTCCTGATACTTCTTCTTTTCTGTCAATGTTTCTTAAATCCTTAATCAGTTTGGCTATTGCCACTCGTAAATTACTTATTTACTTTACTTTACTTACTTATCGTAAAATTAGGCTTTTAAAGTTGCACCTTAACTAGAATTTATTCAGAAGTTTATATCATCAACAGTTATTGTTACTACTAGACCCATGATTTTGTTGTTTTTTTTTTAGATAGGATATTTATATCAAAGTTATTTTTTTTTTGTTTCCTGATACTTCTTCTTTTCTGTCAATGTTGTAAATGTATTTAATAAAAAAAAAGAAAGATATTAGACCAAAAGAGAGGAGCTGGCGTTAACGGCCACACCGCTCCCTCCCAAAAACAAAAAACATATATACATATATAAATCGGGTACATATATGTATATAAACATAAAAATAAAAAATAAAAATTTCTTAAATTGTGATGTCCCTTAATTTTAACGTTTCCCACAGGGGAAAATGGAAAAAAATAGAATATTCACCCTCGGTAAAAATTTTAAATCAATTTATGTCTCCTATGTCTATGTATATGTGAATAACTTAATAATATGTCTGTCTGATTTCAGAAAATGTAAAATTATTTTAAGAACAACAATAAATATTAAAAAAAAAAAAAAATACAAAAAAAATAAGACAAAAAAAAAGGATTCTGAGGAGAGCCGTTTTATGATTTGTCAATGCAGCACAGCACAGCACAGCACAGCACACTAAGCACACAATAAGATAGACCTCAATGGTCACTCACCAAAAACAAATACATAAGACAGAAAACGCATGGAACACGGGTAAGAGAGCCACAGGCTCTGACCCAACCAACCTAACCAACATGCCACCTTCCTCCTCCTCCTTCTTCTTTTCTAGTTACTTTTTTTACATTTTCGGTTATAACCGAATACACTATAGTGATAAAAGGAGATTAGTCAGTATAATTACTAGGAGTATAATTACTAGGAAGAGACCACTATTAAATAGGAAAGACCACTATTAAATAGGAATCCTTACAGGTTACTGTAGGCTCAGTAACAATTTTAAAGTAAGCTTGCTAAATTATGTGTTGCCTTTTATTGCAGATATATAAAGAAAGAGAAATAAGCCTTCCACTACTTAGTGTTAGGTAGTTGGCAGGTTTTAATTCTTTGAAGGAGTGTTACCTTCACTTTCTTGACACATATCGATATCTCCATCGGAAGGTCTGTTTGGAACCCAAGTTCAAGACGGTGTCTGCCACTAACTTACACTCGAACTAGAGCCCTAAAAATTTTAGTTTTTCCCTTAATTTGTTGATTGCTTGATAGTGTGATACTCAGCCTCCTACTCTTTATTTCAGCCTCTCTGGTTTTGCCTGCTGCCTACCTTCAAGTTATGGGTATATTGCCGATTAAGATCAAACAATTAGCTATATGTCTTATGCGTCTGCAGATTATGAACATGCGATTTGCGTGAGCTTTTTTTGTTGAAAACCGTGCGAAGAACGTATTTTACGACCATTTTTAAATTGACTGCTTCTTTAGCGATCTTCAAAGATTCTATTGTTCTCGGAATGTTATCTATGAATAAATCTTTGGAATTTGAAACTTAAATTTATTATATAATAAAATTAATTGAATTAAATTAAACATTTAAAAGAATAATGTAATATTTTAAAGTTTCTTTTATTTTTCTTATTTAAATTATGGTGATCTTCTATTAATTTCTTTTCGGGCTTCTGAAGACACTTTTAATTTACCTTCAAATGTCCAAACTGGATTCTTTATGATCCAATAATACAAACATAACGTAAATATATTTCTGGGAACCCTGTTGAGTCCGGGTGGCCAAATAACTGCCTAGCGCCATACTGACGGTATATGGAAAAAGAAGGTAGTTACGAGACAAAAAATAATTCGGGATTATCGAAGTTGGTCCAGTAGTATTTTAGGATAAGTTGTGGCAAAGCTTTTCTTCAATCTTATCACATACTAGTATACTACGATGTGGTACATATTACCACATGTTAGTAATATACATATAATGCTACAAGTTTTTTTCATATATATAAATATATATGTGACCCTGGTCAAAGAAACCCAGTTAGTGTGTCAAATTTATTTTTTTTTTCGGATTCTTATGTGAAAAACTTTTCTACATAAGAATCCGATAAAAACGAAGGCGTAAATTTGACACACTGTGGGTTTTTTTGTGCAGGGTCACATATGTTAATTAACAATATCTTAAAAATTATAAAAATGAAGTAGGTATACTTGCCGTTAAAAATATTGAGAAGTTTTGCAGTTAAAAAACGTATGCGTTGTATTATCGGGTTACTTACAAGAACTCCTGTGCTTTGGCATTATTATTACCTGTTAGTTTACAGAACCATTGTTTGGATTGTATTGTAGTTACTGCCTTTTTTCGGGGATGCAGCTAACCTTTTTTTTTCCGTTGCAACGCGTTGTAATAGTATAAAACTTTTTTTTTTTATTTTTTCTTATCTCATAACTTTAAAGAAGTCGTTTTGTCGCCTTAACCGTGACCATTTGATTTCCGTTAATTTGTGTTTTCACAACCTTTTAATTAACATAGGTATTTTTATATTTAATTATTTTTAATATTCGTATTTATTTTTACGTTTTTTTTTTCTAATGAAACATTAATGTTTTCTAGTTATAAAAAGAATTAACTGTTAGCATAAACATTTAAAAAATAACTGCTTCTAGCAGCTTTTAATACAATCAAATCTTTTTTAACTAGATCTGCACGAGCGCCTAATTATAGCTGTTTGGTGTTTTTTCTTTAATGGGGTGGCGTTGGTTTAGGTTAACGTTGGTTCACGTTGGTTTTGTGCCTATCTTTTTTTTTTGTAAAAAATTGTTTTTGATAGAATAGTAGAATAATACATTGAAATACGGTTAGCCCTCTACCACGCATGCGCAGCTTGGTACGGTTAGCTATAACTAGGCGCTCCTAGATCTGCTGCTACACTGTAAAAAATATTTGGTGCAATTTATTAACGGCCATCAGTACCAGAATTTTAAAAGAATATTGTAAAATGCCCAATGTCTTACGTCGTCATCAGTAAAAAAAATCGGTTTAAATCATGAATTTTATAATTTATTCTTAATGTTATTTTCTAATTTACCCATATTTTTTACTGAGTAGATACAAGTTCAATGATGTTTCTTTTATTTTATTTGAAAAAATAATTTAACAAGAAAGATAATTTTATTGTTAAAGTGAAAATAATGTTACTTAAAGCAAAAATCTTTAAAAAAATAAATATGGAAAAAGAAATAATCCAATTTAAATAATTTTAAATACAGAAAAATAATATCTTAAATCAAGAATATGGTGATTTGTATATAACGAGAGAATATATTCTTCTTTTATGCATACCATATTCGTATCTTTTCATATTTGAGAATATATTCTCCTTTTAAGCATATCATATTCTTATCCTTTCATATTTAAAGCACAATTTTGCTTTAAAGGAGATTATATTATCTCCGTTATACCCAATCACAGATTCTTGATTTAAGACAATATTTTTTTCTGTGCAGAGAACTACTGATTATAAAAAAAGAATATATTCAATGTAAAATAATTCTTTTCGTACGACCTAGTGTACACGAAATAAAGAAAAATGCACGTTCACTATATATTCTCGTTACGATATTTTTCTATCGCACGAGTACATAGTGCATATTTGTATGAAATGACTTTGCACTATGCACACTCATTTATCCAAACGAGTACACATAGCTTTCATTTTGACAAAAGTCGTTTGACGTTTATAAAAGTTTGAAATGTCAAAATTAAACACACGTAATTCTTTAAAATATACATTTTTAAAGAGTCTAGACTGTAGATCGAACGAAAAATGTTATTCGCAACTCGTTTGCGACAAGTCCTTACTCGTTACGAAAACTACTATTAATATAGGTATACCTATATTATAAAGATATTATATGCAAAGAGAATAGCATAAAATGAATTGCATATTTTCATAGCTTATTTTATTGTTAGTGCAGTCAAATAATAAATGTAAATTGCAATAAATGTATACGGGCTGATATTTTAAAGGATAGTAGTGGATGGTTTCAGAACATTCCTATTAGTTTTTCACAGGGTGATTTGCGTAAGGGGTGTCCGCTATCTTGAATTTTAGGCGTGAGTTGCTTAATATGCATCTTAAGATAAAAATTCATATGACCAATTTAGTTAGGGAGAAAATTTCCAACAATTTTCGTTTGGATCATTTTTTTAATATATTAATAACAACCGACTTTTTAAATATTCAAAAATGGCCATAAGCATTTTTATCGTAAGATGCATATTTAGCGAGATAACCGCACTCACCCCTAAAATTTAAGATAGCGGACACTCCTTACGCAAATCACCCGGTGAAAAACTATCAGGAGTGTTCTGTTACTATCCTTTAAAAGATCAGCCCGTGTAATTTTATTGCAATTTAACATAGGAATTTCTCGTTATTTGACTGGACTATGTCTATAATATAGATTCCATATGGTCTGATACAATCTAACAAACTGTGTAACCTGAGTATAAGTAGTTATATACTTCTAGTATTAGAGGGATGATATTACGTTACAATTAATTCAATTAATTTTATTTGGTTTTTATGGCGCCTGGTAAGTTTTATTATTATGTTTAAATTTTCAGGCCATAACATAAAAAAGTTTACGACTCATCTGTTTACCAGCAAACCGATGACAGCATAGAAATATTAGATTTTGATACAGAAGAAGATATACTACCACACTGCCGAAAGAAGTCTATTGACCACAATATCAATTTTTTGTTAAATTCCGTTCTTTACTTTTAAAATGTACATTTATGTGCGATAAAAATGAAGAACCACAAGATTTTTTTATTAATACGATCACTGATCGTCGATCAGTCACACAAATTATTTAGTATTTGTTTTAAATAGCAGTTTTTAAGTTTTTTGAACGTACATATTGCTTATAAGGCAACCCAATATTTAACGAGACAAATATGTAATAATAATAATAATCAAGACCTTTATTTATGCCAATAATACATAAAAGAATTTTAGTTGAGGTGACATATATTTAAATTTTTCCAGTTGAGACAACTAGATTATTTTTTCCATGGTGTTTTCCTCGTAGTCTATTGTAGTAATAATAAAAGAATGTTTTTTACGTTAACTTTCAATCTTTTTCTTTTTGTTTTCTTAGAATTACAGTTTTGGATAATACGGTCAATAGACTTTGTGTGGCAGTATAATGATATCTTAATCTATGTTAACGATCTGGATAGATGTTACATAGCAAATACAGTGGTGATAATAAAATAGAAAACTGTAATAAAACAGTCAAAAAGTTTATAGATACTGAATCTGCAAATTGATACATAAAATGAATTTTATTACTTTTTGCAGAACATAAACCATTGTTTTCGAAAAACATTGTACCAAGTTGTCAGTTTTAAGGTTACCTGAAAATATTGTCTCATAACTCATGTAGGTTGCCTTCAACAGTGTGGCAACAGTAATAAACTATTAAGATTGTTTAAAGAAATTATTAATAAAATAAATAATAAATATTAAAAATATATAGCTGATATAAAAAGCATTTTAATATTTTTAAGCTTTCGTATAAAGCCTTCTAGTTTTTACAAAAAAAGATAATGCGTATTTAACCACATACCATTAATATGGGCGTAACACTCCGAAATAACCCCCACCCCCCCTAGGAGCTTTACGTAATACTTGAAGGTTCCCATGCAATTGTAATTTTGCTTTAAATTTATTTTTGTTATGTTCTATTATATCTACAGGTAATAATTTGAAGATTAAAAAATAGAACTGTTTTAATTTGTTTACTTTTTTGCTTAAGATATAGTATAGTCCGTAAATACGCGATGCAGGTCACTACATACTTGAAATATGAGTCATGCTCACGTATTCACGGACTAGACTATAGTGATTATTAATATTTCGTAATAAGTAACTAATAATAAACAAATAATGGTACAGTCTTGTTAATTTAACCTTACAAAAAAAGCATACTTTTAATTATATTTAAAATTTATTAGAGTAGAAAGTCGAAACGTGAGCTATGATCTTTAATTATTTCAGGTATATTTTTATCATTGTAAATATGAACATCACTTCCGATGTTTTTTTTTAAACAGGTGGTTCTTACCCCCTAGAGCTTTTATAACTTTTGGAAAAGGTAACTTTTACCTGTCCTATGCTTCCGATTCCAAGAATTTTTCTTAAACGTGCTAAAATAAACAATACATTTAAACAATGCAATAATGTTTGAGAAATAGAAATATTGCCTGAAATATAATTGTTTTTGCACTTTTAAGCAAAGCTTGTCAAATTACTAGATAAGTAACTACCGACAAAAGTCGTTTTGGTGACGGATAGAACTGGTAACTATTGTTGTGCAGATAATCCTATTAAATAACTATAAACTATATTTTGTACCTATACTTAAGTGGTCTTAAGCTTTTAACGCCCTTTCAGTATAATAACATTTGCAGTTATTTTATTGTTATTTTATTATTCCTTTAATCATAATAATAATCCAGATGAATGTTATGACCAGGTGGTTCTGTATTTTTCAGTTCCACCTAGCTTACATTAATAATAATACACATTGAATTAAAGCATTATTATTAAAATACCTGAGTTTAATTATTATTATTATTCGTAATAATATAATTTCCATAAAAAACAAAAAACAGGAAGTTAATACAGTTGCTTTTCATCCGTGAAACGAGTAAAATGTACTTTCGGCAGGAATTAGTAATACGTTAAGCGCGTTTAATTTTCTAGCATCAAGTCTTTTAGTATTAGTTATTTATTTATTTATTTATTTGCTATCTTAGATATGCCCCAGAATCGATTTTATATATTTTATAGTGATTGTATGGAAGGTGTACAGTTAAATGACGAACATGTGATTATATTGGAGTAAGAAGGGAATTTTATGTTTTTTAATCATTTATAATGCTGATAAATTTTGATTTGGAAGCAACTAACACGTGAAGAAGTTTTTATACGTACAAAATTTTTTATATACTAGCGCATGCGCAAATATAATTACAAATTAGAAAAAACTGCCTTGGCAACAGCTAACACAACCAACAGTAAACACGAAAAGGAAAGAAGGAAAAGAAAAAGAAAAGGTCTTACAGAAGACTGGAAATTTTATATAATTAAAACAGGAGTGGGCATGGTAAAAAGCCAGACAAGAACCACTCTTGGTGAATTGAGTAACTTAGAGGGATCTGGCTAGTTATCTCACTGAGAAAAGGCCAAAATAAAGGAAGGAAGAAGAAGAAGAAGAAGAAGAAGAAGAAGAAGAAAAAGAAGAAGAAGAAGAAGAAGAAGAAGAAGAAGAAGAAGAAGAAGAAGAAGAAGGAAGTTAATTAATGAATTATATTATTTTTTTAAATTAAAGGGTCCTATGGATGAAGATTTATGATAAACTTTGGACCTGTTTTTTTTCATTTGTTTCATCCATCGGACGCTTCAATTATAGTATGAAAAATTACCGTTACTAAGAAACTATTCTAAAAAATTTAACCAGAAAAATTTATTAGAATAATTTACCTTTGTATTAGAATAGAAAATTTTAAGAAAATGAATATGTTTAACTAATTTCTGGTAACATTTAAAGAAGTTATCATACTGCATATACAGTTATTTTGTCAGCATTGTACTTTTTTTAGTAAAAACTCTTTAAACACTTACGTAGATAAATTTTGAATTCCACGGCAAGTATTAGGTACTTTAGAAAACCAACCCTTCGTTAGTCGCTATATAAATACTAACAATTTTAGTCGCAATGTATCAAACATATACACGTATTTAAATTTTTTTTTATATATAATTTTTAATTTACATACTTTAGGGACTTCTTGTTAATGCAATAGGACTTGCAAAATAATAAGAAACAAGTTTTATAAGTATATGAAAGGTTTTAATATCAAATTTTGTCATAAAACTATTATGATGTCCGATATGCCACTAATATTTTTTTTTCATCAATATTTTAAGTATTAAAATCTATTAAAATTTATCAAAATAAAATATTTTTCCAATATAGAAATAATATTTAGCAAGTTTTTTGTATGTAAAATATAAAAAAAAAACGTGACTTGTCGCAAAGTATTTCACAGTTTAGCGGATCGCCAAGTTTACGACACACAATAAAACGTGGTTTAATTAGCACTGGTGAGTAATGATGTAGAGGAATACCTAAAGGGTGAAGAACGTATGCAAGGAAACATAGTAATGGCGATAAATTTTATAATTTTGGTGTATCTAATAGTTATTGCGACTAACGAAGGGTTAATAGTACTCTCACTTTATTACCGTTAATATTTTATAATATTAATATCAATTTTTATTCATTATTATTAATGATTTTTATTATATTAAGCATAGCGTGAAAACAAATCATGTTGGTACCATAAACATGTTTAGTGAAAGAGGTGTAAACTTTATATAAAATTCCTCATTTGACATTATCTGTTTTCAACACAATATTGAAATTTATTTATTACATCATATGTATTTTTTATTAAAATGATTACTTACGTATAAATTATTATTTATAAATAATACCTGATTTTAAAAATAAATATTTAATGAAGCTATACTAGACAACTATTATGTTTTAAATAAACTTCCGTGTATTCGGGTACAATAAAATAATTTTTATTATTGTTAAAATATAAACAAACAAAAAAAAACGAATAAAGAATTTTACTGGCAGCATAATAATAATTTTCTCTTTATTATTCCATCAATCTATTTTCTAATCATCTGTACCAAGAGCCTACCACTCAAAGTCTCCAGACTAGGAGAGGTATGACTAGTTGTTTACATCTAACAAAAGATGGAGCACAAATCTACATCAATCTAATGACTATATTCCTTTTGCGAATAAAGTCTAAAAGCTTTTTCTTAATCAGCGTGCAGAGTTGATTCTCGGCACTGAAGAGGGCCAGTAGCCCGAAACTGTCAGTCTACCAATATCACTCTGTACGATGATTAGAAAATAGATCTATAGATTGATAGAATAATAAATAATTATTATAAAAATTTTGTTTATATAAAAAATTTCTGTCCTTACTAATTCTACGTCTAACCACACGTTAGTGGTACTTTGTGCTTGAGACACGCAAGTCTTCAACTTGCCACATTCAAAGTCTCCAGACTAGAAGAGGTATGAGTAGTTGTCTATATATAGCAATAGATAGCGCACAAGTCTACATCAATCTAATTATATAAATATATTCCTTTTGCGAATAAAGTAAAAATTGTCTCAAGAAAACGAGCTGATCGAGAAAAACGAAGCAAGGTTCCGAAAAGTCTAGAATCGACTAAAATGGTTACGGAAAATTTTTGAGTGTAGGGCAGTGTTATTGTTGCTTTTGTATGTGGTATAAAACGCACTAAATATGGAAAATATATTGTTTTAAAGGCTATTAAATTTTGTTTATTTAGAATAAATGTACTATTTGAATGATAGATAATAATATACATGTCAAGCTATTAATTTTCTCTGGTTCACAAAGTAATCTATGAGACCGCAGGCTTTCAATAATACAATCATTTGTAAACTAATAGCTAGGTGCAGATAGCTGGCGTGAAAACATATAAATTAGGTTTATAACATAAATGCTCTATTTAGAAGCACCTCGAGAAGCATTAAATGAAATACAATTAAATAAACGCATTTTAGTAATTGCAGCTATTTAACAAAGATTAAATACACTTTAGATAGATTATTTTTAATTACTTTAAGTGTTTTTTAAAAGGGTGGAGATTGATTAAAATTGGTAACGTTATAATTAACCAAAAATCCAAATTATAACTGAATATATTAAAAATTAGGCTATAATTTTGTTAACATATGAGGCATACAGGATCAAAAGGTGATAAGTCCAACTTAGCTATCTTTTGGAAAACCGCAAAAACCTGTAACTTTTTTGTACCAGACCTACAATTCGTTGTATTTTTAATACTGAATGTTATTTGTTAATACATATTTTTTATTTATATCGCCACCATTGGTATTTAATACTTTACTTGTGATATTAAATACTGCAATATGTATATTGTATAAAAAATATTGTTATACTAACATAGAGACCGTGCTGGTACATTTGGATCCCCACGCAACATGTGTTTATTAAAACTGTAACATTTCGTAAATTATATCACAGTTATAGTTTGGTATACTTTAAGTTGTAGTTGTTGTATTATTGATCTAGTTTAAAGTATGTTACAGTATTTAGTAAAATAATAATTGGTAAATAATATCAAAATGTTGATTAGTAATAATACAGAGAAAAGTAAAAAAAGGATCGATTATTTTGTCAGTGTATAATTGTCTGTGGTTGCAATCTTTATATTATTGCTAATCATTATTTTGGTATTCATTTTCCGGAATACTGTAACATACTTAACAACAACTCAAAATATACCATACTATAAGTGTGATATGCTTTACCAAATGTTACAGTAATTTTTACTATAACTTGCTAGTAATAATAAACACATGTTGCGTGGGGATTCAATTGTACCAGCACGGTCTCTATGTTAGTATAACAACATTTTGTATACAATACACACATTGCAGTATTTAATATCACATGTAGTTTTAAATATCAATGGTCATAACAAAAACAAGCCGTAAGCATTCAATTATATACTGTTCACAGTAAATGGTGAATTGCGTTTTCCGAATAAAAAAAAGTAAAAAAAATAATTAAAAAATAACAACTTTTTTAAAAATAAGATCTTTTTTTGAAAAAAAAAAAATATATATAAAAAAAAAGTTTAAAATTTCTTTTTCTTATTTTCTTTTTGAGAAACATTAAACAATTTTGATTGTTTTTTTAATGATAGTTTAACCCCCATAACTTTTTTGTTTTTTTTTTGGGGGGGGGGGGATTAATTTCAAAAACAATAGGAATCCTCCACTCGTAAAACTTGATTTTTCCTATAATTTTCAAGTCGATCGGATTATTTGCTTTTGAGTTATCGTGTTAACAAAAATCGTGACATCGGACGGACAGACGAATAATTAAAATAAAAATCATGAAAGAATTTTTTGTCTAGGAAGAATTTTTGAAAATTTTGGAAAATTCGAAACTAGCATATAATACTATTCTAGCGCAGGCGCTGTGAATAGTATAATAATCAGGCCATCTCATATGAGCATAGCTGCAAAGGACAAGAATGAGCCATTTGGGGTTCTTTATGACCCTGTAATTTTAACAAACAACTGTATAACTTAGATAAAAAAAACTAAGCCATACTACCTTCTGCCCTTTATATAAGTCTCTAAAAACAAATTTTTCCCACTACCTTCACACGAAAATTCATATTGGTCTTATTCGAATCATAGCTCAAATAAGAATCTCTCATACGCTGTTTACTTCATACTTCATGGTACAAAAATAAATAAAAATAGACGAGTTCATCAGGTTTATGGTTTTTTAATGTCATGTCTCAATTCTGATCTATTTGGACCCACCATACAATGTGTGATTGTTTTGATGTTTCCTCTTCATTTTTTAAAAGCCTATAAAACTGTTTCCATTGTGTATGGGTGTTCTATAGTGAATTTATCACATAATAAATCCTAATTATCAGTGCTACAATTAGGTACCTAACACCTATTCTGTTCTATTCTTTAAATTAGGGTTTGGTTTCATAAATATCTATTGTGTTTACTTGGGCTATTCCATGCCAGATATGGTATAATTTGATAATCCTACATACATTTAAAAATATCTGTATGTCGCAAAACGCTAAACATACACCAGATTATACCAAACGAATATACAGGAGAGAGAATTTAGGAAGTCTAAGTCACTTATCAAAATTTATAAATGCATACATGCGAAGAGCTTAAGTTCTAAGAGAGGGAATAACGCCTGCGTGAGCAACAGAGTGACGCAAAAAATTCGCATTCACCAACTTTTTAAAGAAATCAAACTGCAACGTGGCCACATAAAACTGTTAGTTTCTATAATCCAACCCATTTTGCCTCTTCTACCCCTTTCTTGAGCTTCACATAAGATTGGAACTTCTTCGCTTAATCGCAATTTGTACGGAGCTTTAAAATCAATCTGTATAGAATATACAGAATTCTGGTTGCACTAACCAGAAAAATAGTTGGTCTATATTTTACTATTTTTTCTGGTTGAAGCAACTAGATTGCTTTTTTCGTATATTACCAATGGCGACCTTCTTTACAATATTTGGTCCAAACCTAATTTATTATTTAAATAATATTATGTTTAGAAATTCCGGATTAAGTCACCTAAGAGTCACTTAGGTCTTGTAATTTATTTTTTCTTCTTGATCTTTTTTTGCTTGAGTTTAATGAGTTTTAAAAAATTCATCTTCCTTTGGTATTTGTACCGCCAGCTTTAGCCCATTTTATCTATTATATTCTGCGTTATTCCATCATCGGCTATTATCCTAGGATAAAACATACCGGATACAGGATCCTGGAGTTATTTTATTCTATATATAACCCACTGGATTGATGTTGAGTTATAATGGATTTGGTTCAGGTGTAGATTTGTTCATCGCATAAGAAATTATTTGTTTTTAAACTTTTGTCTAAAAGAAATATAAGGTAAATATATAATGGAAAATGGAAAAATTTAATTTGATATATAGGGTAATAAAAAAAATCGAGTTATTTCTGTACTGTGGGACACCCAGTATAAAAAGTATCTAAAATGAAATGACTCTAGGAGAGAAACAGTCATGAAATTACTTTAGGAGAGAAGCAGTCATGAAATAACATAATATGTCATTTATGTTATTGGCCCTAGATGAAGTTTATCTAAGATGAAATAATGCTATAGCGCTAGCTTGTGCATATGCACATGCTGGCAGGAGTAAATTTTTAGGTTTACTGCTGGCCTGTATGATATAGCAGCCGTAGTATGAGCTATTAGTATCTGATCATACAACAGAAAACATTATATTTAAAATCATATTATTTGCAGGTATTGGCCCATTTAAGATTTTAAGTAAAGTGCATTCAAATATGTCACACATTTTTTTTAATAACGGTAATCGTAACTATTCCGACCACACAGTAGGTAAAAAACTTTTTTAATAAATATTTGTATAACGTTAATAACTTATGGAGCTCAAGTATTCTTATATTTTCAGCTAACATAACATAACAAAAGAAAGAACGAATAATAGTTCGTAATATATTAATATTAAAGGCACATCTCTTATATTTAAAATTGTAGATAGGTACACTGAAAAAGAAGGTACATTAAAGCCAAATAATTGAATTTTTTCCATGTTTGCTCTTGCTGGGTTCAAGTACAAATGAAATTAATTTTAGACAAATTCTCGTACTTTGCCCAAAGAAAATATAAGACCTTGGACGAAAGCTACATTCTCTTGCTGATGGGGGTTTCGGACAAGAAGCCTGATATTTGAAACAACCTACTAAATATTTGATCAAAGCCCAAATTCTCTTAAATCATTCGTTACTTTCCATTCTTGTGGCAACATGTTTTGGATCAACGTTACATAAGTTTATAAACAGCATGTTGTTTATAAACCCATGTAACTTTGATCCAAAACAAAATGTGAAACACAGAAATGATTTTGTTACTTTTTTTTCAATGGGTAAACTCTATTGTTTTTATTATTTCGTACTTACAGACATGGCGTATTTTTTACACTGTCTAATTTTAAATAAACACGTGAAAAATTACTGTGCAATATACCAACTTCTTCCCTCGGATTTATGACTTAAACTGAATGTCCGAAAGGTACTGAGACGCGGAAAGCCGTAGTTAGTTAGAGTTGGGAGAAATGTTTTTCTTTTAGCCGAAAACACTAAAGACAGTTCACATGCATGGTGCGTATAAAATATTTTCTACTACCTACGCCAAATATCAGCTAAAAATACAGTTTAAAAATAAAATTTTCTTCATAGCTGTTGACAAATAAGTAAAAAAAGTTGGTAGTCGTCTAATTTTTTTCACTATTGATCGTTGTCAATAAAAAAAAAATAGTTTACTCACTGTATTGGTTGTTAAGGTATACAATATACTTATAAGCTAGCACTTAATTTGTAGTAGAAAAAATTATGCTCTTAAATTATATTACATTTTAGTCTGTAGAAGACAATATGTTGTTAATAAATATACATCAAGTTACAATGCAGCAATTTGTTTATTTATATCCATTGTAATATATGACAATCTGCAAATTAAATGTGATTATTAGCTTTTCTAAAGTAAGACTAATTTTTGAGAAAATTAACAGTTAAAGATTTAGAAACAGTATACGTATCTACTTCCTGATAAATAGAAATGTCACTATTCCATCAATTTTAATAGGTAGTAAAATATATATTTTTAATACGAATAAATATGTATTCCGTTATGTCTAATAAACGCTTGCTATATTACAAGGAGACAATTGCAGTATGAATCTTTTTGTTAAAATAAATTAATAATTAAATAAATAAAATTGTTTAAGAAAATTAGTTTTAAATAAAAACCAAAAATAAGAAAATACAAATATAAACACATTTTTTTTTTAGTTTAAGAGGATATAACGAACAAAATTGTATATAATCTATCGCACTTTTTGTAATGGCTGCTTGGGCACCCTTAAGTAAAAAGTTTATTCGATCAGCTTCTTTTTATTATATATATGATTTAATGTTTGCAAATGCATTATATTGCTATTGCTTAAGCACTTTTAAAAGTTTATTTTTAAAAAGTTATTTCAGAAAAAGTACTGTAACACTCTTAGAAAGCTTCGTGGACATACGTTCTAGATTTTTGTACGTTATTTTGTCGTTTCATTAGTGTATAAGAATTTTATAATAAGATAATGTCTGTATATTTAAATTAAGATATCAAATACAACTCCATTAATATAACGTAATTAAATACAATTCTGTGAGCGGGGTAGAATGTGTCAAAAGAATATTATAATGAGTGGGAACAGAACTATGTATATCAATTTAGATTAGACATTTAGTTGAAAGCTTGTAAATATAGAACCTTTTATATCTATTTTATTCTTTGATCGCTCTAGTTTTATTAAGCACTAAATAAAATGTAATGATTGTAATAAAATTATTTTATAGACTATACATAAGTATAAGTATCAGAAAACTAAATTATAAATTATGAATTTAATAAGTTCAAATATTCGATTTTTAATCGAATATTAAAAGATTTATAAGGAAAATATTTCCAAAGCTTAAAGACAATAATAAAACATAATATTTATCAAAGAGGAAAAGTTTTTTAAATATTTTGTTGCTTAGAAAATATGTAATTGCCTTTTAAAAGAAAATATTCTCAGTTACAGTTTGTTTAAGGCAATGATGTTAAAAAATGGAATGTGTTGTTTCTATTTTGTTTAACCTAACTAAGGCCTTTGACATGATTGAACCTGAGTTTCGAAATGCAGTGCTCTGCAGTGGTTAATTGTAACACAAGACTTATTATTAAAACAAATAAATATGATTTAATTCACTGTCACTAAATTAGGTATTTAACCAATAAAATTTCAACATTATTTGTCATCTATAAGAATATGTTAGCTCAATAAACAAAAAAATCTAGCTAAAAATAAAATAATAGCTATTTTCCTAACAAGTGTGGAAAGAGGCTCTTTCCCGCACTAGATTGCATTTGTCTGAACGACGCGTAGCGGAGTTTAGGCAAGCAATCGAGTGCGGAAAAGCCTCTTTATGCATGCGTTAGGAACAATATTTTTTCTACGAGCGAGTTAAAATTAGAATTTGCTTTTATATATAAGTATACTTAATCGAATAAATTTTATTTTTATAAATGTTTCCAATGAAAAAACAATTAACAATTAAGAAGTTTATTATTATTTATTATTTTGTGAATAAATATAGCAAGAATAACACGACATAATTAAGATATTAACAGTTTTAACAATTATAATTACACTAGGCAACAAATCGCAACTTTTTTTTTTGTCCCGATCGGAAAGTAAATTTTTCTTACTAATTCGAGGGCGTAGAATCCGAATCTGACCTTAGAAAAATTCCAGCACCTAAAATTTTTGAGATATAAGTTTAGGTAATAAAGACGTTTTTTTTCAAAATCTTTAAAAAAAAGAGTAGAATTTTGAAAATTTTAGTGTATATTAAAAAAAATACGAGGAATTCAAAAATCTATATGTCAAGAACCTACTGTAAATACGCGAAAAAAAAAATAAAAAGGTTAAAATGAAAGTGCAGAGTTTACTTAATTGCTCCTTTGTGACAAAACTATCAAATTTTTTTAAAAACTTTATAAAACTTAATTTGTAGACTATAAAATTCTCTACAAAAATATTTATACAAATATTTTTTTATTTTGCTTAGTTTGTTCCTAAAAAGTAAATAAATGAAAAAGATATAAAATTAAAGTACACAGTGTAAACTTTTTTCCCGAGCCCAAAAAATATATTTTTCTTATCAATTTAAAGGCGCAGAATCCAAATTTGACCTTAAAAAAAATTCAGCACGTCTTATTTTTTAAATTTTAGTACATGCAATTATGCCAATTTAAAAATAATTTATAAAACAAAATATTGTGTATTTTTGTTTGTTTTTTTTAATGGTTCTACATCATAAAAATGTTACTTTATTACATAAGAACCATAATACGTAAAATTTTTTTAGTTCATTTTTGACCCCCTAGTAATGATTTTTGACAATTTTTAGCATGAGTACGTGGCGATAAACTTGTCCCCTTATGCACCCTTCTTCTTACCCTCCACCCCTACTTAGTTTTGTCACATTATCCATTTTTTTTTAATATTTGTTTTTTTTTTTTAATATCCCTATTTATTCTACCTATGAATTTAAAGTTTCTATGTTTTAAGTTGGGTATTTTTTAACTAATATTGAGTCGCCGAATCCAAATTTATCCTTAGAATATTTTTGTCTCCCATGATTTTAGAACAAAAGAGGGATAAAATAATTATTTTTTAACATTTTTATCTTATTTTTCTCAGAAAACTTAGGTAATAGAAATATTCTGAGGCCAGATTCGGTTTCAGCGACCCAAAATTAGTTAAAAAACATATGACTCCAATCGGGGCAAAAAACCGTGTTGCCTAGTGTTATTGAAAAGAATCTAACATTAGTTATTACCAATTCTATTTTGCTTGAATATTAATGATAAATTTGTTGCAGTTTTCATTTGCATTTGCCATTTCTATTATTCCTTCAGGTAACTTTTATCTCCTTCTTTAAGGTTCATCATTTTCTTTTATAAAAACTTTACAATTAACATTGACAACACCAATGACATGAACAAACTGTCTTAGGACGCTATCATGTTGATCGGACACCATGGAAACAAGTGTCTTAGCCAATAATGTTACACGTTTGTATAATCAACCTACTTGTTTTAATGAAATAATTATGCATGCGGAAAAGACCTTCTTTCCACACGCATACGCGTGAGGAAAGAGACATCTTTCCGCACGCTCGTAGAAAAAATAATTGTTTGTTATTGAAAATTTTCTAGTCCTACGGTCACGGACAAAAAGACAAACTATCAGATAGCAGACCAATTTACTTAAATATATGTTTTTATTATTTGTTCATCCTCATGTGTAATACTCAGTGAGTATATTGAACTAAGTAAATTAATCAAACGGTACGTGTCAAATATATTCACGTAAAATATTAATTTATAATATGACATTTTGATTAAATAGACTCAATAAAATTTGCACTATATAATTAAAATTATCTCCTGAAGCCATTTCAGATTTGCATGGAAATCAATAAATATGTGTATTACTTTCGCCAGATAGGTCCCAAGTGATTGGAAAATTTTAAAGAAAATTATCGATTTTTAGGACCTGTTCCAAGGCAAAAATTTGTATTGGGGACGGGAGCGAGAGCTTAAGTTAAAAAATTTACCGCGAAAAACTTACCGCAGTATGTTTTTTTCCGCGCAAAAGATTAACAGCGATAAAAATTTAACGCGAAAAAATATTAAAGTGAAATAAAAGTAGCGAAAACTATAACTGCGCAAAGTTTTAATAGCGAAATGCATTTACCGCGAAATATATATAGCGAAGATAAATTTTACGAATATTAATCCCAATGACGAGAATGCAACGACTGCTTTAGCAGGAGTTGCATTTTCCAAAAATTGGGATTAATATGAGTAAAATTTGAAAAAAAGTCACCAATACCTAACCTAGTATCACGAATTGATATTTAGGGAGAGAATATAATTTATATTTAATACACATACCTCTTAATTATAACGTATTAATCCACAAATAAAATATATTTTATAAATTAAAAAGCAAACTATAAGCACGATTTTAGATTATAGAAAAGAGGGGTAAAAAAACCATCGTAGGGGTAAGGTATTTTCACTTATCAGTACAGCATACTACATATATAGAAATTGTATTCTCGCGATAATATTTTTTCGCAATAATTTATTTTTCGCTGTGAAACTTTTCACGGTTAAATCATTTGGTTTGGACTTTGTATTCGCATTAAATTTTTCGGCCAAGTCTCCTAGATCCATTAGAGACGAGGTGACCAAATTTTTGAAATGAATGCTTTCGAATGTTGGAATTAATGCATTTAAATATTTGACATTTTTGTATATTGCATTTCGTACTAATGACCTTAATTTTCCCAAATAGCACCAAAACTCCCTAATATTACACCCCTTCTAAGAATAATCTCACTATATAAATCTTCTATTTTTTAATGAAACAGGGTTTGCGAATTATAAGCCCAAAAATATCTGATCGTTCTTTTGTGAAACACCTGGTATAAGTCATACCGATAAGTAAGGTCTCTACTATAGGGACCATTTCTGGTGGAAGTTCACAAATAAATTTAAATTAAAAAGGCAAAAGGGGCTCACTGATTGACTAGTTATTCAAAAGTAATTAAATGGACATGTTTACGTAAATTACACCTTTAAAATCTGTATTTATGCAATATAAACAGCAACCACACACGTCGAACTTTTTTGAAGCCTCTATTAAACTAGTTTTTAATGAATTTTTCCGTTTAAATTAGCCTTATCGGCCTTTAATTACACACTACAACAAAATTTAAATTATTTACTTTTACTATAGGCACTACGATGAAAGGATCCGGATAAGATTAATTTATTTTTAGGTTTTCTTTTTCGTGATGCTGCCCCGCTAAGACAAGACGTCAAAAATAAAATTGATGCAATAATCTATTAGGTTCATTCTGTCCTCATGTACAAATTTTAATGATTGAATTAAAAAAAGTTAACCGAAAAACGAATTCCTTTTAAGTGAAAATTATGACGAATCAATCTCCTGTACCTGCTGATCTAGATATCACTTGTGTTGGTAAATATACATAAACTAGTTATATAATAGTATATTAAAGTATCTACTAGTTTCATAACATACGTTTTTAGCGCACGAGTTTTCTAAAGTACTAGTGCGCTAAAAACGTGTTATGAAACGAGTGCTTTATACAATTTTTTCTATTTTGCTCTAAAATTTAAAAAACCTTACATTTAAATTGATGACTGATTTAGGGATTTTTGTTTTGGCTTGGCATTACAGTTTACACCATGTTTAAAATTCTAAGAACAAATGATTTTTTTACTGTAATGGCCATTTCTCCCGTTAGATTAGACAGGAACAAAAGTTCTACCCAAAAAGGATAGAAGACATACATACACTCCCACTTCCACCCAACCAAACAAATTCTGTATTTGTTCTTTGTTGAACAAATACAATATTTACTTGGCCGCGCGAAAAGTGTAACTATATTATTTTATTAAAGAAATTACTGGCGCCATCTAAATTTTAGTAGAATTATCCTATTCTACATATTCACATTAACTATGTTCGTTCGTGCCGCTCAGTGCTACACTTTCCGGCCAAACAAATAAATACTGTATTTGTTGCATGAAAAACAAATACAGTATTTATTTGGTTGGCTGGAAATTGTAGCACAAATGAGATAGAGATAGGGTAGACGTCTTTTTTTTCATAATTCTAGTTGTAGAGAGCTCCATTAACCAAGCCACAATTTTAACACATTTTGTAGAAAATTCAACTTTAAAGCAACATTGACATTTGCACGGAAAACGTCAAGCGATAGGCCAAGTCTGTTGCCAACCCAAAAGAACAAAAAGTACAGACCTTTTATGGGCCTATAAGAACACGCAAAATGCGTGTGATTATGAGCTTATAAGAGTCGCAAAATAGAAAAAAATAACATAATGACACTAAAAAAAAAAAAGATCCGGTTCAGACACCAGATCAATAGTTAAATAACGGAAAACTATTTTTCTGGTTGTTGCAACCAGAAATCTGGTAAGGGCAACAAGATAAATTCTTGTGCTTACTAGATCCTTAAAACATAAGTTTTGTTTATGGTAACAATAAGACAGGATGGTGTTATTTAGAAAAACATGAAAAGATGTAGTAGTATATGGAATAAAAATAAGAAGGCTTATATTTATAACCTGTGATGATAGGACCTCTGTAAATAATATTGATGTAATAACCTTGGACGTCTTATAATTTTTGTTATATTAATTAATTTAACATTAATATTACGTAAATTACATGTTATGTAAATATTTAGTACTATTAGTTTCATTTGCATGCAGATGTCGCCACATTTTCGCCTATTAATCAGTATTTTTTCTTAATTTAAATTTTAAAAGCAAACTTCTAAGTTAAGTTGATTGGAGTTCATTCTTTACCTATATTTATATACATAAATTTGATGCAGGTCCTATTATTATATTATTCACAGCGCCTGCGCTAGAATAATATTATACCTACGGTAATTTCGAATTTCCCAAAATCGCCAAAAAACGTCCCAAACACAAAATTCTTGGATACAAATGTGTTTCATAAAAAAAATAAGAAACTTTGGAAATGTCCGTCTTAAGTCACGTTTTTTGTAGACACGATATTCAAGAACGAATAATCCGATCGACTCCAAATTTTCAGGAAAAATTAAGTGCTATGAGGGGAAGATCCCTATTATTTTTAAAAGTAATCCCCTCAAAAACAAAAGAGTTATGGGGGTTAAACTTAAAAAAAAATAAAAAACTATCATTTTCAAATTTTTTTTTTCAAAATGTTTTATTATTTTTGCGAAAAGAAAATTAAAAACAAAATTGTTTTTTTTTTAATTGTTTTCCGTTTTTTGCAAAAAGAAAATAAAAAAAAAGAAAAAGTTTGAATTTTTTTCTGCGTTTTTTTCAAAACTTTTTTTTAAAGGATTTTTTTTAATTTTTCGTTTTTCAAAAAAAGATATTGAA
Source organism: Brachypterus glaber (assembly GCA_958510825.1). Lineage (NCBI taxonomy): Eukaryota > Metazoa > Arthropoda > Insecta > Coleoptera > Kateretidae > Brachypterus > Brachypterus glaber. Next base: position 31,858,860 of record OY294047.1, read on the forward strand.
AATAATATATTTTTTATTTATTTTTTTTTATATTTTTATATTTGGGAAAATGCAATATACCATTTACTGTGAATAATATGTAATGGAATGCGTAGCATTACATATCTTCACGGCTTGTTTATAACTGTTGACCTAAAAAGAGTCCTAAGGATAAACTAATTGTTGTACGGTGTTATTCTGTTGAAATGTTGGTATGCTTTAATTATGACTTTTGCTTTTAACTTTGTATTATTTTTTTGCGAATATATAAATATCTTTTAAGCTCAAGTAACTAATTTTATTATACTTCTTAAAAAAGTTAATTATAAAACGTGTTCTTAATGTCTTAATTTGTTCTTCTTCTTTGTTCGTTCGGCAACCGCCTAATTTATTGTCATTCTAGATCTAGAAGGCTTACCTACCACGGATTTAAATAGTTATTTGTGTGCCAAGGTCCGAAATAATGTTTTTTTACGAAACGAGGTACGAGGTTCGCAAAAAGGCGGGTTAATGTTTTTAGACCCACGATCAGAATAATTCGCTTAAATTAAGAATTAACAAGCCGCGAAGAAATGTAATACCACGAATTCCATTATAATTATTTAGTAAATGGTATATTGCATTTTTCCATATACTTTTACCTGTAAAAAATTTTAATTTTTCCTTTATCAAAAAAAAAAAAAAAAAAAAAATCAAAAATTTACATTTTTTAAAATCTTCAAAAAAAATCAAAATATTCACATTTTTTAAAATCTTTTTTTGAAAAACGAAAAAAAAAAAAAAAATATTAGAAGATCAAAAAAAAATCTTCAGATTTTTTTTCCAAAAGAGTTTTTACGAAAAAATGTTTTTGTCGGATTGGTTTTTATTTTAACGCGTTAAAACACGTTAAACCAAAAAAAGCGGATATGAAATATTATTATTTGATATTAAACAAAATGTGTATTACGAAACTCCTACCAATAGATGAACCGCAAATATATTTTTCGAAAAGAAGATTTTTTGTTTTACTTTCCGTACATGTGCATGAAATTAACTCCTTTCTCTAACAAAAAAAACTAACGCATGTGCTTTTGAGTATGACCATCTAAAAATTACTAATATTTTTGAGTCAAATTCACAGCTATTCGGAGTGACGTTATCACAAAATAAACATTCTACCAAATTATTATTCTATCAATCTATTTTCTAATTATCTGCCGGCTCTCTTCAGTACCAAGAGTCATTTCTGATTTTTTACTTTATTCCCAAAAGAAATAAAGTCATTAGATTGATGTTCAATTGTGCGCCATCTATTGCTAGATGTATACAACTACTAATACTTCTCTTAGTCTGGGGACTGAATGGTAGCAAGTTTTGCGAATAAAGTCAAAAACTGTTTTCTTAATCAGCATACGTATGGCCTACTTCAGTAAAAAGTCATCTCTGTATTTTTAATGTATTCTGGCTGCAGCAGTCCAAAACTATCAGTCTACCAATATCACTCTGTATGATGATTAGAAAATAGATCTATGGAATAAAAATTTAATATTTTTATAATTTTGTTTAAAATTTAAATTTTCTGTCATAAATTCTACGTCTACGTTAGTGGTGCTATGTGCTTGAGACGCACAAGTCTTCAACTTGCTACCAATCAAAGTCTCCAGACTAGGAAAAGTATGAGTAGTTGTCTATATCTAGCAATAGATGGCGTACAAGTATACATCAATCTAATGACTTTATTTCTTTTGCGAATAAAGTCAAAAACTGTTTTCTTAATCAGCGTACAGAGATATCTTGGTACTGCAGTATTGAAGAGGGCCAGCAGCCCGAAAATGTCAGTCTACCAATATCGCTCTGTAAAATGTTTAGAAAATAGATTGATGGAATAATAATTTAATACTTTTATAATTTTGTTTAAAATTAAAAATTTGTCTTTATATGCTACCGTAGCGCCTTCGCCATAATTGCAAAGTCTGATATTTTTTAAAAAAAATATATATAATATAAATATATTTAATATACTCCTTTATTAATTTTTTCAAATTTTGTATGAAATTTTTTTGGAAAATTATGTTTGTTGGTATTTATGTGTTTATTTAAGAAGATCTTCTTAAATCATAAATTGGATTTATTTTTCTCCAACGTTCAAAGCAAAACTATATTTTTTGACGATAGCTCGGTTACTGGTAATACCACCAAATTGTTGACACCAATATATTGTAGGTTTGAGAATCTTTTCTTGTAAAAATAAGCAACGATTCAGGATTTTTATCTCTATGTAGGTTTTACATTACAACAAAGACTAAGCAAATTGACTTTCCAATTATTTCACAAAGGTTTTGGTCACCTTTTAGGGGAAGTACGGTTTTATCTTTGCAGCTGTATTATTGTCATTTCAAATAAAAGGTTAACTTACAATAGATTCAAAAATATTTATTTCGGCTTAAAGGTACTTAGTGTAAAGGAACCAGTTTTCGATAGAACCTGTTAGATTTAATTGATTTCAAACAATTTGAATGCTTAACCATCTCGGTCACAAAAACGACTGAAGAATACAATTAATTACAAAATTAACGACGTATTTTAAGTGGGTAATATTTTACGGAATGTCCGGCGACCTGAAAATCCTGGTTTACCTGGAAAATTTAGGCAATATAGCTAGGGAAAAGTCAGGGAATTTACCAGTTTTTTGTATTTTTTATATTTTTCACAAGTAATAAACGATGTGGGTGGGGTGCAGTAATTATCGGATATCGGTATCAGAATTTTAAAAGAAATTGTTAAATTAACATTCTACAGTAAAATTACTTTTGCCTTTAACTTTAGACTTTAAAGCTGCAAATTTTGACCAATTTATGACGTAATTTTAAAATAATATTGTAATTTTAAAACTTAGTTTTAGAATAAAACTAATATTACGTTTTTATTATACAAAAGTAAACCATTTGGTTTAAATCATATGAATTTTACATTTTAATCCTAATATTACATTTAAATTTTAACACAATTTTTTCAGTAAAAACTATACAGAAAGGTATCAAAATTTTTCCTGTAGAAATAAAAACAGTAATATTAAAACTACTATATTGAAATTTTAAAACCTAATTTAATATAAAACTTTAATATAACACTGTCATCGTAATGACATTACATTTTAATGTTAACACCATTTTTTACAGTACCCTGCGAAAACAATACGGAAATGTATCAAAATTTTCCCTATAGAAATGAAAACAGCAATATTATAAATTATACTGTAGTACTCAAGATTCTAGCTTGCTCAAGTGACTTAATGCGTTATTGAATTGACCTATGGTCTGTTTCATCAAGCGAGATAGTAAATTAAAAATCGCACAGTGAACATTTTCAAAACAGATTCGAATATTGGATGTGCGAATATACTGAGTAGTTTATTTTATAAAACATAACTATATTCTATACACAAACATATACTATTCAAAAATGTAAAAATATTTACTGTGCAATTTTTAATTTACTATCTTTGAAAAAACAGACCATAGTTTCGAGATACAACAGTTTAAATCTAAGGTATCGATGTTTTACGCTTGATAAAAAAAATATAAAGAATTGCAGTGTAGGTTAATTTTTAATTCCTTGTTATTTATCTGTAAGATTTACAATAGGATTTATTCTTTTTATGTTTTTATTTGTCACATTCCAGATTAAGAATATATTTGAACAATGATATTTCAAGAATTTATACGTCTTACATAATTAAAACATTTAAACATTTTTTTTATTTTTAATTAAATACCAATATTTTTAAATAACGACATTAACACTTAAATATTTTTCACTAAATAGTGTTAGTAGCTTAAATTGTGGGAAGATAGATAGTAACTTGCATTATGATCTGACAAGCTGATCTTTTTTTAGATTATTTAAAAAAATAAATATTGTCGGCTTGTAAACATAAGAGATAGTAGCCATAGGTATAAAGTGATAAATTAGAAAAAAATATTATTTCGTGTTAAAAATTTCAAAAATAAAATTTTCTAAATTTTTAGACATTTGATTATATCGATACCTCGGTTCTAGACTGTTATATCTCGAAACTAGGTGGACTCAAAAAATCTAAACTTGAACTGATGAATTAGTTCGAGATAAAATAGTTCAGAACTAAGAAATCGATAACTTATCGACGATAATATAAAAATCACCTGTTTGATTTGCTTTATTTTTTATCCAGTGAAGATCTCCACGCAATAAATGAATCACCATAATAGTACCAATATTAACATATGTTATATCCCGAGACCTAATGTTTTAACCGGCTAAACTGCAAGTAGCTGTGCTTTTATTAATTTTGCTTAGAAAATGTTTGAAACTTAATAATTCATTATAAATTTTTTTATGAATTATTAAGCTAAAAACATTTGCTTAAACGCAAAATTATCAAAAATACAGCTGCTTTTAGTTTAGGGGGTTTAAATTATTAGGTGGAGGGTTATATTTCAAGAGTATTTCACAAGTGCAAATAATACTATTTCATAAAAAAAATAAACAAGGTGATTATTGCACTAGTGCAAGGTGATTATTGATTATTGGACTAGAGCAATGTTCACCTATATAATTTGCACTTGTGAAATACGAGGGTCACCTTTTGTATTTCGAGAATGGGCGATCCTGGTGCTGCCATCTGACAACCGTCGTCTCTATCGTAAATTTCGACTTTTTTTTAGGTATACTTACTCAGAACGTATTGACGTACACAGGCGCTATTTGTGTTGTTTACAGTGACTCAAAAAATTCATCTCAGCCGAAAAATAGAATAAATTCATGAACAGTGTGATTATTTTTTACAACTTTCGATGTGGATTATCTCAAAAACAGTGCATCGATTAACTTATTTCGAATTTTGGCGAACTGCACCATCAAAAACCACTATAAATCGGTGGTATACCGAATTCAATCGCTCACTGACGAATTTCGTAAAGGTCGTCCAAAATCAGTTGTTGTTCTAGAAAACATTACTGCTGTGCTGTGTGTTGTTCGCGCAGGAAGCACTTCGAAGAAAATGGTCGCCCGTTTCTTCGGAAAACCCAGACATGTGCCAATTGTGCCATTAGTGCAATGTTGGAGGTTCAATTCTGAATGGTACCATTTGTTTGCCAAAAGTCTTCGAAAAAATAAGGAAAACCAAGCGCCGAAGACAGATCATTCTCCACCAGGACAATGCGAGCTCTCACATATCGGCTCAAACAAAAGACTTTTTGACAACTGAAAACATCGAATTGATGGGTCATCCGCTTACAGCCCTGATTTGTAACCCAATGACTTTATTATGCCCAGATCAAAAATAAATTACGAGGTCAAAGTTTTTCGACGCCCGAAGAAGCGCTTAATGCGTTCAAAATGCATGTTTTGGATACATTAATTTTAGTGCTTCGAAAATTGTTTCAAGCGCATCCAAAAGTGTATACCTAAAAAAAGTCGAACTTTAAGATAGAGACGTCGGTTGTCAGGTGGCAGCACCAGGATCGCCCATTCCTGAAAATATAAAAGGTGACCCTCGTAATCAGTGTTAATAACGTACAAATTTCAAAGGCTTTGTTTTTTGTTTTAAACAGGAAGAAAAACTTTAGAGCTTTCTAGATTATTATTATTATTATTATTATTATTATTATTATTATTATTATTATTATTAGTAAAAGACTTTGAGAACCAATAAAACGATTGTTCCTAATTTAGGATATCCTAATTAAAGTAATAATATTATAACGCTTGATAAAAGAAAAGCCAGTTGCAAAAAAATATAAACATTTAAAAATAGTTTTTAATATACAACAAAGAAATATTGACAAAATTAATACCATTGAGGTTTGAACGCCGAGCTTTTTCACAGCTTTCAGGATAAAGCCTAATAGGATTAACTCTACTAATCAGTTTCGGTATTGGCACTTTAAACCCCTGTATACAAAGGAAGAATCCCTAAATATCTTTACTAATCTGAAAGGTCAATCTTTAAATAAAGTCTTAAATAAATGACGTCAATTATTTTTAGTTGGTTTTGGGCAATTTTCAAGGGTGGCCGAGACAGAAAACTACACTAATGAATGAGCATTTACGTAATCGCATTATGTTAAGGTTGTTTGATTTGATATCACTCTTTTTTTCTTCTTTTTATTATCACGCCACGGCTAGTTTTAAAAGTGTTCATCTAAAATGTTTGGCACCTGATTTTTCTTCTGATTATGATTTGAAGATTTTAGTATTTTAAATATTTTGTGCAAAAATAATAAACCGTTAGATAGCTTTTTTGCAACATCGCGATGCATCATCTGAAACTTAACACTTTTATCAAGGATCAAGAATTCATCTTGGATCTTAGAAAAACAGGCTTCCTTCTTGATTTGGAGCTGCTGTAAAGGATACAGAATTTCGTTATATACAAGAATGGCGGAATATTGTCTAATCCCCTATCATCATTATTTTGGTTCATAAGTAAACTATTTTGATTTGATGGACGAGAAAAAATCACAACAAACTACAAGCCTTAAATTTAATGTTTGGTTTTGATTTTCACTGAAGGACATGTAAAAATGGTTAAATATATATATCAAAAACTGGACAAACATTTTCCCTAACTTTCGTTGAAAATAAACTTCATTATTATTTTAAAAGTATTACTTCCATAGTTTTAAAGTAACCTTAATTTTAGGCCGGCGACACTGAATATCTATAATACCTAAAGATATAATTAAAATACAAGTTTGTTTCTGATAGAGCTAGAAACCAGTACCACTCTCGCTAATCTAAAGAAGTGGACTCATGCTCATTTATACGTTTATTTTCAATAAAATGGAACTGGTACAATTTAAAAAAATCGATAGTACTACTTAAAATACCATTTACGTCTCCTTTTATGCCATTATATAGTAAAGAGTTCAAAATATTGTACGGCTGAAAACAAATATCGATACAACAGTCCTAAAATGTTGTATCTCCAAACTAGGTCATTTCAGTAACTGTTTTAATTCTGTATCCTAAGTTAGGGACATTTGATCCTCTCATTTGGCTGCTTTAACATGCGACTGGAAATTCTCGTCATTTGAGGATGTTTGCTGCTACATTTGATCCTTTTCTTTGACGGCCTGGACATTCGACTGGAAAGTAGCGTCTTGATTTTGTCATTTATGGATCTTAAGTCGCTGCCTTCAGTACGGTGTACTGCATTCAGTACTGTATGCTGTGGTGTGGGTAGCACATTGGATCATATATCCCCTCTCTATATACATTAATATTGTTTGTTTACAGTATAACATATACAAAGCTTATTATAAACATAAATATTTACCGGGCAATTTGCACACATCGTGGCTTTTGGCTATCCGCTGCCGCAGCGGCGCTGTGTTTGGACTATGCACAGTTGTTATAAGTGTACGTTTTTATAAACTAGTGGTTCTGCTAGGAATTGAACTTACGCTCTTACCAGGTTGTGGTTGGTATCCAAAAGACCACACGGCCCCCTTTGGGCATATGTCAAATCAGTGCACTTCCTACAGTCTGCCTCTCGGGTACACAAATAATTTTAAGGATAATTATACAATTTAACAGTATTGAAAATAAATATTAAAGCGATAAGTGTTTAGTTGTAGTTACAGCATTAAAATATTTTAAGATTTTAGACTGTAGAGCCATCTAATGCCATCATCTGAATCGCTACGCTACGCGTAGAAATACAATTTCCTGTAAGATATGTTAAAGAATAAGCTGTCTAGACCGGAAGAGATTTTTTCTTATCTAAGTTGACTTAGTAAAATGTAAGAACTCTTTATATAAAAAATGTAAAATTTATTTATTCGATATCCTCATATCATCGACACCTCAGTTCTAAACTCTTACTTTTGGACATTAGGTCAATTCCAGTAACCGGAGTCTTAAGAGTACATAAATACTTGTTGAATTCAGATCAGAGATCTATTAATATTTTTTTTCAGAAAAACAAAAAAAAACTAAAATTGTATAAAAATTATGCATTTGTATATATTACAATAAATTTATAAAAAATTTCTTTTTAATTACACAACTTTTGAAATTATTAGCGCATTTTTTATAGTTTTATCGTAATACCCTGGGCTACAGCTGGTTGTGGGTCCAAGAATAGAGAAAAAAATGTTTTTGTATGACCTTCTTTAGGTTTTTTCTAATAGCTGGTGAACTTTTTTAACAAGTTATTTTTTCCAGGCTGAATTCTTTATATCTTAAGCTATTTCAAAATTACCATCTTCTGTATCCGGTTTCTTTGGCCCAAAGGATTTGGGTGTTAAAAGCCCAAAAAGGGTGCTAAAATGGGGTACCCTTAAAACGTAAATTTAACTGTCAGGGGTAGGATTTTTTTTCAGAGGTGAAGACCTTTTTTTTTGTAGTCATCAAAATATTGTAGAATACGAACTTTTTTTAAAATAGAGGCGCCATACCCAGTGGACTGGCCATAAGGCAAGGTCGGCAAAAGCCGACTGGGCCCCACTGCTAAACAGGCTCTTACACGACCATTTGTTCTATTATGGCTATACCGGGCCCTCGATTTTCCCATTTTTCTTGGGTTTTGAGTCGTTTTAAGGGCCTTTTTTTACATTTTGTCGACCGGGCCTTCAGAAGCCAATCCGCGCCTGGCCAAACCAGACGCTTGCTTCAAGGTGCTGAGACGCAAAGGCCGGCCCTGTAATTAAACACGATCATTCTGCCGGCCAAGGGAAAAAACACCCTTTAAAAAGTTTATTTGACATATCGTTATTTTACTTTCTTAATCTCGAATTTTCTTAATCTCGAATCTCCAAAAAATGGATTTTTGGTTTCTTGCACTAATCAACTCTGTACATGATGACTGATAACTTATATAAACTCCAATTTATTATTCCAATTCATAATTTATAAATACGGAATAATTAATTGAACTTTTTGTATAATTTATTAGTGATCGTGTACAGAGCTGATTAGTGCAACGAAATTTTTTTGAAGATATGGTTTAGAAGTGCATATGATGGATTGAGTTTTCGAAAAAAAAAAATTGATTAAAGTTATTCCATAACTTCTCATTTTATCAAAACAATTTGATATTTCACATATCAAAGTTACTTTTTTAAGACATTTTTCTACCCCTTGGCCTCAAAATCATTGTGTGTAACTACGAAAATAGCCTAACCTGAATGTAATCAGTGTAATGTAAGCGTATGACTCAGTAAGTTAAAAATAAGTTTTAAGGATACCTCTTTTCAGCTCGCACCTTTTTCGACTGATAGCACTCCGTGGTATAAAAACCTAATTAATTGGGTCTCTAAAGAGTATAAATAAATAAATAAAAATAGACTTCTAGTTTAAGCATACTGAATTATTTGAGTCTAGTGGCGGCACCATTAATCCTGGTTTCTTATTCTATCTTTCAAAAAACGGGATCCGGAACCTAGCAATTTAAATATATCTTAATTAGAATGTAAATATATTCAGCCGGGAGAAAATGACTTGTTGAAATTGTTCACCAGCTCTCCAAATATAAGAAAAAACCTAACTTGTTTATAAATTCTAAAATAAACTCTGTGGGTAAACACCGACATCTGAGGGAACAAAACACTTATAAGTGTACATAAAACAGTTAAGAGCAAACATCAGTGACCGTTTCAGTAGATTTCAAATAACTTTCCTAATTCTTTTTATTTGTCGCACTCTAGATGCCGTCGTTTTGTTTAGAGCAAACAAAAATTACTGAAAGAAATGTCTACACATGGCCCTTTTCTTAGTATAGTAGGGATAATTTGGTCATTGAAGAAATTTTAGGTAGAGTATACAGTGTATCCCAGCTAGCTTTTTCGGATTTAATTCTTGTTTCGTATTTCTTCCTATGATAACATTGTTCTGGAAGTGTAAGGGTTGGGGTACCTCAAGGAAGTATCTTGGGCCCATTACTTTTTATAATTTTTATAAATCCAAACCAAAATATATGTCCAGGTTAGATACAAAATTATTCCTTCGATAACTCCCAACCTGACATATAGCGACTTTAAATTAACGAAAAGCTTAGGGGGTTGTAAATAAGGGTAGAAGAAAAGAACGAAAGTCAAGAGTTTTTCCGATTTCGAATTACTTACTGAAATCGAACTCTAAAAATATCATATCTGAAACTGATATTTTAATCTCAAAAATAAAATCCTGGTTGGAAAATAACAGTTTAATTTTATGGTTTTTAAAGTAGTAAAAAATTCGAATCAAAGGATTGCAACGATCAAAATAAATAACACAGACAATTATCTCAAAACGTAAAATTTTTAGACGAAAATTTGAACTGGTCGTCGCATGCATGTCATTTACAGAAAAAAACACAGTGGAGTGGTTTACTCTTTGTTTTAAGGACATGAATATGCTTAGACTTGTTTATTTTTCAAACTTTAAAAGCCTGCTGAGGTATGGAATCATATTTATTTATTTATTTATTTATTTGTTTATACTCTTTAGGGACCCAATTAATAAGGTGTTTTATACCACGAAGTGTTATCATTTTGGGGGAAATGCAGTGATCTTGAGGTTCTTTTTAAATGCCACAAAGAGGGCCTTGCGTGCAATTTTAAAATTAGGTTATAGGAACTCGTGTAGAGATATTTTTAAAAAGCATAAAATTGTAACTATGATTGGTCTATATGTTTATGAAACTATTTTATTTTTTTATAAAAATCGTAATTTATTTTTAAACCTTAAGCCTAAATCTGACAGATGTTTAAATTACAGTGTTCCTAAGCACACATTAGTTGCTTACGAAAAAGGACTATATTTTTCATCAACTCAACTCTATAATAGCAACCTCAAACAACTTAGATAAATTATCTCTACGGGTTTATACATGTACTAAGTTTTAAACAGTTTTCAAATAAAGGCCTGTTCAATTATTTTTTTTAACACTTCACAGAAAATTTTAACAAAAAAAGAAATACTTTATTTACAATTGATTTACCCTTACTTATTATACTTATTATACCCTAAGTACAGTGATAAATAATTTACATTAAAATATATAGTCCAATTTCATAAAAAAATTAACGTTAAGCATTAATTCTTTTTTTGTGCAATAAATAAACTAACTGAGAAATTCTGTTTTTTTAACTTACTTTAAAAACCATTATTTCGCGTATGATAAACATCATATACCTTCCTAAAGTCCAACAGTTGCATCTGCTCCAGATGAAATAAAAGAAAGGCGGATGACCACAAAATAGAATTTGTCATTGATCCTAAATACAATTTCATAATAAATGTGTGACTTGTGCTCAGTGAAAAGGGCATAAAATTGACATAATGCATCTGTAAAAGGTGCAAGGCTATTGTATACAAAAGTTAAGTGAACATAAGAGATAATGTCATTATGTTAAAGCTAGATGTGGCATTTTATTGTACCTATTTTTGATTTCAAAAGATTAACTTTTTGGGTTTGCTACCGAAAAAATAAATTATATAAACTTATTATGAATTTCTCAAAATATTATTTTAATTGTTAACTAAAACGTTCGCACCAAGAAATTTTGACGAAAATTTCCATTTTTGAACCTTATTATAATTCCCCAAAATTGCTCCGAAAACATAAAAAAAGTTGGCAAATAGAGAATTTTATATCTTTGATATGATGTATCACACATTTAATACAGCAAGATCATCGACTTGTATATGAGACATAGGTATATTTGAAAAATTGTTGTGGTCATATATGAGCCGCTTGGTAGCGAACGTGTTAATATGAAATTTACAGTATATTAAAAATTGTATCTATTAGAACTTAACCCCTTTTCATACTAGTTATCAGAAAGAGAACCATAATATGGTTGTATTATATGTAATAAATGTCACATTGGTTTAGAAGTTAAAATTCTAATAAATTCGAAAACCACAACACTGAAATCGATTAACAAGTGGATTTTGTTGGGCAATAATATGTTAACCCACATTGTGAGATGAAAGTAAGGCGTTGATCTTTTTTTCTTTAATATCTTTTAAATGTCTTGACTAAAACACTTAAAATTAAGCATTTGCTTCAGTTGTCCATGTGTCATAACATGTACAAAATTTATAATCTTCAATTCAAATCGTTTAAAAGATATTAAGTAAAATGTTCTAAAAGCTACTCTCATGTCACAATGTGGGTTAACATGTTATTGAAAAACACGGTCCACTTATACAGTTTCTAAGAATTTCATAAAAAATGTATTTAAAATTTCGATTACTGAAAACTTATTTCTTAAGAAATCGGTTTTCTTAAATAGGTTCACTTAGAAGATTGCAGAACTGCATAAGTTTATCCAAAAATTAGATAAAGTGCTACTGAAAAGCTTGCTTAAGAGTAATAAATATGACTAAAAAATGCAAAGAAAAAAGCAAAGCGCTTAATAAGAACATACTCTAAATTGTTAAAATGATAAATGTAAACTTAAACTGTAAACATAAATGAGCAAAGGAGAATGAGTTAATTTAATACACTTTACACTGACCTGAAGGCAGAAGAATTTTCATAACAGATTTCAATAATAACTTAATTTAATGCCCAAGCAACATTTTAATGGAATTTGACGTCGAATGGAAACTATCTTCGCGTAGGCGAGAGCTAATGGCAATTTTAATTTGTATAAGTTTGGTTAATAGATATTGAGTCAGTTTTATTTAACCTCATTAGTTTATAATGGACAAAATTGGATTTCAGGTCAATTTTGCTAAAGAAACTTACTTGGAATTTCGTAATTTATTATCTAAAAAAAGTAAATTAAAAAAAAAGTTACTTGAAGTAAGTAACCGTGACTAATTTAAATTGGACTTTAAATATTAGGTTATGTCATGCTTGACAGTAATTTTGACGCAAAGAACAAGTAAGGCTATCTTGTCTTAGATGTACAAAGCATCTTAACGGTAAGTTGCTCATTATATGACAGTGTATATTATTTGAGGTTATGTATAAGAAACGTCATTTATTGACAATTGATGTTGCCTTTTGCAAAAATGAATAAAAATTGCTATTGACATCACTGCATTCAGCTGATTTATTTTTTAGAAGTAGAAGAAGAAATAAACGTATACTTACATCATTAAAAAAACCGTGTACTACTTTTTTATGTCACGGATAGTACATACATTATTAGGGTGATCAATAACTGGCATGCCAAAACTTAAAACGTGATTCTACATCCAAAAATATAAAAAAGCTCCTATAAAGGTTGGTCCGGAAATGAGCCCTTAGGGAGCTACGGCCCTTTAAAATTGTAATAAAAAGAAGGTTTTTAACTAATAACTTCGGTACCCTTTAAGCTAGAGCGACGATCTTTTGCATGTATACTAGTATTAATAAGGGCAATAAGTTTATGTTAATTTATTTTTTTTTATTTATCCAGAGGCGTGCCTAGACGGACAAAACATGATCGTCTTTTTGCCCCAAACTTTTTTATGTGTAGTTTTTTTTTTAATTTTTTGTAAAAAATATAGATTTCTTGAGTAAAAATCAAAAATGTCATAGTGAAACAGTGTAGGAGCAACCGTTTAAAAAAATGCAATTAAGAGAAAGTAACATTTTGTGCCACCAAAAACGTTACTTTTTAAAAGGCTATTACTCATTTAATATAAAATTTAGGTGTTTTGGTGAAGAAAAAAGTCCAAACCTGCAGCATTAATATAATATTGATTTTCTTATTTGTTTCCCTTTCCATATGCCATCTTCGAAGGTCCGTAGTTCCCTTGGCGCTCATTTCCGGACCACCCTTTATAGAAACTTTTTTCATATTTTTGGATGTAGAATCACCTCTTAAATTATGGCATGGCAGTTACTGATCACCCTTTATAAAACTGATTTACTAAATTAGTCAGCTTTCTTATTTATTTGCGAACCAAGGAAGACCTGCGCCAAACCGATAGTAAAAACTATGCCGAAGGCATATAATTAACTATTGTTAATAATTTAATAATTTTAAGGATTATAATGTTACAATGAAACGTATTTAACCACGTTCGTTTAAACGTTTAGTATATACTACATTCAAATTGAATTTTATGATAATAATTTATTAGTCTCCAGAGGAGAGTTACAACATTTTAAGCTATAAATATTTAGCAAAGAACCATGTCTGGCGCCATCTCAAAAGATATATGTTGTGAAATCTGTAATGTTAACTCCTATTTAACAGGTTGTCGGACTCTTCCTGAACAATACAACATTTTTTAACTTTATAGGTGGTGCTGTGTAAATTATGTTTCGTGTTGTTACAAGATTGTATCTGATTATTAAATTATTTTGTTATTTATAGAGGGTAATCCACAAACATAAAATATTTTACATTAGAATGTATGTGTAAGCTGGATCATTTGCCAAGCTTTTCACATAATCATTAAATATTAGCGACAAAGTAGTTACTAATTGCATTTATTTAAGTAGCTAATCAAGTGCATATAGAACATTGAGCAGCAGAGATCTTGGAGAGTATGGATGGTAGAGTGAAGGGATATTACAGTAAAGGAATTTTTGAAGAACAACCTTTATCATTTGTTAACATTGTTCTATTCTAGGCATGTCTGTCGTCTTCTTGCTTCCAGATCACTCCCCAAAACATTATTCAAAACTTCGGCATTTAGAAAATAGGAAAGTTGAAGGTATGGATATAAATGCCAAAGTAATGAACCAATATTTTATTTTTGCAGATAACCTAAAATTTCTACAACCTTTATCATTTGTTAACATTGTTCTATTCTAGGCATGTCTGTCGTCTTCTTGCTTCCAGATCACTCCCCAAAACATTATTCGAAACTTCGGCAAATTAATAAAAAGCTCATCTGAAAAACTACGGATTTAGTTCCACCAAATAATAATACACTCGACCGCAAAATTAACCGGACACTAGAAATTTGCCACAATTTTAATGTTGATTTCCTAACGAACTCCTCATCTGATTTTCATTATTTTTTTAACCGTAAGTTGACTCTTTAGTAACGATGCTATGGTAAAAATTATTATTCTGATTTCAATTTGAGAATATACAGGGCGAAAAAGTAAGAAGAAGTTTTTTTCTCCAAATTTGTGACATCCTGTGGGGTCAATGAGCATTAACATCGGATGTTAATTAGAATTATACTGTAGACCTATCTTTTATGAACATTTTGTTTTTTTATTCACGTTATTATATCTGTTAATAACGAAGATACACTGTTTTAAAGGTAACGCCTCAGATAAAGCGTTCGACAAATTAACCGGACCCTAGATTTTTTAGAATAAAAAAACAAAATGTTCATAAAAATAGGACTACAGTATGATTCCAATTAACATCCACTGTTATAGCTGATTCACTACATAGGGTGTCACAAATTTGGGAAAAAAAACTTCTACTAACTTTTTCACCCTGTATATTCTCAAATTGAAATCAGAATAAAAAAATTTACCATAGCATCGTTATTAAAGAGTCAACTCACGGTTCAAAAAAAAAAATAATGAAAATAATAAGCAGTTCGCTAAGAAATCAACATTAAAATTGTGGCAAATTTCTAGTGTCCGGTTAATTTTGCGGTCAAGTATGTTTTAAAAAGTAAAAAGTCAATAACTACAATCCTTATCTCATGTTATCCCTAGCCGTTTTATCAAGATGCACTTTTTCCCAATTCTCCCCAATTAGTCCAGAATCTGGTACACCTCTATGTCTACTTTTGCATTCAAAAATTTTTGTTCATAAATGCTTAAAAAGAGTCAAAGCAAGTATTTTCCACACGAGTGATAATTTGTCATCAGCAACCAAAAGGAAAATACTATGACTCCTTCTAAGCATATTTAAATAACGTAAAAGTAAACAAAGAAGTGGATCTGGACCCTGGACTAAAAAGGCTCTCGTTCGTAACTTTATTTAAAAAAAAAACATTAACATTCTCTATTATAATGGATTAATAAAATCTAACATTTATCTTCTCATTCCCATTGCAGTATGTTTACCAGAAACAGTTTCTACTTTCCTTTCAGAGAGATACTAACTTATAATCAGTCATCGGCGAATTTCCAGTGCTCGCATAGGCGCCGCGTCGATTCTATCGTTGACGCGAGGTTTTAAATATTTACATTCTTATTTTCTTCGAAATACACCGATATATTTATATATTTATAGTTAATATGTATATTCAATAATGTTGTGTGTAACAAATTAGTCGTCAAATGTTTCGATTTAGTGACCTTTATAAAAATTTCCCTCATAATTCGGCAAAATTATTCCGTAAGCCTATGTTTCTGTGTTTATTTTCAACGTTGATGAGTCATAACTGAATTTATTCCGATTAATGCTTATAATAAAAATAAACAAATTGTTTAAAATAATGCACTGCAAATAATAAATAAAGGTCACTTTTTGTTTCGGATTCTGCTTCATTAAATCATTTGTCTTGACGGTAGCTACGCCTATGTTTGGACCTGTTTAATCTTCAGCTAGCTTCAACATTAGTTTTCTTTTCAGACTACTATGTGATAATCTTTTATTTTAATAAGTCTTTCATATTCCTGTCATATTTTACCTTAGGTGGTGCGATGTAAATTAACTTTCATGTAAAAGATAGTAAGTAAATATTAAATTGTCTTCGTTATTTATAGAAAAGGGTTATAACTCTATGTATAATGTTAATGTTAATCTAGATAAAGTGTCTTTTCGCTTATCTGATTATCTACAGAATTTTTACCGCTTTTCTACCTGTCAGGCGCTCATTAGTCAGATTTATGAGGCTAATCAACTAACGTGTTTCAAATTTTACTGAATTAAAACCGTGCTAGGTTATTAATATTTATATTTTACTATAATATCGATGATCTCTTTTAAATTAAAAATTCAAATTATTTAGACGTATAATGGTTTTGTATGCACGTATCAATAATTACTAGTGGCATGTGTATATTTTAATTATTTAAATTTATTTATTGTTATTTACTTGTTTTTAATATTTATTTTTTTTACTTTCGTTTTCAACATTTTAATAGCCGTGTTCTATAATATTTTTTAAAATTTATATATAGTAAGTGCTATTTTAAGTTTTAGATACTTTACAAGTTGATAATGTATTTTAATGGTTTAGAATCGACTATATATTTTTTCATTCAGATTATAAACTTGCGGTGTACAAACTAGGGTAAACAGAGGTCTAAAACTAATTCTGAAGTCAGGTAGATGGTCTCTGAGAGGACTCCTCTCTGGATAAATTAGATAGAAGTTCTGTGAACTTATGGTGCCTTTTATATGTTATTATTAAATGTATTAAAAACAGGAACCGGCTATTGACCTCCCACCCCCCAGCCACTTTAAAAGCCATGGTCATCTCCGGATGACCGCATTTGGTTTGAAAATTAAAACTCAATAAAAAACTGTAAGTCTAAAAGTTTTTAGTGACATGGAAATTGTATACCTAAATATCTAAAATTTCTAGTGATCGAAAACACTTCAAATTGAGTAAACGCTGTTTACTAAACAGTGTTGTAATATAATTATTTACTATATTAACCACTACATTGCCTTAATCCCAAGATAATATTAAATATCTATAATATTTAATTTAATAAAATCCTTGTACTTCAAGGCCAACGTAAATGTAAGCATGTTCTAAGAAGGGATGCTAGTGTAAATTAATTACTTCCTCATGCACGGTAATGTTTACTAAATATCATATACAAGGAGCTTTGAACATGGTGTCCAACGAAATTAAAATAAAATTCACTAGTTAAGAATCTTAACCAATATGATATATATATATATATATATAGCCAATTTTTTGTCGGGTCACCGGAACTAAGCAGGTTACTGAATCTCGTTTTTGTGAGAATCGGTTACTAGCAGCAAGTGAGGGAAAGCGATGGCATCACTAGACGACAGTAACCACGGAGGTGAGTTAGATACGGTTAACCGTAAAAACTTAACCTATAAATGTGGGTATTTTTTTCGACTTGTATGTAAAGTGTACAAAATAGAGTAGGTAACGTATTTTAACTTTTATTTAGTAGTAGTACTACTAACTTCTAAGTGTTTGGTTGTGTGGTTTATCTAAGAATTAAAATTAATTAATTAATTATTAATTAATTCTTGTTTAAAAAACTATTCAAACTTATCATTGTTGTTTCTTACCTTCCTCATGAGCAAATAAACTTGGAAATATAGTTTAAGTGCTTTTTCATTATGTCAGATCCAAAGGAAATATATAAAAATATAGAAAATGTATGTACCTTATCGGTTTTTTGGGAGAAGTTAGGTTAGATACTTGTCAAAACCACAAGAAAATGACCAATACTTTTTTGTAAGAACTGTCGGTTATGCGAATTTAGTGGTGGGGATAATAACCTTACGGTTATCCGGTGTTTTCACAAAAAATTGGCTTATGATATGTCATGTCATGATTATAAAGCATTCTGAACATTCACAAATTAATTTATGTAACCATTTAGTACTAAAAAAACATTGTGATCGCTTTATTTTATTTTAATTTTGTTACGAGGATATTTTTCTGTTTCAAACAATATGAACTAAAACTAACCAAATTAGGTACACTTTATTTAAAATACATTGAGTTTTAATGAGCTAAAAGTACTTAAAAGTTAAATGATTTAAGGGTAAAGTTCGAGTAGTTAACTTTTCTTTCCCCTTTCATTAAAAAAAACTCGAGTCAAGTGGGTACTCAAACTATGTTTAGTTATACTCGAGATTTTGTTTGCTGGAAATGAACAAGTCATATTTTAAACCCTTTCGAACCTACCGATTAGTAAGGACCTTTGCACAGACTATAATTTTCATGAAAGTTCTTGCTACCAGAAAGTATTACTGGAACAAAAAATTCCGACGACAAAAAAATTGTGACAAAAAATATCCTGCAAACAAAAATAGATAAAATATTCAAGAACCATATTTTTTAAAGAAAAAATGTCTACGACAATTCGTTCCACGGCAAAATACCCTAACTTATTTATTATTGTCAAAAGACGTATATATTTTTTTCGTTGCAAAATAATATTATGTGCAATATAGGGTTAAAGTACTTTAAATCTTATTTTGTTGCGGTTTTTCAAAAACGCGTAAACTGACAGAGAGAGGGACATTTTAATCTTCGTTTATTTTAGGATCAAAAATTTAAAAAGTTCCAAGATTCAGGAATGTGATTTATACACCGTATTATGATGTTCATAATAATATGTAGATCATTAAAACTGATAATTTATAATTAGAACTTTTACTTGAAGTTCATTAGATCAATTAATATCACGCAAGCAATAAAAATATCTCGGATTCAATATACTCTGCGCAGCAGCCCTCCTCTAACAGGAAGAGTATTAACAAATTTAGCCCCATTGCTAAACGCTAAAAAATTAGATTATTTCTCAAAACTACGATTTGAGCGTTTTATTCTTTTTTTGTTCAATAATGATCTCGTAGGTAAAACTGATATTTCAAATTGAAAATGGTGATATTTTAATTCAAAAATATATCTTGTGAGAGGCATTGCCAAAAAAAACAACTGACCAATTACCGGAACTCGAGGAAGCTAACTATACAAAGCGATGTTGTTCAGTCGTTGACCCTAGTAGTAGTAGTAGTATTTTTTGGGTTGGCCAAAGCCGGACAACCAGTCCATTTATGGCCCTTTTTGTCGCCGATGGCACTACAAGTTATTACGTTTTCAATGCAGCTAATGGAGAAGCTAAAAATCTGTTATTTTCGCATATATGATATTGATATTTGGGGAAGCATAGCGTAGTAGCTAGCGCGTGTACATAGCAAGCCTACTAGCGTGAGTTCGATTCTCACTGGCTCCGATTTTCCTTTTTCAGTTAATCTATAATTCAAATTTGGCGAAGGCGATAAGTAAAACGGACACTACCTATAAACTGGTTCGAAAGTCAGTATAAGCCGGTGGTTCCCTTTACTACTAGCCCACACAAGTCCTGGACTTAGGAGATGCTTAATTAAGTAGAATAGTACGAGGTTAAACATACGTAATGTAATGTAATGCCATGTCGTTAGGTTTTATGCCATTACAGTTCAAGTTGCTCCTTGAAAGCATATGAAGTTAAATATGTTTCTAAAAGAGTGCTAACTTTCGTTTTTTTTTTGGCATAGGTAATTGCCAATTACTCGATTAGTTCAAAGGTAAATTAAGGGTCTACTCTCTAGCCAATTAATATAGATATGTAATGGACTTAACTATGTTTAGTGAAATAGTGCATTATGCAAATGATGTCTTTCATATAAGTGGATAATACTCATTTATGTGCCAAGGGCATAAATTTCAATTACGGCCAGAGCCAAAAGCAGACGAATGCATACCTGCATACATTTTCTCAATAAAGATTTTTTTTTTAATTATTTTGTGCATCCGAAAAAAATTATCAAAATATTAGGTAATTGTTTCTTATAAAAAAATAAAAATTCGTATAAAATTGTTCGTCCTGACAGCTTCTGTTTTTAACCCTAGAGCTTACATATTCTTATCAATGCATTGATAAGAATTGCAATGAGTGAGCTGCTCTAGGTACGGACAATATTCTGCAGTTTTTACGGTATGAAAAACACAACCATTTTTGATGAAAAGGAAATTTAATAAAAGTTTTTTTTTATTATTTTATTTTAGCTTAAAAGCTTTATCTCAGTTTGTTAATATACGAGGGGTATTTTATGAAATACGGCGCATTCTATATCTGCACGACTTGTATAATCATAAACATAAAATTATAGTATTGATTAAGCGATAAAATATTTAGACCTTAAAAAATATATAATTATTGTAATTAATGTAATTACAATAAATCTTTTTTAAATAACAAAAAAATAATGTGATATGCAAGGTAATAAAATATTAATGCGTAAAAATGCGTATATACATGTATATACAGTTCTACAAATAGGAATCTGACCACTGTCCGACACTGTAAAAAATAGTGTCAGTTATGTAATTGTACAGGGCGAATCCTCTAACATGCGAAAGCATTTTTTAAGCCTCTTTTTTGGAGGAAACGGGACAAAGAGAGCTTTAAAATCTTAAATAAAATCAGGGTATTTCTTTCTAAATACTAATTCTTTGCAAAAAAAATTTACCATGTTTAATGTTGTTTCATATTTAAATTAAAAATTTAAGAACTAAACAACAATATTACTTTACAATTATAATTAAAATTTTAAATCTCAAATTTGCCGCGATTTTAAAACCACGATGTTCACTTGTTTGAGAATGTTGGCAAGTCTAAACTTTGCTTGAGGGATATTTTATGCTTGAGATTATTCCAATAAAATAGTTGTTATTATATATTTTAGCATTTAAATAAAAATCATTGCTGTTTTTGTTTAATAAGTTTAGTTTTCAACTGAAAAGAAATAAAATAACGGTTGTTTCCACCCGCAAAAAAAAACAATCTGCGATCGGTTTATAATAAAGTTTGGCAACGCTGTACTGGTACCAGCGCAGTCATTTGATGTTTTGACTTCCGTCATTTCAAAGAAGTAAATTATTTACTTCTTTACTGTAAATATATCTTTAATAAATAAGTGTTTAAATTAGTTTTGAGTGGCCTGTTTTTAATACCAAGATTCAATTAAATAAATTAAAATATATATATATATATATATATATATATATATATATATATATATAATATCAGTGATTTAAAGCTTTTAAGATGGAAAGTGCATAAAATATAATATATTATCTGAAATTAATTAGGGTATTTTGGTAATAAAATAAGCATTTATATTGCTTATCAATAAAAATAAATCAACTAAAGGTAAGCTTCACAAATTAAAAACACATTTTTCAAAAATATAACAGTAACTGTTAGTTTCCATAGTAACCAAGTGACAATTGCACATGTGAAAAAATTATCAGATTTATTTTAATCTGATTGGTCAAGAAACTAAAAATGCAAGGTTTTGATTGGCCTATATATTGTTTGTGAAATAGTCTCCTAAATATTTATTATAAACTTGGCGCATTATCTATCTGAGTAACAAATTGGATCAAGGTAGCTATGTTTAGTGGTTTAAAAATGACTATTAGTGATATTTTTGTTGCCCATTGTGCTTTTGATAATTTTTAACATTTAGGTTAAATTAAGTGTCATTTTATGTCTCAAAAATAATAAAAAATCTTTTTAAAAAGTGGAAGTTTGTTTAAAATTATAATAAGTTTTTATTCATAATGTGCTATTAAAATAAAAATTTACATTACCATTACCTTACATTTTTTGAAGAAAAGTATGAACCTGTATTAAACTTGCCAAAAAAAATCTGTTACAGCGTTTACTTTAAAATGTTATTGAGCACTGCATTATATTGCTTCATTTAAACAAAATGTTTATAGATTGATGCTTAATTTCCTTTTAAAGAACTTTTCTTGTTATTTCTTTTTACTAAAGCAAATTATTTGGATTTTTTTATAAACGTCAAAATAATGTTTTGGTTGACAATGAATTTGAAACAAGATAGCAACCTAATATAGGGAACTAAATTTATTCTGCCAACCATACAACAAGAAACAAATGATCATCAACTCAGATAGATAATGCGCGGAGTTTATATTCATGAATCACCCTGTATAATAAATGAAAAACCCACAATAGGTATTACATTTATAAATATGAAATTGCATCTGTAAATTGGTTTAGTTTGCTGTCATTAACCTCTTTTTATCGTACTTTGACTTTACATTATTATATTTCCATCTTCATATAAAATATTACTTTGACAAAACCCAAGCACATTGAAACCAAGTAGTAACACGGCCTATGCTCTATGTACTTTTAAAACTCTTAAGCCACAAAAAAGGTGCATCATTAAATTAGTTTTCTTTTTTATCGACTGCGTCAATTATTTTATTTTATTCTTCATTCTGTAATAGCTATTTTCCTAACAAGTGTGGAAAGAGGCTCTTTTCCGCACTAGTTTGTATTTGCCTGAACGACGCGTAGCGGAGTTTAGGCAAGCCATCGAGTACGGAAAAGCCTCTTTACGCATGCGTTAGGAACTATATATTTTCTACGAGCGAGTTAAAATATGCTTTTATGTATAAGTACACTTAATTGAATAAATTTTATTTTTATATATTTTTCAAAAAAAAAAAACAATTAACAATTAAGAAATTTAAACATTTTTATTATTTTATAAATAAATATAACAAGAATAACAAGACAGAATTATGATATTAACAGTTTTAACAATTATTGAAAAAAATCTAACATTAGTTATTACCAATTCTATTTTGGTTGATTATTCATGATAAAGTTGCAGTTTTCATTTGCATTTGTCATTTCTATTATTCCTTCACGTAACTTTTATCTTCTTCTTTAATGTTCATAATTTTCTTTTATAAAAACTTAACAATTAAATTGGTAACACAACTGACACGAACAAATGGAAACAAGTGTCTTAGCCAATAATGTTACACGTTTGTATAATCAAGCTACTTCTTTTTATAAAATAATTATGCGTGCGGAAAACACCTTCTATCCACACGCATATGCGTGCGGAAAGAGACATCTTTCCGCACGCTCGTAGAAAAAAGATTTAACCATTTGGAATCAAGCATTTTTAATCTGATGTAACAACATGTAACTTATTTACAATTCTACTGTCAAATCATGTGACAATTAAACTTTCTTACAACTTGTCTGTTTAAAATATTTCATTTTTACATTTTAGGTAGTTTTAAAGCTTATCGGCAACGCTGCTCATGTGCGACTTGGCAACAACCAAAAAGCACCTTGCTTTTTCCAATTAGACAGTCGAATTAATTATAACCAAAATATAACCTGGTCAGAAACCTGCATCCCCATGACAAAATTTTTTGTGATATTGATATATTTTTCGTATTGTATGTATGTATGTCCAGTCAAATATTTAGCACCTCACAGCTGATTTTTTCAGGATCGTTTAATAAAAATATTTAAAATCAAGTGGAAACCTTGTTTGACAAAAATTTTCGGGCAATACCGTGTCGGACGCCCTAAAGTTAAGGGTTGGCCCCAAAAAAAAACGCCCCCCTACCGAGAATTTTCTTATGTAAGAATTTGTTTGACTGGACATAAAGAACACATATACAAAGTCTCAATGGTGAGGTAATGAAAAAAAATCTACTGGGCGTGGGCTCCCCTCTGTTAAAGGAAAATGGTAGGACTTATCCTTAACAAAAGTATTTTTTTCTGAAAAAATTAACTCAATCCGCGGATTAACTTATGAGGCTATTTTAGTTTTTTTTTAGTTTAACCCTCCATAACTTTTTTGTTTTTGAGGGATTATTATTAAAATCAATAGGGATATTTTTCTCATATAACATAATTTTTCCTAAAAAATACGACTAGATCGGATAGTTCTTTCTTGAGGCATCGTATTTACAAAAAACTTCGGATGGACAAACGGACAGGAGTAGGCATGGGCCGACGAACATACGGGTATTTTCAAGGTTTGGACTTTTTTCATGAAAGACATTTGTATCAAACAATTTTCTACCTAGAATGTTCTTTTTTTGGCGATTTTGGAAAATTCAAAACTACCGTATTATACTTTTCTAGCCCTTGCGAGCTGAGAAGAGTATACTTAATAATAATAATTAATAATAATTAATAATAAATAAGGAAACATTCTTTAATAATGTTTCCTTTTTGTTTTAAATTAGCACATACGATCTTTGTACATAACACGGCATTATAAGAAAACATTTTTGTCATTTGATAAATCATTCAAATATTCGATTTAGTTGTATTAATAATATTTTTTCCTAGAATTAAAAAAAAATCCTAATATTTTTATTCATCGTGATATTAAATCATTATCAGATATTTTTAACGAGACTGGGTGCCATGATTTCATCAATAAATAATAAAAAATTGACTACATTACACTTTAAGTATATTTAAATTACTTTAAAAGATATTAGTAATAGGCGTCAAGTTTTTCAGGACACTTGAAATGTATGAAAATGTATGAAATGATGCTCTAGCAATATTTAATTTTAGTTGTTGTTAACTTATTCGTAATGCGTGCTGTTTAAAGTTATGGGAATATCACTATACCGGTATGTCTTTTTAGAGTTTGTATAAAAAGAGGATTCAGGGTGATTTAAACTTATCCTATAATTTCAGTAAATAAGTTAAGAATTGACAGTATAAAATTATATAGATGGCACCATACTTTTATATCTATCCAACGTTTTATTTAAATATTAACAACATACAAGATACACAGTACTGATGATTAAGTGAATGTTAAAATATGTTTTTTTATAAATGTCTAAACTCAAAATTGTACCCTTTTATCGAAAGTAAAAAATAAACATATCAGCCATTCCATGATGACGGACGCTACCATTCGTACAATATTTTGTCAAATATTTAAAAAAAGTCTCAAAAACTAAAACTGACATTAAAGCTGGTATGAAAAATAGAAAGTGAAGATGAGCTAAAATAATAAGTAAAATAATTATCTGGCATTTACATAGGGTTTACAAGATTTTATTTTTTAAACTTTGATGACGGGCGCTACAAAAAATGGAAGTGTAATAAATCTATTTTTTGTTTCGGCCCGAATATTAGCATACTGATTAAGGATTAAATTCAAACTTTATTATAGTATGGTTGGCAATGCCAAATATATCTAGTACCAATGCCAACTTGGCATTGGTACTAAATATATTTTATTTTATGTTTGGATTTAATATACAGTAGATGAGAAAATTAAATGTGTGATGACGGACGCTACATGACGGACGCTACAAAAATATACACCAAGATTTATATCTTTTATTTTCTAATTTATCTCAAATAAACAAAAACAACAAATACAATTTGAATCAAAAAACTCTAAATTTAACAGTAAAATACAACACTACTTATAAAACACATGAATTATAACTGGAATTTCTTGTTTGGCTGGTTTGTAACGAACGAACTTAATTTCGTAAAAAAGTGTTTCGATTGGATAAATTTTGATTAATTTTGTTAGGGTGCGTTCATGCTGTGTAAAATATAATTTTATTGGGCTATTAATGACAAATAGATTAATTTTAAATAAGATATGTAAAATTTAGACCTCAACAGTTATTATCCATAATCAAAGTATGGCATATAAACAATTTTTAACTTTTTCACCTTGGTTTCAAATTCTATACATCTTGCAATCAACCAAGTGATCATAATATGATCTACCTGACATATTATGTCCTTCCCACTTTGCCGAACATAATCATAAATTGGGAGAGAGCGCGCGATTGTAAGGTGACTATCTTCGTTGCTTGAAAACCCTTCACACGTCCACATCCACATATAACATAACTTCAAAAAAAAAAATATATATATTTTTCTACGACCTAGGTTTTTCCACCCGTTGTCATGACAACGGACAAGAAGTAAAAATCAGCTGATTTTACATATTTGCTGTCAGAGAATGAGTAAACGTCAAACACATAACCTTAAATTGACAAATTAATTTTTTACGTTTTTTGGATGTTTAGGGGTTAGGTCGTAGGAAAAATACGCACCTCGACCACCATTTTCAGTGCACTTCGAGTGCTTTTTTACTCGGCTCTGCGAAGCTCTGCCTTGTAAAAAGATAAGCACACTCGTGCACTGAAAACTAGGTTCGCGTACTTGGTGTGTAATATATGCATATGCTGATATATCGATACCCCCAAGCAACAAAGCCGTAACTCATATATTGTCATTTTTCACGACAGCTAAACTTCTAAAATATTTTTTTTTGTTATTTAAGGGTGGATAAATGATTGAAGTGGAAAAGGAAGCCAAGCGATACGTCATTTGAAAGCTTATAAAATTCTCTATTTAACTGTATAAGTATTTATTGTTTATTTATTGTTTGTTTCTGATAATATTCAAGTTTAAAATTTTTTACTTTAGTGTTTGGACTTTTACCTATATCTGGTTGTCAAAAAAAAAATTGTGTGCGACATAGCTAAAATTCCTTCTTAGCTCGTGGTTTAGTTTAAATGGAGATTAGGAGGGTTTTCTATTAATTTATTTTTAACTCATTTATTCCAATTACCTAAATATAATATTGCAAATTATTTAAGACATTTATGTTATGATCCAACAGCCCGGGGCTAGCCCGGGCTGTTGGATCATACCAAGCGCCAGCGGCCGTCGCGACGGCCGTCGCGTCATGCGCGAATCTTTTGTTTACGTCTACTTCATCTTGAAGCTGAATATACTATAGGTTCTCACACACGAGGTGGTGAATTTCAAATCGAAAATTTTGACATTGTCATTAAAGGGGCCGTGCACAAATTACGCAAAACAAAAAAAATCTGTTAAAACTTAATTTTAAAAACTAGAGTTTAGGCATAAGGAAACAATCGTTAGATTTTCCAAGAATCTTTCTAGCACCTGTAAGACATCGTAATATTTTTGACAACTCCCCCCCCTCTAAAAATTATGTAATTTTTGCAGGACCCCTAACCACCTTATTTTGACTGAGAATCTAATGAAAAATTAAATTGGAATAAAAAATTATTTAATACTTTTCAATAAAATGAACCATTTACCCAAGATAAATTACTCGAAACATATAATCCAGTTAGTCTGGTTTAAGGAACCCTCCACTCATTTTTTTTTTGTGGACCTGTGTAATAAAGCTATTAAAATATATTTTATACCAGTCAATAGTGAATCACCCTGTATATCGGTTAATTTTCTTTTACATACCTGTTAATAAAAAAGCTTCACATACCTGTAACAAAACAAAGTAATTAACAAGAGTTTTAAACTATTTTTTTTTTCAAATATACAGGGTTATTCAGATATAAGTTCGAGAAATTTATGAGTTGATTCTACATTAAAAAATATGAAAAAAAGTTCTAAGGGTCCACCTAAAAAATTACATGAAATGATAGCCTTTATCAGTGGTAAGGCATGTGCAAAAATTCGTTACTGTGGTTTATAGGGTTCCAGAAATATTAAATTAAAACTACTTTTTAGATGTACCCTTCAAAGGGTCGTACCTCCCCTAGGACTCATTTCCGGACCAACCTTTATAGAAACTTTTTTTCATATTTTTTGACGTAGAATCACCTCTTAAATTTCTCGAACTTAAATATTAATCACCCTGTATACAGGGTGTTTTATAAATAAAGGTACTAAATTTAAGAGGTGATTATACAAACAAAAGTATGCCAAAAAACTTCGTATGTAGCTTGGTCCGGAAATAAACACTGAGCTACGCCTGAGGGTCCGCCTAAAATAGAATTTTTAATTAATATCTTCCCATCCCTACGAACTACAGAAACGATTTTTTTACAGGCTGAAATTTTAGTACACAAGAACTTCCGGTCATAAAAATAAATTTGCTATCAAACAGAATAAAAATGTAAAATTCAAAAAATTCGGCTCTTATCAAGATTTATCTGACAAATCTAAGGAATTTCGAATATATCTAATTATAAATATAGTATCTAAGTATATATTTAATTGTCATTATTCTATTATTATTTTTTGATACGACATGTTGTGTAAAAGTAACATAGTGGTTTTTGGTGAATCTCCGATATCACAATTTGCCCTAATTCTTTTTCATGTAAGTTTTTAACAATAGGAACATACATAAAAAATAAATAATTTATAATATTATATATTGTTGAAAACAACTTATCATCAACTATTTTGATACCCATATTTGTGATATTTTAGTACAGAAAGCTTAGAATGATTATATCTATGAGCGCATTTTTTGCTAGAGACGCTCGCTAACTTAAGAGGTCATACTTTAAATACGTAACTCCACCTTCCCCCTCCCTTAACGCTTCGTAATGCTGATAATTACCCCACCCCCTAGAAACTCGTAACGCTAGCAGCCAATACCCCTCTAAAAAAAAATAGGTAAAAACAAACCGATTTATTTTTTTTTAATAATAAAGAGCGTTACGTAACACTAGATCATGATGAATCAGTCCACCTCCTTCCTGGTAACGCTTAGTAAACCTAAGCACCCCTTTCCCTTAGTGCGTTACGCATTTTAAGTATGGCTCCTAAAAACTAGATCTAGTGTTCCTATTTTTCATATTTATTTTATCAAAAATCTTTATTTTTGTTGCAGGACTTCACATTTACGAGGGATACTGCTCATTTTGTCAATGATGGTAAGTTAAACTTTTTTAAATTAATGTTTTTAATAACACACACCCACACAAAATCATATAGGTATTGTAATATGCTGGATAAACTATAGTAAATTGTTGAAAAGGCATAAATAAAGGCTACGAATCTGCTACTGCGTCTTTCCTGACATAAAACCAACTGTTAGCTGCAATGCAGCTGCTGCATCCAAGTCATTATTAAAACAAATTACACAGACACACAAAAAGAAAAAAAAGGTCAGGAAATTTTTAAGAGACCATTGTAGTCCTATGTATTTGGAGGCGCTGAATCCTAATTTGATGTCAAAATAGTACCTCATCCAATTCGTTTTGGAGATAACCTCATAAAACCTTATTTTTGAGTATGAAACTGAACCATTCGAATCATTATCAAAAGTTTGTTTGGATAATTAAGAAACAGGCTGAGTGCCTATGGCTCATTTGTCTAAAATATGAATTAGTTTGAATGGATATTTGGGGTAGTGAGTCTCTGCTCACTGATGCTGGAGTTGCATCTGTCATGAAATTGCGTTGGGGGCGGGAAAAGGGGGGAGAAGGATGAGGAGGGATGGAATAGGGAGGGGAGGGAGGTGCGGGGGTAGCGAAACTAGCTCACTGATGCTGGAAATACATCTGTTCTGAACTGGTAGGTGAACTAATCGGATAAGGTGCTATTTTCACCTCCAATTCAGATTCAGCGCCTTAAAGTCCAAATGAATACAATAGTCTCCGAAAATATTCTTGTACCTTTATTTATTTATTTTTTTGGCCACACATGTAGCCACACAAAAAAAAAGGTCAAGCATTTTTTTTGGAAACCATTGTATTCCTATGTATTTTGAGGGGCTGAATACAAAAAAGTCCAAACGAATTTGAGATCAAAATAGCACCTCATCGGATAAGTTTTAGAAATAACCCCAAAAAACGTTATTTTCGAGTACACTACAAAAAAAATGTGTAAATTTACATGCTAAATCAGAGGTAATATGTTGTCAAGCAGGTGCACGTAAAATTTACGAGATTTAACTGGTAATTTTACAACCTTTTAGGATCATTACATGTATATGTACGTAATATTCCTAAAAAATGTAAAATTACAAGTTAAATCACGTAAATTTTACGTGCACCTGCTTGGCAAAATATTACCTCTGATTTAGCATGTAAATTTACACTTTTTTTTACAGTGTATAACAAAAGAAAGTTTTTCGAGGTTTTCTCCAAAATTAATCGAATAAAGGCCTGTTTCGACCTCAAATTCGGATTTAGCGTATTAAAATACATAGGAATACAATGGTCTCTAAAAAAATTCCGGACCTTTTTCTTTTTGTGTGGCTGTGTTACTAATACATATAAAAATTATCAAAAAGAAAATTGTTGAAAATTTCCTCCTTAACAAAATTGGTAATATGCATTTATAGTAAGATGCATAGTTAGCGAGATAACCGCACTCTCCCCTAAATTCAAGATAGCGGACACCCCTTATGAAAATCACCACACTAACAGCAGTGTTCTGTTACCATTCATTACTACCCTTTAAAATATCAGCCCGTGTGCATTTATTGCAATTTCAACATAGGAATTTTTCGTTATTTTACTGGACTTTTTACAACATATACGGTGGATATTTGGATATATTATAGTTGTAATAATTTACTATTTTACTCTTCCTTACAACTACTTTTGTCCTGATTAACACAGTCATCCAAACCGAAGTGACTGATCGATTTCGTGCTTGTTAGCACTCATCAAAGTCACATATCAGAATAAGGACAACTGTGAAAATCACATCTTTTCCATATGCTATATGGAGTAGAAAAATAATTGTAAGGAAGAGCAACTGTGTTAATCAGGACAAAAGTAGGTGTAAGGAATAGTAAAATAGTAAATTATTACAAATATATTTTTCTATATTTTCAAAAATATACCAAATTTTTTAATTATATTATAGTCCTCGACTTTCTGGTCAAAAGTGTCTGTAGATAAAACTTTAAGCTAGTTTGTCCAAACGAGCGTTTTCCTTCATTACCAAATTCGTTTTAGGACCAAAAAATACGTAAGAAAAATATACTATAGTTAAAATTAAGTAAATAAAAATTAATAAATACGTATACAATAAAAACAGCGTATAGAAAATAGATGGTAACTTCATTTGGACAAACCCAATCAAATACAGATACAACCTTTCTATTCATTTTTCATATACGAACACAAATGCATACAACTGATTGACTCGTGCAAATAACAGAGTTTTGGGATGAGAGTTTTTACTGATATGAGAAATGAAGTGGTCTAGCCAACTTGAAAGAAAATTGCTATGGAAATGTGCATATGAGCGTACTTGAAGTTTATTGACGTACAACTGGATATTTTTCAAGTAAAGGTTCTGAAGGAATTAATATTAAATTCATATAAGGAATCATGTATGCATTTTTGACGAAATACGCGGATTTCGACCTTTAGTATATTTGTAACCGTGTAAATTTTTGCAATTATGGTGAAGCCGTATAAAAAGATTTGTAATATTTGTGCCTATCAAATTTAATTAATTTTTTTAATATAAATAATAAAAGTAAATATTGTCGGGTTCTATTATTTTAAATATAATTTTTATTTTATAATTACTGTGACAACAACAATCAATAATTATTCTAAAATCAATATTTTCTGATATTAATATGAAATATTTTTTATTTAAAATATCATCGACAACTAAATAATACGGTAGGTATATAATATATTAAATTAAAAATCTAATTCTATATACTATATTATATAGAATTACTTTTTTAATTTAAAAGGTTATTCCAAAGAAAAACTTTCGATCAATCGCACAGATCTTTGCATAGGCCTGTAATAATAATTATTATTCATTATATTAAAAACAACTGTAAACTATAATATACAGTAGGGCTCACTTTAGACCAATCAAGAAAATACATCACCATCTCTGGTTTTAAAATAAAAATCACGGTGTGGTTTTAATAATTTAAATCAAAAGGTTTGGACTTTTCACAATATCGTTCATGAACATTAAAATAAAAATTTGTCACCTTTAATTTTCAATTTCTGGAAAATAAGAGGAAATCAAAAAAAAGACACGGAGTGTTTCAGAACTCTCGAAGAGAAATTTTAAAGTTAATTCTATATACAAAAATAAGGAAAAAAAGTTCCTATAAAGGATGGTCCGGAAACGAGTCCTAAGGGAGCTACTGCCCCTCTAAAAGTGCCCCTAAAAAAGAGTTTTTAACCACAGTAACGAATTTTTGCACATGCCTTAATATTGATAAAGGCTATCATTTTATGTAATTTTGATTTGGTAATTATAACCAGGGACGTGCGAGGGGGGCTATGTCACTTTTTTGCACAAAACTATTTTATCTGTATTTTTTTCACATTTTCTCAATAAAATATGATTTTTTAATTAAAAATACATAAAAAAGCTACTTAGAAGAACTAACCATTTTTTAGAAAATTGTATTTAAAAAGATTTTTTTACGTTCCGAGCATCAAAAATAGGAACTAAAAATCGCGCCAATAAAAATTGTAATAATGTTAAGCGATTCTACATTAAAAACTATAAAAAAAAGTTTCCATACACAAATGATCACAAATGGATTTTAAGGGAGCTACGCCCACTTAGGAAGGGTTACTTTTTAAGACCCGGTAGTACTCTTAAAACTGAATTCGCGAACTTAGGTTTGGACTTTTTGGTTTGGACTTACCTAGGTGTATAGGAACATTTTTTTATAGTTTTTAATGTTGATTAGCCCTGAAGTATTAAAAATTTTATTGGCGCAATTTTTAGTTCCTATTTTTGATGCTCAGAACGTGAACAAATCTCTTTAAATCTCTTTAACTGCAATTTTCTTGAAAAAGGTTGTTTTTATAGTGTTACACCAATCAAGAAAATACATCACCATCTCTGGTTTTAAAAAATCACGGTGTGGTTTTAATAATTTAAATCAAAAGGTCAATCTATTCACAATATCGTTCATAAACATAAAAATTCTATTTGTCAACTTTAATTTTCAATTTCTGGAAAATAAAAAGAAATAAATAAAAGATACAGAGTGCTCCAGACTCTCGTAGAGAAATTTTAGAGGTGATTCTATATACAAAAATAAGAAAAAAAGTTCCTATAAAGGTTGGTCCGGAAACAAGCCCTAAGGGAGCTACTGCCCCTCTAAAAGTGCCCCTAAAAAAGAGTTTTTAACCAAAGTAACGAATTTTTGCACATGCCTTAATATTAATAAAGGCTATCATTTTATGTGATTTTTATTTGGTATTATAACCAGGCACGTGCGGGGGGTGCTATGTCACTTTTTTGCCCAAAACTATTTTATCTGTATTTTTTTCACATTTTCTCAATAAAATATGATTTTTTAGTTAAAAATACATAAAAAGGTACTTAAAAGAACTAACCGTTTTCTAGAAAATTGCATTTAAAGAGATTTTTTCATGTTCCGAGAATCAAAAATAGGAACTAAAATTCGCGCCAAAAAAAATTTTAATAATTTTAAGCGATTCTACATTAAAACTATAAAAAAAAGTTCCCATACACAAATGATCACAAATGGATTTTAAGGGAGCTAGGCCCACTTAGGAAGGGTTACTTTTCAAGGCCCGGTAGTACTCTTAAAACTGAATTTCGAACCTAGGTATATAGGAATATTTTTTTATAGTTTTTAATGTTGAATAGCACTGAAATATTAAAAATTTTATTGGCGCAATTTTTAGTTTCTATTTTTGAAGCTCAGAACGTGAAAAAATCTCTTTAAATCTATTTAACTGCAATTTTCTCGAAAACGGTTGTTTGTATGGTGTTACACTAGGAGTACATTTTTTATGTATTTTTAACTAAAGAATTATATTTTATTGAGAAAATGTAAAAAAAATACAGATACAAAAGTTTGGGGCAAAAAAGTGTCATACACATTTTGCACGTCCCTGGTTAAAATTACCAAATAAAAATTACATAAAATAATACCCTTTATTAATTCTAAGGCACGTGCAAAATTTCATTACCGTGGTTATAAGGGTAACAGACATATTAAATAAAAACTCTTTTTTAGGGGCATTCTTAGAAGGGCCGTAGCTCCCTTAGGGCTCGTTTTCGGACCAACCTGTATATGAACTTTTTTTCAAAGTATAACAAACTTTTTCGATATCGGTAACAAAAATTAAAGACGTACTAAAAAAATTAAAAACAAATAAAAATCGATTTTTGTTTTGATCTTAAAATGCTCATGCCTATAAAACATTATCTAAAAAAGTAAAAATCTGAAGTGACAGAACTTTTAATTTAAATTTACAAAACAAACAACATGTCATACCAGAATAACCAACTTCTGACCCACATTAAATAGAATGTCACGTATCACCGTTTGATAATTTCTACTGTATCTTTTTATGATTGGTATAAACTATACTCTACTGTACATATCCTTTACTGTGAATTAAGCTTTATTATTATTTTATCACTTTTTTCCTTTTTTATAGGAAAGTGAATCCGCGAATACCACCCAAATTCAACCTGTTTGTCTATGGAAATCAGCCATTTCTTTTCTAGGTTAGTTATTTTTTTTCTTATTTTATCTTAACTTCATTTATCATTTAAATTTTAATTTATATGTTTTGTTATTATACATATCTATTTTATTATTCTAAAATTTAGACTAGTATTAAAATACTTTGCTGTTTTTTATAATTTTCAAACAACAGATATTAAATTAGTAATAACAAAATAATAATTTAAATAATATGTAGGCATAGCATTTTTAAAATCACTTCCTTTGGTGGATTACAATCACTGCAAAAATATAATTTACATAAAAGCATAATTCACAGTAAATGTGTCGATTCAAGGTTAGTTTATTCAATCATTAAGACTAAACTAATTAAATAATTTAACCAATAAAATGAAATGTGTCAAATAATTCTGACATTTTATTGGTCAGATTCTTAGGAAGTTTAGCGATAACCGTCCAATAGTATAGGGTAAAACCCCCAATCGTTGGCACTCTGCTAATTATTGGCACTGGAGTGATATTTTCGTGTATATATAAAAAAACTCTCTATTGTTACCCTAATCTAACTATTTTTTTACGAAGTGACAATATTGCTAAATATTATACTTTAAATAAGAAAAATATTTTACCCCCCCTGGGCAGTAGAGTCTTAGCAGTTTCGTGTGAACTACGTAAGTGTGAATTTTTAAGGTTTGTGCTAAGGGAGGGCTTTAAATAGAAGGTTAGTAAAAGACGTTTATTGATGGACTTACTATTTTTTCTCAACAGTTATAGTAAGCATTCTACTTATTAAGTAGCCTTAAAAACTTTATTTTTCTTTAATTTTTATTTAATTTCGACGGTGCCAACAATTGGTATACAAAATTAAACTAAATTCTAATTATTGGCACAGGTTGCCAATAATTAGCTTCTTTAGTAAAAATCCTACTCCAATTATTGGCAACCAGTTAAAATGCTAGATTAATAGAATAAATAAAATATTTTTTTAGCTATATAAAAACACTAATGGGCGACATTTTAAGAATGGGATATTAATAAAATATAAAAAAAGAATGTTGGTAAATTGGTAAGTTTTTTTCACCCCTGTTCAAAATATAGGGATTTTTCTATGGGTTGAAAATGTTAAAAAATAAATAATATAGGTCGAAAAAACTCTTACCTAGGACGTGTGCACTCGGTCAAAAATATTTTTTAGAATTCATTAATAAGTCTATTTTAAAGTTTTTTAGTTATTTTTGTTTGCTGCTATACTGTACAATGTACAGGGTCTAAAAAACAATACTGACATGCAAAGGCCAAATTTTTGAACTTTTAAATATTTTATTTGACTGTTCTAAAAGAGTCACAATTTTAAAATCTGACAAAAACTAATATGTTATCTGAAAAATATTTATTAAGAACCGTGGCTCAGAGCCTAAAGGACCCCAGTGAGGGAACGTTCAAGTATTACGTACCGCAAATTGTACCAAAATTCATACACTTCAAACCCCTGTTCTCGCTTTATTATAGATTATAGAGATTTCATATTTTGGCTACCCCCCCTAATAAGGGATGTGTTAGGGGGGTAGCCAAAATATGAAATCTCTACAGCCTTGAATAACGCGAGAACCGAGGTATGAAGTGTATGAATTTTGGTACATTTTGCGTTACGTAATACTTGAACGTTCCCTGACAAGTTTTTTAATTTTTTAATATTTAATATTACTATGCAATATAATAATTTTTGCTATTTCCAGAATAGCACTACAAAAATTAAAAATATACATAAAGCCTATAAGGCTTAGACACTAGGACTTTAAATAATTGTCGGTATAATATTAGGTTATTGTAGTTAGTTTATACAAACTTAATATAAAAACATTCAAGCACATTCCCTTTGTGGGGCTCTAAGGCCCTAGGGGCTACAGTTTATTAAATATTTTTCAGTATTATTATTATTTTAGTTTATGAGTTAAAAGTTTTAAAGTTTCAGTAAAATCACATAAAATATTAAAACATGTACCTAGCAGGTCAGTGTGGTCTTTCAGGATACACATTAAATATTTAAACTATTATTTTTTTGACACCCTGTATAGTATTTAACTAAAATAACTATGGAATTTTAAAAAAGGCTTATTAAGGAATTCTAAATATAATTTTTGGCCTATTGGTATAGGTTCTAGATACCAGTTTTTTTGACCTATATTAGCATAAAGGGTAATTTTTTTTACATTTTCAGCCCCTACAAAAAAAAACTATATTTTGTATAGGGATAGGAAAAATTACGAATAATCCCTTATTATACTAAATTACTTTTCCATTCTAAAAATTTCCATTATTAAGGTTTTTATGTAAAAAATAAAAATTGAAAATTGAAAATATAAAAACTTAAAAGCTAAAGGGGTACGGCTTTTATAAGGCACATGATATGCTTATTCTCTGCTTTTAACCATAAATGGACACGTTTTCCCTCTTCTAAAAATATGCTAAACTTAAAAATTCATGTGAACTTGTAAGTAGTTAGTACAACTTTCAATCAGAAATGTATGGCAGTTTTTTGACTATGTAGGGAAAAATTTTCTCTTCTGCCACTATTTTCTTTCAAAAATTTTCAAATCTGATTTTTACTAAAAAATAATTTTAAGGTTTTTGTTTTATAACAAAAACTTAAAAAACTATATTAAAAAAATATTTCAGTCCAAGTTATTTCAGACTTGGTACCTAGTTATTTTCTAATATTTAAATAAAAAGTTATGCAAAGCAACGGTCATAACGTTAATGGGAATACCATTGCATACATATTTCATGGTTCATAAGAATACCTACCTTAGTGCATATCCACAGGCTCGCATAAGAACGTAATACATAAGAATGCGATGCCGTGATTGGCTTGATGTGCCGTCAAGCATCTTGTAAGCCAATCACGGCATCGCATTCTTATGTTTTATGTTCTTATACAAGCTTCTGGATAGGCCTTTAGTAAGTAGGTATTCGTAGTAACTTTATGCGTAAAATCGTACCTCACTGTTTACTGAACAGTACTTGCTTAAAATTAAAAAATGCTTTAAATGCATTATTACTCAAGAGTAATAGGAAAATCATTTGCGATGAGCATTAATGTATAATAAATACTGAATAATAAATACTTAGTTGCAAAGTTTTAAAAGTAAAACACAATAATTTCAATAATCAATCATAGTTTGTAAAAGATACGGTTATCCTTGGCCTCCATATTTGATGTTAATTAGTTAACATATGCAGACATTTTAATTACCGATTTAATTAGTATTAAAATCACTTCTACAAAAATTTAATATATAGTATTTCACGATTTACTAACTAATAATAAGTATTATTTAATTACTATAGTTAAAAACTGGTGTAGTTTTATGTTTAATGATCTGAGGATGGTATAGTTTATGCTATTAGTACCATTATTTTCCTGTATAGTAAATACGGAAATCAATACAAAAGTTATTAATCTTTGAAACGTAATAATGCACTATGCCTGTAGCAATACAATAACTATACGTCAATCCTAACACTTTTTTATATTCAATATTAATTACACTGGTCGAAAAAAAAACATCACCCAGGTCTGGATACGATTTTTAGCTTAACTTTCACATAACGTAAGTTATTTTTCATAATTTAATTATTTAGAGCTTTGGCATCTTTTTAAAACCAAATTTTACAAAATCTATCTATGCGTTTTTGAGAAAAGCGATTTTCATTTGTTTTAACAAAAAAAAATGATATATTTAAAAAATATTTTAGATATTCATTATTATTGTACTATTTCATTTTCGGAAAAAAGTGCAAAAACGATCTAACTCGATTAAAAAAAAGTAGTTTTGTAATGTCCAAACAAGTCTTAATCAGGATCAGAATATGGTTTTCTTGGTCATTTTGGTCAAACCTAAACTTACCAAAACCCACTGCGTTAGTGCTTGCAGCTTTTGATAGATTTTTAGCTTTTGGCATTTTGAAAATCTCTTATTAATTTCAAGCAAAAACAATTGGGAAATAAGCCATTGACCGTTTTAAAATTATAGCTTTTGCAATATAGTTCTTTTTTTGCTTCGCAGCATAACTATTATTATTGATGCCTTTAATTGTAGGGCTTTTAGCGTACTGAAACTCAGTGAATAATAAATTCGAAAATTTAAACTTTAAACGTACTATAGTTTCCGCGATAGTTTTTAAAATTTCATGGTAAAATACACCAACCATAAATGTATAACATGCATAATGTGTGTGTTGCTTTGGAGCATATAGCTATTATTATTGGTACATTTGGTTATAGAGCTTTTGGCGTATTAGAAGTCAATAAATAATGTCAATCTAAGTTGGCAAAATTAATTGGAAAATAAATCTTTAAGCACGTATGACTAATATTTATATCAATTAAAAATTATAGCTTTGGCGACATTGTTTTAAAATTGCATGCATAGTAAAATACATACCATTTTTTGTTGCTTCTATTATTATTGATACATTTCAATGTTGAGCTTTTGGCGTACTGAAAGGCAATGAATAATGTCAATCTACGTTAGCAAAAATAATTGGAAAATAAACCATTGTAGTAAAATTTATATTGATAAATGATTGCCATTAGACGTGAGTAATTTCTAATAAGTTTGTAACTGAATATACCAGTTTACTTTGTTGAAAAAGTGGGCGTGATGTCAAATACACACATATGTACATAAGAAATATAAGAAATATTACATTCTTACTAGTATACTACTAGTTAGACTTATCACACGGTAAAATCAATAAAAGTTTCCATTTTTGTACATAACATTTATATTTACATAAAATTTAAGAACCATCAATTAAAATAGGCGACAGAAGTCTGTGACAACTGCAACACGGTTTAAATGGTGATTATATCTAAAATTTACTACATGCTGTACGGTTATACTTTTTTTTTAGGTAACCAGATCAGATTCTTTCTTTTCCTTTGCAAGGACTTGCCACGAACCTCGTATTAGCCAAGACCATTAAACATACTGGATTTAGCTTTAGGAAAAACAGAATTTCCATTAGCAAAATCATCCAATGAATTATAAATGTTTTCCACTAGATGTCAATGAAAAATCATTGGGAGTTTTGCGTGAGGGTACAGTTATACAATTTGAAAACAATCCGATTGATGGCATTAAATTAAGCAATGCCTGTTAGGCATATAAAAGATATAGGTATAAAGTACATATTATAAAGGAGGATAGAAAAAAATTGTAAAAGAAAACGGAGAGCCCTCCCTATAAAGGCGCCAAAAATCGAAAAAAAATAGGTGATATTCAACAGCTACTAATTAGTGTCCTATCTTTTAGACAATCCTTGGAATGTTTTTCTGAATTTTCCTGGTCTTTTTCGCCATTCGGTTGACATATTTAGACAAATTGAAAACTTTTCCTTTATTTCCGCACACCAAATGGTCCAATATGCATATGTATCAACCCCTATAGTTGACATCGCATCCTTTATAAAGGCTAAAACGTTGTTTTTTACCCTCTCAAAGTGGATGGTTGATGGTTGAGATGGTTTATTAGAATAATAGTATATTAAAGTTCTAGTTTCATAACACCCGCTTTTAGCGCACAAGTACAAATTTAGAGTTTTTTAAAGTACTAGTGCGCTAAAAACATGTTATGAAACGAGTGCTTTATACTATATTTTCTATTTTGCTCTAAAATTAAAAAAAAACTTACATTCAAATTAATGACTGATTTAGGGATTTTTGTTTTGAATTGTCATTACAATTTTCGCTATATTTGAAATTTATAAAACAAACGATATTTTGATATCTTTTATAGTCAGTTCTTGTCTTTTCCACTGCAAGTAACCAAGCCACAATTTTAACACGGTAAAAATTAACTTAAAACACAATTTCGTAGAAAACTAAACTTAAAATCGGAGTTGACATTTGCACGGAAAAAGCCAAGCGATTGTCTTTTGACCTTTCTTGCCAACCCAAAAGAAAAAAAAAGTACAAACCTCTTATAGGCCTATAAGAACACGAAAAATGCGTGTGATTATGAGCTTATAAGAGTCGCAAAATAGAAAAAAAGCTTTTTTGCACTATTTTTGTTCAACATTAATAAAAGTTATATAGTAAATATAAAAATTCTATATTTTCGATCGTAAGATTTAAAAATAGCGATAATATTTTACAATAAAAACGTAAAATCCCTGTAATGTTGTAAGATTAGTGAGTAGTATTATGATAAAATAATTTTACGATGTTGTTTACAGTTTAACCGAATATAAACATAAATTTAGAATTTATTGGAGTCGCTTAGTATTTACACACTGAAAAAATTGTTTATTTACACAATAAAATTTAAAACGACGTTTACCAGGAATAAAAATATTTTATAGCCTAAAGCTTATAACCTTTAGGATAAAACTGTATTCAGTAAGACAAAGTAGCCGGTTGCCAGCCCAGAACTGTAGAATCACGTCACTTACATTACCCAAACCCTTTTTGTCTCTCCATACTCCCTTCTTCTTAATAATTACATTCTTAGATCTTCTGTCTTATCCTGACATGAAACATTGTTTGTTTCTCCTGCAACCTAACTGTAATTGATCATTTCCAATCTACGTGCTCAATAGGTAGTTGCCTAGCCTGCAGTGGACTGTAAGGATCCCTGTGAGTTGGACAAGCCTAGGATTAGGCTTAGCTAGCTGGATTATCTTGTTATAGAGTTTTATCGTGATTGGGCCAAAAAAACAATGTCATTGGTTAAAACTTTCATTGTAATTAAAACTAGCTAATTAAATGTTACATATTCTTAAGCTTTGATAATTTTTTTAATGCAGAACAAAGATAAATCCATTGATCACAAAAAGTAAAAGTTCTTTGATTTTTCGAAAGGATCCTTATCCTTCCTATTATTTTATCAAAACTTCAATAATTTGAATAAGTTTCAGGATTTTATATGATAATAATTCAAAATTTTGAGGTAAATAACACTTTTTGTTTAGTTCCTTAGTGTAAAAGAGAGTCAGTTCTAAAGAAAACAAATAAAAATAAATAAACTAATAAATTTACTTATCATACATTGTAAAATATTAAGAAAACTAAACGTAACGAAGCTTCTTAAGAAGAATTATGCAAAAAATACAGTAATAAAGATACCTAAATGAATATACAGCTTGTTTTTAGTAACCCGAACAGCAAAATCAAATATACAACGATTAGATCTAGGCTGACGCGCATTTGATATAATAGGTATACAAAACATGAAAAAAATATCAATTTTTAAGTTTTTACTTGACCACGGATTTGTTTTAAAAAACTGCTTGCTCGCCTTCGCTATCTTTTATATGTCCCTCTTCTATGCAAACAGACTTCAACCTTAATCTAACCAATTTCTCATTGTTGTCACCGTTTGGGTTTCTCTGAGACACTCTTTATACATAGGTCACATCATAGAGTCAGCAAAAAAACAACGCAAAAACACTAATATCAAAGAAAGTTTTCTCCGTGTAAGTAACATCTTGAAGAAATATATTACAGATTTCAGTTCAACAATAATTAATGTTTAACGATTAAAAAAGCCTTTGAAGAAGATTTCTCATAAAGAATCTCGCTTATCAATTTCTGGAGTCAAGCGGGCCATGCATGGTCATGCCGACACGACGACTTGCCGCCACAAACAGCTTCACAGAGATGCGTCTGTCGTGCTTCCCATAAAAAACTAGAACCGCAGTTATGAAATAGTAGACATTGGTTATACACTGTAAAAAATTAGTAATACTAAAATTTAATTATTTATTAGACTACCACAAAAAGAAATTATACTGGGTGATTCAGAAATAAAACAAAATTTTATGGGGCGATTCTAGGTCCAAAAATATGAAAATAAAAATCCTATAAAGGTTGGTCCGGAAATGAGCTCTAAGGGAGCTACGACACTCCTAAGGATACATCTGAAAAGTAGTTTTTATTTAATATCTCTGGAACCCTATAATCCACAGTAACGAGTTTTTGCACATGCCCCAAACTTTTTTATATCTAGACTTTTTGAATTTTTCAATTAAAAATACATCAAAAAGGTACCCCTTATGTAACACCGTAGGGCCAACCGTTTTCGAGAAAATTGCAAATAGGCAATTTCACATTCTGAGCATAAAAAAAAGGAACTAAAAAATGTCCAAACAATTAAAACATCAATACTGCAGGGCGGTTCTACATCAAAAATTATAAAAAAAGGTTTCCATACACAAATCGCTTTTAAGGGAACTACGGTCCCTTAAAAAGTTTTATTTGAACACGTTGAGCCCCGGTATAGAAATAATTTTAGGGTCCCCCTGGACCAGCATTTTTTATTACATATATTGTTAAATCACTTTATAAAAAACAATTCGCTATACTTTTCGTTCAGTTACTGTGATTTTTTTGTCTCAAGTGAACAGCAAGGAAATCCTTTTTTGACAAAAAATATGATATCGAAGGGGCTAGTTAGGAAAAAACATCAAATAGTGGATCCTCGGGTCACGGTACTATTACATAAGAGCTTACTTTAAGCCATTTAAGAGGGTGATCTAAAGCTTAGAAGAAAGGTAGGCATGTCTAAAATGGAATACTGCTGACAAATATCAACGAATAAAGTGGATCTATTTATTCTATTTCTGTTTTATAATGTAGGACTTTTTTAAAATTTAATACAAATCTTTGACAAGGACTACAAATATTATAGACAAAATATTAGACATGCTATAAAGCACGCAGAGATACACATTTTATTGAGATGATATCTTATAGAGTAGAGATATCGTGAGCATGAGACTTTTTGAAATAAACTTGCAATTTTTTATTCCACATGAACATAATTTTAGTTTAAAACTGACCATAAGAAATGTCACTCTAAAGTCTAAATCACTATGTTTATAACTCGTTTATAATATTTGACTTTAATGGTCTAAAATTAGACGTCGCGACGTTTTAAAAACTGTTTCTTATGAAAAGTCTTAGCTATGCACGTGACATTAATCCATATCCTTTTTTTATAAAAAAAACAGGTATCCACTAAAACACAAAATTAAAAGCATTTTTATTAAATAATTACTATATATTAAAACACCACTAATAGTAATAGATTGTTATTAATATAAATATTTTTAATTTTCTTTAATATAATTGTACTTGAACTCAAATTTGGCTATTTT
Organism: Brachypterus glaber; assembly: GCA_958510825.1. Taxonomy (NCBI): domain Eukaryota; kingdom Metazoa; phylum Arthropoda; class Insecta; order Coleoptera; family Kateretidae; genus Brachypterus; species Brachypterus glaber. The sequence goes on from OY294047.1 coordinate 31,902,617, forward strand.
TATCCCAATCAAGATTAAAGTCCTGCGATTTCTATCTGAGTTTTTGTTTAAATAGACTGATTAAATCTTATAAAAAAATCTAAACAGTTTTGATAAGAAAAATCACAAATTTAAATCAGTCTTATTTGATCGTATTAAGAAATGATTCATTTTATCTAATTAATATATCAAGATTCAAGATTTTAAAGTAGGATATCTGTTTGTCACATATTTGTTTCATTTCAATAATGACGAAAACACAAATAAGAAGTCTTTTGGTACATATTTTATGCCTTATCACTAATTAGGATTCTTTTTGAGAAACTCTTTCTTTCTCCAAAATCTGAACTGTACCGTTTTTGGAGGAAAAAATTACCATAAGTCCACATTCACACTAGTTTGGTCCAGACATTGAACTACTAGAATACATGGTTTGTTTTGTGCACATTATTTTTGTAACTTCTTGGCTGGGGTACTGTGTAACTGAAATAGCCAAAATCTGATCTGAGATACATAAAAACATCTTACACATGAATAATTTAAACGGCCAGAATTGTAATTGATCTTTTTCTGTGTATAAAAGAGTGCTCATTCGATATTCTACAAATATTATTATTGAGTTTATATCTTTGTGAAATAATTATAGTAGGCGCGTGATTGCTGGAACTAATTAATCGTTTCGGATATCATGAAAACAAATCGGAGAGAATATTTTTCAAAGGCGTATTTGATGTCCCACTTTTTTAACGTTTTACACCTCCCCCTCTTTCTGTGAATAAGCATTCGTGATAACAAACTATTACTTTATTTTATATGAATATTAACACTTCAGATAAGCAGTTAGGATTCTTGTATTTCAATCCCATGTTTTAAGAGTTGGTGATTTTCTATGTTAATAGCCAGTTAAAAAACGCTTTAAACATGTTGCTCACAAAGATATCACTGGATAATGTTAACAACTGTCTTTATAAAATATAATTCGCAATTATTTTATTGGTTTTAATAAGAAGATAATGAATACTTTTTAGGTTAAATCATGTATAACTGTATCCGAATTATAATATTATCTATTTTCATTTCTTTTTCGATAAAAAGGAAGACAATATTTTTCAAATATGTCTGATTTTCACCAATTTATGACAGATGCAACTCCAGGATCAGTGAGCTGAGGCTGACTCCCCCATTATTCTCCATTGAAACTAATTCCTATTAAGATAAATGAGCCATTGGCACTAAGCCTGTCTCTTCCTCTGCCTCTTTACTAACTTAACATAGTACACATGCTTACTCTTCTTTTGAATTGCAGTCCATTTATTTGTCTCTTTTGACTTTTTGAAGAGCATTAAATGTTATTCTTATAGCAAAGGGCCTAAGACCATACCTTGTGGTACACCGCATGTAGCTGAACCGTATTAAAAACACAATATATTTTAATGCATATTGAATTGTGTTTATATAATTATAATTAGATTATAATCTGAGTAAACAAGATCAAGATGAAAAAAAAAATCAATAAATTTATTAATAACAGCTCCATATCCATGAATATGAATATCAATTGACCAGATTTATCTACATCTCCAGAAATAAATATTCTAGCAGTTTTTTTTTTCGAGGAAACCCAACTAGATAAAAGGTTTTGGTGTAGTTAGTTTAATTTTGTAAAGTACTAATATTATCGATAATTATAACAAAAATGTCATAATACGTAAGATTAAAGAAGATGGGAAAAAAACAACCACTTATACTAAATTATTTAAAAAAATTGACCTACTTAAAAAATAATACACTTAAATTGTAAGTGCGTTGTAGATTTTTTAAATAATTAAATTGGACTGGAAATTAAATATAACAAATATATATCTAGCAAATATTGCTAATACTTTTGCACCATCGCCATATTTTAAATGTATACATTTGATATTTTCTTTATACTTATATATTTCCTGAGATTTAAGATCTTACAATTGCATCAATATCTATTTTTATATGGTTTTTTATTTGAGAAATTTCACATATTTAAATAAGATAACTTGAACAGTTATTATTAAGAAATTTAACATATCGCCTACATTAAAATCTATTGATATGACAATTGAAGCGATACTTTCAAAGAAATACAAGTATTTTCCAGACATTTATGGTTAAAATAAACTTATTTGTTTAAAAGTCTTATGTATTCTTTGCCTTCTCTCTTTTTATTTGATGTCTATACAGCGGCGCAAAGGAAATATACCGTATTTGTATTTTTGCACCACTTACTGGAACAGTGCAAAAATAGCATTTATACTTTCTTAGGGTAACTTAACCCATATTAGTCTTGCCTCTTTGGTATTTTTAATCTCAATATTGATTATTTTAGCGAAAAAACAAATAATAATAATAATAAAAAAAAAACAGAAAAAATTACCAAGACTAACATTCAAGTCTTACTTTTGATCTTGATATATTTTATTATGTATCGTTGTTTGTTAGTAACGAATCGCTAAAATACCAATATTGAGATTAAAGATCAAAAAAAGGGTAAGCTTTAGTTTTGGTCTTTGTCATTTTTATAGAAACTTCTGATGAAATTGTATAATTATAGATTTTTTTTAACAAGTTAGCAAGGATAATTGTAAAAAAAACTTCTTCAGTACCGTATTATTCTTTTACGTGCTATAGAATCATTCTAATTCTAAATGCTAGGGTAAAATAGTATATTATAACTCAAGAATGAAAAATACTACTTTTAGGCATACTGAGATTCTTTTAAATAAAATCGAAAAAATATTAATTATATCGATGTTATAAAAAGCGCCACTTTTTGTATGATAAATACCTATGTATAGAAAGTTTGATTTTTCACACGAAAATTAAAATAGTTGACGTTGAATGGTTGACTAATATTGTAACTGATGACATTTGCGCTAAAACGTCAATTTTTTTCTCAAAAATGTGTTTATTTATTTTAAAAGATTTTACAATAAAGATATTTAAGGATATTACAATTGAATAAAAAATAGTTTAAGATTCACGGACAAAAACCCACTATGCGATCTCGGGAGGCAATCTACGTAGTCGCACTAACAGTAAACTACTAATAGTGACACTAGATTCTTAAATATCTTCAGGAATACGACATATTTTCTATGCCAGGAAATGGTAAACTCTTAAAATGACGTTGTACTTGATGACATTGATATTTATACAGGGTCTTTGTTTTAATGTTTAATACTGCAATAAAACTATATAATTACTGTTAAATTATACAACCACAAAAAATCCCGTCTAATTCGAATATATTTTATTTGGGAAATTTGATATGGCCGCTGGAACATACAATAAAATAATATGACCTGCTTAAGTACTTGTTAACTTTAACATTAAGAAGATAAAGTTATGTATATATTTATAAAGCGTTGATGTAAATGCACTTTAAGAGATAAGAATCATTAAACAACAGGTTAAATATTTTAATTTTTCATGTAAATATTTCTCGAGGTAATTAGGCATGAAATTACGTATCAAAGAAGTTAATTTTTGCAGATACACAAGTACACATCGTTAATTGACCATACAAAACGCTGTCTATTAAACAGCCTGAGAGACTGGAAGAAAATTAAGGTAGCTCTTATATAAATTAATTGCTTATCACTAACTGTCATAAACAAACTTTTTTTTTTAATTTCATTTCGACCGATTTTTTAGGCTCTTTTAAATGACGTATCACAAGATGCGGGTTACTATTTAAGATTTTAATGTTGGGCTAGCTGAGGTTATAGTTACAACCTCCAAAGTGATATAGGTAAATTTCCTCCTCAAAAAAAAAAAAAAAAATTGACCTATTTTTTAGAATTTTCATATTTTATTTAGTTTGCAAGATATTTGGGGTGGATTGTTTTCAAATGATCACCCTGTATAGTAAAAAATACGATATACCTTAAAGGTCTCTTTTTTAGGTTTAATTATAATTTTAAATATTTCATATTAGAGGGTTTTTCTTACACAAGCATCAAAACAAAACAGGCAATATAGACTATTACAGACAACATTGGCTGTATTTTATTTTAAAATGGAAAACTTGTTTTTGAAATAGAAATTCACTGTATCGGAAAAATTGTTTTGTAAAAGTTTTCACAATATCTATTTTCCAGGAAGTTTCTCAAAAAATGATTTTGTCATAAGTTTTATCTCTTTCCTGTTTCGACCGTTTCAAAAGTTTTATTTTTATACTTTTAAACTTTTCTATTATCGCTTACTTTCAATCTTAAACTTAATCATACCCTGTAACCCCAACTTTGTTTAATTTTATTTACCCTTAATAGCGATTTAACCTTAAGGACATTTAAGTTAATAACCCCAGTTGCACTGAAAAAAAACATGTAATTTTACACAGTTTATATAAAAAAGGTAATGTTGCATATTTATTAGGTAATACATTAGGTCTTAAATAAGCTTTAAGCTTGTGCTAGCAATTCCTGATTAATTCTAGTAATAAAATGCATCAAATCTAAAATTACAATGCGTTAAACAAATAATGGTCAGAACTTTATATTCTTAAGGATATTGGCATGGTTGCTCAGAAATAATTTGGGAATGAGATTTTTTTTGCTGATAACTTAATTATAATAAACACTAAACACTAGATATATAAAAATGTGAACATGCAGCCTGTTTTTAAATCACCCTGTACTTATAATGAAAAGTGTGCTATGGGGAGCAATTCACATTTTATGTGGATATGATGTGATATCATCAACGGTGACCGAGAGTAAGTGTGCCAATTAGGCTATTGAAAATAACTGCTCTGAAGTTTAGGCTCACTGGCGATCAGGTGCCGTGATATGAAAACATCACATCACATAATATTATAATGTTAATCGCTACCTAATTTACAGTATTTTTGTTTATTTTATAAATTTTTAGAAACATGTTATAAATCTTAATTTAAATAAATATATCTTATCACCCCTATTTAATGGTACTTCATTCATATACTAATTGCTTTATCTTATTAATAGTATTTCTTAAATACATAATGTGGTAAATTTCGTAACAAGAATTGGCATGTGGGTTCATATATAACACAATTATGGTAGATAATTAACCGCCACTTGTAATTAATACCAGTTAAGCTAAAACAGTTAACACTTACTTTTATTTTGTTAATTTCCATGGGTGTGGAAGAAATTATGATACGATATACAATATATTGTTGTAGGTCCAGAAGAAAATGGTTCTTACTGCTGATAGGTTTGTTAAAGTTGTATAAAATCGAAATGGTAGTTCATCATTTCTACTCCGAATTTATGTAATCCTCATAATCTTTAGCCTTAATCCCTTCTACTTTAGTCAACTTAAAATGGTATAGTGGTACTTAAATTTCTCATAAGTGAATAATCATAAATGATTAGTAATAATAATAAAATGGTAAATTTTACTATAGTTAAATATCTGGACCCCGGAGTTAAAGGACACTATGTCACAAAAACGTAATTTTTCAGGATAGCAAGTTTTCGATTTTAAACGCATGTTTCCTTGCAACTAATAGATTTTGCTTTACGAAAGAGTAACATATTATTAATTGCATTAATCCTATTTATTCTGTTCAAGTCAACTGCGTCAAACTCGCCATCAAATGATGATTTTAAGTAAATCGTCCCTATGTTTTCCTGCCGTACTTGAATGTGAACACAGGTTGACAGAAGAAACTTCTCTTTCTGAACATGTTGTTTTCTTTGAGTGATTAGTAAAATGCACATGGTGTTCTTTACCTCCAATGAAAATGGACATGGTTTTGTTTTCCATTGCATTATTTCCGTTATTTATAGTAACTGGATAGAGTGCCCTGTACCTTTATATAAAGCGACAAATGCACATCAAAGACATGGTGCTAACTCGATTTCACAAAAAAAAAAATAGACATGGTGTCCTTTACCTCCGGGGTCCAGATATATACATACGTGGACACACTGGAGCGGAGGGCTTAACAGTCTACATACTTTTTTCTACAGTTTCAACATATCTATTATTATTTTCCCTACAGTTCAACATATCTATTATTATTTATTTATTATTATATTCAAGAATAGAAGTTTCACGAAAGCCTTTAAAGGGTCAAAAAAGGTTCAACTTTGAATGGGTGTCTTTATAATTCTGTGCCATATCAATGGATCGATACATAAACAATTTTAATTTCTGTAACTTTTTTCTGCAATAATTAAAACAAAATCTTCACTAGTGCACTGGCTATCACACTCTTTAAGACTTCATAGAGCTTATCAGTTTTTTCTTGGTATCTACATGTCTTCAATCAATCAATCAATCAATCAAATAGTTCAAAGATAACGCTGAACAGACTCTTTAAATGAGAAGTTTCACTTAGAAAAAAAATCTTTTGGTGGTAAACTAGCTTTTTTGAATCAATATGGACAGTTTGCTTTTGGACCTGAACAATATATGTGAACAAATAATACTGGGTTATTAATCAACAGAGTTGATGGTAAAATTAAAACTAGTATTTAACTAAATCTTGTAAGGGTAATTAATTTTGATAGACAATGAATTTGGGTAATTAAGTTTTATTAGCTATATATTATAGCTTTCCACATGTTATAGCTACATTTCTTATGCACTAAACAATGACTATTATTTAAAAGTAGTATATTTTCTTTAAAATAACACCATTAAAGCAAGTTTTCTTATACAGAAACTAAACATTTAAATAACTTCAAACTAAAAGTATAACGTTAGGGATCCAAGTTCAGGTTTATCCCTTTATGGGGTCTTTCTACCTTCAAATTTTAAAAATATTTTGTTTTTAAATATTTTTTTATATATAAATATAAGCTTGCAACATTATAAGGTTAAGCTTTTTAAAGCAATCGTTATATTAATTTGAAAAATAATGTACCCCTTTATTGTCGTCAGTCCATAGATTGTTTTGAGGCTATCCACTCATTTTCTAGCCATTTTTATGAACAAATTTTTTAATTCCTATATTGTTATTTGTGAGTAGTATTCGCTCCCCAAATAGTTTGGAGTAGGTTTTCATATATTAATGACGCACCATTTCTTCTTTCCTTAATTCTCCCAGATACACCTGTTGGTAACTCTATCTGAACATTAATTGTTTAACATTCGTCTATAGTACCACATTTTAAAGGGCTCTATTTTTTTCATGTCTGCTATCATTGTTGTACATATCAGTAATATAGACGAGGACGTTTAACAACCTTTTCATACTAGAGGAAAGGCGCCTAATTTCGGATGGTTTCCTAATAGTGGTGTATCTAAGATACTATCTGCAGAGGTAAACAGAAACCTACTTGGATGTGAAGCCAAAAGTCAAACTAAATCCGTCCTATAACGGTAGAGCTTCTCCCCGTGAAATGCAGCACAAATCGTTTAAATTGCAAATGGCAGTTTTATGCTCAGTTGAACATATAAAGAGTTATATTTTCATGTTAGGTAAGTTAAGATATTGGTTAAATTGATTCACTAGTCATAATTAAGCAATTTAAAAACAGGAACATTATACAAACTTCTAAGCTAGAAGGCTGAAAGTTGCCTAATTTCGGATAGATAATTTTTGTGCAAAATTATGGCTCCTATACTGCCCTACTAAGCCAGAAATCAGTAAGCGTTTTTAAAATATTACATCAGAGTTGATGTGAAAACGTCGCTATGAAGTTACTGCTTTCTAGTATAGTATTTCGTAAAAAAATGCTTAATAATTAAATTACTTCTTATTTGCAAAACAAAATGTCAAGGAATAACAAGAAAATAAGCAGTGGGATCCAAATCTACCCCAGAAAAAACAATTGGATATGTCCGAAATTAGGAACCCTTTCTCAAATTCACAAAAAAGTGCTTAGTCTTTTAAACGTATTTTTTGGAAAAAATAAAGTGCAATAAAGTTGTTTTCATAATAAATCATGGTTCGTTATAATAAGTTGTATGTTGTTATATAAAAAAAATCAAAAGTAATACCGGCTATTAAATATTGGATAATAGTAAATGGTATCCGAAATTAGGCGACTTTTCTTTATAATAATTACAATAATTTAAATAAATTTATGTTTGGCAAGCACAGTAAACTTTGCTTTCGGTTAAAATAATTTTTTGTGCTATTCTGTGCCCGTATTTGTAAGTTTTGATTTAGATTTAGCCAATGCATCTGATATAAATGAATTCCCATGCTGCACGATTGCGTGGTAGACTGTGCTTCCAAAATAAGCCTTATGGAATAAATTTATTTTATTATGTGCTACCCAAAACGCCATAAATTCATTATACATACAGTGCTGAACAGTAACAATATCTGCTCAAATATTTAAATGTGTCCTTAACAGGCGATATTTCCAAACAATAGACCTTAATACATCCATATAAATTAATTTCAATTTTATGACTAACTCAAAATTTATATTTTATTTTATTATTAGATAGTTTTAAGGTTAAATAGAAAATATTACATACTAGAAAAAAAATAGTTTTTAAATTGAGACAGTTTTGTATTTCAGCATAATTCTATTAAAATATATATAAATAACGCCTAGCGCTTTCGGTCGGTAGACCATCATCAGGGCTGGGCTTTTGTCAAGAGCCACTATAACAGGAGAACATCGGAACAGAGTTCCTTGCATTAATAAACACTTAAACAATACATTTAAAAACAAATTTGTGGTAACATAATTAAAATTAAAAGTTAAAAATTGCAGTCATAGCGAAATGACATAAGTAAGAAAAATCTAAAGCCTTTTCCTACTGCTTACTAAAGTTTCGGTTATAGTTATGTTTGGTAATTTCCATTATTAGGTATATCGGTATACGGTATAGTATACTGACTAGTAAACGTAACATATTTGTTTATTCTTTTTTCGGAATATTTTCTATGTCACAAACCCGTTTATTTAAATATCTACTGGGCATTAGAGTGGTCCCCAAATTTCAAAAGGGGTTTAGGAACAATTTGAATACTTGGGTATGTAGAGCCATACGACAATATATTTTGAACAAAAATTCAACTCAATCGCATTACGGATACGACCGCACGGTGGTTGAAAAATTTGCGATTTCACTAATTTTACGAGATTCTTTATTTTTGAAACTCCTAATCACCAGATTTTAAAATGTTAAACTATTATAATTTTAAATTGTTGCCTAATACGTGTTTTTAATTTTTTTTTAATTTGACATTGATAAACCCTTGCTAAATGGTAGTACAGTGGGTCTTAATATTAAAAATGGGGTCATTTCATCACCCTTTCTCATTTATTTTCACTTACCCCGTCTAAAGGGTTTTAAAATGTTAACGGGCATAAGGCTAAACTTCCACCTGAATACCTATAGGAAAAGCCTGCAAAATTTTGACCAAATCCAAAAACGTTTAGAGGTCGCGCAAAATCGATTTATGTTAAAAAACACAAGATTTTACCACATTTTTCGCAGCATCAAAGGAAAAATATCTTTAAAAAGCGCTCAAAGTTCAAATTTTGACAAAAATTCCCAAAAGCCAGTTGGAATTTTTTTTTATTTTGGATATATACAATAATCCGCCATATTGGAAAATGGCGTTCAATTTGTAATATTGCATATAACCTAAAAACGAATTATCTGATCAAAAATATTCGATTGCCAGGTAAAAGGATGTTTAAATTTCTATTAAAATACATTATTTATTTTTTTCATGGTACGCTTGCCAAATATATGTATATACCGGGTGTTTCAGGAAGGTGGTCAACACCCCTTAACTTTTTATTTTTTTAGGTAGGATCGTGAAATTTGCAGGAGCTACGTATAATTTAGGATTTTTCGAGATAGTTAAAAAAAATTGACACTTCCGGTTTCACCGGAAATTAATCAAACTTTCGATTTTAAATGAACACCCTGTATATTTTTACATTTTTTGATTTAGAAATCAATTCTGAGAAGAAGCATGTGTCACTTGTCAATTCTTGACGGGTCATGTCATTTGTTATTTAAATTTTCATTAAATCTATAGTGCCTTGAATTAGCTTATTTGCTTAATTTTTTGTCTAGTATCTTAATAAAAATACTATTTTGTTTTTTCCCAAAATGGGCTCTTAAAAGTTCAAAAAACATACTTTGTTCCATAAGTATTTTTTTTAATGGAAAAAGGGTGGCTTATTAGGCTAAAATGAGAGAGAATTTTCTTGCGAACATTTTAATGCCACATTTGAATAGTTAATTTGGAAGAACTTGGTATTAAAGATTTAAAATAAAAATTTAAATAAAAAATTACATGACCTGTCAAAAATTGACAAGTGACTCATGCTTTTTCTCAGAATTTATTTCTGAATCAAAATGTAAAAATATACAGGGTGCTCTATTTAAAAATCGAAAGTTTGATTCATTTCCAGCGAAACCGTAAGTGTTATTTTTTTTAACCATCTCGAAAAATCCTAAATTATACATAATGTAGCTCCTGCAAATTTCACGATCCTACTTAAAAAAAATAAATAAGTTAAGGGGGGTGAACCTTCCTGAAACACCCGGTATATACATATATTTAGCCACTGTGTCCTGAAAAAAATAAATAATGCATTTTAATAGAAATTTAAACATTCTTCTACCTGGCAATATTTTTTGATCCGATAATTCGTTTTTAAGTTATATGCAATATTACAAATTAGACGCCATTTTCCAAGATGGTGGATTAATGTATATACCCAATATTAAAAATAAAAATTGCTTTCAACTGGCTTTTGGAAATTTTTGCCAAAATTTTACTTTTGAACACTTTTTAAAGATATTTTCCCTTTGATGCTGCGAAAAATGTGGTAATATCTTGTGTTTTTTAACATAAATCTATTTTGCGCGACCTCTAAACGTTTTTGGATTAGGCCAACATTTTGCAGGCCTTTCCTATAGGTATTCAGGCACAAGTTTAGCCGTGCCCGTTAACATTTTAAAACCCGTTAGATGGGGTAAGTGAAAATAAATGAGAAAGGGTGATGAAATGACCCCATTTTTAATATTAAGACCCACTGTACTATCATTTAGCAAGGGTTTATCAGTGGTAAATTTTAAACAAATTAAAAGCACGTATTAGGCAACAATTTAAAATTATAATAGTTTAATATTTTAAAATCTGTTGATTAGGAGTTTCAAAAATAAAGAAGCTCGTAAAATGAGTGAAATCGCAAATTTTTCAACCACTGTGTGGTCGTATCCGTAATGCGATCGGGTTGAATTTTTGTTCAAAATATATTGTCATACCCATGTATTCAAATTGTTTCTAAAAAACCCCTTTTGAAATTTGGGGACCACTCTACTGGGCATACATCTATTAAACATACCTATCTATATTAGGGCATATGCACAGGCTCGCATAACAACATAGTACATAAGAATGCGATGCCGATTGGCTTGATGTGCCGCCATGTATCTTGTAAGCCAATCACGGCATCGCATTCTTATGTTTTATGTTCTTATGCAAGCTTCTGGATAGGCCTTTAATCAAATCCAGACTATAGGTACTCTTTGACAAACATATAACCAAAACAAGGAGCAAAGATATTACAAAGGAGATGTAATAATAACCAAAACGCTATAACCGCTTTTAAAGCATTGTTACAGATTTTAAAAATAATCGGTTCAACCGTACGAAATTAAACCGTAAATACCAAACGTATGACCGAAACTTCGGTAACTAAAACGAAAAAGCTTATAGACCGAGACCTCTTTTATGAACTGACCCAATATTTTTACTTTTTGATATAACATCTATACTGCCCTGCTAAGACAAGTTTTCCTATCTGCAAATTAGATGTTTTGAGATATTACCAGGTTTATTGTTTTTGTTTGCAATTTTTGAAAACATTTTTAAATAAATATGGCGTTGGGTTCTGCTTTATTTTAAATCAAAAATACGTGATATCCTTTGAAAAAAAAAATATTTTTTTTTGTCAGAAAAATAAATTGTCACACTAAATGCATTTGTTCTATCTGAGAAAGTTAGGACAAAATTATCTAAAAATTACTAAGATCTATAAAGTTAGTCGTAGTCCTAACATCTTAGGATAATTTTTAGGATTTGGGTTTTAGATAGGACATTTCTTTTTAGTAGACATATGTGGCTAGTGCAAAGCAATACAATGGTGTGCTTACCTCAAAAAGTGAATTTTTGCAGATAGGACAACTTGTCTTAGCAGGGCAGTATAATAAATATATGTACTTATTATTATAAGGTCTTCATTTTATAATACTATTAAACATCTTGACATAGTGTCTTTTATTATACTATTTGCTATGGCTTTTTATACAAAAGCCTTGAATAAATCGTAATTAAATAATTCAAAAGAAAATTGGCAAAAAAATGCCTTGTGTATTTGTATAGGTTCTGCAATTATATTTTATAAGACTGATTGACTGTTAATTATTATTAAATATCATTTTGCTGTATTTTAATTTCCCCAAGGAAAGTCCAAACAATTTTTTTCAAAAACACTTTATTTATTTTTATTTTCGTTTTACGAATAAAGAAACTTTTTTTGAAAAATTTTTATTTTTTTTTTAATTTTAGTTTTTTACTTTATTTTTTTTTTGTTTTTAATTTTAATGAACCTAAGTCTATAGGGGAAAGTATTATATAGTAGGGAGTAATATTTTATAATTAATTAATTAATAAATTGGGTATTAGAGTTCCGTAGATACAAATTGCTTTTACTCATTTGTCTTTTGTTCTTAGAAATTAATGACTAGTTTTAATTTTAATATTCTATGAAAAATTAATATTTGATCAAAATTGTTCTTATCTAAATTATAGTTGCTCTATCATTATTACGTTTATTTTTATGGATTTTATGAAGAATGTACATGAATGAGGTATTAAACATTGAACACAGGATGAAATATGGAATGACTCACGGTTCACCCGGGCGACTTTAAATGAAAATTTCGTGGACCCCTACAATTTTTGGACTAAAACATACCTGATGATATAAGAAATCACTTTGAAAGAAAATCGTAAAAGATACACTTTTTTAGACAGATAAATAACGTTTTTGTGAGTAAGGGAACGTTCAAGTATTACGTAACGCAAATTGTACCAAAATTAATACACTAGGGTGTGTCAAAAAATCCCGAATGTCGAAATCGAAAACGCTCTCTGGCTCAAAAGTTGTACCTTAGTAAAAAACGGTGGCCACTCAAAAATGAGCCAAATCGATTAATGTTTAGAGGTAGCTCAAAGCACTCAAACTATGAAAAAAATCGGTAACTGTTTTTTGGATAAAAAGTGATTTTATATAAAATTGAGGAAATTTTAGAGGGTTTCTTTGGAAATATTTAGAAACAATACTAACTGTGAGAAACTAAAAAAATTATATCCCCCCCTTCCTTAAGTTAGAACATAAAAAAACGCCAATTATTTGAAGATGTCGGGGTTCACGAAATTTTCATTTAAAATCGCCCAGGTGGGCTAGGGGATGTGAAGTACTGAAATTTATTGTAAATGATAACACTCCGTGATATAAAACACCTAACAAGTTGAGTCCATAAAAAATATAAATAAATAAATTAAATAAATTATAATATTATTTACAATGTTTCTTTTTAATATATCAAGTTAATTTTAATCAATATAAATAAATTCCATAATAAATTAATGTTATGAAATATACAGTGCTAATCTAATTGATCGCCATAATAGTCCAGTCAACGTAAAATTCCTATGTTAAATTTCAATAAATGTACACGGGCTCATATTTTAAAGGGTAGTAGTGGATAGTAACAGAACACTCCTGTTAGTTTTTCACCGAGTGATTTGCGAAAGGGGTGTCCGCTATCTTGAATTTTAGGGGTGAGTGCAGTTATCTCGCTAAATATGGATTTAACAATAAATATTTATATGACCAATTTTGTTAGGAAAAAATTTCCAACAATTTTTGTTTGAATGATTTTTTAATATATTATTAACAATCGAGTTATAAATATTCAAAAATGGCCATGTTGGTGGTGAAATTGTTTTTTTCGATTTTTCAGCCAAATTATAATAATTCATCGGAGGATAAAAGTGGTTATGAGCAAACTTGTAGCTCTTGAAATTCTCTATAAGTTTTATATATTATTCATTTTAAGTATTTTGTTACTGCTACAGTGGGCGATGAAAGTCGAGTTACGCCCCCTGTAACCGTACCAAAGTACCTATGAAAATTTACAATATACAGTGCGTGCATTAAGTCTGGAATCACCCGAATAACTTTTTAGTTACAAGTAAAATACAAAAATCCTCAGACAGGTCGATTTATATTTTTAATTCTGCAAATTTTGGTCTAAAAAAAGTTATCAAAATTGGCACCCCCTTGCACCCTCACCCCCCAACTTTTTTTTTCAAATAGCAACCTACCCCTTGTGATACATCATTGGAAAGGTAATTTAATAAGCTTTCCAACAGTGTATGATAAAGCCTAATTTGTTAAAGGGTCTATGAAAAAACGCATGTTTTATTTAAACATTGTTTGTGTGAAATATTACGCATAATATGGTAATTGTTGCCCTATTTCCTACTTGGCACCTTCCTGAGAATCTAAATAAGGTTGTTTTAAACATTGTAATATTTTATACCCTGTTGAAAAATGCAATTTTTTTTCTTTTTATTGACCAATTTTATGTTTACTATTTAATCGATTTTAATCCCGTTTTTTTACTGTCCACTGTCAAAGATCTGAAGGACATCAATTTGAACATTTATAGTGAACTAAAGTTATACTTTACATGTCTTTATAATAAACTAAATTGTGCATTTTATCATTAGCCCTTTACCAAATTAGGCTTTATTATACACCGTTGGAAAGCTTATTAAATTACCTTTTCAACGAAGTGTCACAAGGGGTAGGTTGCTGTTTGAAAAAAAAAAGTTGGGGGGTGAGGGTGCAAGGGGGTGCAAATTTTAATAACTTTTATTACACCATAATTTGCAAAATTAAAAATAAAAATCGACCTATCCGAGGGTTTTTGTGTTTTACTTGTAACTAAAAAGTTAATCGGGTGATTCCAGACTTAATGCACGCACTGTATAAAACTTAAATAGAATTTCAAGAGCTACAAGTCCGATGAATAATTTGTCAGGAAAATGGAAAAAAACGTCACCTCCAACATGGCTATTTTTGAATTAACTCGATTATTATTAATATTTTAAACAAATCATCCTAACAAAAATTGTTGGAAATTTCCTCCTTAACATAATTGGTCATATGCATTTTTATTGTAAGATGCATATTAAGCAACACCCCTAAAATTGAAGATAGCGGATACCTCTTACGCAAATCACCCGGTGAAAAACTAACAGGAGTGTTCTGTTACTATCCACTACCACCCTTTAAAATATCAGCCCATGTACATTTATTATTTGCTTGGACTATAAGTACGAGTCATTTTAAAATATGTCTGCATATTAATCAGAGATTAAACTTGAGGTATCTACAAGCCAAAGAATACAAACATTCTTTAATTTAAGAAATAAAATGTAATATTTTTTTCACCATTATACATATAATAGGGGAACTAAATAAATATGAACGTTTTTTTATTTACGAATATTTCAAGCTTGCATTATTGGCATAAAAAATTGATGTTTTAATTTATTAAAGAACATGGCACACAAATATTTCTATTTGGTGTGCTGTAGATTTTATTCAAATTTTGATATGTTATTATTAATAACTTATTAAGCATATAAATATATGTACCCAAGGCTAGCAAAGAAAACATTTTAATTACAGTAGTTCAAAGAAAATGCAAATTCATGACAGAAATTATAAAAATAATAATAATAATGACTATTCCGGCATAAGAATGCCGTAATTAAATAATACCAAATTTAAATATATACAGTAATACAATAGTAGGTAATAATAAATTAAAATAGTAACAGCTTATAAACATAAATTTATAATAAAATTTGAAGAAAATCTTTAGGTCAGTTGCAGTTTTTAATTGCAATTTATATCCGTTGGCTTTTAAACGCCTTAAACATAATTTCAATTGAAACTGAAAGTTCAATATGTCAACATGTTAACACTAATGTGCGTACTTGAATTTAATATAGATATAGATACTTATTTGATTAAACATGAAGTTAAAAGACATGTCATACATACAGATTACTTCTTCCGTGTTAAGTTCATGATACATTCGATTAAGGGCTTGTTGCACGCACCTTCAAAGGATTTTGAATAATTTGGAAATAATACGAAATACATGTTTAAGGAATTACTTTTTACAAGCAAGCATTATGAATGTCACACGACCTAAAACACGAAGTTAAATTACTTCGGTACAGTGTAAAAGTTCACCAAATGAAAATAAGTATAATATAAAAGGATTATAATAATTATTAGATCAAATTGTATATTTTTCACTGAAAAAACGATCTGGTAGAATACTGTTCTAATCAAATATAAATTTAAAAATAGAAAAAGGTCCTACTTTTACTTGTGAAATAAGCCAGCTCTTTATCAAGGACGGCAGAAAAAATGAAGAGAAAGGCATATCTTATGGAGAATGGTTACACACGCAAATAGAGCTAACTTAAAAATATTTTAGAGAGTGAGCTAGGTTACAAACAAGATAATCAGGTTAGTATGAAATTTTAGGCGTAGGATGGGATGAAAATCTGCCTCAAACCAATCTTGGGACTGATTTCTTAATGATTTATAATAAAGAAATAATCAGATTTAATCCTCTTTTCTAATTTAACGCAAAAATTTCATTTAGAAGCTGATAAACTGACAAATACATTTTTTAGTGGTGTACGTGCAGATTTATCAGCGCTATACTTTACCATTAATATAAAAATTTAATATTAATTTTAAATTTAAAAAAAATTGAACAGCAACATTAATATCTTTGTTGTACCATAAAGTAAAAAAAAGTTATAGTGCATTAATGTAAAAAAAAATCGTTTTAGGCCAGCCAAAATACAATCATCGCGGCTTTTTTATGCTCGAAATGGTAATATAATACAATAAAAATATGTGACTCGAAATGTTAAGAGTAAACAACGGATGGGAAAGATGAGAAAGAAAGAGCAAATATGACAAACATTAATTGCGGTATGTCGAGCTGTCGATGTAAAAGTGCGTTGAGTAAATTCCAAGTCATATATTGAGGGGCTTTTAATATATGGCCCATTATTCTTTATTTACAGGTATTTGTTTTTTGAAAAGCAAACCTTTGGTGATATTTAATTTCATTTTGTGAAGTTGTGAGAGATTTATTAACAAATAATTTTCGTGGATAAATCTTCCCACAAAACATTGTGTCTGAAATATAATTTGCGAAGTCGACTCTAGACTTAATAAATACAATGCACACAATAAATATAATTATGTCCTTTCCGCACAAGTACTGTTATTTCTTAAGTTACCAACAAGAAAAACATAAAGAAAAACATAATCTCTCATACCCTTCTTAGTCCGGTAAATAGGTTTATAAAACAAGTCCAAACAATGTAGAGTTATTTTTCTGTTGAGTACCATTAGAATAAAGAATGTTTCATCATAATCATCAGAAGCGGTGTGGTAATAGCCACGGTACTCAGACCTAAGATTCATTGTGCATGTCGCAGTCATCTAGGACACATCATTAGATTAGGATTATTTTCCATGGGGACAGACATCTAAAATGGCGATGATCTGCCCCAATGAAGATCGACTAAATCACTAGGCTGCACTTATGGTAAACCAAAAAATCGCAGTCTTTTCTGTGAGAAGACAGGACATTATATCAAAATGTGGGATGCAGTTTCTTTATCATAATCGCAGAATCTACAGCGTTTGCTCTGGACAATTTTCATTTAATAAAGAAGATTGTTAAAAGTACCATGACCAGTTAGAAAACTGTAACAGTTCTCAGTTTTTTCTTGTTTAATTGAATGTTTTGTACACTGTAAAAAAATCGACATTGTAAATTATTACACCAATGTCCCAGTTCGTTTGAGACATACTTTACAATCTTATAGTTTGAGTTTGTTGATTGTTCATTTTATTTATTTGAAGTTCACTCCTGGTACACGAGTTGGAAGTTAACTATTTTAATGGATTCTTCTCAGTTCTAAACCTGGGTATAAAAAACTAAAATAAAATACAAATTAAATAATATCTCTGGCTCTACTAGAGTCACTTCAGCCATGTTGACTTTTTGCAGTTCTACTGTATTATCTAAGTTTAGCAACCATTTTGCTGGACTATACCCTTCTAAATAAATGTTGTGTTATTTAATACGCACAAGAAGTTTTTTTACATCATCAAACCCGCTAGTTCATAAAATATCGTATTTCACGGTGTATAAATATCAAGGACTTGTTTTTTGTATATGGAAATTTAAACTTAATATTTATGCAATTGTGTAGCGCCAGGCGTCTATGCGAAGACTAACGCCGCGTCCACACGAACATCCATTCTGATTGGTATCAGCTAAACACATTATGTTTAATTGACATGTTTCAACATAGGGTTGCCAGTTGTTAACTAATAAATCCTTAGCACATTTTCATTTCCTGAGTTCATGAATTCAATGAGGATTTTCTAGAAGGAAAAGCAAAAGAATTTTCCTTTTAGTCTAACTTAAATAATTTAGGTGCTTAAAGTTTGTTTAGCATATGTCTTCTCTGTAACACCTCTACTTTTCAAACTTTTAGTTCTTAAAATATATATCTGTAACACCTTAGTTTTAAATAATAATAAAATTATTTCTGAGTAGATAGTTATGTCCAAAAGAAAATATATTAAAATCTTCTTGTTCTTTTTAATCCAAAATTTTCCACTCCCGGATGTATTTCTTCGTCTAATAATTTTCATCCTGCGTCGCTCTGCTACTATTTTTTCATCGCAATGCATCTTTTTAAAAAATCATTCTATACTTTTTTATCTGGTCCTTCAAACACTGACTTTTTTTTCCAACAGATTTTAGCTTTGTTTGTAACACTTTATAAGCTTTGTTTTTATTTGAATTTATATATTTTTATCTTTTATCTTTAAATAAAGTATCACTTATTTCATAGCTCCTTGTGGTGTTTATTGGCGAATAGTTTTTAAAGGAGTTGATTTCTACCTTAGTTTAGCACGTGTGTACATAATACGTTATACTATAAACTTTAAATTCATGCAGTAACTGAGTTTTTCAAGTTAAAGTTAAATTTTCCATACTTTGTATTAAATAAGTTTATTAGCTCAAGATATATGGCAGTCCTATTTCTATATACAATAATATTAATTAAACAACTATATTTAATTGACATGTTTTAGAATCGTATTTCTAACTTTATAGTCTAATATAAATCAACATAAATCAATTATATGGTAAACGTCAAATTGCATAAATCTTCAAGCGGCCTACCGAGGAGCCAACCATTATGGATGAAGAATTTCTTCAGAAGAAATATAAAGCATCTCCGACCACCCTATTTGCATGTTCATAACATTTTTTAAGGTTATAATTGAATCATGTGGTAGCAAAACAATAAAATTTTATTTTTTAAACCATTCTATTTTACAAAAATTTTCTTGGCCTTCAAAGTACAATTTACAATTTTATTTAAACATAAGGTTCTCACAGATATTACATGTTTGTCTAATCTCGTACTATTCTACTTAATTAAGCATCCCCTAAGTCCAGGACTTGTGTGGGTTAGTAGTAGAGGGAACCACCGGCTTATACTGACTTTCGAACCAGCTTTTCTAGGGAGCGTCCGCTTCACTTATCGCCTTCGCCAAATTTCAATTATTAATTAACTGAAAAAGGCAAATCGGCGCCAGTGAGAATCGAACTCAAGCTAGCTTGGATAGTTGGCTTGTCATGTAGACGCGGTAGGCAACTAAGCCAAACTCACCCATGTTATTAGTTATAGAGTTGTCTATACTTATAGCGGACCTTTTTAGAACTATTTGGATCACAAATTACATAGATTTCTGGACCAAAATTTAAAATTTCAATTCAGGTTTTTAACTTCAGTGTAGAAATATTACAATAGTACCCACATAACATAAATTCATATTAGGTGTTTGTATTATTTTACAGTGGGTAATATCTACTTATCATTTTTTTTTGTTTCAGATTTATTTTGGGCACTCAAGAAACTGCAATGGACTTGTGAGACCTATACATATGTACAACGAACTATCGAGAGCATATGTACGTGTAGAAGGAAATCAAGTTGTAGCAAAACCAACAGACGAACCAACACACAGTAAGTTTTTTGAGCTTCTACCTACATCTATACTACAAAAATTTGTTCTATTTATTTTTATTAGAGACGATTATATAGACTTTGTCTTTGACAACCACCCGTTGTTGGACAATGACCAGAAGAGCTACTTTGAGCCAGGACCTTATGTTTTTCTTTTTTGCTTTCTTTACAGGATAATGCTCATAGAACTCAATCCTTCAAAGTTATTTAAAAAAAAAAGTTACATGGTTATCTTCCGCAAAAATTACCCCAATTATAATTACAATTACTCTTTCATTAAATCATCCTTTTATTACAGCTTTGCTAATGGTAACAGTCAACGGAACTGGATTTCTGTTATATGACCAAGACCAGATGAAGTTTATATGTTGGAAGGATAAAAAGAGATTAGTACCAAAAGTAAGTAATTTATTAAGTACGCTGTAAAATCAAATTGAACTGCCTTGAAATGGAATTCCATTTGGACCTTAAGGTGCTATCCAGAGACTCTAATGCGAGCCCAACATAACGTTATACTTAAGCCTGCGCACAAGATAGATACATCAAGTCAATCACGGCATGTTATTATGTTTTTTACTGTAAACATATGATTTTAATGTCCATTGACATGCATAAGGGAAATGGAATACCATTATTAATAAGGTGTTATCCAGAGCTCTAATGCGAGCCTAAAATAACGTTTGCTTAAGCACATCAAGCCAATCACGAAATCGTATGTTATGTATTATGTCACTTGCGAGCCTCTGGTTAAGCCTTTAATTAGTATACAGACTCGTTACAAAATTGAAAATCACTTGAACTCACACTGTGCTTGAATAAAAAATTAGTTTAACTACTGACACAATTCTTAGTGGAAGTTAATATTGGATTTAATTACAAAACCATCAAAAGTAAAATAAAAGCATACACGCGTCGTAAGATCAGGGCCGTACGTACGGGGGGGGAGGTTGGGGGTTCAACCCCTTATAACGCTCTTGACGGAAAGAAGAGAGCGCGAATGATTCCTCCCCCTTTCGTCAGAGACTTTCTTTCATGCGGAGAACTATACCTCAATTGAAACAAATTAGGTAGCGGCGACTAATTATGGGAAAGCTATAATTAGGTAGTAATTACGTAGATGCTACTAAAATGGGGAAATATAACGGTAATAATTACGATCTTGCTACGTGTTTGTAACTTAGTTCGGAACGATTTCGGTACAAAACAGTCAGCCACGTATGTGTGGTAGTTATTGGTTACTGCTACATGTGAATAGACATTTGTCAAAATAGTTTAGACTTTTTGACGAAGGTGCGATATAAATATTAACTTATTATGTATATCATCCATTTCGGTTTGGAAGTAAAACAATCTTCTGGTATAAAAATAGTAACGATGGAAATTTTTTAGTAAATATTAATAACAATAATTCTAAAAAACTAATGGCCAAGAAAATTATGTAACTTTATTGTTTAAATAAATGATATAATTAAAAATTATTTTAAGGTTAGGAACGCAAAATTAAATATTTTTAGTAAAATGTGTTATAATGTATTTGCTATCATTTGGGAATAAAAAACTGGTTAGTATTAACTTACCTTGTAGTGAAATTATGCTCAATTAAATATTTTTCCGATACTGCGCATCACTCATTAAAATAAAAGATGGCGATTAAATTAAAACTATTATGTATTTTTAATGAGTAGCGATAACTTATAATTGTAACTAAAAAGTTATCTGTTACTGTTTAGTATAAAGTTTTAAAAACGTTACCTTACCTATATTATAACCTAATAGGAATACTTACCTTTTGGAATATTTTAGTAATATAACCCTGGTGGTCATTTTATTGAGTAATTACTTAGTTAAGGCAACTTTATTATTCCTATTAAGTAAAAAAAGGATAAAAGTAATATTATTGTTAGAGTTTACTATTCTGTTACCAATAATAATATATTTAATTTTGTTTAACACCATAAAGTTATATAATAGGTGAGATCTACGTAATAAGAATTCATGAATGGTAGCGGTTCCAGTTATTTAGGTAACATTCACAAAGAATGCTAGTTGAGTAGCGTTGTGTCGCTAGTTAAGCTAAATTTTTATTCAAGCACAGTGTGAACTCCTAATAAAACAACATTTCTTTTCAGAAATACATTGGACATAAATTTTTATCAAATTGTATATTTGAGGAGAAGGTTTCCGACTTAAAAAGGGATACTCACAGTCGGTTTACAAGTAGGGTAGATAATGGCCGGGAAGTTGAGATTAAGTTCACCAAAAAAGGACAATATCCCACTCCAAAGGTTTTAAGAGCATGCCAAAAACATAATAAAAGATCAAGCAACAAAATGCGCCATCGATGTCACGCGTCAGCAGACTTTATGGTCAAATTATTGTATGACTGTGACGTTGAGTATGTGAAATTTTGTGACCACATGAGAAAAATAAGACATTTAGTAAAGGAACTGAAAAACGTTTGTAGCATATAGTCTGTAAAAGATATTCTTGTGTTTTTTGTATATCAGTATTGTCGTTGGGTATTAACCTATTTGTATGTATTGTATAAATTATTATTTTATATTAAATTTTTGTTTTTTATATGGACTACCCAAGTAATATGGCGAGGATTTCAAATATATAAGTATGTTAAATTTCCTCAGCAATGGATAGAATTCCCCATGCATGCAAATTATTATAATTGCTTGCACTAATAAACCCTTTACATCATGACTAATAACTTATACAAACTCCAGTTTATTATTCCAATACAATGTAACTTATAAAGTAATTGGAATAACTAAATAAAGACTGTACAATTCATCAGTCATCAGGTACCCAGTTGATAAATTAAAAACCCAATGGCTACGTTTACACCGTAGGGACTTTATTTTAAGTTCGCGTACCCAACGACGTCATTGGACTTAACGCTCGGTATAAACAACCTGGACTAAATGTTAAGTACTCATTTTTGGTCCGCAAAACTTTGCTGGATTAAACGCAGACAAATGCGGTATAAACGCTTGAGACCAAAATCCAAAGCTTATTCATGGCCAATTACTGTCAAATCATTCGACTCGAATGTTTTGTAATTTGTAGGTTAGGTTCAAAAGTTTTAAATTGTTTGTTTGCTTATGTATAATAACATTATTATTACATATTAATAAGGTAAGTTAATTTTTGAAAGTGACGTCAAAAAAGTTACTCAGGACTATTTAAGATGGCGCGAACTTTGAAAAACTACACGAGCTTGCTGGTGTAAACAATCATGACTAAATATAGTTTCCAGCATTTTAGTACCAGCACTAAAATAGTTCTTCCGGTGTAAACTAAGTAAACAAAACAATATATATATATATATATATATATATATATATATATATATATATATATATATATATATATTTTAAAAGTAAGACATATTTTAATTTGTCGCCATTTAACTTGGGTAGTCCATTTATGTGCATCTTAAATTCATTTAATATTTGTATATTTTTTATTTATTTTATACCCATTTTTGTGTATATTTATATAATTAATATAAGTGTACATAGTTAAGTTTTGGCCCCTATGGGGCAAATCATTTTATACTTTTATCTTTTGTAATTATTTTTATATTTATTTTATAATTTTTCAGGTACCTCAAATATGTCTCTTAGATCCAACATGGTTTGGATTCTTATTTTAACAATCTGTATAGTTTATTTTTTTAAATTTATTAATTTGAATATAAATAAAAGACCGTGTTTTTATTTCGTATATATTTCTTTTCTAGGTGGTTAGAATTTGTTTAATTATATGACAGGTACATAATTCTAAAAAGCTACTAGTTCCAAAAATATTTTAGTTTGTTGAGTCAAATAAGTATAAAGAATTAAAAACTTGCCTGTATTATTAAAAGGTCATATTTTTATAATAATTATAATTTTCCATAACATATATTATGGTGTTATAGAGAAGAATCTTACTGTGAGATTTAAAAATACTGGATAAAAAAATTATCCATATTTTTAATTCTTACCAAGCCAATTTAAAACATAACCTTAGCTTATTGAGTAATGTGAATAGAAAATTAGTAAGACCTTCTCTTGTAATTTTTATTAAGTAAAAATTAGTACATATTATGTAATGTACAAAAACGTAGTTTTGCTTTTTTAATTTTTTTTTCACACTGCTCATTAAGCTTACATACTTATAAGCTTAGGATTATTAAGCTTAATTTTAATACGATAGGTAAGAAACATTGCGGGAAAATAGCATTGTATTACATGTGTTTTATACATGTATATTATACAAATTTTGTTGTGGCTTAAACCATGTTGTTTCTATGAAACACAAAGTATAAAATAGTAGGACAGATGTCTTATAATTTACCAGTGAAAATAAATCTGTATTATTACTAATAAAAAAATATAATAGGCACTACAATATAATATTGTGTCTTATTTGTCGGTGCCATATAAATTTTTCATATGTTAATTAGGCAATTTAATTGCAAATACCAAATAATAAATGAGGTTTAATTTATATTGTGTATATTGTCCTTAATAGGGTGTCCCAAAATTTAGTTTAATTTGGAAATATTTGGAAGCTTGCATAAAAAATATTGTATAAGCTTTATATTGTCAAAAGTGGTTATCTGAGAATATAGTTATTTGGTAAGTATGCATATATCTATATCTAATCTATATCAAGTAAAATTGTAAATTTTTTGCTATTATTACTATCAAGTTTAAATAGGCCCTTGCTAAAAAACAAAAATAATGTAGACTAGCTAAGGTCCAATTATGCATAAAAATACAGCTAAATTAAAAAATATATATACATTTATATACATGTATGTATAGATAATATAAAGACATTTTTATATGTGTTTAAGATATAGAAATTATACATTTTGTTTCATGCTAATGCATTATAATGTTAGTCATTTTTTTGGGACATCCTATAATTTAATTCATAGAAAATTATTTTAATAAAATTTTTTTTTAATAAAATTTGTACGACTTTTACATTATTAAACTTCATTTGCTAAGATCTGTGCCATGTAGGCAATGTCCTTATATATACATTCCATTCTTGTATTATGTATTTATAATAAAATGTATTAAAATATAATTTACAGTTTTATTTTATACGACGAAACATCTTCCCTCAAGGAAACTACTCAGGCAAGGAAAAAAATCCATAAACAAAATCAAATAAAAATACAAATTAACATTCACACATACTAACATTACGAAAGGTATAAACTTTAAATATTTAAGATTATGCGGATTAAAATATATATGTTTAATGGCAAAAAAAAACAATAATATATTTTTAAACTTAAATTGGGTAAGAAGAAACTATGACCTGTGAATGTATGATAGAAGTATTCAAAACAAAATTTAGGATTTGAGGGAACTCCGAAATGTTTATGAGTTTTACTACCTTCCTGTGGCCACTTTGCTTTTGCATTTTTCATTAAAATAATTATTTTTCTAAATAAAATGTAGATAGATTTTATTAAAATTTGAAAAAGTAGATTTATACGGTTTTTTTTATGAAGTTAAATTGGATCCATGGTGGGTTATAATATATTTTTTTCAATTTTAATTACGTTAAAACGTAAAACTTTTACTTCGTCACGAACTGACATACAATTAAAAAATTAAATTAAGAAACCAAATAGTAGGAAGTTGTAAGAAAAATTCTGCTCAGTAAAAAAAATTTCCCATTTTTCCACCCCTTGCGTGAAATGGATCAGATTCACTTTTAGCAACCTCAAAAATCCTAATATACCAATTTTTGCGAAAATTATCCCCCGCCTTTCAGAAGGTGGATTTAGATATTTTAAATCTAAGATTCAGTATTAGCAACCGCGAAAACCTTTATATAGGTTAATCCAGAAATAAGGTAAGTACAAAATTTTAAGAGGGGATTCTAGATCCAAAAATATGAAAAAAAAGTTCCTATACTTAAAGGTTGGTCCGGAAATGAGCCCTAAGGGAACTATGACCCTCCTAAGGGTACATCTGAAAAGTAATTTTATTTAATACCTCTGAAACCCGATGAACTAAAGTAACAATTTTTTGCACATGCCTTAACATTAATAAAGGCTATTGTTTTATGTAATTTTTACTTGATAATTTTAACTAGTGACGTGCAAAATGGGGAGGGGGGGGGAGCGATGTCAGTTTTTTGTCTGTAAATCTGACATCTGAAAAGTAGTTTTTATTTAATATCTCTGGAACCCTATGAAATACAGTAACGATATTTTACACATGCCTTAACATTGATAAAGGCTATCCTTTTATGAAATTTGTATTTGGTAATTTTAACCAGGGACGTGCAAAATGGGAGGGGAGCATGTCTCTTTTTTGCCCCAAACATTTTTTTCGTATTTTTATTTCACATTTTTTCAATAAGCAATAATTCTTTAATTTAAAATACCTAAAAAAGGTACTCTTTATGTAACACCGTGTGGCCAGCCGTATGTTATGTAACAATCTCGAGCGAGAACTTTTAGTAACATACCTGTATGCCAAATTTTAAGTCTATAGCTTAAAGCTTTCTTAAGTTATCGTGCACACAATATTTTCTGAACGACCGAAACGACCAACCGATCGAACAACCGACCGACTGATCGACCGACAATTTTTTTTTGCTCGAAATTAATTTTTATCGACAGAAAACGTCAGAAACCGCAAAAATACGCAAAAAAATTGAAAATTTTTGCACGAATACAAGGCTTTCGCAAAATTTTGAAAATATTCAAAATAAAAAAGCAATTACTATCAGGACAAATTAAAATCTTGGATTCTGACCACTTTTACTATTTTTCTGACCACCTTGCTCTTATAACTTTGATCCGAAATATAATTTGGCTTACAAGATACATGATGGCACATCAAGCCAATCACGGCATCGCATTCTTATGTATTATCCTTGTTATGCGAGCCTGTGGATGTGCACTTAAGAAGGCGATAACTTTAACCTATGGGCCTAAAATAAATTCATAAAGATTTTATAAAAAGTTGTTTTCTCATTGTATCTATAG
>OY294047.1:31930013-32019387 GCA_958510825.1 Brachypterus glaber
TTTATTCGAATTGATACTTTGAATCATGGCCGACAACTGAAACACGTATTCAGTCCCGAGCAGTGTAAAAGTGGTAAAAAGTTTAGTAAATCCGCAAATTAAATAAAAAGTATTTCAAGAAAATTATTTGTAAAGTAGTTTGGTGTATTCGGATATAAAAATGGGCCCTAAAATAGCAACCAGTGAATTAGAAGCATTTTTTAGGGATCCAAACAAAACAAAAAAATTTGTTTTGCAAATATCAGAAACGATAAAGAAAGAATCTCAGCCAATATTTGATAAATACGAAGAAAGGATAAGTGATCTCGAAGAGGAAAATGATAATTTAAAAAACAAAATTGACCATTTGGAGCAATTTAACCGAAGAAAAACACTAAGATTTCATGGTATTAAAGAAACTCAAAGTGAGAATATTCAAAATGTTATGCAAGAAGTATTAAAAAACATGAATTTAAGTGATGTTAAATCGTACGAATGTTATAGACAAAAAAACAAAAACAGTGTTTCGAATCCACAGAGAAAAAAACCAAGCGTTATCGTTGTCAAATTTCACAATAAATATGACCGTGACTTAGTGTTTACAAATAAAACAAAACTTAAAACGCAAAAAATTGTTGTGAGAGAAGATCTTACCAAATATAGGATTAAACTATTGAGTGAGTGTATTGATTCCTTTGACATTAAAAACGTTTGGACATTAAATGGTGTAATAAATGTAAAAATAAACGACAAAAAGTATAAGGTTTTTAGTGAAAAAGAATTAAACAATTTGAAAAAAATGATAGTTGGGAATGATAAATCGATGGGCGAGTCAGGGGATGAGTCCAGAGATGATCCTTGAAATCTCAGGACAAACTTAAATTGTCTTTTCTATCTTGTCTTTTTTTTATTATTAAAATATAGTTTTCGTTTTTTTTTCGTTATTTACATCTTATTTCAGTTGAAATTTTGTTTTGATGAAATTAAAATGTTATATTGGGGAAGAAAAAAAAAAGAATATGTACATCACACACACATTTTTGCTTCTTTAAAAATTGGTAAATGCATGATAAAATTGAAGGGTCATATATAGTCAAATTAAAGGGTCAGGTACAAAAAAAAATTTTTATCGGAAACAATATTTTTTTTTTTCTTTCTTCTTTTTTAATTTTGCTTGGATTTTTAAACACTTATAAATGGGACATCGTGGGATGAATTTTTCTATATTCTATAATTTGCTAACTACATATTTTTATTTAATATATTTTATCATTTTGTATCATATTTATACCTATATATACCTATATTTTTTACCTGCTGTTTATTGCTCCAAATATAAATTTTTTAGAGGAAATCGAAGAGGATGAGAGTTTGAAATCTAAACTTATAGACATTAGTGAAGGTAGGGAACTACTACTTAAAAATAGAGTTTTAAACGTACTTCATTTTAACATACGCTCTATTAACAAAAATTTTGATGAATTTATAACTTACATTGAAACTTTAAATCCTGATAACCTAGATGTCTTGGTGTTATCAGAAACCTGGAGCGTGGAAGAGGTGAGTAGCTTTCAACTTTCCAATTTTTCAATCATTTATAATAATTCCCGTTTCAACCAAAATGATGGAACTATCATATATATAAAAAATAATATAGATTTTTCTATTGAATCCATTAAAATAAGTGAAATTACGCTTTTAAGAGCTACACTAAACATAAATAAAATTAATTATGCTATAACTGCCTGTTATAGGCCGTACGGTTCTGACAAAAAACAATTTATTATTGATATTAGTAATTATTATTCAAATTTAATTAAATGTGACGTCGAAATATTAGTCGGGGATATAAATTACAATTTGCTAAATTCTGAAGATAATGATGTTTTCAATTATGTAAATACTCTAAATCAAAATTGTATGTTTTCTTATATTGATTTACCAACGAGAAGAGAGGATAATTATGGGTCACTGCTTGATCACTTTTTTGTTGGGGTTAAAAGTTTAAATTTTAAAAATAAACTATCAATTAAGGGTTATGTCCTTGATAGCGCTATCACTGATCACTATGGAATATTATTAAATATTTTATTAAATAATGAAACAGAAAAAGTTAACAAGCAAAAAAATGAAGTCGAAGTTAAAAAAATTGATTATCAAAAATTAAACGAATTTCTGAGTAAAGAATGTTGGTCTACTGTTATCCAAGAAAAAAACTCGGATACGTCCTATAATTTTTTTTTAAACAAATTACTTACCTATATAGAAAAAAGCACAAAAACTGTAAAAATAAATAACAAAAATAAGAAGTTAAAACCTTGGATAACAATAGGACTAATAAAATCCATAAAACGAAGAGACGCGTTAAAAAAAAGGCTAACAAAAAACTACACGGAGGAGCTAAAAGGTCAATATAAATCATACAGAAATTTTTTACATAATCTTATTAAACAAACTAAAACGGATTATTACAAAAATGAGTTGGAAAATTCAAGAAACAATTATAAAAAATCCTGGCAGATTATAAACGAAGCTTCTAATAACAGTCAAAATAAAAAATCTGAAAATTTTAATATTGTGGATAAAAATGGCCAGAAAATTTCTACTGATAAAAATAAAGCTGATTATTTTAATAAATTCTTTATAAACGTAGGCAATGAAATGATAAAGAACATAAAAACAAGAAAAAATAAAAATAAAAAAAATACACCTATGAACTCAATTTTTCTTAAACCAATTAACGAAAACGAAATAATCGGCTATATTTCTAATCTGAAAAACAAATCGTCTTGTGGCCCTGACGGACTGTCTTCTAGAACTCTCAAAAAAATTCATGTACATATTTTAAAGCCATTAGTTCACATTTTTAATTTAGTTTTGGATACTGGTCTTATGCCTAAGGGTTTAAAAGAGTCTATTATAACACCAATATATAAAGCTGGCTCCAAAAAAGAAGCAACTAACTACAGACCAATATCAGTAATTAACAACACTGCAAAAATTTTAGAACAATGTCTTAAAAGCAGACTGATTGAATATTTAATTAAAAATAAAATTTTGAACAAAAACCAATTTGGGTTTCAAAAAGGTATCAGTACAGAAGATGCCATAATTAACTTTAATAAAATAGTAATTGACGCTTTAAATAATAATAAAAAAATCTTGGCAGTATTCCTGGATCTGGCAAAAGCCTTTGACACTGTCGATCACAAACTACTCATAGAGAGATTGGAATCGATTGGTGTCAGAGGCATTGCTTTGGAAATCTTCAAAAATTATTTGGGGAATCGTCAGCAAAGGGTAAAAATCAATGGTACTCTAAGTAACCCATTACTGATAACAAGAGGAGTTCCTCAAGGAACAGTATTGGGTCCTATTCTGTTCCTTATATACATAAATAGCCTATATGCTTATAAAATTAATGGAACTATTATTTCTTTTGCTGATGACACCACAGTCGTTTTTGTCGGTGATACCTGGGACGTTGTATTCCAAAAATCCGAATCTGGAATGTCTAAAATTAAACAGTGGCTTGATGAAAGTCTTTTAAGTCTAAATATCGATAAAACTAAATTTTTAACATTTTCACTGACTGATGCTGGTCAACCACCCATAAATAGTTTAAGGATTCATGATGAAAACTGTATAGAACCAAATTGCAACTGCAAATTTATTTTTAAAACAAATAAAATAAAATATTTGGGGGTTATGGTGGACCAGCATCTCCGGTGGTCGGATCATATAAAATACTTAATATCTAGACTTAAAAGACTGGTATATAGGTTCTACTTACTGCGAGACATTTTGGATAAAAAGCTTTTATTTATTGTTTATGATTCAATGGTACAGTCTGTAGTTAGATACTGCCTACCAGTTTGGGGAGGCTTATATGATAGATATTTAAATGATCTTGAAGTAATGCAAAACACTTTGATAAAAGTATTATTTGGGAGATCTAGAAGATATTCTACGGATACACTTTACTCTGAACTTGGAATTTTACCAATCAGAGAACTGTATTTTTATCAAGTTCTTCTCTGGCACTCTCAGAATACTGAACTATTTTCAAAACCAGATCATAAGTATCCTACACGATTTGCAAAAAATCAATCGATGACAGTCCCAATGTTTTTGAAATCTCACACTCAACGCTCTCTTTTTTTCCACGCTCCGAAATTATACAATAGTCTGCCTTTAGAGTTTAGATGTTTAACTTCTAGAAATTCTATTAAGAAAGTTTTAAAAACTTTTGTACATCAACATTTTAAACAATTACTCAAAATTTTTGAATCGATTTAAAGTGGATTTTGCTCTCATCCCTCACAAGTTATCTTTTGTAATTTTTTGCAATTTTTTTTTTTTGCAATTTTTTTTTTGCATTTTTTTATCGTTTTTATGTAAAATATTATAGGTAATATGGTAAAAAATAAAAATTATAGGTATTCTATTAGGTTTATATTATAGATTATTTAGGAAATTATAAATTATACTTAATTTTGCGCCGCAACACAAGCCTAGCTTAGGCGGCGTAATTGAATTGAAATGCAAATACTAAAAAATAATGTAATGTAAATACTAAATAAAATACTAAATAAAATACTAAATAAAATACTAAATAAAAAAAAATTGTATCTATAGTTATTTTTTTAAAGTGGGTTTTTTTATTTTTTTTTGTAATAGATTATTATTTATTTTACCATTAACCTAAAAATTCACCATAAAACATTAAATAGTAAGTAAAAAAATACAATCTAGAAAAAAATACTATCTAGATGAATTAAAATCTAAAATGTTAGCTAATTTTACAATTTTTCTGACCACTGTGCTTTTCAAATTAAATGTTTTTTTTTAATTTTTTTGAAACATCATTAGATTTAGAAAATTTAACTGGTGGGTTTAAAAATATTTATTTTACCATTAATGGTATTAACGCGTTAACCTAAAAATTCATCATGGGTGTTATGAGAAAACATTTTAGGTCCCATGGATTTCATGGCATGGAATGAAATACCGATATGAAATCAAACAGTAGGTAAGTATATATCTGCATATATTGAACAATAAAGCAAGAAATAGACATAAATCATTTTATTTATTGATACACGCTTACAAAATAATAAAATTTATTATTGATAATAAAATATTTGTCAATTTTGTTTATTGTTCAGATATTAAATACCAATAAGAATTTTTTAATATACTTTTTTAAGAATATATATATATATATATATATTACTTATTGTTATGGTAAAAATGTTAATAAATATTTGTGGCGAAACTTTAGCATCAACTAGCATTTTTGTTCTATAAGAAAAAAATTGGAGTTGGAATTGCTTATTGAGATTTCAGTATTATACCGAGTTGTTCTTTAAAATGGTACACCTCTCGTAACTTTCGGACGAGATGAGATATAAACTTTAAATTTGGAATGTGCATATTACACAACAAAAACTATAACTTACAATATTATTTAATTTTTTATTTATCAAGTTAATTTTAATTTTTTTAATTTTTTTTAAATTATTCTTGTGCATAAAAATTTTACATGGACATAATAAATAATTAATTCTAAATTGATAATGCACCTTATATTAATTATTTGGACCTATTCGTGCAAAATTTCTGAAATTAATGTTTAAGAAACATTTAAATTTCATGAATTTAATAAAAAAAAATCTTCAAAAAATATTAAAAAATAAATATAGCTAAATGGTTAAATAGAGAACTCTAAGCTGTTTAAAATTAATTTTATAAAATTATATATCACAAGACTAGGTCACTGGATAGGCAGGTTTGTTAGAATAGTTAGGTAGTTTACACACTACAGAAAAGAGAGTACCGACATACACGGAATTTCAGACCGAAAATGGCGGACGGAAGTGCGTCATCAAGAGGATAATTTAAACAAAAAAAAATAATTTTAATAGTTATTCTATTTATTTTGCCAATAACAGAAAATAATTTATGATAGTTTGCATTAATTTTCTCAATATTTTTGAATAAACGCTATTTAAGAAGATGAATTAACTTAAAAATGGTGTAGTTTTATATTTGCCGTGTACAGAGCACAATGGTGCATTTTGATAATATTTTGTTACTTTTGTTTAAGAATTAAATCTATGTATTTATTTTAGATAAAAAAAAGGTTTTATTTATTTTCTTTCTAAACTAATAAGGTATGAATTAAATTATTATAAACGATCTACAAAATTATCTAAAACTGCATCAAGAGGTTTGTCTTCCGAAAGATTTAAAAAAAAAATTAAATCATCAATTGGTAGCCCTAATGTATCTTCAGCATTGATAATATATTCGTTATTAACAAATTTTGCGATTTTTATTAAAATACTATTTCTATTAAGTAAAGAAATACAAAAATATTAAATACTAGTACTCACGTAAGAATAAGTTTTAAAACTATAATTTTAAACAGAACCGTTTGTAAACAGAATTCACAATATTTTATATGTAATTTATGAGCAAAACACTTAAAAAAACAATTTGAACCTTAATAGTTGACGCAAATGTTTAGTGTATAACAGACTTGATTTCAACAATTTTTTTGAAGTAGCAACGACATATTCGGTTTCTAGGAAAATTTCTTACCCTCTGGAATTGTGGCTATGTCGGTACTCTTCTGCGGAACCACTCAAACTACCCACCTACCCTAACAAACCTATCTATCTGGTGCTCTACAAAAGACCCAGGATGCCATTTAAAATACTGCCATCAACTGCTCCCCGGCGCGCCGGCTTACTAAATAAAAAATTGTAAAATATTGCAAATAAGTTTTTGTTGTATGATATATATTTCAAATTCGAAGTTTATATCTCATCTACAGGGTTGCGGGGAGTGTACCATTTAAAAGAATAACCCTGTATAGTAAATCATTCGTATCAATGGAGCTCTCTACAACTAGAATTATGAAACAAAAGACGTCTACCCTATCTCTATCTCATTTGTGCTACACTTTCTAGCCAACCAAATAAATATTGTATTTGTTTTTCATACAACAAATACAGTATTTATTTGGTTGGCCGGAAAGTGTAGCACTTAGCGACACGAACGAACATAGCTTATGTGAATCTGTAGAATAAGATAATTCTACTAAAATTTAGATGGCGCCAGTAATTTCTTTAATAAAAATACACTTTTCGCCCGGCCAAGTAAATATTGTATTTGTTCAACAAAGAACAAATACAGAATTTGTTTGGTTGGGTGGAAGTGGGAGTGTATGTATGTCTTCTATCCTTTTTGGGTAGAACTTTTGTCCCTGTCTAATCTAACGGGAGAAATCGCTATTACGTATTTCGTTTTACATCAATTTTGAAATATTGTGTTTAAAAGTCCATAAAAATATTAATTTCGTCTATAAGTGAACAAACAAAATAAAGTTAGGTATTTGAAATGCCTAACTTTATTTAGTTTGTGCAATACCATTGCCAAGAATTTGTTTTGTAATAGTAGCTATATGAACAGATGTAAGCGTGCATTAAAAAAAAACGCTTTTTTACATTTTAAGTCCCCTCCTTTATATTGTGAAAAATATCATAACAAAAGGCCTATAGAGTTTTTATTTTTTTTATAAGGCACGATTATTTAACCCTTTCGCTCCGGATTTGTTTTCTTTGAATTTCGGAAACTTTTTTTTGTATATATAAAATAAAATGCTATAAAAAGTACGAAACAAGTTAATTTTTTTTAAATGTTGTTGTTGAAAAAACGAGTGGGGCATGTATGTCCCAATATAAAATATTATGTGACCCTGCACAAACGAAACCAGTTAGTGTCTCCAATTAAAAAAATAAATAAAATTTTGGATTCTTATGTAAAAAACTTTTCTACATAAGAATAAGACAAAAAAATAAATTCGTTAATTTGACACGCTAACTGGGTTTCTTTGTGCTGGGTCACATATAGTGTTTTAAAGCTGCTCAAATATATCCCATTATTAACTTTAGTTAAGTATTGATACCACTTGAACTATAAAATACTAATATGTACCTGTTTCGTGCATTTTAAATATTTTGTTTGGCTATATTATTCCCCCTTTACGCTTCGTTTACCACAACCTCTATACTTTAAATATGAGTCACTATCAAGTATTTACGGACTGAACTATACTTAGTATATTTACCCTACTCTATTTGACAATAAAAATGTATACAGATTGACAGAAAGACGTATTTTTTATTGACAATTTGGAGGCCCAAAACAGCTAGAAAAGTGAATAAAATTTGAACAATTTTTTTGACTCACCCGAACATAAATGCAATACTTTGTCACGTTTTGCGAAAGTAATTTAAGTGCATTATTTATGTCCTTATTAACTTATCAAAAAAAAAACGTAAATTATATTTAATTAATAGCAAGGTATTATGTATTTTAAAGGAATTTAATCAAAAGTGCAATTTGTTCTTAAAATAGTATTGCTTTAACAAGTAATATCGTTGGTAAAATACCAACACCGTCTTCCTATAAAAATAATAAAATTATCAATAATAATTTTATTATTTAAAATTTTATAAAAGGGCTATTCGGGGTATACAAATTTTCGGTTTAAAATTTTGTATTTGAAGTAAGGGGGTAAAATATTATACAATATATATTTTTTTAATTATTGTAATAATAATTTTATTAGTAGGTATTTATAATTTTATAAAAGTGCTATTTTGGGTATAAAATTTTCGGTTCAAAATTTGTGTTTGGTATTTGGTTCTTTCAGGAGTTTATAAGGGCGGAGAATCAAAACTATTGATGGCTTATCAAAAGTTAAGCAATGAGTGAACTCCGAAACACCGTATCTGAAAAATGACCACACAATTAATAACTTAACCCACAAGTTAGTAAATATGACAGTTTCGAAAAACTGCGTCGCGTAATATATGGACAGCGCCTTAGACAATATGGAGTCTTATCTTTCACATCACCAGTCATCGGCGATTTTCCAGTGCTCGCATAGGCGCCGCGTTGATTCTAGCGTTGACGCGAAGTTTTAAATATTTACATTTTTATTTTCTTCGAAAAACACCGATATATATACATATTTATAGTTAATATGTATAGTCAATATTGTTGTGTGTAACAAATTAGTCATCAAATGTTTCGATTTAGTGACCTTTATAAAAATTTCCCTTTCCCTTATAATTCGGCAAAATTATTCCGTAAGCCTGTGATTCTGTTTATTTTCAACGTTAATGAGTCATAACTAAGTTTATTCCGATTACTGTACATCACATTTGATCTATTTAACCGGCGCGCCGCGGCGAGATTAAGACAAAAAGTTCAAGATCCAATTTATAAAAAATGGTTCAGTCGTTTTGACTATAGAGATTAAAAACACCCAATTCCAATATTTTTTTTAGCTTTTTCGTTTGGAGTTTGAAGTTGTGGTCGGGTATTGGAAACCATCTGGACTTATCCAAGCCCAATTATTTTTTTTTCGACTTTGCTACCTTATGTAAGGTAACCTTATGTAAGGTAAATATATATATAAAAACAAACATAAAAAGTTTTGGTAAATAAAATATAGTTCTTGGGGTTTTATTATTTCACCGTCGATATGCGCTAAAATTCCAAGATAACGCTCAAGGTCCAATTAAGATTATGATTCTGTATACCTACCAGTAATACAAATTTGAAATTAAATTTCTTGCCATTGGAAAATGTGGTATTTCGAACTTCCTGATTTTAAATGATTATTAAAAAGCAATTTAAACACGTGGGCTTTGCGCAAGTTTAGATTGATTGGATTTATTTTATTTTATGCATTGTCCTTAAGTCTCTAGACTAAAGAGACATTATTGTGACCGTCCTTGAATTTCTATTTTTTTTTTGCTCGTCTTTCGCGATATGTCGATTTGTCAGATTGTATATGGCTAATATATAGAGGTTAAGGGTTTAAAAATAATGATTTTTTTGTATATTTTTCGAAAAAATTACATTTGGATGATAATTTTTCAAAAAATTGATAAAGCCCTCTAGCTCATCTGAAGCAGATATTTTTATTTGGTTAGATATCTATAGAATTCTTAAAAACTATAAAACTCCGTCCGCCTGTCTGGTCGTGTGTCACATTTTCTTATGTACATGATAACTAAAGATCGAAGTGTGCACCAAACCAAACGAACAGAGGAATATATGTCCTGAAATAAGCCCTAAGCTTAGAGCTTGTAAGGCTTATAAGGGAGCTAACGCCCTTTAAAGACGGACATATTAAATGGGGGACAAAAAAAGAACCAATAAGCGTTTATGATGCAGCGCGATCATTTAAAACTAAGCAAAAATTGTCCTTCACCGAAAACCCTAAATTAAGTATTAAAGGAGAATAGCCTTTTTAAAAGTAACATTTCTGTTGGCACAAAATGTTACTTCCTCTTTAATTTAGTTTTATTTTAAACGGTTGCTCCTATAGTATTACACTATATAAAAAATTTGGGGTAAAAATGTGCTAAACTTCAATAAATTAACATGAACTAATTGCCCTTATTAATACTAGCATACATGCAAATCATTGTCGCTCTAGCTCATAGGGTACCAGAGTTATTAATTAAATACCTTATTTTTAGTATAATTTAAAGGGTCGTAACTTTCTTAGGGTTCGTTTTCAGACCTATGTTCCTATGCTGGTTTTTTATGTTTTGTAATGAGAATCATCCTCTTTATTTTCCGCCAAAGGTCTGCAAACACAGTGTATATTGACGAAGGCTCTTGGGGCTAATTACGCCAATAAGTTATATGAGTATGGTATCACGTAGAGTGTTTTGAATCTTGAGATTAATATTAGTCTTTAATCAAGAAAAGGATTAGTTCAAAAGGATTAGTTAAATCTATTTTTATACAAAATATTTTTTAAATCCACATGTGCACATTCCAAATCATGACTTGCCAGTATATCAATAATTATTTTAAGATAGTACACTAAATATATGTTTTATATGTTTATATGTTTGTTTTTAACCTCGCACTATTCTACTTAATTAAGCATCCCCTAAGTCCAGGACTTGAGTGGGCTAGTAGTAGAGGGAACCACCGGCATTAATTGACTTTCGAACTAATATATCTAGGGAGTACGCCTTCGCCAAATTTCAATTATTAATTAATTGAAAAAGACAATCGGTGCCAGTGAGGTTTGAACTCACGATCATTAGCTCAGTGTCAATGCTATATCCATGTCTTAGACCGCTGAGCTAATTCTCCCATCCCAATCTCGTACCAACTTAAGCATAAAACAAGCCGTAAAGATTTGTAATGCTTCGAATTTCACAGCATACTCTTCACAGTGTATAGTATATTGCGTTTTCTCTAGATATTCTTCCCAAAATATAATTTTTCTACGATCTAATAGAAAAGTTAACATTTCTACAAAAACAAATGAAGTTTTCAGACTTCAAAATAACCTATTTCTTAGTATTTTACTTTTCTGCTCGTTACCATGCAAGCAAACGCAAAATTGAATTTTGCGCGATTAGTGTAGGCAACCGGCAGGTCAGTCGTAAAACAACTGTCACGTATATATGAGTTGTTGTAGTCCGCCATTGTTTTTACACGGATATGCAGAAAATTGCTGCTACCTTAAAACTGCTGAAAAATCTAAACAGAAATACGAAATGGTTTAAGAACAGTTTAAGTGTTGGAAAAAGACAACTGAGAAGGTATCTAATTTTACTTCCAAACCACCAGATTTGCAAAAAATTGTAAGTGCTCCAACCTTGTTAGGTTATAAATTTACTGAAATCTATTTATTTATTTATCCAATACATACAGATAATAAGACAATTACCAGCTTTATTTTAAATAGATAAACTCAATAATAACCCCCGTGTGGCTTTTACTTTATTGAGTGGATAATTATTTATTTTACACACTCAACTGTCACTTGTCAAATTATTTTCTTGTAAATGTCATTAAAATTTTTAATAAAAATATGAATTCCGAAGCTATTTACTGGATAAAACCTTGTATGGCACTCATGGGTAAACCGATATTGCCCTCTCGTACCATAATAAAGGAAGAACTGCACTCAGACAACTTGTAGGGGTCCTCACGGGCCACTGCAGGCTAAGGAAGCACCTGGCAACAATGCGGATTCTAGAGAGTCCACTATGCCCAGAGTGCGGAGAGGATGAAACATCCTCTCATTACTTAGCCGAGTGCGTCAGATACGACAGGATCAGGTTCCAAGTCTTTGAAACTCAAAGACTCAACCAAGAGGAACTAAGAGATCTCCCCTGGGCCAATATCCTGACCTTAATTGAAAGGACAGGCAGGTTCAAGGAGGACTCAAATTAGTAAATGCCTGGGATTGCCTGGTGTGACAAAAAGGGCCAGAAATGGCCTAGTTGTCCGGCTTTGGCGAACCCAAAAATTTCCTACTATTACTACTACTACTACCATAATAAATAACTATTATTTTAGATCGTAGAAAAAATTTTGTTTTTATTACGAGCCCAAAACTAACGATTCTTTGGTCTAGTACGCGTACTTATACTTTATACTGTAAAAAATGGCGCCCCCTATAACTTTTTGGTTTATGAATGTATTTTTTCAAAATTAGTAGGATTAATCATTTTAAAAGAAGATTTTTTTTTTTACAAGAATTACACCAATTGGACTTTTAGTATACTATTTCTAGCATAAAATTAAATGCTATCTTGTATATTATAAACCGTTGCAACGTTGTCAATAATAGTTTACCTTGACAACCGATAAAAAGTGTGAACTAATTTATTATTAACCGTTATTAAGCATTGTTTATTGACGACAGTCTATAATGAAAAAAAAAATAAGACTACTAGTTCAACTTGTTTATCGAACTGACAGCTATGTCAAAATAAACTTTATCTTATATTTGGTCTAACTAGCTTTAGGTAGTAGAAAAGATATATGCACCACGTATACGCGTATACGAACTACCTTTAGTATTCTTGAGTGTTTTTTTGCCTCGACTCCGTCTCAGCAGAAAAGAACCTATTTCTCGAACACTAAAGACTTAGTTCTAATACTATAGGTGCATAATATAATGTTTATAAAACACCTATGCTAATATATGTAGATGGACAATATCACTACTTCAGTAGGCAATTCTTTGTTGATTGAAAGCATCATAATATTATTACAATGTTAACATCTATATCATCAACCTATTAATAACACAATAGCTGCATTATAGCTATATTATAAGGCGATAAGCATCAAATTAAATTATAAAGAAGCACACTGGTTCATAATAACATTCTACCGATGATTACGCAGTTTTATCCAAGCTGTATTATTCACTGTAAAAATTCAGTCTTAAAATAATGATTGTCTTTAAATAACGGTTATCTTAAAACAATGTTTTCTCATAATTTACACAGCTTGCAAGTTAAAATAAGCTTATAATTTTTCTTAATTTTACGTATTTAGACTAACCATCTTAAATAAATAACTAAAATTTCTGCACGTTTTCGGTTTATTGCGAATAACTTTTAAACGAAACGTCTAATGGAGCCGGTTCTGTGACGCCCTCTTGACAGAAGGCCGGGGTCTTCCTCATAACTTTTAAATTTCGATTCCACCCGTGCCGGTCCTAAATCCTTGGGATTTATATCAAAATAGATAAATAATTTTAAAATTGAGAATTTGTCCAAAGGTTTAAAAATTTCGGCCAATGAAAAAGTCCAACTCTCAGATTTCATTTAACGGTGCCCTTATTTTAAAATATGTAAAACTACTCTAAAATTTCGACTTTCCGGGTGCTTTTTGCACAAAATCTCTTCCTTGACTATAGACTTAAATGTACGTTCTAAATTTTCGCGAAACAAATCCCTTTTATTCCCGCCAAGTGTGAAAAACCAACGAGAATACACCTTATAATGAATGTACTGATATTTCAGGTTGACGACAATTGCTACTCTGAAATTAGGCTTAAGGCAGGATGTAGAACAAGAAATCAAGTCTACGTAAAATTTCCAGATTTTCGTATCAAAAAGTCCAGTTTCTATAAAGGGAACGTAACGCAAATTTTGGTCATTTTGAATCTGAATCCGAGGTCAGAATTTAAAAGTTAGCATTAAAAATGGCAGATCCAATATGGATGATTAGATTCTGGTGCCAGTTTTTCAAAATTCAAAATGGTGGATCCAATATGGCGGCTTAATTTTTTTAAAGTTTCTCGAAAAATTTAATCCGCGATATTGGATCCGCTATTTTGGAAAACAGACACCAGATTCGTAATCAGCGACCACAAAAACCCCCGAGTACTAAGTTTCAAGCAAATTTGAGAAACTTTTAATAATCTAATCTACCATATTGGATTCGCCATTTTGAATTTTGGAAAACTAGCACCAGAATCGTAATCAGCGTCTCCAAAAACCCCCGAGTACCAAGTTTCAAGCAAATCTAATCCGCCATATTGGATCCGCCATTTTGAACGCTAACTTTTAAATTCTGACCTCGGATTCAGATTCAGCGACCCAAAATACGTAAGAATTGACTAGTCTGGTCTGCCGCACTTATTATTTTTTTGTGTGCCAGTGTTATGTTTTTTTTTTGAGGTCATGGCATGGCGGTTAAACAGACATCGGGTTTGGATTCAGTAAACTCAAAAACTTACTGTAAACTTAGTCAGAACCAAGGATCAGAAAAAAAATTATGTGGCTGTGTTATGATACAGGTACATATTTGGTAAAGAAATCAACTGAAGCCAAAGCTAAAACTAATACTTATAATTAACCTAAATATGCTAAAATCTTAAAATATCAAATTCAAGTAATGTAGAAAAGTTCCAACTATAGAAAAGTCATACTTAAATTATGTTTATAAATAATTGGTATTAACGTTTTTGCAATAATAAAACTCCATGCTAAATTTTAAATAAAAAAATAAAAAATAAAATTATGGTCAATTTGAAAAATATAATTTTTTTTATAAGCTAGCTAACCAGCAGTATGAGTGAATACCTTATTCTGTGAATTTAAATTTTAAACCAACATTAGTAGATTAAAGTTATATATTCTTAATTTTACTTACAAAAATTAAGAAACTTTAATTAATTCAGTAAGTTTGACTTCAATGGACAACTAAAATATCTTGATCGTAAGTCATATAATCTTAACGTATATGTATTAAATTACCAAACCCATAGAAAGCTAAACATTTTAGTGTTTAAACTACCCACCTTCAATCTTAATTTTCCGTAGTCGATATGAGACGGTCTCTTTGATATTTAGCCGGGTAATTGCTATCGATTACGGTGTATGCAGTGATGCAACAGGTAGCAATGCTGCCGTAGTCTGTTGCAGGGACTTACTTTACTACACTGAAAAAACGATATGGTTGGGGAAAACACCCTAATAAAATTATATATATGAAGTATTCTTTCTGAACGAGCGACCCCCACCTAGCCAAAATTGGTAAAGTCCATTTGAGGTCTGTAAGGGCTCAAATGAAAGGTCTTGAACTCTACTTTCTGAATCTGACTGGCCCTCGCACTAAATCACTATAGGAGATCCAATATGGCCGCTAGAACCACGTGACCTTTACCACTTTTATTACTTAAACGACTATAAAACCACTCGCATGAATCCGATTGAGGCCTACAAAGACTGAAATGAAAGTTCTTGAACTCTACTTTCGAAAGCTGTGTGTCAAAATTATTTGTCTTTACGTATAATCCAATACGGCCGGCAAAACCTCGTGACATCAAAAAAATAAACTAGAGTCTAATTAAGGTCTATGTAGGTACGTAGGGGTTTTTGGGGTCGCTGATCATGAAACTGAAGTCAGATTTGTAAAATTCAATATGGCGGATCCAATATGGCGGATGAAATTTTCAAAATTGTACCGATTTACGCCAAATTTGGTATTTGGGGGTTTTTGGGGTCACGAATCCGAACTCAGATTTGTAAAAGTCAAGACCAAAATCTCGTTCGCCATGTTAGATTCGTCATCTTAAATTTTACAAATATGAATTCAGATTCGTAATCAGCGACCCGAAAAACCACCACATACCAAATTTTGCGTGAATCATTTTTGAAAATCTCATCCGCCATATTGGATCCACCATCTTGAATTTTACAAATCTGACTTTGGATTCATGATCAGCGACCCCAAAAACCCCCATATACCTACATAAACCTAATAAGACTCAAACAGTTTATTTTTTTGATGTCACGTGGTTTTGGCGGCCATATTGGATTTTAACGAGCTCCTAATTATAGTTATCCGCACCGAGATTGTTTTTGTTTTTTGTTTGATGTCTTTTGTTTCTTAATGGGGGCCGTTGGTTTACTTTAACTTTGGTTAACGTAGGTTATGTGCCTGTTTTTTTTTTTTGTAAAAAATTGGTTTTGATTTAGAATAATACATTGAAAAACGGTTAGCCCTCTACTACGCATGCGCAGCTCGGTGAAGGTAGCTATTACTAGGCGCTCCTGGATTTTAGGTGAACAAAAAAAAAATCATACAGCTTTCGAAAGAAGAGTTCAAGAACTTTCATTTTAGTCTTTGTAGACTTCAATCGGATTCACGAGAGTGGTTTTATAGTCGTTTAAGTAATAACAGTGGTGAAGGTTACGTGGTTTTAGCGGCCATATTGGATTTCCTATAGGGAACGTTCAAGTATTACGTAACGCAAATTTTGATCATTTTGGACTTTTTACAATTTGACAACTAGTCAACTTATCGTATAATATACTTATGTTATAACATATTACAAAATATGGTTGACGCCTATATTAAATATATTCTATCAGTGCAGATGAATAGTTAAATACGGACCAAGTATTTTTCTGTTGGTAATGACAGCCACACAACTTGTCTTGGTTACCAGAAACAAAACTTTGTCTTGTTGTCCTTACCAGGTTGCAACAGCAAACAAAAAAATTTTTTGCTCCGTATATAACTGCTATTAGCAGATTAAATCTAATCCAATCCAATCCAATTCCAATAATGGCATTTTCCTAGGATAGTTTGCCAGCTCGATCTACTATTATTTACGTCCTACACAAAACCGTCTCACTTTGTAGTGATGTTTGCGCAGGCGCCAACTAATAA
Organism: Brachypterus glaber; assembly: GCA_958510825.1. Taxonomy (NCBI): domain Eukaryota; kingdom Metazoa; phylum Arthropoda; class Insecta; order Coleoptera; family Kateretidae; genus Brachypterus; species Brachypterus glaber. The sequence continues at coordinate 31,947,030 of OY294047.1, forward strand.
AACTTCTTTGAAATTCATAAAAAGTTAACCTCGTGTACAACGAAATAAACTGAATTTAAATTTAACATCATATATTAATAATCACGACTCACTTAAAACTTTAAATTAAACGAACACTTTCACGACATTACATAAAATAAAAAAAATTAAATTAATCAAGTCCTGTGCATATCAATTATTGCAATGATGATGCTGGAATAAATCCGCCAAAGCGGTCACACCTGTCGCTTACAAAGACCACGCTGCGACTAAGATTAAATCTTATTTCCCCAGCCAGGGTATTAAATTAATATCACTAAAGTTTTGTGCCTGCGACCATCTCACAGTGTGGCAAATTGCATTTCTACAGGGACAAAATTCTAAAAAATTCAGTATTAACTTAAAATAATCTGTTGATAACGAGAAAATTGTTAAAAAAATCTAAGACTTAATTGTGTCAATTTTTAAGGGTTTAAAATTTATAAATTTTAATAAAAAATTCTAGAAAAAATAAAACCAACTCTGAATAAACTGCTGATAATGAAAAAAATAAGTGTTAAAATATAAAGCTTAAAGGGGTTAATTTTGGAGAGTTATATACTACTGTAAATTTTAATAAATAAAAGTAAACATCTATTTTTTTTTAAATGTTGACCTAAATTTCTTAATCGACCCACAAAACCCCTGTATACCTAGTTTGAGTCGGCATGGTTCATAAATGCCAAAAATCGCTATATTGGCGCCACCATTTTGAATATTTTAGCCAAAAGGCCAAGAAAATCTTTAGAAACCAATTTTGATTCGAAAAGTCCAAATGACATAAGTCATCCACCATACTGACGTCGCCAATTTGATTTTTTTTTTGACCAATAGTTTGTAATCTTTGAACGCAAAAACCTCCGATATCGAGTGTGTGCCGATATGAAAGCATAACTTTGAAGTCTACCTTTTGACGCTAATATACGTTTTCGCTCGACCACACACATATAGTTTAAATCATCATCATGTTAGATTCCAGAAGTAATCGAACAATTGTATGACATTAAATTTTTAGTAAAGACTTATTTTTGTCTATTTATAATTCCCAATATAGTCTTAATTTTACTTTGTTGAATATCACTATTCAATTAATAAATATTCCAAAGTTAAAATAGGTCATGTCTGTAACCTATCAAAATCAATATGTCTGTAATGCACCTAAATGAAAATTGGACGCTTAATTTCAAAGCAATTTCCATTTTCCATCTAAATTATCCTACAAATTTGTCAATATTTCATATTTAGCACCTAATTACATTTGTCTTTAAGAAAGCTATTTACTCTAAATAGGGAATTACCGTTCATAGAGGACGTACCTCTGGTATGTCCTGATCCGGTACCAGCAATATATAATAAAAAAAAATGTTTATAATTTTACTGTACTAATTATAATTAGAGGAAAGACCCCTAATTTCGGACGGTTTCCCAATTTTGGATAGTAGGTTATCTAAGATACTATCGGCAGAGGTAAACAGAAACCTACTTTATATGAAGCCAAAAGTCAAACTAAATCCGTCCTGTAATATGATAACGGTAGAGCAAAAATTGTTTAAATTGCAAATAGCAGTTTTGTATTGAGTTGCATTATCATCATCTGTAATTTGTTTGGTCTTTAAGAGACAGGCTCAGTGCCTATGGCTCATTTATCTAAAATTTGAATTAATTTGAATGGATAATTGGGGGAGTGAGTCTCTGCTCACTGATGCTGATTTGCATCTGTCATGAATTTTTGGGTGTTGCGACGAGGAAGGTGGGAGGGGGATTTGGGGGGATGGAGTAGGGATTGGAGGGAGGTGTGGGGGGAGTGAAACTAGTTCACTGGTGCTGGAGGTGCACCTGTCCTGTGTTTGTGGGCACCATTACTGGTTGAGGACATTTTTGATCTTTTTGTAAGTGTAGTGGATTTCATGATCGTAATCTAGAAAATTTGAGATGAGGGGGTTTGGGTGGTCTAAATTGTCTTGTATAAAAGACTTACTGTATCGGATGATTTCCGTTTTTAGGAGGGGCATGTCGAGATCTCTGTGAATTTGGTTGTTCCGCATGAACCAGGGGGCATCAATGCATATTCTGAGTACCTTGTTTTGAAAGGCCTGAAGTTTGGCTGAGAGCGTTTTTTTAAGGGTGATTTTATTCCAGGCTGGTGCTCCATAGAGGAGTACTGGCTTTAGAGTTTGGTTGTAAAGTAGAAGTTTGTTTTTAATTGATAGGGGGCTCTTTCTCCCTATAAGAGGGTAGAGTTTTGAGAGGCGAGTGTTTGCTATTTGGAGGGTATTTTGGACGTGCTGATCCCACGTAAGATTTTTGGATAGGGTAATGCCAAGGTATTTGGCATGGTTTTCCCAGTTAATGGCTTGGCCGTTTATCTGAATGGGTTGGGGTGGGCCTCTTCTAATCCTAGAGATTAGAATGCCTTTTGTTTTGTTAGCGTTTACTTTGATTTTCCATTTGGAGAACCATTTTATTAGGGCATCCATTTGGCGCTGGAGGGCGGTATGAATGCGCTGGGGGTTTTTAGCTTTTGCTAGTATGCCGGTATCGTCGGCGAACAGGGCTATTTCAGTAGCCTGTGTTTTTGGGATATCTGCGGTGAAGAGATTGTACAGAAGGGGGGATAGTGGGGAGCCTTGTGGAACGCCAGCTTCGATGGGGCGAGTGCTGGACTTAGAGTCGCCTATTTTGATTTGAAAGTTTCTGCCTTCGAGGAAGGAGGCTATGAGCTTGGTGATGCCTAGGGGGAGGCCGAGAAGATGAAGTTTGACTACAAGACCTATGTGCCAGACTTTATCAAAGGCTTTTGCGATGTCCAGGAGGATCAGTCCCGCGGCTTCGCGCCTATTTAATCCATCTGTAATTGAGTCTACCAGGCGAGCCACCTGGTGGACTGTGGAGTGTCTGCTTCGGAAACCGAATTGCTCGTTTGGTAGGAGATTGAGCTCTTCAACTAAAGTTTGGAGTCTGGTTAAGATGACTTTCTCGGCTATTTTGCCCAGGGAGGATAGGAGGCTTATGGGGCGATAACTTTGGGGAAAGGTCGGATTTTGACCGGGTTTTTTGATTACTATTACATCTGCGTTTTTCCAGGACTTTGGAAAATGTCGCAGTCTGAGCATTGCGTTAATAATGTTAACGATGGCCATGATGGTTTTGCGGGGGAGAATTTTTAAGATTTTGTTCGGTATTTGGTCTGGGCCGGGGGCTTTTCTTTTTGGGAGATTTTTGATGATACTTTTGATTTCCTCGGGGGTTGTGGGGGTGATAATGTCGTTTTCGACTTGGGTTGTGATTCTATCGTAGGTGTGCTTTATTTCTCTTTCGTGCGTGAGTTGCTCGTAGTCAGAGTCGTCAGAATCGGGTTCAGAGTCGGTTTCTGGTACGGGGTCAGGAATTGGGGGGTTTGGTTTGAATTGATCTTGCATTGTGTCAGCAAATGCTTCGGCTTTTTCGGGGGTGGAGTAGACGACTCCTCTTAGGCCGTGTATTGGGGGGAAGCCTCTTTGTGGATCGAGGGATAGGGTTTTGGCCATTTTCCAAAGGGATCTATCCTGGGGGTTTAGGGATTTTAGTTTTCCCTCCCATCGGGAGTTTGCTAGGGTGTTTAGTCGGTCTTTGACTTCCTGAGTAAGTCTGTTCGCTTGGCGTTTAATGTGAGGGTCTTGAAGAGTGCGCGCTCTGCGTAGAAGGCGGTTTTTCTCTCTGATTAAGTCTTTGAGATCTCGAGGAAGGTCTTGCGGGTTTTTAATTTCTACATTTTTAGTTAGTTTGGCTTCATCCATTGCGGATTTAATGACTTGGGTGAGATTGTCTACGGCGGTATCTAGTTCTTGGACGGTGTTTATAGGACTGATTGTGGTTTTGGTTTCTAGGAGTTGGGATATGAATGCGAAATCGTATACTGTCTTTTTAGTGTGGTTTGCGGTTGGTATGCCTCCTGCCGTGATAATGATTGGGAGGTGATCTGAGCTTAATTCGTGTTTTAATTCTATATTAATGTTTAGCGTCGTGTTTTTATACAAAACGATGTCAAGGACGTCGGGAAGGCCGAGGCCATAATGGGTTGGGGAATCAGGTGCGGTAACCATAATATGGTTACGTTGTAAAATATCGTTAAGCCTACGGTCATTGGCCGTAGTTGTTCTAGAGTGCCAAAGGGCATGTTTGCAATTCAAGTCTCCGGCTAGGATTGTTGGATGGTTGTCATTGAAGTAGCCTTCGATGTCGGCGGGTCTAATTTCCCTATTGGGGGGTTTATAAAAGGACACGATCCTGAATTTGGAATTGTCGTGCATATTGACGAAGATGGAGGTAGTTTCGACTTGATCGCTTTGTGTGGGGGGGGCGTGTAAAAGATCGTGGGACAGATGTTTTTTAATATAAATTGCTGTGCCTCCTTTACGATCCAGGAGTCTATCGTTACGGTAACAGGAATAGTTGGGTATGGTACCCCTATGATGTGGTTTAAGACCAGTCTCTTGGACGAGGGCTATGTCGATTTGATTGTCGTGAAGAAATTCTATGAACTCCGGTTTTTTGGTTGAGAGGACATCAGCGTTCCAGGTGACGATTTTAAGGGCTCTGGGTTTCACTTGTCTATACATTTTGGGGTCCTAGGCTGGGCAATTGGAGGGTACTGAAAGCCTGCATGAAGCTGGCGAATTCTTGCATGAATGAGTGTATTTTTGAAATTTGGGTTTGATCGAAAATATTTGGGGGGTTGGCGCTGGGGCCTGGGGCCGCTTTGGGTTGTTGGGGGGTGGCGTTGGCTGCCTTTTGGGCATAGGAGGTGCCAGGGGTGAATTTTTGGGTTGGGGGGACCTTTAAGCCGGTTGGGAGGTTGTTAGAAGGGTGTTTTGGGCATTTGTGATAGTTGGCTGTGTGAGGGCCAAGGCAGTTTGCGCATTTAGCGTCTGTGTTGCGGGGTTTGTCACATGTTTTTGTGTGATGATCTTTTGCGCATTTGACGCATTTGGCTGTAGCTGGGGCTGGGGCCTGGGGCCGCTTTGGGTTGTTGGGGGGTGGCGTTGGCTGCCTTTTGGGCATAGGAGGTGCCAGGGGTGAATTTTTGGGTTGGGGGGACCTTTAAGCCGGTTGGGAGGTTGTTAGAAGGGTGTTTTGGGCATTTGTGATAGTTGGCTGTGTGAGGGCCAAGGCAGTTTGCGCATTTAGCGTCTGTGTTGCGGGGTTTGTCACATGTTTTTGTGTGATGATCTTTTGCGCATTTGACGCATTTGGCTGTAGCTCTGCAATTGGCCTGGGAGTGACCGAATAGCTGGCATTTGTGGCATTGCCGGAATTTTGGCTTATAGGTCTGGCTTTCGACCTTGATTACTAGGTGTAGAAGCCTAGTTTCATTGAATATAGGGTGTTGTTGTCCGGTCACCTTGGGAAGGATGACTAGGACTAGTGGCATGGGGGTTTTGTCTTTGGTACGCGTCATTCTGGCGACTGACGTGGGGGTGTACCCTCGCTCGATGAGAGCGGCTGCGACGTCTTTTACGGCTATTTGAGTGGGGATTCCCCGGATTACGGCGTGAATCGCCTTGTCTTCCGGGAGGGTGAAGCTGTGATACGGAATTTTCTCCGTGTCGGAAGCGGCCCCTTTTTGGGGGATTTTTTGGCTCTTGGCCGGAATTGTGTTTAGCTCCGTTTCGGAGCCGGAACTTTTTGGGCGCTTTTTTTGTTTACTGCGTTTTCGCGGGGATAGTGTGGGGGATCTGGGGGATTCGCTCCCTGAGGCGAATTCCACTCCGGACATGTCTGATTCGGAGAGTTCAGGGGCATCGGAAAATGTCGGGTCCTGGCTTGGTTGGTTTTTTAGGAGGGTATCTATTTGACTTGTGAGGTGCGCAATTTCCTGTCGGAGGCCGCTGATCGTGTCATTGGCGAATTTTATTTGGGCTAGTAGACTATCGGTTTGTGTTTTGTGATTTTCTGCCTGGACCTTTTGGTGTTCAGATTGGGCTTTTAGTTGTTCTTGGAGGTTTGCAATTATTGACTGTAGGGAAGAATTAGAATTTGCCATGGTGGCGTCGTAGTGGGGCTTATCGGGGGAGTTTGGATATGACATCTCGGAGTGCGTAAGTTGAGAATTACGGGGGCCTGAAAAGGCCCCGGGCGGCGGGGGGGGGGGTGTAGTGTTAAGCACTAATTGTTAGTATTGGGGTCTTAGGGAACCTTAAACACACCAAACCGCCAGCCTCAGCGGTTTGTAGGAATTGGCTTAAGTCCACAGTGTGAAAAGGGCTGCAGCACTTAGCAAGCAAGCTTACAAGTGAGCAAATGTTAGTTCGAATATATTTATAATAAAACAATCTTACTCTATGGAAATCTGCTGGGCGACGTCTGACCTCTTCACTGTCACTCACTCGACTTCATAGAGTTGCATTAGAATGCTACTTTATTTTATAAATAATCGTCATAAAAGTTTGTGTTTATGTCTTGGGTGAGTTAAGATACTGGTTAAGTTGATCTACTAGTCATAATTAAGAAATTTGAAAACATAAATATTTTAAAAATCTCTAATATAAAAAGCAGAAAGTTGACTAATTTCGGATAGTGCATTTTTGTGCATTTGATTTTCAATTTCGGATAGCCGAAAGATAGAATAGAATAGAATTATAATCAGGATACCTAACCATTAATTATTATTATTATGATAAAACAAAGATACAACATTAAAAAAAATAGTTTGAGTATTTTGGCTATTTGAGTACATGAGGGTTGATGATGATTGCATTTTTTAAACTGAATACCTATTTTGAAACATTTTTGTATTTGTATGATGTATTAGAATACTTAACAAAACGAGAACTAAATATTAAAATATATTTTATAAATGATGACGTAAGCCTGAAAAATAATTTTAACTGCAAATAATTATAATTTATATTAATTTATTCTATGGGGTTTTCCAAATAATAAAATATGTCAAATAAAATAAATACGAACATAATTATGTAAAATACATGTTATATTAGATGAAGTATTGTTTACTATTATTATTAAAATGTTTATTTATTTGATTTGCAATATATTTATTTTTTTGTCTACACCAGAACTGAAGTCATTTTTATTTTGTAACTTCTGAGTACTGATGACGAGTGTGAAAAATTACTTAATTCTAAAAAAACCTATGATATTATAAGCTCTATAGTTGTCCCTAAAGGTATAACTTATAATTTAATGGACAGCAGTCCAATACGTTAGGCAACATTTTAGGTCTTCAATACAAACCCAAAAATAAAATTCCCTAAAAATATTATATTTGGATTTTATCACAGTGCAACAAAAAATTTGCATTATAAGCAAAATTATTGAAGAATACATAAAACAGCTTATTAAAGACAAAAACAAGTAAAAAATCTTCACACACAACAGGCTATTTATTGTCAATGACTCTCATAAGTTCCCTAGGAAATTTTAGACCTACTGTACACATGGCTGTGTAAAAATAAAAAAAAAAATAGTTTTTTACTTAAAAAAAACAAATATCTTACGTTCATCCAATTTAAAATATATTCTAAAATGTTATTTTCACCTAAAATATGCATAATTTTATTTTAAAACAATGCTAATTAAACTTTTATCTCTTTCTGTAGAAATTCTCTCTTTATTTAATCTAAATAGGCGGCAGTCCATTATTAGAATATATTCTAATATATTCAATCTAGATATAAGGAAGCGTAGAAGGGCCAATGTAATATTTTATTACTAAATTCCGAATTAAAGTCAGAGTTTTACTGAAATTCTGACTTTGGGTTAGAATTTCACTTTAATACCGACTTTAACACTTACGCTGCCAATGCAAAAATGGTAGTTTTTTTTTTTGGGAGCTAACACTATTTTAAAATTATTTGCATAGAACAAACGCTTAAAAAAAAACAAGAAAAAAAAATCTGCGTGCACTTTTGAGACAATACTGGCTCCTTTAAACACTCAATGGATAAAGAACGCATTCGGCATAAGCATGCTTTGACGCTTATAAGCGTAATTGGCAGCGAACGTGTTAAGTCAGAACTTGAAGATAGAATTTAATAAAATTCCGACTTAGTTTGGACTTTTAAGTAAATCCTATTAGTTAAATAAATAAATAATAAATACACAGAGATCTCGACATGCCCCTCCTAAAAACGGAAATCATCCGTTATTGCAAGTCTTTTATACAAGACAATTTAGATCACGAAATCCACTACACGGAAAGAAATTAGTGGGCTCTGCGCTATACATTATAAGATATTTGGTAACAGTGGCAAATTATAGTGATTTAAGCTATAGATTATAAGGGACACAATAACTAATAATGTTAAAAATAAATTGGAAACGATTATATATATTACAGACACGATTATATTTATTACAGGCACTATTATAAATTTACAGAAATTTTATTATATTATAAAAATTATTAGCACGGACAATAATTAAATCTATTTAAGCTATAAATGCCATACTATTTGTTATATTTTATTATTCAATAAACAATTAAAGTATTTCATATAAATTTTTACACTGACTGCCATAATTGTAAGAGAAAGCCTTGTATTTATATAATAAGCGATTATAATTTACTTGGTATGTGTGTTATTGCGCTCCTAGCTATAACTTTTTTTTTCCGTGTACACTCACAAAAAGATCAAAAACGTCCTCAACCAGTAATGTTACCCACCAATTCAGGTCAGATGCATTCCCAGCATCAGTGAGCTAGTCTCACTCTCCCCGCACCTCCCTCCCCTTCGTATTCCATCTCTCCTCATCTCTCTCCCCCCCTTTTTCCCGCCCCCATCGCCAATTCATGACAGATGCAACTCCAGCATCAGTAAGCAGAGACTCACTTCCCCAAATATCTATTCAAACTAATTCTATTTTAGACAAATGAGCCGCCATAGGCAATGAGTCTGTCTCTTAAAGATCCAAACATACTACGTTGGGGCCAAAAGAATCTTTAATCAGAAACTTAACATCTAAAAAATTTAAATAAATATTTCCGCCCCAACTTTTAAACGAGTTCAGATATCGACTTGAAATCTGGAACACTTAAATAAGACAACCCAAACTATCTTTTCGAATATATTTCATATTTTCAGCTTTTAAAATGTGAGCAGGGGGCATCAAGATTTTTTTTAATAGAAAGGGGTGTTATTTTAAAGCTTAAAAAAAATTCTCTATTTAACATTACATTTTTTAATTTTCTTTAAACATTTTTTTGGGGGTTTAAAATCAGGTTGAGAACGGGTATTTTTCAAAATTTCTTAAAAATAAATTAATAATTTTTGAAAAATTAATAATTTTATGTTGCAATAACGTAAATTATACTTTTAAACTAATTTTAATCGGTATAAATAAAAATTTACAAAAAAAAATCTATAAAGTCATACCTTTTAGCAAAAAAAAATTGAAAAATTAAAACCTTAAAAAAAATAAAAAATAAAAAATAAATAGTTCAATAGAAATTTTCATAAGCTTTGGAATAATCCCCTTTCTATTAAAAAAAAAATTGCCCCGTGTAGGGACATTTTAAGAGCTGAAAATATTAAATATATTCGAAAAGATAGTTTGGATTGTTGGATTGTTGAGTGTTCCAAAAGTCGATATGTCAACTTGTTCAAAAGTTAAGAGGTAGGGAGGGAGTAGCTTTTGGACCGCATAGTATACATGAAATGTTTCCTTTCTCTTTAAAAAATAAGTACCGTACAAAAAACTTTACTCGATCACTGATCAAGTTATAGACATGATAGGTCCAAGGGTTCTATAAGGGGATTAGTATTAAAGTGTAACTAAAAGTAAATCAAATTGTTCAAATTAATCTATTGTATTTTTTAAGCAAAACATCTAATAGACGAATATTTGATTAAAAAAAAAATTTAATAGATTCTAATCTCTTTTGATTAATGTGTACCAAAAATAATAATTATTATTATTATTTTTGGTACTTAAATAATACTTAAATATAATATAATAACACAGGCCCACAAAAAAATGTAATTGTAAAAATGACTGTGATCTTTCTATGTAAACTAGGCTGCTGAATCTTAATATGATATCAAATCAAAAAATCCACTTTCGTTGTTTGTAAAAATTTAAAAAATGACATAAAACCCCTGAAAATCTCAAATGTTTCACTGCCATGTTTTTATAAACATCGACATTTCAAAAATGTTGAGAAATTTCTTAAAATTGCAAAATCTACTCTGTGCTCTTTGGGCCGCTGGCTATGTATTTTGAGCTGCAGAATCCAAATATGGTATCAAAATTACCCAATCGCCTTTCTTTTTTTTGTAAAAAAAATCTAAATGCTCAAAAATTTCGGGTCGATATCTCCGAAAGTTACTGATTTACGAAAACCTCGTTTTATGGAAAATTAAAGGAGCTTTAATTTTGATTTAAAAAAGTGAATCTATACCTATAGGTAATTCTGACACTATATGTGGATTCAGCAGCCCAAAATACAAAGAAATATCATGACCACACATCTCGTACATTACATTTATTTTTTTGGGCCTTTAATTTTATTAATGAAAATTCATTCCCCTATTGTCTTAGACTATATTTAATGAATTATATACATGGATTATGCTAGTGATGATGATATTTAAAAATTAATTAAATATTTTAATATTTACTTAAAAGTAAATATAAAAAAAATACTTTTTCGTCCAAGCAGGCGTAAACTGATAGTTTACCCTTTATTTGACGAAATTGGTGACATTTTTTGGTCCTAAGTATATAATAGTACATTTCTGCCTAATAAGAACATGAAACTTATTCAACTCAAGATATGCTATTTGGCCGAGGCACAGCCTAGTCCAAATTAGCATCTTGAGAGTTGGAAATGTCATTTTCTTATGAGATAAGAACAGTTATTTATTCAAAATCAGAACCAGGGCCGGCCTTGGCATTTCGGCGCCCTGAAGCAAGCCTTGAACTTGGCGCCCCTAGCAAAAAAAAAAATTGATAATTGAAAAAAAATTAACCCCTCTGAAAGATTTGATGATAAAAAAATGTCTTCAACTGAAAATGAAAAACAAATTAACAAATTTACCCCTGTGAAAGTTACTGAAAATTAAAATATTAACCCCTCTGAAAATTTTGATGATCCTCACCTCTGAAAACACAAATTTATCCCTCTGGAAAATTTTGATGACTAAAAAAAAAGGTCCTCACTTCTCACAAATCTTTTGCTGATATTTTTTTTACGACTCGGGTGGGAAAAATGCCCCTCGACGGCACCCTTTCAAGCGGCTCGCGCCCTGAAGTGAGGGGTTCAATTGATCCATACAAAGGCAGGCTCTGATCACAACCAAAACACAACATATGTATTACAAAAATAATTACATTTAAAGAAATGTTTGGTTTTGTTGCTATCAATGAATATCATAGCGCGTCAGAAATTTAGTAAACGTCATACACATAACCTCAAATTGACAAACTAATTTTAAGATAATTTTTACGTTTTTTGGATGTTTAGGTGTTAGGTCGTAGGAAAAATAGTAAACGAACCTCGACGCAAACCATTTTAGTGCACATCGAAGCTAGATTCGCGCACTCGGTGCGTAGTATACTATTACGACATAGTGCCTAAAGGAAAATATTTTTTCTAATAAAATGAATATGTATATATTAAGAAACAGTCTTGACTTCGCTGGAAGCAAAATTTAACGTTGATCTATTAGCTGCTTCAATTAAATCAGACGGGGAGTTAAATTATGCATATTTTCCAATTTATAAAAGTTTTTTTTTTTTTTTTTTGAAGAAAAGGCTTACAAAATTTTTTAACGTAACGCTCCTTGACTTTTACTTCACGTTAGTATATTTATATAAATTCATAGCTACGCTAATTTTTTTTTTCGTCATAGATAATTACAGTTATCATTCGAGGTTTTTTTTTACTAAAATATCTGGGTCCGTAAAAAATTAAAATTGGATTTTTATATTTTAGATCCGCTTGGACAAAACTTTTTGCCTGAAGAGAGTTTTTGGCCTTCGCTTTGTGATTGGGTTACAATATATTTAGTTTTGTTTGTCTGTGTTCATTTGTTAAAATTAGATTTTTTACAGTGTAAATCCTTACATTATTTTCTATTTTTATTTAAAATTTTTATATTGAAAATTTTATAGTGTACAATAGAAGAGGAATTTTAATCCCTGTACTTAATTGTTTTAGTGATAATGTGAGTAAACATAGACTCTGCGCCTAATAGAACCTCTACAAAATAATATTTTGTGATATGATTATCAAATACACGGATATATTTTTCATAGGTAATTAAAATAATTGTAATATAACAAGACCAAACCAGCGAATAGAAAAATCGTTCCCGCTACGCGCTAGGGATATTTTATTCTTTCCCTTTGTCTCGTGCGTTCCTAAGTAAAAAACTTTTCTCAAATACAAACAAGAAAATTCAACGAAAAAAAAAACAAGAAGTTTCCTAACAATTGTTAAGAAAAAATTACTATTCAAATAAACAAAATTATTAGTAATCTTAAAACACATACACATACTTGAATTTTGTCGGGATCAGTAAGAGTAAGTATTTCTTCAGTGTAAGTTGCTTACATATGGACTGCTTGATGTTAATATTTTAAAGTTTTCTGGCATTTTCATGAGAAAAATTATTAAAACTATGGCCTGGTTTTAAACATTTGCTTTTATAATGCGTAACTGACAAATTAATAAAATAATATGGCATATTATTTCCAAACACATACTTGAATTTTGTCGGGATCGGTGAAGAGTAAGTTTTTCAGTGTAAGTTGCTTAAACTTTGACGCACGGATCTGTGGCTACGGGAAATATGTTTGGAATGTGTGTGCAAGTGGGAGGCCCGTTGGAAGCACGCACGCCTTATAACGCTCTTGACGGAAAGAAGAGAGCGGCGAATGATTCCTCCCCCTTCCAACGGAGACTTTCTTTCATGCGGAGAACTATAAATATGGACTTCTTGGTGTTAATAATTTAAAGTTTTCTGACATTTTCATAAGAAATATTAATAAAACTATGGCCTGGTTTTAAAAATTTGCTTTTATTATGAGCAATTGATAAATTAATAAAGTAATTTGGCATATTGTTCAAAGAGGTATTTCCTTAGTTACTATGACGAAAACGAAAAAAAAATCCTTATGAATTTTTTCAAGTACCAAGAATTTCTTCTATTTAATAGTTGATTGGCTAAAAAAGGTACACTGTTAAAAATAAATATGTAATTACACACGATTCTGCACGTAAATGTGATTCAATGCAAATACATGTAAAATTTACTAGATTTTATATGTAATTTTTCAATTTTACATGTAATTTTACAATTTTACATGTAATTATAAAATTTTAAATACACATTACATGTAAAATTAGGGAACGTTCAAGTATTACGTAACGCAAATTTTGATCATTTTGGACCTCACTCCCCCCCCCCTGTAACGCTATATTCCTATACCATTAACATGGACGTAACACTCCAAAATGCCCCCCCCAGGAGCGTTACGTAATACTTAAACGTTCCCTTACATGTAAAATATAGTAAATTTTACAGATTTCACTGTAACAAATAAATATGTAAATTTACATGCAGAATCATAGGTAATGTGTCGCAGAGACAAGTAAAAGTTACGAGATTTGATATGAATATTACATATAATTACATGTAATATATATATAAAATTGTAAAATTACAAATTTTTGTGAATATTACATCTAAATTACATGTAATATTCATATAAAATTGTAAAATTACATGTAAAATCTCGTAAATTTTACTAGTACCTGCATGGAAACACATTACCTATGATTATATTTATTTTTTACAGTGTACCTCATTCGTGACAAAATTGGTTAAATGATATAATAATAATGAAGTGTGATTTTTTTAGCAAAAAATACGGTAAAAATTTAGGAAATGCGGGTCATAATTATACATAATGATCCTTGTCGTGGAAAATGGCAAAATTTACTACTAATTACTGTAAAATTACTGAATTTTTAGCGTGTTTTTGTGAACTTTTTAATTCAAACTAACAATTTAGAAATATCCAGTAAACCTTCAACAGCAATATCCTTAGTGCAAGTTGATTTACTGACAATTTTATTTTTTAATACGCCAAAACACAAGTGAAGATCCAAAGGGTCTAAGTGCCAAAAACCTAGATCCGAGATAACCAAATAAAACTGTTTTGGTAATTAGAATACATCATTTTGGTTTTAAATATATTTTTAAAACTAAAAAAAAACTTAATTTTGAATGAAAACAAAAATAATTTAAATTGGGAGATCGTAAAAGGGTCTAAGTGACTCGTTACATATTTATAAAAAAAACTTTTAACAAAAAAAAATTAACCGACTTCTGCTCTCTAAAAAGTAAAAAAAAATAAGTCGGTGCCAATTTCACCATTCCCTAAATTAAATAGTAAAAATTATTTTTGTTGTTAAAATATTTGCTGTGAAATTGGCACCGACTAAATATATTTTTTACTTTTTAGAGACATAGAAGTCGGTTCATTTTTTTTTTGTTAAAAGTTTTTATTTTTTACTTTTTAGAGACACAGAACTTGTAGATTTGTAACGTTATCTAAGCTAAAGTATAGTTGTCCTTCCATCTCGGCAAGCTGCTGACGTCAAAACCCACTAAGATAATTTTCTAAAAAATGAATTTAGTAATATTTTTTATTTCAGCGCCCAAGAGTCCAACCAACCTTATTTTAAACGAAATACTGAAGAAAATGTTAAACTTTAGGTAATAATTAAATAAGGCCTTATGGTGTAATCACAAATTTTATCATTTTCTCTTTGTATTTTAATATTACAAGTCCAGAGAATCAAGTTTAGCGGCATTTAAAAGATTTTTAGCCTGCCGTAATGTTTGAGTGAAGCCTTAATTAATTTATCTGGCTTATCCGAGATCCGATATTTCTCTAATTGGTTGATATTAGAACCAAATTAAGCCGTTTTAAGTTAAATTGCGTAAAAATTATTAGATTTTTCTTAATTATCGGGCTTATCCGGCATTATCCGAACGTCAAATTGAAACGAGACTACCTCAGGAATGCCTTCTTTCAGTTGCAAAAAGTTTCATTCAATTCACTTCATCCGTCCCAAAGTTATGCGGGATCAAGTATAAAAATAAACAAAGTCACACGTCGAATTGATAACCTCCTCCTTCTTTTTTGGAAATCGGTTAAAAAGGGTCTATGTGCCTTAATATACATTACACGCGCCGATAGCCCATAGACCCTTTAGAAATAATTTTCGCTGGCAAATAGACTCTTTTGAACTTTAGATAAATGCCTAAATACATCGCTGGTACTACTTTTGCAATGTTATTATAATGCCTATAGGCATGGCACATAGACTTTTTCTACATGTATAACTCAAAATATCCGATAAACCCTTTGTAACTTATATTCTCCGATTATTTATTTTAATTCAAGGAAGGATCTTTTGATTGAAATTTCTAAAACTTTTCACAAGGTGAACATTGTACTAGTGCAAAGTTATACTTGTGAATTAGTTTAACTAATTTAGTTACAGTAATTATTAGTTCAGAGATAAATCTTTGAGTGTCATTAGGGGCCGCGTTTCTGTATCAGTGTTTACTAAAAAATATATAAATATGTACAATGTACATTGTACAGTAGGGTGACCCACCAAAATTTCAAATAAAAAAATTCGGGGTCTCACATCTTAAATTTGTTTATTGTAGGATACAGCTCCGCGATTTTGAAAGAAAACATTCTGATTTTTTTGAGGTTATACATTTACTATCCCTTTATACCGTGCCGTGTTAAAAAGATTCAAATAAAAAATCCTTCGGCCTTAAAAAACATAAAAAGCTAAAAAAACATTACTATTTAAAAAATGGCTGTGAGCGACCTCTAGATTTTTTTCAAAAATTCTGATAAAAAATCGGGGATGATACTCTTACCCCAATAAATAAATTTAAGGGATGAGGCATCCACATTTTTCAATTTGAAATTTTGCTGGTTCACCCTGTTGTATAAGTTTAAAATAAAGTTATAAACAGATAGATACGGATTTATTATTCCTATTTTACAGTATATTATTGAAACAATCATACTGAACTAATTACAGGGGGGGCCGGCCCCCCCTGGAAAATTGTTTATACTCATAATAAATCTTCGAATTCAAAAAAAGTTTTAACCTATAGGAATAAAATTTTCATATATTTTTGTAAAGTTCCAAATTATAAAAAACTTTCGCCTGCGGCGCTAAGGATTTCTTGCATTTTTATAAAAAAATTTACTATTTTAAAACTAAAATAAACCATTAAATTTGTACAATTTCCATGTTATAATTTAAGATTGTAAAGCTTTTATTTGTTTAATGTTTTAAAATTAGAACTTATTGCTATGGTTGACAGGCATATCTGGTCAATTTTTTGAATTTTGGCGGAGGCGCCATATTTTTAAATTTATTTTTGTTGTATTTGATACGCTGTAAATATCTTTAAAAAGCTCTGTGATAGGGGAATAATCATGATTGAGCTACCACTATATAAGTATAGGGTATACCCTGTACAAACAATATTAAATAAAACTGCTTTTAACATGAATTAAAATTTGCTGTGATTGAGTATCTCTTTTTCAAAATTTACCCCCCCCCAGACTGATTTCGTGGATCTTCCCCAGTCATAGGTATCTTTTATATATTTTTCTATTTCAAAATAATTTGGGCCCCCTCTGGGATTTTGAAAAGTCGGCGTCTATGGAAGCAATTAAATCTTAAATATAACTACAAAAGTACATTTATTTCTTTTTTGTTTTTAGGTAATTTATTGATATGTAGGAATCAAATCTCTTTGATCTAATTAACCTAATGATGCTAGTTTAATTTTTCATTTTAAAATAAAAATCAGTGAAAAATGTTTAAAGAATTTTAAACGTGAGGTACTTAAAACAGGTTAAAGATAAGATAATATAATTTTTATCTTTTAATAATAAATCTTTCTCCTCGTAGGTATATTTTATTACCAAAATGAAGCAAGCACATTGTATTATACAATGTATTCTACAGAAGAATAGGAACTACCGAGGGGACTACTATTTTTAACTTGTAGATTTGTAACGTCATCTAAGCTAAATTATAATTGGCCTTCCATCTCGGCAAGCTGCTGACGTCACAACGCACTGTTAGTGCGTTGTGAAGTCATCTTAAAGATAAATTTCTAAAAAATAAAA
Source organism: Brachypterus glaber (assembly GCA_958510825.1). NCBI lineage: Eukaryota > Metazoa > Arthropoda > Insecta > Coleoptera > Kateretidae > Brachypterus > Brachypterus glaber. The sequence goes on from OY294047.1 coordinate 31,964,235, forward strand.
GTAATATTTTTATTTCAGCGCCCAAGAGTCTAACCAACCTTATTTTAAACCAAATACTAAAGAAAATCTTTTTCAACTTTAAGCGTCAAGTAATAATCAAATAACGCCTTATAGTAAAATCACAAAATTTAGCATTTTCTCTTGGTATTTTAATATTAGAGGTCCAGAGAATCAAGTTAAGCGGCATTTAAAAGATTTCAGTGTGCCGTAATATTTGAGTGACCCCGTAATCAAGTTATCTGGCTTATCCGAGTTATTCGATATTTCTCTAAAAATTTGGTTTGCGTTAAAATTATTAGATTTATCTTAATTATCCGGCTTATCCGGCATTATCCGAGCATCAAATTGGAATGGGACCACCTCATGAATGCCCTCTTTAAGTTTCAAAAAGTTCAAATTTCGTTCATTGGTTCCATAGTTATACGGGAACAAACATAAAAAAAAAACAAAGTCACACGTCGAATTGATAACCTCCTCCTTTTTGGAAAAAAAGTCGGTTAAAAAGGCTATAGTTTGGTTCATGATTAAACTGAAATTTGGCATCTTTCTAGGTATTTGGATAAGCAAGCCCCCCTCTTTGGAAGTCAAGTCAATACTTTACGAAATATTATCTTTACACTCAGAGAAAAATGGTTGTAAAATCAAATCAAAAAGTCATATGATTTAAAAGAAAACCAATATGTTTTTGCTGCGACAGTGTTGTTTGTTAATAAAAAAAATTTTTTTTAATTTTATAAGCCATTGTAAAAATAAAAATTTTATTGTAATTTGAAAATTTTTTCCTTTTAAATCATTTGCAAACTAGAAATAATTTGAATACAAAAACTGGTTATTTTTAAAAGAATTCTTTTAATAACTATATTGATATTTTTCAACACTATAAAGGGAAATATTATGATTTTATTAAGAAAACATTAAAATGAGAAAGTATACTTTCCTTTATAAGGGACAATACTTTTACTTTAAAGTGAAAAGCGTTTTGGTGTAAAAATTATTTTTTTAAATTAATATTATTCATAACTAAAACGTAAAGTATTTACTTTTAATATTTTAAAAGACAATTTTTTTAAATTAAAATAATTTCTCATTGATTTTAGAAGATGAGATTTTTGTGTATGAATATAAATATGAATAAAATAGTACACTGTTTTACTGTAGGTAAGCATAAGATGTAAGTCATTCTAAAAAATATTAATGTAAATCATTTTAAAGAAATGCTTTTATGCATATAGGTAGATATTTTGATATTGAAATTATGGTATTGTTTAAACGAAATGTGTAGGATGTTTTAACAATTCTTCAAGAAAACAATATATTTTCATCATGAATATTTAAATTCAAGTACAAGCTGTCAGATTTTTTTACAACAATACAACAAAACTACACATGTGTGTACTTATGTACATCTAATAACTTCTATTGCGTAGGAGAATTTTAAGAAAATGTTTTATTCAAAATATGAGAAAATAGACTTTTTCTTCAAGCGTACTAAAATGTTCATATTTTATAACTGAACACACTAGTTAATAGTGATCTATTTTGTTTACAGTAAAAAATTGACTTCATTGTTGTACGCCATAAAAAAAAGTTAGTTAGCAAAACCACCACTGGCGGAGCACTCTTTGACTTTGATGACACCCATACATAGTTAATTATGTAAACAGGTGGTTGACTCGAGATTCTGTGCAAAACTCTTGTGTGAAATTGATTAAAAATGATTGAAGAAGAATATATGGTTTATACACCTACAAATCTCTCCGAAATTGCAAATGCTACATTAGACAAGTTACCATCGAAATCGCGAAAAGTGTAGGATTTAGCCTACGAAAAAAATTTAAAATGAGCTAAGGAAGGTTTAAGTTTATTTCGAAAGGGTTTTTTATAGGCTTATTTTAATAAAAAAAAAAAACATACTCCGATTCGCGTCGTCCGTAAATTTTGCAGACTAGTAAAAAAAGCTTCACTTTTCCTCTTAGTAAAACAATATACTATTTTTATGCAGCCTGTGAGTCGCGACTTGTCGGTGCTAAAGTGCAGTATTTTATTATTGTTTGACACACTGTTTTGAAGCTATCAAAATAATGCGGCAAAAAATGAGAAAGCAATATACTTGAATATAAAAGTAAAAACACGTTCACGTTGAATTCGCTTTAATCGGAGCGTATTTGGCTCCTACCTCCAACTTTCGTCGTAGGTTTCTTACCGTGTGTCTGACTATAGTATTTTTTCTAGAAGCAAAAAATTGATTAGACTTCAAAATGTTTTATTTTTATGTATAACATACGTATCCAACATATAGAGAAAGGAATTTTGTAAAAAATGCATTTTACGGAGGTAAAAAATGTGAAAGCTCTTTTATTGGGCAGTGTATTTTTTATGTGTAGGTATCTAATTAATTGTGTGAATATTTTACATCTTTTTCGCCGAACAAAGCGACTTTTTGTGTATCGGTATTCTTTGTAGGTAGGTACGTCAACAATTAATATAAAAACGAAACTATAAAAATACGATAATTAATAACTAAGCCAATCAAGTTATTCAAAAAAATATACGACTGGAAAAATAGTTTTACTGCACGGACCGGTTCACGGTTTTTATCAGATTTCACTTATTTTCAACAGACAACTACATGAACTCTTATTTTGTAGATACATTTATTTATTTAAATCGTATTTAAATTGACAGCAGGTTGTTTTTCAACTGAAAAGGGACTTTTAATTATTATATCGTATATTTATTTCTGAATAAATAAAATTTGTTATAGTTATTATATTCTGAGTACTTTTTATGCGTTTAAGAATAAATACTTAAAAACCTTCAAGTATTACGTAACGCAAATTGTACCAAAGTTCATATACTTCATACCCCGTTTCACGTGTTATTAAAGGCTGTAGAGATTTCATATTTTGGCTACCCCCCATATATTTTGTTTGACACAGTGGTTTTTGCAAATTAAGTGAATAGAATTCTATTTAAAAGCCCTGTAATGGTCTTTATTTCCGGCTTGCTGAAATCACGTTTTTTGTTCTTTCAGGTTCATATTTTATAAATATTTTGGCCTGTCTTAAGTTTTAGTCTTTCCAATATCGAGGTATGATATTGGTTTCCAATTTTTTGATAGCCTTTACCAGGTGAATTTTCTTAAAGCCACAGAAAGGTTCAGGGCGAGTAAATTCTCGCAAGAGTCTGCGGCCTCAATGCCTTCAACACCTTCTTGTCCTGGCACCCTTATTAAGTTGTTTAAGGCTTTCGTAGCATTTGGTATCACAGTGCTTTGGTTCCTTAGAACCGCCGCCGAATGGAGAAACTATATTCAATATTCCAAACCGATTTATAGTCACTGATTTACTTATTCTATAAAATTATTGAAAAAAGTCAAACTTTGAAGGATTGCAATTTTCACATTAGGGAACGTTCAAGTATTACGTAACGCAAATTTTGATCATTTTGGACCCCCTCCCTGTAGCGCTATTTTCCTATAACATTAACATGGGCGTAACACTCCAAAATGACCCCCCCCCTAGGAGCGTTACGTAATACTTAAACGTTCCCTTACTCAACAAAATAAAATATAATCAAAAGCAATAGTTTTTTGTAAAGATTCCCAAATTTAATAAGGTAAATAAATTAAATTCTAATTAGAAATTTTTGTTGAGTTAAAGAAACATATTTTTTTCATTCATACTTCAGAGACATATATTTACTAAAATTAAATAAATGCAAATGCTTAAATGTACCCTAAATTTTCCTTTTTTTTATGTACGTTTTTCTTCGTAACAAAAATAGATAACTTAATTTTGAAAATATATTTGGAATCTACGTCAAAAATACTAACGAAATACACTCGAAGTGTTTTCTATTAGTCATTGGGGTAAAGGATTATCCTCTTCAAAGAAGAGTTACCATTTTCTGCCATACGCGAATTTTCTGGATTTGGCTCTTGGTGGATATATTAACTCCAAACCGATTACTACAAGGATCTAAACTTAATTTTTGGTTCGATTTTTTTTTAACCCAAGCGTACTCGGGGACACTGTAGTGTAGATTTTTTTATAATTAAAAGAATATAGTGGCAATAACGATGTAAATATTGTACTTGATAGAATAAAGTGCCGACACTTTATAACCTTATAACTTTCAGAATAGTGTTGAAATTTTATACGTTAAAAAGCACGTTTCTGTAAAACAAAGTTTTCAAACAAACCAAAACCATATGAAAGGAAGATTTAGTGTCTACAAGGCCCTTGTAATAAGGGTGCGTTTCAAATTATAGAAGTTTTGACACTTTATTCTGTCAGTCAAGTAAAAGTTTTAATTTTTTTTGGCGAGTAAGGGTTTGAATATGACTAAAGTTAATAATTTAGTCAGACTTTAATTATATTTGAAACATTTTCCCCAAAAAAAAAAAACTAAATAATATAAATCGGGCAAAAACCTACACTAAAATTAAGTATTATGTTTTGACAATTTATTCTGTCAATTATAAAGTTTTAATTTAAAAGTTATGTTAATACCCAGATATAGCCTTAAAATTGTAAAAAGTCCAAACAAATATTTGTTTACCAAAGCCCAAAAAAAACTGAAAATTGAGAATAAAAAATAATCTCTAATTGCTTTTGGGGTTATGTTACTATCTGTCAAACAACTGACACTTTACAAAATGTGTATTGTATAACAATAGATCTACCGAAAGTTTTTTTTCGGAACGGAAAAATATTTTGTTTTACTTTCGATACACGTATGTAGCGTATGTTACGGACAAAGGTGGTGATCCGTGACGTTATTGGTCGGTCAATGATGATGTAGCCCAGAAATTTGGACAAAGGAAAAATGTACTATCAAGTCAATGTCCAATTATCGTCTTGTCCAACATATACACTTTCGAGTGTCGAGTTCGATGCGATATTAAGACCACAAAACATTATCGAAGAGCTAGATATCAAAATTATTAATTAAGTTTCTATTTATTTAATAAACCAATTTAATTGAACTTTATAACGCATTTTTATTAAATATTTTATATGCACCTTAGACGAGGCGACATGCATGTGACTGCATCAACTAATACTGATATAAAAAATCAGATCAATTAAGAATTTATCACATTATTCATATACACCTACGAGATTTTGAGAAGAGATAACTATTGTTGTAATAGGCGCCATCAGATATTTATAATATTATATTTTATTTTATTTTATTACTTAAAATATTAAAACAATTTATCAGTTTGCCTAGATACATAGTTATTTGCTATTATAGATACTCTTCGTCGAACTGCAGTAGAAGAGTGTACCTAAATCTGTATATTAAAATGAAAAATTAGAATTTTTATTATTTTTTTTTAACAAATGTTTTATTATATTTTATTAAATGTATTAAATTTTTTTTTAATTATAATATTTCTTGTTCTTTTTTATATAAAATAATGAAAAAATCTTGCTATTAAGAACACTTTAATAAATAAAATAAATATATATGAACAGTTCCAACATATTAAATATTACCTTCGAAACGTTGGAACTGTTCATATATATTTATTTTATTTATTAAAGTGTTCTTAATAGCAAGATTTTTTCATTAATTTTTTTTTTTAATAAACTTATTTATTAATAGTCTATTTTGGAGATACTAAGGATCTTTAGTCTATTCCATCTATGGAACATATGTGTCTACAGAATAACAAAAAAAAACTAATACTAACTACCAAATAATATAAAAAAATCATAATTAAACAAAGTGCATTGTGTTTAAACAGCTATTTAATAAAATATATTGATTTGAAAGTTTTTGGACATATATTTTTTATTGGTAATTGATGCTAAAAATTTTAAATTAATGGGTCTAATCTATTTTAAGTTAGCATTAGGTAACTCAAGATAATTGAAAGGAAAGGAACTGTTCAAATATATTTGTAACGTAGAAGCATATTCCCTGGAGGAATTTTTTAATATACAACTGAGCAGGCCTCAGTAACTGTACTTTTTTTTTGACAACTTTCACTCAATCTTTTTTAAGTATGATTTATGTTTTTATAATGTATTTGTGATTAATTAGCATTTTTTACGAAATAAATTTTATTATTATTATTATTATTATTATTATTATTATAATTGTTCCGAAAAAAATTGTTACAGCAGGTATTTGTTAATTAAAATTTACTTGGTTTGGACAATTTTACAGAATAATTGAAAGTAAGTACCTACACAAATAATTTTTTTTAGCTGTAATATAGAAAAGATTACTGAAAAATCTGATTTAAGTATCAACTTCAAGTAAAATTAATTCATGTAGTCCAGTCAAATAAAGAGAAATTCCTATGTTAAATTGCAATAAATGTACACGGGCTGATATTTTAAAGGGTAGTAGTGGATAGTAATAGAACACTCCGGTTAGTTTTTCACCGGGTGATTTGCGTAAGGAGTGTCCGCTATCTTAAATTTTAGGGGTGAGTGCAGTTATCTCGCTAAATATGCATCTTACAATTAAAATGCATAACTTTGTTAAGGAGAAAATTTCCAACAATTTTTATTTGAATCATTTTTTTAATATATTAATAACGATAATTAATAATATTCAAAAATGTTAGGGGTGAAATTGTTTTTTTTTTTTTTCGATTTTTCAGCCAAATTATTCACCGGAGGGTTATGGTTATGAGCAAACTTGTAGCTCTTGAAATTCTCTATAAGCTTTATATATTATGCATTTTCATAAGTATTTTGTTACGGTTACAGTGGGCGCTGAAAGTCAAGTTGTGCCCTATGTAAGCGTACCAAAGATAGCTCACATCCCTTACGGAAATTACCTGGTAAAAAACTAACAGGAGTGTACGAATCCTCATCTTGTTTCTCTTTCTTACCATCCACTACTACCCTTTGAAGTATCAGCCCCTGTACATTTATTGCAATTTACATTTATTATTTGACTGGACTAATGGAATGCGAAGCATTATTGATCTACACACATTTTATCGGTGGCGCCAGAAATTTTACTTATGAATTAATAATCATTAATTTACCGTTTTTGGGAACTTCACAATTTATTTGTGCATTTAAAACTTATTTAAACGATTACCACCATCTGCAGAAACCACGATTTCGAAAATAATGCGAAGGACTAAAGTTTTTTGTTATAAATATAGGCCTATCTGGAATCTATCGTATCATAGGATGTAATACAGCCTGATACATTGAAACTATACTATATAACATAATTAGTGAGGAAAGTGACATTTTTCATGCGAGTGTGAAGGTTTAATTTTTAAACATGGCAAAAAACGTGTTCAACTGCAAAGTGCAAAAGTTCAGGAACCAGAGAACAGGAAATATCATTTTTATTTACCTTTAGTTTTCTTGGTTTTATATTTATTACAATATATTATTAGCTGTTTAGTGGGTTGCCTACAAGCGCAAATCAAGGTAAACTTGACAGTTTGCTAATTCAGTTAGATTTCTGTGGATATGATGCCATATAAAACAATAAAATTGTACTGTTTAACATTTTATGAGGAAAAGACCGTGTATTTTGATATTTTTCATAAAGGTAACTAAATCACAAATTAAGTATTTTTTTTTTAATCTAGACATTAATAAAATATCTCAAGTTATATTGATCATTTTTTGACATGAAAACAGAAATATTTGGATTGATAACATAAAAGATATCAAAAAAGGCTGTCATGAAAGGTGGAAAATGTCATATAAAACGAGCTGAGTAAAGTTTGTAGAATATACAACGTAAATATCTATATAAAATTAGGCAAACCTACATTCATAAATATAAAACTAGGGTTATAAAAATATCAAATTAGTGTGATAAAAGGCGTTTTTTAAAGAACAAAAGAGTGTGCTAAATGTAGTTTTCAAAGGGGATCGTAGGAAAAAAATATACCACTACTACTAGTATACTACTAGTAGTGTTCGGTTACATGAAGGTCAATATACCCTTATATTTTAATTAATTTCTTTTAGTAAAATATTTATCTTCTAAAGAAAAATAAAAAATTAAGATACTGAAGCTACAAGTTGCCTACTAATTAAATCTAATTTTGTTTTAATGCGAAAACCTTATGAAAACGGGGATCGTTTAACAGCGGCGATCAACTTGTATCGGCTACGCCGCGGCGTAGTCCAAACTCAATTTTCCAACCCTTCTCAGGGGTAGTTTTTGGGACCGGTGGTAAACTCTAGGGGTGCAGAAATTTTTTTGACCTCAAATTCGGATTCAATTTGAATTTAATTTTTTACCCCTTTTAAGGGTAGTTTTTGGGTCCGGGGGTGAATTCCAGACGTCTAGGGTCTTTTCTGACCCCGGATTCAGATTCAGCGTCGAAAATTACAAACGAATATCATGGTCTGTCTCAAGGGTCGCGACCTTTTTTTTGTGTGGTTGTGTAATCTTTCAGCGAAAATTAACAACTAGCCTATTCCCATTTCGGCGAGTTTTATTCTCGCGTGAAAGCTAACTTCATAATAGTTTTTCTGATGAATTGATTGGCCTAGACCCTGTAGATCGAAATATCAGGCGGAAAAAATCCGCTTGAAACCAGAATAGACCCCCTGGAAATTTCTTCAGTTTTTATGATACATATACCTATACCTGTATAGGTATATCTAGCTAAATATTAGATTCACTCGGGGTGGTATAATTCAATTTGCCTGTCAGAATTTTAAAAACAGCTTAATTTTCGAATACATATGTCATAATTATAAATAAATACTCGATTTATCGATCACTTATAGGTATACAATTAGGTCAAGAATTCCCTCTTATTATGAGCAATTATAATAAAATAATTTTGCCTTTTTCCTAAAAACTGTGTGGTAGGTATTTGGTGTATAATTATGTTTTTTTTTATTAATCTTTTTTTTTTCAATGTAGTGCTGATGAAGAATTTTAAAAACACAGTCCATTTAAATTTTTAAATCACACATAATAAAAATTTTAATAATTTGATTAAACTATAAAACCAGCTTTTAAAAAAACTGAATATCCAATATTTCCATTTATGGACTAAGGGGCTGTTCATATTATACGTAACGCAATTTTTCAAAAAAATTGACCCCCTCCCCCCCTGTGTAACAAACTGTCACATTAACCAACACCCCCCCCCCTGTGTAACGCGTAACAATATAAAAATTTGTATATTTTTTTCTAACATATCTTGATACAGAATTCCGCATAATGCAAGACGGTAAAAATACGGTGTAAAAATGATACATATTTATTATAATAATACATATAGCACTTAATGTACTTAAACGAAAAAATCACTCAAACTTAAAAAAAATATTCATAATCAATATCACACAGGGAAAAAATACTAGGTACCTATTTTTACACACGTATATTGTTTATGCACAGGTACACAAAATAGTACACACATTGGTGTTCTGTGAGTAACATTCCGCGCGAAAATGTATCATCACCGATGATTCATCGGCAAGAATACGCAAGAACAGGGCCTTAAGATTTTTTTTTAATATCAATGTCAAAAGTTTTTTTACTGATTACAATATTATTTAAATATGCATAGTTTCGTCAATTTTTGTGTGAAAAGGGGAATTATGGGCCACTAAATAGTAATTTATGTTAAAATAAAAATACATCTGCCAAGTAGGGTTTCCAGTCCCGAAATCCCGAAAAATCCCGAAAATTCCGAAAATCCCGAAAAAAATCCCTAAAATCCCGAAAAATTAGAATTTATTTATTCAACTCGAATCGGGTTACTCGATATGTAATTGTGATTTGCGTATAATATTTTTTGTTTACGATGGTGAAAATGCACCCCTAAAGAAGGTCATAGTCTATGACTCATAGACCTATCGAAACAATTTCTTGGAAAACGGGCTGAGCATTTTCGAAGAACTGTTTTGAATGACCTACAGAATTTCTTTAAATTTTCAGTCGTTGTTGATCCATGGTGTGCGTATATGTGCTAAAAAATAAGGTAAGTTAATTTTTAAACAAAAATTAATTTTAATTTTAATTTAATTATGTTTATATAAATATTTTATTTCAAGTAAGGTCTTATTTAGTTCAGAAAATTACTTATATTCTAAGCTAAATAGGGAATTTTTATTACCAAAATTTCAAATTAAAAAATTTGGGGGTCTCCCGGTGAGATTCTCACCCCTTAAATTTGTACACTGGGGGGAGGGTTAAGAGTATTATCTCTGAATTTTTTCAGAAGTTTTGAAAAAATCTATAGGTCGCTCATGGCCATTTTTTTAAAAGATATGTTTCTTAAGCTAATAAAAAACATAATTTTAATTTAAAATTTTTAAGTTTGTGTATAATTACTTTTATATATATTTTTTTTTTATATGAATTTATATTTTAATGTTGTTTGTTTTGTTTTGTTATGTTTATTTTAACTTTTAAAAGGATTGTTTTTTTTTTAAATAATAAATATTTTACTGAATATTTGTTTTTTTTTTCGTGATGCACACATACAATTTGTATATAAAAAAAATTTTCTTGCTTTTATTAGTGTTTATTTTATCTTTTATTTTTCTTAATTTAGTAACATATAAATTTAAATAAAATATGGTTAATACTGGTTATTTTAATAAAAGTTTTTGGTTTAAATTTTATAATTTTATTTATTTAATATAAGATAATTAATTTCTGATGAAATGAGACATTTTTAAATTTCGAGATCGGGATCGGGATCCCGAACTTTTTGAAATTTTCGGGATTTCGGGATCGGGATCCCGAAACCTGGATTCCCTACTGCCAAGCTTAGGAAATAAACATTAAATTTATTAAATTCCGTTACGTAACGTTTACCTAGACCCCCTCCCTCCTGTTACGAACTGTAACAATTTCTCTGACCCTCCCCCCCCCCCCTAGGCGCGTTACGTAATATATGGACAACAACTAAGTGGAAATATTGGATATATTGGATTATAATATGGCTTATAAGTTATATATTATATAAATATGATTTCAAGTTCTGTTAGAAATGTCTATATTTCTAGTCGATTCTGGAGGTATTTTTATTATCTGTAGGTAATAGTTATATTTTCCTAAAACTGTAAAGTGCTGATGAGAAATTTAAGATAATTGGGAGATATCAGGTAATCAAATAATGAGCGATTAAATATATAACTGTGGGGGGTCGCATTTTAAAAACTATGATATTTGATAGAGATGTAACTTTTATAGTACTGGTCCATCAATATATACAATTTTAATTGGCTCGACAGTTGATAAAACTTCCCATTAAATATATGTGCCATCGTTACAGCCAACAATCTTGATAAACGAATTTATAAAACAAATACAGAGCAGTTTTACTTTCTTTAAGTTAATTGTTTCTGGTAATAATCGGGGTGGGGTAAGAAGTCAAAGGGGAATAAAAACTATTTCTTTCAAAAAAATATATATATTTAAATATTCCAATTTTTCAAAAATTGTTTCTTTTAACAATATTAATATAATTTTTGCCCTATATTACGATTTAGGTTTGGATATATATAAACCTTATAAGGTATAAGGTAAGCTTACCTTAATAACGAAAAAAAAAACACCCTTATAGGATTGCTTCGTTGTCTGTCCGTCCGTCCGTCACAGCCGGTTGCAGCCGTGTACCTCAGAAATCTAAAAATTTTCAAACAAGTATTTTGAATTAACGATAATCCACTCCAGGTACCTATATGTTTTTTATACTTGTTGTCAAAAAGTCAAACACGATTTTTTTGTCAACTTTTTTAGAGAACCCCATCGAGGGGTATCATAATAGAAAAGGTGGCATCATAAAAAATTTTATACAAGTATTTTGAATTAACGAGAATCCACTCCAGGTACCTATATGTTTTTTATATTTGTTGTCAAAAAGTCAAACATGATTTTTTTTTGTCAATTTTTTTTAGAGAATCCCATCGAGGGGTATCATAATAGGAAAGGTCGCATTATAAGTAAAACTATAGAGAAGTGTATCAGAGTGAAGTAAGTGGGGCAAAAGAGGCAAAATATGGCAGAAACTCTGTTTTTATCGATTACTCGATTACTATGTACTGTATGAAAAAAAATTGCATGCCAAAAGAAAGCTCAATTAATTCTCTACAAAAAATGTCGAATCCGTTTTTGAGCTACAGCTAGAACTTTTAAAGATATGAGCACGAAAAGAAAAGGCAGTTATACCGAATAAACAACGCTCAGTCTACTCGCACTTGACCAATTTTTATTATTTTAAAGAACATAGTAAAATAATAATACTATGGTCTGTTTCTTCAAGCAAGATAGTAAATTAAAAATCACACAGTGTATATTTTCAAAACAGATTCGAATATTGGATGTGCGAATACATTGCGTAGTTTATTTTATAAAGCATAACTATATTCTATACACAAACATATACTATTCAAACCTGTTGTGAAAATATTAACTGTGCGATTTTTAATTTTCTATCTTGCTTGATGAAACAGACCATAGCTTTAATTAGTCATATTATAATACCTTTAAATAGGAATTACATAGCACGCTTTATACTGAAATTAAAGTAATAAAAATAGTCAGAAGTAATAAATTATTATTACTAATAAATTAATAAACCTTATAATAAAAATCAATTAAGTTGTGTAAAACATAAAACGCCAATAAAATTATTTAATTAAAACAGTAGATTCTAATGATAATTATTGCGTTTCTTTCATGTATTTTAATATAATAAGTACAATAAGTTTTATTATATTAATGCTAATGGCTACAATGCTTAAAAATGTTGAAAAATTATTTGCCGCTATATCCATTTTTTAAGGGGACTTCTTTTCACACTTGCAAAAAAAGAAACTTTTTATTTTTTTTTTGTGAAAAGAATATTGTATTTATTGAACTGATTTCTTTTAGACATATTTATAAAACATATTAACAATATCAAAATTTTTTTTTTTTTGGCATTTTTAGTACATCTTGACCACTTTAGAGGGCGTCTTCCAAAAGACACTTTTTAAACGGCTCCACAGTTTTTGGACTTGGGTAACACATAGAGTAAGAATTCCAACGGGATTCTATTCATAAGACTAAATACAAGTAACTAAACCTAAAAAATATTCTATTTGTTTTAGGTTTGCATTACAGTTTACACTATGTTTAAAATTCTAAGAACAAATGATATTTTGATATATTTTACAATATCAATTTTAACACGGTAAAAAATAATCCAAAAACAATATTTTGTAAAAAATTAAACTTTAAATCGACATTGACATTTGCACGAAAAACGTCAAGAGATAGGCTTTTGTATGTTGCCAACTCAACAGAAAAAAAAGTAGAGACCTCTTATGGGCCTATAAGAACACGCAAAATGCGTGTGATTATGAGCTTATAAGAGTCGCAAAATAGAAAAAAGTTTTTTTTTTTTAAATTATTAATCTTACCGCCATTTTTTGCTAGCTTTTTAAACGAAACGACCTATTTTTGATTTCGTTAAATTAAAAACTTAGGCATAACATACAAGCCAAACGTACAAATATCCTAATAGCGTTGGCCCTTTTTGGGGTAAATGGCCAACCCTATTAGGGAGTTTGTATGTTTTTCTTGTAGAGTATACCTGAGTTTTTAATTTAGCGAAATCAAAAATAGGTCGTTCCATTTAAAAATTTAGCACAAAATGGCGTTAAAGTTGATTAAAAAAAAACTTTAAAATAACGCCATTTTCATAAAAACAAAAGAAAGTCAGTTTCACACGAACAGTAACTTCCTAGCCTACTACTAAAATATTTGAAATGTAATGTTTTAGAAATATTCCAATATGGATGTCATAGGACCGTCATGTTTTTTTTATAAAAAATGACACCTGTGGCGCCATGTTTAATGCAAATATCGACTTGTGATATATCAATGAAAAAGGAATTTAAAGATGAATCTAAAAATGTAAGCAAATATATAGGGTTCCATTTAAAAATCAAAAGTTGGTAAGTGATAATTTTTATAATGACCATTTCAAAATGGGGGTATTTACGGTTCATACAAGCTCTGTAAATTTCAAAAAATTATCTTTTATAGTTACAGAGGTAATTCGTAGGCAATACTTCTTGTGTCACCCGGTAAATCTATAAATAATGTACTCTTACTATAGAAATAAGTATTCAATTTGCCAGTACTTGAGTGAGTTTCCTTGTTAACTAGTACTGTTACCATAGTAACAAGTAGGTATTAAATTGGCCAGTACTTCAATAAAATTTTTGTTAGACGTCATTATAGAATAACAAAACGTCAGCTGCTTTGTTTCTGGATGTTGTATAAGTATCCTAACTGTTACATCTGTATTATGCAAATAACTATTTGGCACTTGTTGGATCCTATCAGCAGGAATAGCACTTGTTCTAAAATTTTACGAAAAAAACATGGGGTTTGGGTTACACATGTTTAATGGTGTAAATATTCGTAAAGTTTATTATTCCATCAATCTATTTTCTAATCATCGTACAGAGTGATATTGGTAGACTGACAGTTTCGGGCTGCTGGCCCTCTTCAGTACCAAGAGTCAACTCTGCACGCTGATTAAGAAAACGTTTTTAGACTTTACTCGCAAAAGGAATATAGCCATTAGATTGATGTAGACTTGTGCGCCATCTATTTCTAGATGTAGACAACTACTCATACCTCTCCTTATCTGGAGACTTTGAATGGTAGCAAGTTGAAGACTTGTGTGTCTCAAGCACATAGTACCACAACTTGCTACCATTCAAAGTCTCCAGATAAGGAGAGGTATGAGTAGTTGTCTACATCTAGAAATAGATGGCGCACAAGTCTACATCAATCTAATGGCTATATTCCTTTTGCGAGTAAAGTCTAAAAACGTTTTCTTAATCAGCGTGCAGAGTTGACTCTTGGTACTGAAGAGGGCCAGCAGCCCGAAACTGTCAGTCTACCAATATTACTCTGTACGATGATTAGAAAATAGATTGATGGAATAATAAATTAATATTTTTATAATTTTGTTTAAAATTAAAAATTTCTGTCCTTATTCGTAAAGTTATTATATGTTTGTTTTGCAACTGATTTGTGGTAAATCTTGTAAAACAAATGATAAAAATATGTATTCTTTTACCACTGATTTGTTGTAAATATTACAAAATTACACAAGGTGATATGTGGCATGATTGGTGATTGGCATTGGTGAAGGAAAGGTCCTTTGATTGGAGGAATCACAATGGTGTATTGTTTTTGTATTTTTTCACACTAAATTTAGGGCCAATATTTTTATAATTTGTTTAATTATACTATTGTAAAAAATACAAATATTTTGTACTCATTAAATATACAAAAATTTGTAACTGTTTAAAAAAAAATATTTAAAAAATATCAAATTTATTGGAAATATACAACAAACCTATTGAAAATTATAAAAAGTGAATAACTAAAAATAAGTTTTTTAACGAGCTTTTTCTCTTAGATAACCTTAAATAATATTACAAACCTCATAAAACGTCATCTCTTGAACCGGCAAGTTTTTTTTTTTATATTCATGCAGAAAATAGGACAAAGATCTTCAAAAAAAATCTTTGTCTACGTTTAAAAACTTATTTGATTAAAGATGACATACATATAGGTACTTCTATTTTGTTATTTCTAGATATGAAGAGCAAATGTAATAACAATCTCATGGTTTGAATTATTCTTTTATATTATTTGGTAGGTATATTTACTTAGTCCAGTCAACTAACAAAAAATTCCTATGTTAAATTGCATTAAATGTACACGGGCCGATATTTTAAAGGGTAGTAGTGGATAGTAACAGAACACTCCTGTCAGTTTTTCGCCGGGAGATTTGCGTAAGAGGTGTCCGCTATCTTGAATTTTAGGAGTGAATGCGGTAATCTCGCTAAATATGCATCTTACGATAGAAATAAATATAAGCAATTTTGTTAAGGAGAAAATTTCCAAAAACTTTTGTTTAAATATTTTTTTTAATATATTAATAACAATCGAGTTATAGATATTCAAAAATTACCGTGTTGGGGGTGAAGTTGGTTTTTTCGATTTTTCAGCCAAATTATTCATCGGAAGATAAAAGGTTATAAGCAAACTTGGAGCTCTTGAAATTATCTATAAGTTTTATATATTATGCATTTTCATAAGTATTTTGTTACGGTTACAATGGGCGCAAAAGTCGAGTTGCGCCCTCTGTAACCGTACCAAAGTATGAAAATTTATTCTATGAAACTTATAGAGAATTTCAAGAGCTACAAGTTTGCTCGTAACTACTTTTGTCGTCTGATGAATAATTTCGCTAAAAAATGGAAAAAAAAATCACCTCCAACAAGGCTATTTTTAAATTAACTCGATTGTTATTAGTATATTAAAAAAATGATCCAAACAAAAATTGATGGAAATTTCCTTCTTAACAAAATTGGTTATATGCATTTTTATCGTAAGCAACTCACCCCTAAAATTAAAGATAGCGGACATCCCTTAAGCAAATCACCCGCTGAAAAACTAACAGGAGTCTTCTGTTACCATCGACTACCCTTTAAAATATCAGCCCATTGTTGCTTTCTCAAATGAAACATTTATCAAACGAAGCAAACCATGTACCAAATATGTATTTATTGGCAGAAATATCATCGTACCTACTTTTATCCGTCATCCAGATAAAATTACCCTCGCTAAATAATTCTTGTTTCCTAACAAAGTTCACCAATTTTTCACGCAAAACTCTTTTTATCAAAAAAATAAAACTATGATTTTCTCGATTTCTTCATTACACTTTATTATGGGTAGGGGTCCATTACCGCGACACCGTTACAGCGCATGGACTTTGCCGCCCATGGACTTTAAGGCGCATAGACTTTACCTCGAAAGCCATTACGAAAGTCCAAACCTAGCGAAGACATTTACCGCGAGGGTCAATACCACGAATGGACTTCCCCTTTATTATTATTTAAAAAAATATATCTTTATTAAAATTTCTTTAATAAAATTTCTCTATTAAAGTTTTCTATTAAAATTTATTTATTAAATTTTTTATTATTTTTTTTTAATTTCCCCTGAAGCTCTGTCGATAGGTTTGGATGTATGATGTATTGTATTCGAATTGAATTTTAAAAATAATAATTTACTTTACTAAAATTATATATAAAAGCTCGTTTATTTAGATTCAGAAAAATTTATAATCTAAAGCCGCAAAGAAGAAAAATAATGAGTGTGTAATTAAAATTCGAATATTATTTTCAATACCCATAAGTCTTATATCGTAAAAGATGAGATAAATTTGAGTGAGATCACGTCCAGTTTGGACAGCGCTGCTTAGTACCTATTCAGAACACCGATTTTGTTTTTATTTTAGTTTTTTTTTGTTTAGGGCGGAAAGCTTTGACCTTTTAAATCTTATTAATTTTCAACGCCCCTTTTAAAACGTCAGTCTTTAATTGAATTGGGTTTGAACGAAATTTAAATACATTTATTCATAACAAATCAGTATCACACGTAAAGTCAGAATTGTGTTTATAGGTATGACCGAAAGTGCTCTGAAAAATTAAGGATGAAAAATGTTGACATTAATTTTGCGATAAAAATAGTGTTTCCATTATTTAGAATGTATTTAATTCTCTTCATTTTTAGTAAAAATTTATTTATATAATTAAATTTACAATATATAAAAAATATAGAATAACCTAACTAATAACATAACAACAATAATTCGCAAGATGAGGCACACTGAGCTGTTAAACAGCTTGTATAGTGTCTCGAACTTATTTTAGATATTTAAGATACCTAATAAAAAACATATAAGTAATAATATATCATTTGTGATTAAATTTTGATAATTATTTAAAAGTAACTTAGATATTAGGTTTTAAACGAGGACTATATAAGAGGCATTTTTATAATCTAGTTCAAAACATTTTAATAATAATTTCTTTGTTTTCAAAATTAAACTTATTTAACTTTTTTTTAAAGAGGTGAATTTTATTTCTTGACTTTAAATTATCAGAAAGTAAATTGTGCAATTTTGGACCAAGATAGTTGACAAACTTTTGTGTGTGTTTTTTTTGCATTTTTGTATTGTTAAATTGTTTTTGGCTTTATTTCTAGTCATATAGGAATGGTTTCTTTGCTTAAAAAGTATAATTTCATTTTGGGTAAAGATTATAGATTTCTTTGCATATAAAAGTCTAATATTAAATAGTTCCGCTTCTTTGTATAAATCCTTCGTTGAATATATTTTATTTTTATTATAAATTATTTTTAAAATTGAGTTTTGGGTAACATTAAGGGATTTTGCAGCATCATCGTACAAACCACCCCATGCAATAATACCATACTGCAGTATAGACTCAACCAAAGCCTTGTAAACTGTTTTTAAAATACTTTTCTTTAAGTATTTCCTCAATTGGTAAAAGAGGTATATGTATTTACGAACCTTAGAATTCAACATTTCAATATGTTTTTTCCATTTTAAATTTTCATCTATCACAATGCCAAGATATTTGATATTTTCTGTAGAACAAATTTCTTTTGTGCAATTACAAGACATCATATTGTTTTGTAAACAGTTGGAAGTGTGTATTTTAATTATGACAATAAAACTTTTTGTAGCATTTGTGATAGAGAAAGTTATAAATTTGTTTTTTTAGTTTTATACTTTCACATTATCCCTTAAATGGTTTTTGTACCCTGCCTGGAAGGTACATACTTAATATTTGAATATTCTTATATTTCAAGACTTGTTTGTGTATACTGAGATATACATACGCACAGTAGGCTTTAAAAAAATAAATCAAAAATCAAGCACCCCATTTTTTATTGATGTATTTTGTTTTATAGATCCTACTAAGTAAAACAAGACCAAAATTAAAATAATCGTTAGGGCAGTTTTTGAGAAAATCGATTTTCAATTATTTTTATATATTTTTTGGTGTATGATTAATTTTTATTTAGAATTTTAGATTTTAAGCTTTCACGGCCATTAAGATATAAAGAACTTTCACTTTCGGGTTTAGACCGTGTTAATGGATTTTCACTTTCCGACGTTTCGTCTCTTACTACTAGAGACATCTTCAGGGATTAATCTGAAACTAAGTTTCTAATCAACTTGTGTCACTATTTATGACGAGTTGTGGTTATTCACCCGTGACGAGGTTTTTCCTATCAAAGACTTCCATATTGCAGGTAAGTGGTAACCAGTGTCCCGATTGATATTGTTAGGATGCTTGATGATTTCTATCGATTCCCGTATCTTCCTTGGCATTTTTCTGTTTTCTGTTAATATTTGTTTTGTTTCAGACAAATTGATTTTATGACCTGTTTCATGTACATGTTCGGCTACTGCCGATAAGGAAATTTGTTTCTTTCTTATATTGCGCTCATGCTCTTGAAGTCTTGTAGAAATTTTTCTCTTAGTTTCACCTATGTAAACCGTACCACAGGAGCAGGGTATTTTTAATGGGATCCCCATTATCACCCCATTATCACCCCCTGCGGCCAATGCTTTTATGGAATACTTCGAGAAAAAAGCTATTGAGTCATTTTCATTAAAACCTAAAATTTGGCGCAGATACGTAGACGATGTCTATGCTATTTGGCCCCATGGCATGGAAAGCCTTCAAGGTTTTCTAAATCACCTCAATTCCCAACATAAATCTATACGGTTTACGATGGAAATTGAGAACAACGGATCACTTCCCTTTTTGGACGTTTTGGTTTACAAAACGGAAAATGGCTTAATAGGACACTCGGTATACAGGAAGAAAACCCACACTGACAGATACCTAAACGCATTTTCACATCACCATCCCTCTCAAAAACGCTCGGTAGTTAATTCACTTGTTCATAGGGCTCTCATGATTTCAGACAAGAATTCCCTAGACACAGAACTCCTTAAACTAACCAAAGCCTTGACCATGAACGGTTATACCAAAAAAGACATTAATAAGACCATATACAAATACAGAAATCCCAGACCCAAACAACAGGACAATAGTGACAATGACAGACAGACACAAGTTATACTTCCCTATGTAAGCGGTATCACGGATAAAATAGGTAAACTTTTGAAGAAGTCAAATATTAAGCCTATATTTCGGTCCAACCAAAAATTAGGTCAATGTTTGACTTCAACAAAAGACAAAATACCCCTGAGTTCAGAAGGCGTATATAAAATACCCTGCTCCTGTGGTACGGTTTACATAGGTGAAACTAAGAGAAAAATTTCTACAAGACTTCAAGAGCATGAGCGCAATATAAGAAAGAAACAAATTTCCTTATCGGCAGTAGCCGAACATGTACATGAAACAGGTCATAAAATCAATTTGTCTGAAACAAAACAAATATTAACAGAAAACAGAAAAATGCCAAGGAAGATACGGGAATCGATAGAAATCATCAAGCATCCTAACAATATCAATCGGGACACTGGTTACCACTTACCTGCAATATGGAAGTCTTTGATAGGAAAAACCTCGTCACGGGTGAATAACCACAACTCGTCATAAATAGTGACACAAGTTGATTCGAAACTTAGTTTCAGATAAATCCCTGAAGATGTCTCTAGTAGTAAGAGACGAAACGTCGGAAAGTGAAAATCCATTAACACGGTCTAAACCCGAAAGTGAAAGTTCTTTATATTTTATTTAGAAAATCGAAAGAGTTACTTAATTTTGGTCTTGTTTTACTTAGTAGGATCTATAATACAAAATACATAAAAAAATGTGGTGCTTGATTTTTTATTTAATTCTTTTAAAGCCTACCGTGCGTATGTATACGTGCCAAAAAATGTTCAACCATGTCACAAAATCCTAAATTATACATTATAGCTCCTGCAAATTTTATGAGCCAACTTAAAAAAGTGAAGGGGGGTGAACCACCTTCCTGAAACACCCGGTATATTATTGGACTTAAAATTTAGATATCACAGTCAAATTTTAAATGTTTTTTATGATTTTTGGCTGCATTTTTGGTCGAAACCAAACATCCAAATCAGTATTTCCAGTCGAAACCGAAACCCAACCTTCGGTCGGACACTATTGAATTTACTCCATATACATGTAATCTGCAGGTGAGTGACTCTTGTCTAAGTTTTTTAATACTACATATTTTTCAACTTCTTAAATTCAATTAAATCAACAGCAATATATTTTGAGTTCGGCTAAATAATAATATTCATACGTATTTCAGACCATCATATTAACGAAAAACTAAATGAGGACCCTGTCTAATTTAGAAAATTACGATGTTGGCGGCTTAAGATAAAAGGCTAAGTACAGTGGCGTAGTAACTTTGGATTTAATTGGAAACAACATTTTACATTTTATAGGTGGACTGAGAAGAACAAAAGAGATCTAAGAATACTTGATTTTTATGATTCGCTAGAAAGAAAAATAATTTCAAAATGTTTGTAACAAAACTAAATACTTCACAAAAAAAATTCCTTTTCGTATTTATTTTGTAGGAACAATAGTATATCCCGTAGTGGCAATTTTGACGGACTACGAAACATATTTCACAACAACATAACATGTTAAGATTTTTTTCTATAATTAATTTTAATTAATTACTTTAAAGTAATTCATCAGTATATGACATAACATTTATTTTCTTTGAACGCAAGATGTTACAGTTACTTAACTATCTCAAATGTAATATAGGATCCTAGAATAAAATAATAATACCCTAAAGGAACAAGATAGTATTATACTTAATAACATATTATTTTCTAATTGCAAATATTTTTTATAGGGAAGATATCTATCATCATCCCTCAGCTTCTTGAGTTTATTTGACTTATCGAACTGTGTTGTGTTTTCCTTGTAATAGAAAACTTTGGTAATTACTCTATTATAGATTTTTTCTTTATATAGTAAGATTATCCAAAATTCAGCTATGCCGTTATTTTCCAAAAAATCGAAAAAAAATATTTTTTTAAAAAATTTTCAAACATTTTTAAACAAAAACGTCCGCCATTTTGTTATTTTTAGGCCAATTTTTCTAGTACGGGCTATAGCAACTTCAATACTGAATAATATCCTGTTTTGTTTTTTTTTTCATTCGATGCAGACGGCCGGAATCATGGCGACCACCGTTTTTGATTTGTTTAAAAAAAATCTGTCCAAAAAATAGCACTTTAAAAATCTAAAATCATTTTTTTTGTATTTTGAGCTAAAACGCCTGTAACGATAAGATTGTACATGCTTATAGATACATAAAAAATAAATACTTAACCAAAATTTCAGCCTTTCTAGTATCCCGGAACATACTTTTATTAATTATTTTATTTACGACAATGGACATAGGTTAATGCAGGATTTGGCAACATTGCACGTTATAGATTGATGTGTAATGTGAAAATAAACAAAGGTTATGTTATAAACAGACTATTAAAAACGTTTTTCTGTGTTCTATGTTAAAAATAATGCTCTTAAAATGTAAAACGTTATTAAAAGATGCAAGACTCTTAAGCAGTTAATGTTTTATTTGTTAAATATAAAAAAATCATTGTTGGATCTTTACTGGATATTGTTTGGAACTTTGGTCGAAAAATAAAATTACATAGATGAGATATTTTAAATGAGTAAATTGGTAGGTAGTAGTATATTTTTGCTATATAAAAAACAAGTGCCTAAGTAATCACATTGTCATATTTGTCTAGTCTTTAAACAAAAAATAAACTAACTTTGCACATTGACTACCAAATAAAAACATGTATTTTTTCTAGTGGGGCCAAGTGCAAAGTTGTTGGGATTTACTTAACTGCTCTTATCTGTAAAATTAATAGTATATTACAAATTGTCAACATTAGGCTAAAGATTCACTTGTTGCGCATCACGAGTTTTAAATGATGCATTGTTGTCAGGTTTGGACTTGTTTACTTGTTTACTATTATTTATTTAATTTTAATTTTCAACATATAAACTTTGTAATCAGTTTTTCATCATTTTTGCAGTTTTGTAAGTAAACACATATTTTTCTAATTTGAAACGATTTCCTTCTTTCACAATGATATCTTTTTTCTTTCTATATAAACAAATATGTTTAAAAAAAAATTATTTTTATAATTTATAAGGTAAAAAGACCCCTTATATTATTATTAAGCATTAAATTAAAAGTAATGAGATTTAAAAAGTTTATAAAAAATGAATAATATAATTAGGACATGCTCTACGTGTCAGCCGAAGAAGATTATCCTGATCTTTAAGATAAGTTAGATTACTTAAGGACGCGAATGAAGCTTTTGCAAATTATTACAAAAATATATAACATTTCGTGGCACTACTAAATTGTCTATCAAGAAAAATGTTTAATTTAGTTGAACACGTGAATGCCAGTATTAACTTGGAGTGATAACCGACTTTTAGCTATTGCAAGCGGAAAAATAGAAAAATATATTTTATGGATGATTTATACAAGAATAGCTACGTAGGCTTATCACGTACATAGATTTCAAAAGTTTACACTTAAAAATTAAATTATTTGAATAAGATTGTATCTAGCGTTAAAATATCCCCAAAACAATTAAAAAAAATAATCTAACTACTGAAGACACACTTGCAAACAGAAAGGTTGAGGTAAGAATTTAGTTTAAAACAAAGTAGGCTTACACCTAAATAAAGCATGATTAATGATTAAAAAATTATTACTATAATAATCCTGTTCTAAAACGAAATTACCTACTTATACAAAAAAATATTTTTCTTAAAACTAATGGACAGCACAAGCATATGCTTATTTGGGGACCTCCACGGCTGTGATCTATTTAATCTACCAATAAATAAACAATAAATAAATAAATAAATCATTTTCTTTTATTTGATTTTTTCTTCTAGACTGAATCTCTATTATATAACACAGTCCATTTCTCGTTAAATCATATTATAAAGATGCAATAAATCCAAATTGGTCAAGACAATTGACTGGGGTAAGGGTAACTAAAAATTTTAATTGATTCAAAATTATTAGGTGTCTATTCAGGAGGTACGATGTGAGGGTCCCGTAATATTTATAGCACCATTTATCATAAATATATATTTACCGTACTAATTGGTATACAATATATTTTTTAGTCACTAATAAAATTACCTCTATTTTTTAACAAAATATTTTTTAGACGGCGAAAGTCGAAAGCATAATCTGATTTTTTTTAAGAAATGAGTAAGTTTCATGTATGAAATGCATGGATGGATGTACTAAAAATTAAACAAAATTCATCTGATTATCGGAAAAATACTTTCGGTTCATCTATTGGTAGGTTTTAGACACTAACATAACTTAAAAATAATAGGGTCTTCTTCGATTTTTGGTTTTAATTATTTTTAAAAACTAGAAGTTCTAATTATAATATATATGCTATTTATTTATTTTTTAGTCTACTTAAACAGGAGAAAAAAATTATAAAATTTGAATTATTTTTTCCCGCTCCACTGAAAACGTCACAGACAGAGTTTGCGCAGTTCAAGTCAGTTTTGATTTTGTATGTTGGCTACTCTGATTGTTATTAAATAGATGTGACTGTCATGAAGCGTTGATGTGAGGTTATATTTTCCTATTTTTCGGTTTTATTCAGTTTAAGTTTTATTTGGTGTGTATTTACTGGACTTTTTATATTTCAAGACAGTGTATTTTAAAAAGGTAAGCACAAAAAGTCTTTTGCGAAACACTAAAAGGTTTGAGGCCTTAATATTTGCACCTAAGATTTTTTTACCATATAGAAATTTTTTGGTTTAAATTTCATATCTGTGTCAAAGCATTCTTGAAATATAGTTTATTTTCAAATGACTTGCAGATTTACAGACTATAATGGAAATTACTCTATGTGCAGAAAATTTCTGCATCCAGGGACATACTTTAAGTATTACATAATATATTTCAAGAACAATGTTTAGTTTTTATTTATAAAACCAAATTATATACTCGTGTTTAACTTTTAGGCATGGATTTCAAAAACTGTTTTTTTTCCAAGTTGCAAAAATTCATCAAAAAACTACAAAGAAGTTTTTTTACTGTACCAAAACCAGAGGCTGTACAAAAATCATAGTTATCTGTTTTTCAAGAACCAGGGGCACCAAAGAAATCTATAGGTGGATATTTCTGCTGTGAGGACCATCTTGAAGTAAGTTTAAAATTATATACAAGGTGTATGGTACACGAGATGGTACATGGATAGAAAAAATTTAAGGGGTGGTAGATCAGCTCATTTTTAGTCTATTAGACCAATATACCCTTATACAAAGTCTTAACGTTTTTTAGATATCAGCCTTTTTCGATATTTTTGCGAAATACTTTATTTTTTTCCTGTACGTATGTATTATTTTTACACTTTGATAAAACATTACAAAAAGAAATGCCAAAGTATAAAAAATATGTAGGCCAATTTATGAGTTAAAATACAGTGGTTCAAACTTATTTTTCTATACTACGCACTAGTTCAAGGGAATGAGAAAGTTATACACACTTCTTTGTTTTGAAGAAAGAGACTCTCAGGCTGAGACTAGAGCATGCAAATCCCGGGACCAGCGAAAATTTGCTGGTCCTGGGACTGAAAATACATAAAAAAAAGTGTACTTTTTTTTATTTTTGGCTTTATCATAACAAAAGGAATAAGCATCTAATAGATGATATTATCAGGGGTAATATCATAAGTGATACTAGGTTAGGTATTGGGGAACGTTCAAGTATTACGTAACGCTCCTAGGGGGGGGGTCATTTTGAAGTGTTATGCCCATGTTAATGGTATTGAAAAATAGCGTTACAGGGGGGTGGGGGTCCAAAATGATCAAAATTTGCGTTACGTAATACTTGAACGTTCCCTTGGTGGTTTTTAGATAAATTTTACGAATATTAATCCCCTATTAATGCAACAACTGCTTTAGCAGGAGTTGAATTTTCCAAAAATTGGGATTAATGAGTAAAATTTGAAAAAAAAAGCACAGGTACTTAACCTAGTATCACGAATTGATATTTAGGAGTTCAATTTACCAAAAATTGGGATTAATATGAGTAAAATTTGAAAAAAAAGCACCGGTAACTAACATAGTATCATGAATTTATATTAAGGGAGAGAATATAATTTATATTTAATATACATACCTCTTAATTATAACTCAAGAAAGCTTTGGACTAAAGATTTCTAATTTAGACCATAGGTTGATTATCTAAAGTTCTAAAAAAGTTCTAGGCTGGGATTGTTTTTGGTAAAAATCGGATTTTGATAAGGGGTTAAAACGGGGTAAAAACAATTTATTTGAAAAACATTTTTTTTTTCAATTTATTTTTCGTTTTACAAAACAAGAAACTTTTTTTTTTCGTTTTTGATTTTAATGAAACTAGGCCTATAGGGAAAAGTATTATTTTATTGTCAGCAGTATTTTTTGTTATAATAAAGCCAATAAAAACAAAAAAATTAATTTTTTTTGTTTGTAATGCAAACTTTATTCCAGAAATACAATAAACTGAGTAACCAACTTAAGAATACATTAAGATAAAACCTTGAAATTTGGAGGGTGTTATCTATCACTAATAAATATTTTTGTATGTAAATTAATACTAACAGTACTTATTTTGTTGCAGATGATCAGGTCAGGGAAAAGTCTGGAAATTTTGTGAAATACTTTCTGAAATTTTACAAATTTGGTCAGGGAAAAGTCAGCGAATTTGGATTTTAAATTTCAGTGCCAATCCTGCAGGGAACATGTACTAGCACTATTATTTAAAGTTGTAATTAAAAATGAGCAAGGCACTTGTATTTTTTCCAGTAATCATGTGTTAAGTTTATTTATTTATTTGTACAATCATTGTATTATATAATAAATTATGTCTACATTAAATCCCAAGTTAAGTAATTTTCATATACATAATATAATATACATACATATACATATTTTTCTATACATAATATACATTTATATTTAAATAAATTTTTGTTTTTCAATACTTTTTTTGAATTTTATTACCCCACCCTAACTCTTTTTTTTGTGGATTTGAGGAAAACTATGTTGTGTTATGGTCTCATCTAAATTTCTGTCCCTAAAGTAATTTCCTATATCTTTAAAGAACGTAGAGGGTCCCCCAATTTTTAATTCAGAGGCCTTGATGTATTTCATTTTGTGGCCCACTTGTGCCAATGCTGGTTTTTCCTAGTAGCACTCAACCTCTGCAATTGCATGCTTACATCCACCTAGAACAATTAAAAATGCTTTTTACTTTTGCTATGATTATATCAAAGGCTTCATAACATGAAATGGAGACCAAAAACTGAAAGTACACCTCTACGTTATAAAGCCCTCAATATTAAGAAAGTGTTAAATCTTATTCTGAGTGGAGGGGGGATAGTTAGCAGGAAAAAATCTGGTTGTATATCATGGCTCGGTTCTAAAAGGGCCAATGTCACTATATCCTTATTATAAGTTATACTGCAGAACTAACTTTTTCTTAGATCTATATAACCTAAAAAGCCAACGTCAGTGCTTGTGAGATAAATGTAGATTTTAAATGACATGTGTGTTTTTAATAAACATGTCTGTTAAACTGCTAAAACAGCCAATATTTTGTTTGACTTAGTGTATCTGTTTAAAATTTTTGACATTGGCCCTTTTAGAACCAAGCCACAGATATATACTCGACTGGGGCTCCTGTTGCTTAGGGGATTGCCCTACAACAGCTGACTTTTTATAAGGTATTTAAAATAGAACCCCAGAATTCCACAGACCAAAATAACTAAAATAATTTACCTTCAGAAGCTGTACAACTTTGCAACTAAGAATGACTTCATTTTTTTCATCAATTTCTGCTGCGATCATGAACTTTGTGCTCAAGGACAACACGTCCTTTTACTGTGCAAATACTAGTGCTCTTGTCCTGATTGAGTTGCACATAACCATAACCTGGCCCTGCAAATATACAATATGTTTTAAAATATCCACATTTTTCACAAATTACTCAAAAAAATAGTTTATGCACATGAATAGAACAAAAAACTCAGTAAAACCTAAAAACTAAAATTAAAATAAAGAGTGTATACTGACCATACATTTTTAAACCGGAACTCCACACTAAAATAGTCCAATTTTTTGCGAAAAATTCTTTAACCATCACGTAATTAACGTGTAGTAAATTTTCGCTAATTGCTTTCACAAAAAAAATCCACTGAAGCCATAATTAAAGCAAAAACAAATAAAATAACTTTAAAAACAAACCGATTCCGAAATTTAACAAGGAACTCTCCACTGACAGATAAAAAGTGAGGTTATGTCTACGCTAGCAGTTTAGCCACACTAAGAAATAAAATGTCGTTTCTGCGCAGTCTCTATCTGTGACGTAGAAAATAAGGCGCGACGAAAAAATTTAAACTTTAAATCGATTTTTAGAATAGTTAGCGTTATAAAAAAGGAAAATTACTTTACATTTACCTTACTATTATAAAGTACTTTGTAAATCAGTGTTCAAATATTAAAAACAAGACTTAGTGGAGAACCCTATTGGATTAGATTTATTCTCAATTTTAGTGCATAATTTTTATAGTAACTTTTTTTGTGTTAATTTTTTCAGTCAGCGAACAAGTTAGTGATTCTAAGAGACTATACACAGACTCTTATGCGAACCTAGCATAACGTTATAAGCCAGCTCACAAGATACATAACGGCACATCAAGCCAATCACGGCATTGAATTTTTATATATTATGCTAGTTATGTGAGCCTCTGGATAGGCCTTAAGCAAGAAATCGTATACAAATGGCCGGTTTCTGATAGGTTAGGTCAGAAAATGCTTTATTCTTCTGCTTCATTCCACTTTTATACTTGTATATTTTTACACTAATGAAAATGGTTCTGCTAATAAGTCGTACACTAAACTTTAGAAAAAAAACAGTCTGGCTGATCTGTAGGTATACCAAATATGTCTGGCACGTAAAAATCTGATTAACACTTACACTTACACTTCGCCCAGACTTATTTTTCTCAACTGGAGATGAACCAGATTGCTTTTGCTGCAAGGTTTATGATATACTTTATACTGAAAATTCAATAAAACCTGCAGTGACTCAGTTGCGAATATGTGGTAAAAGGCGAAGATCATACCAGTTCGGGTATGACTCGCGTAATTTCGTCGAAGCTTCGCAAATGCGGACCCATTATACGAAAGCAGCAGAGGTATGAGTCACTGCAGGTTTTATTGAATTTCCAGTATAGTACATCTAAAAGATTAATAACTGAAAAACTAAATCACTAATTTGAATTTTTGAATCCAGAGAACCCACTGGAAAATTCCTGCCAGACTCAGGTATTGTTGATTAGTATCACTCACTGATCAATCCTATCGATGTCCTAAGCTAGAAAACAGATAAAAAAGTGGACAAATAGTCTATTATCAATCGATAATTATAATTATACTTTTTGTCCACTTTTTTACCTGTTTTGTTGATTGGGGTTCGCTGACTGACAAAATTAGTACTAAAACAATTGAATGCCTCCTATTATACACTTCTAGCGCATGCGCGCTGTGAAGAGTATAATAATGGTAATAATCCATTACAAAATAAAGTCTTTTAATATCAATGTCATATTTAATTGAATTGATGAGGTACTTTTATCTGCAAAAATAATGAATACGTTAATCTGTCGTATGCCACGTCAATAAAATATGACAAATTATTAGGTTAAACTATTTTTCTTCCTACACTAAGTATGGTAAAATTGAATTTTACCGCCTCCATAGGGACGAGAAAGTAGCTGTTTATATAGCTAGCCTTGCAAAAAAAAACACAAATGGCTAGGCGGTAAAATTATTTTTTAATTTTCCCAATGTTAAATTAAAAATAAATAAAAAATATTTAAACGATTTTAATTATTTTTTTGATTCAAATTAAAGCCTACATATATTCTTTTTATAAAATAATCCGCTTAGTAAAATCTAATAGTAGCAAATTAAAATTACTTTTATATATTACGATTAAAATCAGTACAGGTTTCTGTATAAATTTATTTCAACTGTGTGTAGGTGTCGCTAGGCGCTGTTGTCACTTGATCAAAAGAATCTAAAAAGAAAATGGCGTTTATTGTCCATAATAATAAATTTCGTGGTAGGCCCCTGTGAAGAAGGATGCAGTATTGTACGCGTCCTGAAATTTAAAATCTAACCTTTTAGTTAAGAATTATGTAAACATTGGAAGTTTTACAAAAGTGACCGCTTTCCTACAGAAACAATCTGTTGATAAGTTTCTTCAAACTGCACCGAATAAAACTTACTTAATGGCCAAGGTAAAAACGTCATAATAAGAAAATTAGGTACCTAATTGTTTTAAATGTGAAAATTTTTAAAATAATTTTAAATGTCAGAGTTTTAAATCAAAATATTATTGCAGTCATATCGTGTAGGAAGAAAAATAACGTGTAAACCACGGCGCCAAAGTGATTTTTCCAGGCTTCAAGAAGTGTCCAGGCTCGCTAGAGCTCGCCTGTTCATTTCTTCCTGGAAAAATGCCACTTTACCGCCTAGGTATACAATATACTATTGCTTACAAGTATATTTAAAAACTCATAAATTTAATTTTTTAAGTTGCTTTTGACCCGTGGGACGAGCAACATGTACTTTTGGCAAAAATTAGGTAATCCGTTTATCGCTTTTAATTTTTAGCACCAAGTGTTTTACTATAGTTATTTATTTATTTGCTATCTTAGATATGCCGTGGATTTGATTTTATATATTTTATAATGATTGTATGGATGTATGCAGTAAAATGACAAACATGTGAAGATTATATTGGAGTAAGAAGTGAATTTTATGTTTTTTAATCATTTATAATGCTGATAAATTTTGATTTGGAAGCAACGAACACGTGAAGAAGTTTTTATACGTACATAATTTTTTATATACTAGCGCATGCGCAAATATAATTACAAATTAGAAAAAACAGCGTTGTCAACAGAACGTATCTGTGGATACATTAAGAAGAAAAAGAAGACTGGGTATGGAATTATCCAGACAACTTCACCAAGTGACCCATTCTTCTAGAATAATATAAATACAAATTTATATTGAGCTGGCCAAATTCTATGAAAAGGCCATTGATGTAAAGAAGAAGAAAAAGAATGTTAGAGAGTAGTGAAATTGAGAGTACGGATGTAAGTCTGCCCTCTGTTCGTAGTTGACGTTGCATTAGCCACGCTCACAGAATAAATTTGATTGTTTTTACAATTTGGCATCGTGGTATCTATAAATAAAGTTACACAAGCTAAAATAATTGTACAATAGATATGTTTTATTTTGTAAAAGTAACTGGGTTCGCGAAAAATTAAAATTGTATTTTTATATTTTAAATCCGCTTGGACAAAAAATTGTTTGTGCCGCCTAAAGTGTACTTCATGTACTACAATCATTGTACTGTACTGTACTGTACTGTCATTATGACACTACTTGTAAAAATTTCACGGTCGCCATTAGTACAAAAATAGCTACATTGGCCAATTTGGCTGCAATGTTCCAAGTTTTTAAAATATTCACCATCTATAAAAATCTTTACAGCTTGTTAAAATGTTACTGGTAAAGTCTCTAGTCATTCGTATTGCATGAAGACATGAACCTAATATAAGTAAATATTAGTAAATTTATTAACACCTATGACCGGTTTTGTATTTACCACACCCGGTCCCGCTTTGGCTACAAAGGGCGCCTCTAAGTAAGGGGTTAGGCATTCTAATGCAAATTTGTGTGTGTCCATAAGAAGGGGTACTGGTTTGTCTATTTCGGTTATTGTATATTTTTTAAATTAGATCAAAGCCAGTAATGGAATAATAAATATTACAACATTTCTTGGAATTAGGGGTCATACCTAGAATAAGTAACACACTTAGCTATAGAGGTAGGTGTTAGCGTAACGATGCATTGCGAGTGGAAGGGGGGCTGATATAGCGTTGCGTAAAGCTCTTTACTATTTTCAAAGAAATAAAAACGGTTTGTTTTTCACCCAGGTGGGGTCTTGGGTGCTTTTGTTACGTATTTATAGATGGGTAAGTTTTAGTAATACGAAGCGTTACACGGGGAGAGGCCCTCACCCCCTCACGCGTGAAGGGGGTAAGATTAAAAAAAAATCAGTTACGTATGACGTTTTATTATTCATAAAAGACTGGATCTATCCAATTGTGTTTCTCAATTTAATATAAATTTTATGGTAATATTTAAATTATAATTACTTATAAAAGTAAATTTGTAGTTCAAAAAAAAAAAAAAAATTAAAATAGTAGCTACTGAAAGAACTTTTTAAATCTAGTATTTCGTTTAAAAGTTATGAGCTTTACAAACTGCCGGACAGACCGACATTCTGGTTTAGATGCTCCAAAAAAAGGGCTATTTTTGTTAATTTTTTAAGAATGTATCATTATAGATATTGATATAAAATTTGCTAGGACTTTAGATATTAATATAAAATTTGTTGAGCTTTAAATACACTCTCGAAATACATGTATAGAATATGTGGTTAAAATTTCATAAGGATCGGTCCAGGAGTTCCAGAGAAATCACAGCCGCCGACCGAGAAAACGTGTTTTTGAGAAGACGCGTTTAAAGTTTTTTTTTAATGATAAATTATGAAAAAGTCTACATATACTTTTGAGAAAAACGCGTTTTAAGTTTTTTTTTTAATGAAAAATTATGAAAAAGTCTACATATACTTTCGAAAAATATAAAAGAAAACGATCGATTTTTTGAAAATTATAAACCAGAATGATCCCCACTTTTTTACATTTTCTCAATAGTTCTAAATCTGAGAATGCAAAAAAAGATTTTTAATTTTTCGGTCGATTTCAATAACGCATGTAGCCATCCGTAAATGAAAGTCCAATCCTTTTTTAAACACAATTTTACAGATTGGACCTTGTTTTCTTGGACATGTACATTTTTTCAGTGCTTTGATGCACACTCGCAGACGATTTAGGTCGCTATTAAAATCAGTTAGCACTGTGTTTTAGTTAAATATAGTGTTGAATAAAATTCTAATAGTATGAAATATACACTAGTATGCATGCAAATCAGTACCACCTGAGCGGATTTTTTTATCAAAAACTAAATATCTGAGTCCCCGCATATTTATTGAGAAAAACCGTAAATAGGGACCTGCAAGAACTGCAAAAATCTAGGTAGATATTATGATTACATACATACAGACAGAATATTTTTTTGTTGATTTCTACTAATTTGTCAAGAAAAGGAAAAAAATCATGACAACATGACTTACCATCATACACATATAAAGAGTGCAACTAACATAAGGGTCTAACGTACAAAATTCTTATTTTACAGGAGAAGCAAAAATGTGATTATTTTTTTTCCAATTATATTCATACTTAATATTAATTATATTTTAATAGTGTTTAATTGTTTAGATCGTTTTATGTAGATTTTAACAAAAAAAAAACTTGAAAGAAGGGCCTAAGCAATAGCCTTAATTATTAAAAGGGCCTAACCCACATATTTCTTATAAGGGAAGGTTCAAGTACTACGTAACGCTCCTATTAGGGGGTGGAGCCATTTTGGAGTGTTACGCCCATGTTAATGGTATAGGAAAATAGCGTTACAGGGGGGGGGTGTCCAAAATGATCAAAATTTGCGTTACGTTATACTTGACCGTTCTCTAAGGTTGTTTTTGCAAAAAATCTTCTCTTTGCTAGTCTTAAATAACAATAACAAAAACAATAATTTATTGTTCAAAAACACCTTACAAAACAAGTGTGTGATCAAAATAACAAAAAAAAAGGTTCATTTGGACAAGAATAGTTAACGGTAAATATTTGGGTGGGGCAAAAAAAGCAAATGATTAAAAAAGCCTTACCCACACGTTTATTATAAGATTGTTTTTTTTATAAAATCTTGTCTTTTCTAGTTTTAAAAAGGTTCATAACCTTTTTTTAATTAAGAATAGTTAAAGGAAAATATTTGGGTGGGGCAAAAAACAAATTGTTAAAATTTGCACCCCTCACGTTATTTTCCAATTCAGTTTTTTGCCACTTCTAGTAGCATATTAGGAATTTTTATTAACTAGGGCGATAAAGTACGTTAAGTAGTACCCCGTTCTAGAAATAACCGTATTTCGAAAAAAATGAGGGTTAGGCTTTTGCAATATTTTGGGTATATCAACATAATAGAACCACCCTACAAAACTATAACATACCAAAATTTCAGCAAAATCTACGGAAAGATATTTTCCTCACTAAATGTGCGGGCCCCTTTACCAATATAAGTTAGGGTCTACACTGTAAAAAATAAATATGTAATTATACATTATTCTGCACGTAAATGTGATTCAATGCAAATACATGTAAAATTTACCAGATTTTAGATGTAATTTTAAAATTTTACATGTAATTTTACAATTTTAATCCAGTGTAAAAATAAATATGTCAATTTACATTTACATGCAGAATCATAGGTGTGTGATGCCATGCAGAGCGAGTAAAAGTTACGAGAGTACAATCCCGTAAATTTTACTTGTACCTCAATGGCAACACATTACTTATGATTCCATTTATTTTTTACAGTGTACACGGAAAAAAAAAATTATAGCTAGGAGCGCTATAACACACATACCAAGCAAATTATAATCGCTTATTATATAAATACAAGGCTTTCTCTTACAATTATGGCAGTCAGTGTAAAAATTTATATGAAATACTTTAATTGTTTAGTGAATAATAAAATATAACAAATAGTATGGCATTTATAGCTTAAATAGATTTAATTATTGTCCGTGCTAATAATTTTTATAATATAATAAAATTTCTGTAAATTTATAATAGTGCCTGTAATAAATATAATCGTGTCTGTAATATATATAATCGTTTCCAATTTATTTTTAACATTATTAGTTATTGTGTCCCTTATAATCTATAGCTTAAATCACTATAATTTGCCACTGTTACCAAATATCTTATAATGTATAGCGCAGAGCCCACTAATTTCTTTCCGTGTAGGAGTTTTTAATATTTTTTTGTATAAAATAATAGTTTAGAATTTCTCGAAGTCCAAAGTAAATTTTTAATTCAAAATATGTCAAAAACTTTAAACTTTTAACGATAAAGAGGCATAGTAAAACGAAACTTATTACAGAGTGATTAAAAAATCGATGCCGCGAGTTTACTAAATACCTCTTGTCGGATCACATGTAATTATTTTTATTGGGTATTAATAACTGAGACCAGAATAATTATACATTCAAAACATGTTCCGTATTACATATTATCAAACGAACTGCACAAAATCTTGTATTAATATGATGAAGCTCATAATTTTAACTTTAAATCGACTACACCTGACTCAATATAATTAAAATTCTTTAGTTTGCTCTTTCCGGTTTAGTTATCTCTCTAAGAAGAGTGGCGTTAAACGTTTTTAGTTATAGAGTAGCTATTAGGGTGGCACACAGACAGAGCCGTAGCGAAGAAGATTACAACAAATTACAACTTTTTAGCCTAAAAATACAACTTTTTTCCTCCACAAAAAAGTTAATAACTAAAAAAAAAGGTCCTCACCCCCAAAAAAGCTTTGTCCGTGAAATTTCGTACAAGTAAAAAGTTTTTTACCCCTAACAAAAATTTTAACGACGAAAAAAAAAGCTTCGTCCGTGAAAATTTCTACCAGTAAAAAAATTTTTACCCCTAACGAACATTTTGATAACTAGCAAAAAAGGTCCTCACATTATCGTGAAATATTATCCAACTTTTGTATCTTGAATCCCTGCAATATACAACTTTTCTCTGAATGCCTGCAATATGCAACTTTTTTTTTATGAAATGCAACTTTTATATTTTGAATCCATAAAATATACAACTTTCGGTTTGGATCAATGAAATACAGGGGAAAGCGAAACTTGATATTATGAATATTACAAAAAAATTATGAATATTACAAAAAATTTGTAAGTGGCAAAAGAGGCCTTACTTATTAGACTATCATTACGTATCATCCAAACTGAGGTAGCTTTTACCATTTACAATAAAAATGTAAAATTACAAAATCGAATTTGCGCACAATTCCCCACCCTGCTGTTGGGAAATTATGCACAAAAGATAAAAACAGAAAATAATGCAAAAATATTTATTTAACAGAAGCCAGTGATGTCTCAGAGTACCTCGTAATATGAATTTTCGGCGGTGCGCACGGTTACCCACGGCGCACCGTTACCCTACTTTTCCCTACAACTATTTAAGTTAGGTGGGAATAGAATAGAATAGAACAGAAATTTATTTACGGTAATTCCGGTTTAAGCGATAAAATTTAATAATGGTATAAATTGGTTTAATAATTATAAATTAAAAAAATATATTAAAAAAAGAAAAAATTGTCATAGTTATTCTTCATATTATAATAAAAGATCAAATCCAAGAGGGTTCTACATACAGTTGGTTAGCAACAATTTTATTATTCTTAGAGGGACTGTCGTTATTATTTATAGGGACCGTCGTTATTTTTTTATAGGGACCGTTGTTCTTAGCAAAGGGACCAAATTTTCTCAATTTAAAAATAAAATTAATATTTTTAATATAATATTTTTTATACAGTACTCTTTTCATCCAATTGGCTTTCTATAAGATTAATTTTAGGCATTATATTGTTTTTTTGAGTTTGGAATATATTTATTTCTTTATTCTGCGAGAGTTTTAGAAAAAACAATGTTAACAGAGTAAAAATTTGCATAGTTTTTCAAATATGTAACGACGTTCCCTATGTTAGCAAAAACGGTTCCTTTTCGTGGGGACCGTCGTTACAAGGGACCGTCGTTGCGTTTAGACAAAATTAGTGGGATTTGGATCAAGGTCTTTGAGATCAGTTCCTGCAAATTTGGTAGGTATTATACATGTTATTGTACAAATCTAAAATGTTTAGTCTGAGATATAATTAAAAACAATTAAGATAATATTAGGGACCGGCGTTTTTCATTAAAAAAGTACGCATTAATATAACATCGCTTAAACTAAATTTATTAAATACATATTTACAATTAGAAGTACTTACCGCCCTTAACACGTAATGAAAATACTTGGTACTGATCTTCTACTAATAATTTTAACGTACCACGATCGGCATTGTAGCAGGGTCAGATTTTACTAATATAAGAAGCGCTCGATTTAAATTGGGAGACATAAGTTATTATTTTTTTTATTCAAACCAGTATAAGATTTTCCAAGTAAATAAGTCTTATGACGTAAGTTAACAGTTCTTAGATTAACTAAAAAATATTTTGCAAAGTTCAATTAAGGTAATCTACATACAAATATGGATTGTATGTCAAAAAAGGGACCGTTGTTACGTTTTTTAGGTTAATATATCAGATTTTCAAAACAGACGATATTTATAGAAGCTATTAGTAACTGAGTATCAAAACCAGTTAATATTGAAGACATTTCATTAACTAAATTGCACAAAAAGTCCATATTTAAGTTTTTTTGAAGCTAGAGACATATTTTCTCTCATTACTGAATTTTGTCCCTTAAATATAAATCACAAAATAAATATAAATATACGTATAACTAAAATAGTATTACTTAACAGCTTTAATCAGGTCCCTTTTAAAAACATTAAAATTAACAAAAAAATCTAAATCTAATAAATTTGCAATACTGCAAACCCTATCAGTGGGAGAGTTACTAGCATAATTTGTTCTATGAACACTACAATAGAACGTTATAGAATGTCTAATGGAAGATGGAACTAAGAACTTCACCAATCATAGAGCCTCTATAAAATTCACTACCCCCCTTTATTAATTTAAACAGAAATAACGCTCCCATCCCTGTCCATAGCTACGGCCTTGCACACAGATAAGGGCAAAAAAATTACAGACTGGCACTGGCGAAAAAATATTTTTTCCAGTGATTTCCCCTGATAAAAAAGTGATCAGCTTTATGAAATTACCGACTCATTTCAAGTTTTCCGACTAAAAAACAATCACCCGGGACAAAACTAACTAATAACTAAAAAAAAGCTCTATCTTGTCTGACTCTCCTCCAATTTGACGACTCATCTGCTGAAAATGCCGACTAGATTATTTAGTGGGGTCAAAAACTTTGAAGAACTAGTATATATATTTTTTTTTAATTGAGCCCACCCTAGTGGCTACAAACCTAAATAGTTGCCTTCAACTTATCTATAAAAGCGGTTTGAAAAAGGTATCATTGAACTATTGTTTTTCCCGGTAAAAGGTAGTTATTTAATACAAATACATGAAATACATGGGCTTGAAATAAAAGAAGAGAAAAAAAAGCATCGACTCCAGTATATTTTTTTAAATACATTTGGTTGAAATGCTAGTTAGAATAAGTTCACACATAATGTTTGCAAATTTCGCCTTAACCAGTGTAAAAAAAACACTAAACTTTTAATTTGAAACAATTTTTTTATCTTTTAAAATATTTCTTCTTTTGTGTATACTAAAAAACTTATGCCCAGAAACAATTTTTTACATTTTGCAAGGGGGGGGGTCATGAAAAAAAATTATAATAACACATGTTATTATAATAAATATATATATATATATATATATATATATATATATATATATAATAAAAAACAGTTTTTTGCATTTTGTCGGAGGGGGGGGGGGCTGGACAAAAATTACAATAACATTTTTTGTGTAATTTTATTTTACGTTTCATGTAGTTTTTTAATTTTTCTTCTACTGTAAATGATAATAAAAATACCACCAAAATTAAAAAATTAACCCCCCTTCCCCCCAACCGATTTTGCTGAAATGTTAACCTGTCCAAGATAATATAAAAATACATCTTCATACCAAATTTTAAGTCGCTAACTCAAAGCGTTCTTTAGTTATCGTGGATACAGACAGACCGACAGATAGACAGAAAGATCTACAGACAGACCGATAGACAGACCGACAGACAGACCGACAGACAGACAGACCGACAGATAGACCGACCGACAGACAGAGAGACCGACAGATCAATTTTTTTGTTGCTTATTTTGATTTTTTCGGACGTTACAGGAAAAAATAAGATGATTTGAGCAAAAAAAATACTTTCTTTTATGAGAAAGTAAATATGCAAATACCTAGTGTAATAATAGGGAGAATTTAATATTGTTATTAATCCAAAAATCAAAATTAGATACTAAAAAAATTAAGGGGCCTAAAGTTCTCACTACACCACTATAAATTTATTAAAAAGTTGCTACTGTTTATCATTTAATGTCCAGCTATCTCTTACAGGAAAACTAATTATTGAAATATTTAAAATATTTTAAAGAAATCTTATCCAAAAATCTTTAAATTAATTTAGGGTCATATAAATATACATATAATACAATTAGTCCAATTAATTATATTAAAATATGTAAAAACTTTGAACATTCCTTTGCCCTTTTATAGGTATTAAACAGTTTGAAAACAAACAGATCGATTTGAAGGCAATGCACTGAAACTATACACAATCGTGCTGAAATCGAAAATAGGTCTAATATACCTTGTCTAGGAAATATAGGTATTATTTGCATATATGCGCTATATTTCGCATCAAGAAATTCCAAATAAAATATGCCTTCTTATAAACTACCGTCTAATTTTGAATAGCTACATTTCTTTTATTTTATTTTATTCCACTGTTGAATTTCTACACCAAAAAAATATTTTTTCCTATAGACATATGTCTCGGAAGGGAGACTTAAAAAATTCGATTTTTATTTAATAACTCGGGAACCCTCTTAGTTATAGCAACGAAGTTTTGCACGTGGGTTGTCCCGAGGGTAAGGCCTCTATGTTATTTCCACATCGTTATTTTAACCAGGGCCGTGTAAAATGTGGTGGCCTTCTCAGTTTTATGCCCCAAACTTTTGTCTGCGTAACTTTTTTGTAGTTTGATTATTAGAATATAATTCCCCAGTAGATAAAGTAAGCACTCCGTTCTTATACTGAAGGATTAACGTTTATCTAGGAAAATACAGTCAAATTCGAGCCCCGAGGGAGCGAAGGTGGTTTGCAGCAAAAAATGTTACGTATAATTTTTTGATTTTGAATTTGTTTAGCGTTTTTGATGGTTTTAGAAACTTCTTCTTACTTAAATACTACAAAATTAAGAGCTAAAACATTTTTTTTACCACTTTTTACCTCCTCACGCTCAACAGATGATCTTTTAATCGAAACATCAATTTTTATCGTTAAATATAAACAATATATAAAAAAAATAGAAAATTAAAAACTGCGTCTATAATCTACTTGTATTATTAGCCCTTGAAATGTAGATTTAATGGTATAAAAATATTTTTAAAAGATTTGGATTTATCACCTTTTGATCCTGACATGACAGAAATAGTAAAATATATAATATCATTACATACTTTATTTCTTGAATGTTAAATAAAAGTATAGTATTTCCTAGACAGGGCAGTCTAGGTCCACTAGGCGACCAAGCTCATCCATCATCACTTACAAGTAATGCTGTACGATTTGTTAGTTCAATCCATCAATATACATATTACCATATATTCAGTCCAATTATTTAACTTGATATGAGTGGACTAACTGTTCTTCCTCATATTAATAAACGATGTTTTATCAATAAATAGATAAATAAATAACATCTTGGAAATTGTCATCAACCTGCAATCATATACGAGGGATATTCATAGTGATTATACGAATTATTTATAATAAATATTAAATATATTTTGTTACAAGAAAATTATTTGTATGGTGGTATCAAGCTAAAATTAAATAAAGTTTTCATTATTAGTATGAAATTTACAGGATAATTTTGAAGGGGTGATATACTATATCACTGATATAGTCTGTGTCTAAAATACTAAGCAGTGACTTACTTGCGAAAGAAATGGCGAATATCATATCGATTCGGGTGCAGTTCGCGTATCTTCGTCTGAGGGGAATTCCTTATAAGAGAGCAGTACACTACATGTTAGTTATTAGTCAATGCGGTGTCTTTTAGCCATAGATTATAGATTAACTGCAAAACCTCGTTGATATGACCCAAAGGGTTAAGAGTCGTCTTTGGACATACGTTTATAGGAACCTTTTTTTATATATATTTTTTTATATCGTATCACTTTAGTGTAGTTGTAGTGTAGATATTTTAAAATCATCCTGTGTGTGAGGGGTTTACTGCAATAGATTTTATTATTAAATTAAAAATCCTATATGTTTTGCAAAAGTAATCAAAATCCAGTATTTGATGATAACGACAGATGTCAGTTCATAACCCTTTTTCGCAATACTTTTTTAAAAATTTATTAGTGCAATAGTGAACTAACAGTATACACAAGGTTTCTGTAACAAAAAAATAGCCCTAAATTTCTAAAAATCGTATCTAAAAAATATTTTCGGTTCCTTGCACTTTTGTACATGATATCGTCGGTTTACAAGTAAAAGGCACTAAGTCACTTTTTTGCAAAAATGGGATTTTAATGGCACTGTAATTAATTTCTGATGATCTATCTATAGGTTAACCGAACTAACTTCTAGGTAGACTGCCAAGGGAGTTACCCACTATACAAAACGCACCAATTTGATTTTGATTAAAATTTTATCTGGCAATAGGCACTAAGCCACTTAGTACACTTAGTGCGTTTTACTTGTAGACTATTTCAAATGTTTCTGCACTAAGCGACTTTCCAAAAAAAAATAAATTTATAAAAATATGATTGCTTGAATCATTTATATGATACAATATCGCGTTATTTATTGTACTGGCAAACGCATTCAAATTTTGCTATGTTATAGTTGATGGAATAGAGACAGAATAGAATAGAGAATTCAAGTTTAAAGTAAAACAAAAAAGTATAAATTAATCTTTATATTTATTAAAAATTATCTAAGAAGGCTTATTATATTATTATTTTAATAAATATAAAGATGAACTTTTTTGTTTTACTTTAAACTCTAATCGCGTATTGTGACAAAACGGCAAAAGAATTTAAAAAAATGGTATTTACTTTTTTGTAGAAAATTAAGCAATCTTTGTTTTATTTATAATAATATTTTTATTATAATTAGAAATAGCCGAGATATATACAAATAATTGAATAGGTGCAGATTTATATAAAAAAAATATAAATAAAATAAAACTAACTGATAGATTTTTTTAAATTTTGCTCCAAAAAAAAGTCCAAACCCTTCTTTTAAAAATCTAGTTTTTGGAAATTTATGTAAACATCTTGTTTTCTACTTTATAGTTATACATTACGTTTAATTAATAGAAGGGTTTTAATTTTAAATAGTTGTTTTTATATTATTTTATTGACATAGTGCTCTTTACTTGTAAACCGACGTCGTAGGCCTACAAGTAAAAGGCACGAAGTCCATGTCTTTTTTTTATTTGAATTAAACTACCTCAATTTTTCTTTATTTAACTGCCAATGAGACATTATTATGTCCAAACATGTCATTGCAATTTGTGGTAGTTTTTTTCCAAAAACAAATATTACAAA
Organism: Brachypterus glaber; assembly: GCA_958510825.1. Taxonomy (NCBI): domain Eukaryota; kingdom Metazoa; phylum Arthropoda; class Insecta; order Coleoptera; family Kateretidae; genus Brachypterus; species Brachypterus glaber. Next base: position 32,006,612 of record OY294047.1, read on the forward strand.
AATTAAAAAGCAACAATGAAAGTTAAATTTGTCAATATCTCAAAACCATGTTTTTGGACTTAGTGCTCTTTACTTGTAAGCCGACGATATACATTTGAAAAAATACCCTCATATCAACCAACTACGGCTCTGTTCTAAACATTATGATCATTTGGACTGAAATTTTACTAGATACCTTTCAAAATAAGCTTAAATAACAAAATATGCCCCACTAAACTAACACATTTAGACAACTAAAAGATATTACCACGTAACGAAAAAATTTTGGAAAATTTATTTATTAAATAAATAAAAAAAATATAAAAAAAGAGTTTAAATGAAATTTATTATTGCAGATAAATTAGTTATTGATAATTTATTGAATCAACTTTGTATAAATTACTAGTTACTGACAATTCTTGAATTAATGTCCATTAAATAGTTATAATTAACATTTAAACTGGGCCGGTTTTTATATGTATTTTTCAAATAGGTTTTACTTTATGTAATTGTATTTTCTCACATCAATTAAGACTATTTTTAATCTTATCCTATATGCACTTAAAATAATATAAAAACAAATGAAATACGATGTTTTTTCCAAAAATAACCCTAATGATAATTATATTATTCACAGCGCCTGCGCTAGAATAATATTATACGTTAGTTTCGAATTTACAAAAAAAAATCAAAAATTCTTGGATATAACTTTGTTTCATGAAAAAAAAAAGCAACTTTTTCTTTTAAATGTCCGTCTGTCCGTCGGTCTGATGTCACGTTTCTGTGTGCACGATAACTCAATAAAAAACTGTAAAAATACATTTTCCAACTTTGAGACTAAGAGATTTTTTTTATATTTATTTATTTGTTTATACTCGTCACAGGGACCTTTACAAAAAGGTATTTTATACCAAAGAGCGTTTATTTCTAGATTAAATTTAAATCGGTACAAGATTCTGGCAGCTTCGAAATCTTCATCATAAAATTTTCAGCTATTTTTCGGTTAACCATATCCCATGCTCGATTAGGTATTACCTCATATTCACTGCATCATTTTATATTAAAAACCAATTTGTATAAATATTTGTATATAATAAATAAAATATAAAATTATTAAAAAATACTGTCTGACGACTTATTTTTGCGAATAAAGATTTTGCGAATTAAAGGGTTTGCAAACTAAAGGATTGCGAACTAAAATTTTGCGAAGAAGTTTTTACGAATTTTTTTGCTGAGATCTTTTTATTTTCGAATTAAAGACCGTGAACCCATAGATTTACGGGGTCAGTGACCATGGCGGATAGTAACATTACGTCAAAAACAATTAGAAATTATTTTCAATTTTAATACTTTATTTTTTATGGTCGTTTGCACCATGGCCGAAACTGCTTCTTTGCTGGACTCGCTAGTCCCGTCCAGCTGAGACGTTCTTTTGGACCTCTGCACACAAATACTATTTTTATTCGATTGATTCTAAAAACGTCACTTTTTGTTCATGTTTGCTGAATAGTTGGATTTTTGGATCGCTAATTAAAACTTGGTATTTTTAAGCATTTTTAAATAAGATTCTTTACACTCTTTTGTCCGTCAATCTTTCAGTAGTATTAACTGTAATAATTAAAGCAAATTCACCATGTCAGAACGTGATTTTACAATATTTATAAAAATTAACCTCAATATTACTCGGTTTAGTAAAATCTCAGGTCTTTTCCTGTCGGTACAATAATTTTGCTAAAATTCATGTATGTGGTCCAAAAACCCGGCACTTTTACAATATTGGTTAATAATTACCATAAGCTATAACATTTTTACAGATAACAGTGAATTTACAGTACTAATTTAAATTTACCACTTTCTTTGCCGGTAACATATGACCTACTTTATTTGCTGTGAAATTACCATATTTTCATTTACAGTGCGGTACTTTTACAGATAGTCCCGAAAATTACAAGAGCCCGTAATACTGCTTGAAATACTCATTAAATTCGCTGCTTAAATTACTGTGAAATCACAGGTAAACATTCACATTTTTACAGATAACAGCGAATTTATAGTACTGATTTAAATTTACCACTCTCTTTGCTGGTTACATATGACCTACTTTATTTTCTGTGAAATTACCATATTTTCATGTACCTTTACTGTAATATTTATAAAAAACATATGACCCTTTGGTCACTTCTGGTCTTGAAGTATATGGTCTTTACGACCAGATACAAGTATTATAATCATTTCATCTAAATAAAAATTTCTTCTATAACATAACCTTAAAACATATAGTTAACCGGTAAATCCATATTCATATTTTACTTACATATTTACTAAAATAGATCACAAACACAAAATCTCAATTGTAAAATCAATTGACGATGTGTACAGAAATGCGGAAATTGGTTTGAGGTTGATAAAGCTCTGGCTTGATGTGAGCCTTCTCAGTTTAAAACAAAATTTTTAACATTTTCTGCAACCTCAGTTGATCAACCTAGGAAAAATACTTTAAAAATTCATAAATTTAACTGTAATACTTTCCAGTGTAACTGTTCAAATATTCAACGTTCTACTTTTATCAAATATTTGGGTATTATAGTTGACCAACATTTAAAATGGACTGATCATATAACGTTTTTAAATGGAAGACTCATATACAAGTTTTATGAGCTTCGTGATATTCTTGGTTGGGATCTAAAGCTTGTTGTTTATAAAGCATTAGTTGAGTCGATAATTAGATATTGTATTTGTATTTGGAATGGACTTTATGAAAATAATCTTCATGGCCTTGAGGTTACCCAAAACTTTTTACTAAAAATATTATTTAACAAACAAAGAAGATTTTCAACCGATCAATTATATCGTGAAAATCAAGTACTAACAATCAGACAGTTATATGTGTATCAGATTATTCTTTGGTCTCATAAAAATCAGTTATCTATTCAACATAAACATGCAACCAGATTTTTAAGTAATAACTGCTTACAAATACCACAATTTATTAAAGCACATACTCAACGGACAATTTTTTATCTAGGACCCAAATTTTTTAACTTGATTCCAGTTAACATTAGATCTCTAAGGGGAAATAAATTTAAAAATGAGCTTAAATCATATATTGTAAACAATAACCATCTCATAAATACCATTTTTTAATTGTATAATAAACGTTATCGCTATTTCTCACTTATCTTAATCTCTCTCTCTCTCTCTCTCTCTCTCTCTCTCTCTCTATCTCTCTCTTTTTTTCTCCCTCTTTTTGTCTCTGTCTCTCTCATCTCTCTCACATTCACACGCGCATCACATCACACACTATCCAGTTCGTTCTGTACAGTTTTATATATTTTATATACTTGCTAACCATACCACATAAGTTTTTATAATTAAAATACTCTAATGTTTTATAATTAAATTATAAATTGATTTTTATTAAGTATGTTATCCGCACACAAACGAAAGTTTAGGCGGGTATAGGTTGTATAAACAATTTAAGTTGTAAATATTTTGTATTAATAAAAATTAATGAATTGAATGAATTGAACTGAATTGAATTGAATTTCAATATTTATAATATTTATAGAACGGTTTCAGAATTATTAATATTTTTATCACAAATGCACTTTAACACAAATTAATAAAAACACTAAGTTAATTTGAAAATGAAACCGCACGCAAAGGAAACGATATAATTGTTTTTTTTAGCGACTTTATTGTCATGGATAACTAAATAGGTTATATCTTATCTTATCTTATCCTAAATAGGTTATAAGACAGTAAATGGTAATATTTTTTGCAATTTAAAATTAAATATATTTTAATCATTTATTATAATTAGTAAAAATCGAATAAAAAATATTGTATAATACACGGGCGAAAGAAAAAATTAACTTTTCGCCCTTGTATTATAAATAACTATTGTTTGTTACTATTTATAATAATGTTATGGGGATAATCTTTCCATCGTTATAAAATTTCTCTAAAAATTTAATAGGCTTATCAGTAATAGAAATCTGGATAATAATCAACTGGGTAAAAGTCATTTCAGCTGTTTAAGAAGAGCTGAGACATAATAATGCTTATGTCGTTTATCAAAACCGGACTTGTAATACGCCAATCTTTTGCTGAGGTTGCGTAGATTGAATTTCTGGTTTTAAATCCCGCCTAAAGCCTAATTTCAGAGTAGCATTTGTCGTTAACCCCAGATATCAGTACGTGGCTTCTCACGTGTTTTCCCGTTGTTTTTTCACACTTGACGGGAATAAAAGGGATTTGTTCTCGGAAATTTTAGAACGCACTTCACTTCGATAGTCAAGGAAGACGAGTTCATAGTACATTTATCCAAACGGTTATACATAGCTTTCATTTTGACAAAAGTCATTTCGTCTTGTAAATTTCAGAACGTCGTATCTCAAAAAATACAACTTTACAGGAATGAGAAATAACTCTTTCTCGCATTATTCATAGGTTGAATATGTACTTTTTTAATATAAACTTAAAATACATTTTTAATGATTAACTTCCTTAAATCATTTTATAGTGTATAAAATAAATAAATACAAATAAAAACCTAATGATTATAGATACGACATTTTAATGCTCAAAATTAATAATTTGAGGCATTATTTTATTAATGTTTTAACAAAATATAATAAATTATTATAATAATATTATTAATTATTGAAACGTTTAAACTTCCAAAACTTTTAAAACATGCTCATAAGATGTCAAAAAAGCGTCGCCAAATGCAAAAAGTGTGTTTCAAAATAGTCAGCTAACTAGAATTAAGAGATACGAGGTTTAAAAATTTATTAATTTATAATCATCTAAGATACGACGTTACTGTTTTGTTTATATTTTTGTTATTTAAAAAAAATAGCAGGCGAAACTTATTTTTTAGATGTAGATAATATAAAGCGTTTAAGTCCAAAATCTCAAAATCGAACAAAATTGAGATACGACGTCCTGAAATTTACAAGACGATTTGTCGTTTTAAAATTTTGAAATGTCAAAATTAAACACAGGTAATTCTGTAAATTATACATTTTAAAAAATAATGAGACTGTAGATCGAACGAAAGTCGTTAGTCCACTCGAATGATTTTTTGACTTCGCTTCGCGTCGTCAAAAAAATTTCATTCTCGTGCACTAAGGAAAAGTCGCTTACTCGTTACGAAAACTACTATTCTCTATTAGGATCAGAAGACTTGAGACTTGAGACACTTGGTGTCTCACTTGGCGGGATCAACAAACATTTTCAATTATAATATTTAATATAAAGAACTTTCACTTTCGGGTTTAGACCGTGTTAATGGATTTTCTCCTCCCTTACACCTCTTGAAATTTATAATCTAACCCCCCGAGACTCCGGCGTACCAAAATTATATGGTTTACCTAAAATTCACAAGGACGGTGCCCCTCTTAGACCAATTGTCAGCACAATAGGTTCCCCTACGTATAAACTTGCCAAACACCTTGCCCAAATCTTAAATCAGTTAGTTGGAAAAACGAGGTCTTACGTAAAAAATTCCACACACTTTGTACAAACCTTATCGACAGTGACCCTGGACCCCTCGGACATAATGGTTAGTTTCGACGTAGAATCTCTATTTACTAACGTTCCCGTTCCCGATACAATAAATATTATACGAGACCTACTTACAACTGGAAATCTTGACCCTAAGTTATCTAAATTATTTGAAGCTTGTCTGACATCTACATATTTTCTGATACAGGGAGAGTTCTATGAACAAGTGTCAGGCGCCGCAATGGGATCCCCATTATCACCCCCTGCGGCCAATGCTTTCATGGAATACTTCGAGAAAAAAGCTATTGAGTCATTTCCATTAAATCCTAAAATTTGGCGCAGATACGTAGACGATGTCTATGCTATTTGGCCCCATGGCATGGAAAGCCTTCAAGGTTTTCTAAATCACCTCAATTCCCAACATAAATCTATACGGTTTACGATGGAAATTGAGAACAACGGATCACTTCCCTTTTTGGACGTTTTGGTTTACAAAACGGAAAATGGCTCAATAGGACACTCGGTATACAGGAAGAAAACCCACACTGACAGATACCTAAACGCATTTTCACATCACCATCCCTCTCAAAAATGCTCGGTAGTTAATTCACTTGTTCATAGGGCTTTCATGATTTCAGACAAGAATTCCCTAGACACAGGACTCCTTAAACTAACCAAAGCCTTGACCATGAACGGTTATACCAAAAAAGACATTAATAAGACTATATACAAATACAGAAATCCCAGACCCAAACAACAGGACAATAGTGACAATGACAGATAGACACAAGTTATACTTCCCTATGTAAGCGGTATCACGGATAAAATAGGTAAACTTTTGAAGAAGTCAAATATTAAGCCTATATTTCGGTCCAACCAAAAATTAGGTCAATGTTTGACTTCAACAAAAGACAAAATAGTTCAGAAGGCGTATATAAAATACCCTGCTCCTGTGGTACGGTTTACATAGGTGAAACTAAGAGAAAAATTTCTACAAGACTTCAAGAGCATGAGCGCAATATAAGAAAGAAACAAATTTCCTTATCGGCAGTAGCCGAACATGTACATGAAACAGGTCATAAAATCAATTTGTCTGAAACAAAACAAATATTAACAGAAAACAAAAAAATGCCAAGGAGGATACGGGAATCGATAGAAATCATCAAGCATCCTAACAATATCAATCGGGACACTGGTTACCACTTACCTGCAATATGGAAGTCTTTGATAGGAAAAACCTCGTCACGGGTGAATAACCACAACTCGTCATAAATAGTGACACAAGTTGATTCGAAACTTAGTTTCAGATTAATCCCTGAAGATGTCTAGTAGTAAGAGACGAAACGTCGGAAAGTGAAAATCCATTAACACGGTCTAAACCCGAAAGTGAAAGTTCTTTATATCTTAATGGCCGTGAAAGCTTAAAATCTAAAATAATATTTAATTTTCAAAATTTTAACATCTTTTATGTCAAATTTTAAAACCTTAGGGTTTTTTACAATAATAGTTACAATAATGATTCACTGTTTTCGACACAAAAAAAATAACTTTTTGTGTAACACAAATTGTTTTTCTGACATAAATTCCCTTTTAATTACTAAATTGTGACGGATTTAAGAAATAAACAAATCAGCAATCTGTAGATGTCAGATGTTACTTGACCTAGCGATTAACTTTTCGTATAGTTAAAAAAAAGAGATATAGTTAGATTTTGTTGTTTTAAAGAGTTCTACTTTGCTTAGGAAGCATTTTTGGATTAAGTTATTTTAGGTTAAATTAACATACAATCACGTCTAGTATCTATTTGGCAAGAGAGTTTTTAAACACCCTGTATATTAGAAATGACAAAATAGACTTAAATTTTTAAAGAAAGATATTATGAAGGGAGCGTGTCAACAAAGTCTCAAGAGGAATAGTATTTTAAATATTTTATTTACATGAAAATTATTTTCCAAGAATTTTTCTTTGATTCTATAAAAAGAAAAATATCTGGACTTCAACCTATATTGTAGGTTATACTACAGTCATTAAACGGAAGAAATCAAGGGAACTGTGAAAAAAATCCTCAATAAAAAAAGTATGTATTCCTATAGATTTTGGGACGAGGAATTCAATAAAAAAAAGTCTACCGATTTTCGAGTTTCTGACGACCCTTAAACGGCCCTAAAAAGCCCCTAAAGACTAGTTTTTGCCCTTTTGAAATATACTAGAAACAAAAAAGGTACATAAAATGAAAGACCAGAAAAAATCCATTTAAACATTGATTGGGCAAAAAAAAACCCGCGTGTGCATTCTAAGGGTTTAATGTGCAACATAACTTTATATTATGCGCTCTCAATAGTACCATACACCGCCTTTCATCGCATCTCATCCTAGCCGGCTAGATACAGTATGGACACAACATCTCAACGGTAAGTGCATCTTATACTCACGCACATTTGAATAGCAATATTAATTTGATCACCAGTTATCCTATGAATTACCATCAATATACCCAGTTTTTAGGGAACTATGGTTTTTGGGTCAACGAACACTATGGCATAAAGTCTGCCACTCCAAGAGACACACAGAAAAAGATAGGCCCCTTTTTGCACATATCATTTTTGCCGTTGGTAGTACAAAAATTAAAATTACATCAAATCAAGGAGTATAAAATTTAATAAAAAAGATTCCAATCATATTTTTCTCAGTTTTCATTGGTTAGGATATATTTTTTTTTGTGGTTTAGGCTGAATCCAAGTTGAATCATTTTAGAGTAAGGCGCCATTTCGACACCTTTTAATATATCATATTAATATTAGTCAAAATATTTTACATATACCTAAGGATGATTTGTGCAAAATTTCAGCCCAATCGGATAAGGGTATATGATCCGCCTATACGGCCCCTAATTTTCTTACACGGCTTAGTTTTTAGGGATCTAAGCTCACCAGTACGATCAAAGTATGTAATATGGTTTTTGGGTCAACGAACACTATGGCAAAAAGTCTACCACTCTAAGAGACACACAGAAAAAGTTAGGCCCCTAAAATACGGTTTTTTGTGCACGTTGGTGGTACAAAAACTTAAATTACATCAAATCAAAGAGCGTTAAAATTTAATAAAAAGGATTCCACTTATATTTTTCTCAATTTTCATTGGTTAGGAGATATAATTTTTTTGTGCTTTAGTTAGGGGCGTATCGTATGCTCTTATCCGATAAGGCTGAAACTTTGCATAAATCATCCTTAGATAAGATGTAAGACATTTTGAAAAAAATAATATGATATATTAAAAGGCGCCCTGATGATACCAACATGGATTCAGCCTAAACCACAATAAAAATATATCTCCTAACCAATGAAAATTGAGAAAAATATGATTGGAATCTTTTCTATTAAATTTTTAACGCTCTTTGATTTGATGTAATTTTAATTTTTATACCACCTACGGCAAAATAGATATGTGCAAAAAAAACGTATATTTTAGGGGCCTTTTAGGGGCCTATCTTTTTCTGTATGTCTCTTGGAGTGGCAGACTTTATGACATAGTGTTTGTTGACCCAAAAACCATAATACTACATAATTTGAACGTTCCGGTGGGCTTAAAAGTCATGAAGCTGAAGTTTGCAACGTTTTTTTGCAACGAAAATTCAAATAGTATATTAAAGTACTAGTTTCATAACATACTAGTACTGTAGAAAACACGCCGCAAGCGGCTTGTTTTCTAAACTTGTACTCGTGCGCTAAAAACGTGTTATAGAATAAGTGCTTTAATATACTATTTGAATTTTCGATGCAAAAAAACGTTGCAAACTTCAGCTTCATTAAAAGTCCTCTAAAAACGAGGGCGTATAAAAAAGAGGGGCCGTATAGGGGTTTCGTAACCCCTAATCCGATTGAGCTGAAATTATAAAGCTGAAGTTTGCAATGTTTGGACTTTGGAATATTCAAATAGTATATTAAAGTACTAGTTTCATAACATACGTTTTTAGCGCACGAGTACAAGTTTAGAAAACAAGCCGCTTGCGGCGAGTTTTCTAAAGTGCTAGTGCGCTAAAAACATGTTATGGAATAAGTGCTTTAATATACTATTTAAATTTTAGATGCAAGAAAACACCGAGTAAGTTACGACTTTAAATGCTTTATATCTCCCAAGCAATAGAAAATAAGGAAAAAATGTTATAAAAAAATGTTATTGCATTTTTTGTGGTCTTTCATTTTCTGTGCCTTTTTTGTTTCTATTAGTTTTAATCAAAAGTTATAGGGCAAAAACTAGTTTTTAAGGGTTTTTTAGGGCCTTTAAAGGGCGCTTCGAGATTCGAAAATCTTTGTTTTTATTGAATTCTTCATCCCAAAATCTATAGGATTACATACTTTTTTTTGACAGAGGATTTTTTTCGCAGTTTCCTTGATTTTTGCCGTTTAATGACTGTAGTATATAACCAACCCATTAAAAATATTATGAAAGAACACAATTAAATTAATGAAAAACATACCTTTTCATAGCAGCAGATTGCAGTTCCAAAGATGATCCTGTTTAACAGTTCTGCAAAAGTTTCTGTTTGAAAACACTTTTCACGTTATTTTACACAATTTTAGCGAGAAAATTCCACACTTTTTAACAAAAATTTTCATGATTTTTGTAAAAATATTGTTTTAGGAACGACGCGAACACTTATAAAATATAGTAACCAAATTAAGTACTACCAACTTTTAATAAAGCACTTGATTTTGTTTCCTTAAAGAAAATTCCTTATGTAAATTCAGGCTATCAAAACCAGAACGGCCTAACCCACTTTGCACTTGTCTATTTTTTCCTTACATTGGCTGCGTTCAATGGAAACAGTGAAAGTAATCAAATGATAAGTTTTGCTTGCAAACTGCTAAACGGCTAATATCTGTCACTTGTCACAACCACCATTTGAGATTAGAAATACCCACAAAAAGTACATTCCCGTGCTTTTATAAAATTAATCAAAAGTAATCATCTCAAAACTTTGACGAGGAATGATTCAGCGACATATGTCAATCGAAACTGAGCATAGCGTTCAGTAGTGATTTGACAGCTTTCGATGAGTTTTGCTGTTTCCATTGAACGCAGCCATTATTCCTGCTCATTTTTCTATATAAATAAGAACTATTAAATACAAATTTTGAATTTCAAAACCAGCTCAATCAGGCCTATTCACATGTACCATTGAGATTGAGATTTGTGGCAATATTGACGAAAATTGCAAGGTCATTTACGTCAACTGTATTAAAACTGCATGGGATTGTAATTTTTGTCAATATTGAATAGATTTCAATGGTACGTGTGAATAGGCCTGAATGGCCGCCTCAATTATTGAAAGCTTTTTATTTAATTTATAGCATCAAGATTTGCATTCTTTTTATTAAAATATTTAATTTAATTAATACAATTAGTAACACATACCTACTTGATTATTAACATAATAAATATACTAGGTAAATATTGATTTTTATGAATATTAAACTTTGAAGTTGGCAGCACTAATTAAGTGTCACTATTCAAAAAACAAAAGCCTGCTATCTAGCCTCGTCAATTCCTTTCGCGCGGAAATTTCGTAGTGCGGGGTACCGTGTGTGTGTTTTTAGTGTAAAAACTATCGAAAATGAGTGAAATATTGTTCACCTAAACTCTAACATTGTTTTTAAACCGATATTTATCGAAAAAACGCTTAACCTTTGTGCCAGTTTTCTGTTTTTCCCGAACATACTAGATTTCATGGACACAAGCCTCGAGGCTACATCTTAACAGTAAGTTTTTTCTTTAAATATTTAGAAATAACTTAGTTTAAATTAAATGAAAACACCGTAAAGATCATTCATCTGTTAATATTTATTGATAGACGTACTGTTATACTTTTTCTTGAATGTTTTGATAATTTTTGTTTGTTTTTCTTCGTTGGGTTTTGTGTAATATGGCCGACGGCCATTGTACACTTATTATCTACGCTAATCGAAAGTCTCGACACGTTATTAGATTACATAAAACTACTTATTCTAAAACTGAAAGCTCACATAATTAGAAAAAAAAAACTAGTTTACTTGATAGTAATGTCTCAAAATCACGGGTTAATTTAACTTAACTTTCTGCTTTCAGAAATAAACAAATACTAAAATAAATTAGACATTTCTGGATTTGTTAAGAAGGGTAGTTCGTGGAAACAGCGTATGTTTTCTGCACAACATTTTTTTTTGTTTTGGTTCTCGGAATTTTACGTCTTTTTTAATTGAATTATCGATTTTTAATATCCGTATGCATGACCTACCACAAAAATAACTATCCGTCTACACAGGGCCGTAACCAGAAACAAATCTAGGGGGACTCATCCCTCAGGGCGGCACCCTCAAAACAAAAGCTTTGTCCCTGACGGTTTCAACCAAAACTTGGCGCCCCTACAAAAAAAATTGGCGCCCAAAAAAATACCCTCATGAAAGAAACGGTTTCTAACAAACTTGGAGAAACCCTGCAAAAAAAAATTGGCGCCACCCAAAAATTACCTTTAAGCAAAAAGCTTTGTCCCTGGCAATTTCTACCAAATTTGGCGCCCCTGCAAAAAATGGCGCCCAAAGGTAGGTGACTTAAAAAAATACCAGGGGTGCTCAGCGAAAACGCTAGGGGGGCTCAAACCAAGGCCAGGGTGGCTTAGTCCCCCTGACCCCCCCCCCCCTAGTTACGGCCCTGCGTCTGCACTAGTGATTATTTCAAAAAACACTATTTTTGAAAATTTGAATTCCTCCTCAGGTCATGAAACATACAAAAAGCTCAAAAATAAAATTCTGTTCAGCTCAAAAAAAAATAAATTTGAATCGAGATTTGAATATTAAATTTTTGACAAAGGAGTAAAAAGTTCTACTTTACAAGTAAAGCAAAACCGTGATAAAATTAATATGTTTTAGCCTTCAGTTAAACATATTAATGGGTTATAAGAAACTGACGACCCGACCCGACCCGACCCGCCCCGACTCCACCCGACCCGACCCGACCCGACCCGACCCGACCCGACCCGACCCGACCCGACCCGACCCGACCCGACCCGACCCGACCCGACCCGACCCGACCCGACCCGACCCGACCCGACCCGACCCGACCCGACCCGACCCGACCCGACCCGACTCGACCCGACCCGACCCGACCCCACCCGACCAGACCCGACCCGACCCGACCCGACGCGACCCGACTTGACCCGACCCGACCCGAGCGTTACATATTTTGGGACACTTTTTCGTAACGTTTTTTTATCGTAACGGTTTCAGCCTTCTCCCCCCCCCCCCCCGTCT